>CAWUFW010010830.1:0-662721 GCA_963921515.1 Calotriton arnoldi | reverse complement strand
CCTAAATTAACATATGCGCTTTCCCATTGGTTCAGAAAGTCACGGTAAGTGTTGACGGACAAAATTACTGATTGGGGTTATTATAAAAACGAAGACTGCTTACCTGTCTCCACTTAGGGACTTTTCATTACTCAAATGGGACTGTACAAGCAAGTAGTTTCACTCACTCAGAGACTTAATAACAGTGTACATGCTGACATGGCGGACATGGTGATAACCCCGATCAGTAATTTTGTCCGTCAACACTTACCGTGACTTTCTGAACCAATGGGAAAGCACATATGTTAATTTAAGTCCCTAAGTGGAGACAGGCAAGCAGTCTTCGTTTTTATAACATGCTTCACTCACCATACGGGGGCTGATTGAAGTCGATTCATCGCCCTGCCGTACAACACTGCACGCACGGGTGAATCCATAGGTTCCCTTTTAGTAACTGGAATCCTCCTTTTTTTAGTGAAAGGCGACTAAGTGTCGATGAAGTCACCTCGCTTGTAAGGGGCGGCGGTTCTGGCAAGTCTCAAACATTCTCCACCAATCGCCACTCACTCACCGAACAACTCACAGGCGGGTGCCGTTGTCGTGATAGTGGCAAATCACGATTTGCCACTATCACGACAACGGCACCCGCCTGTGAGTTGTTCGGTGAGCGAGTGGTGATTGGTGGAGAATATATATATATATATATATATATATATATCACATATCACGCTCCAAAGTCCACTTAAAAGCAGTATACGCACTCTTACTGACGGGTGCAGCAAATGTGGAAAGTGGATCCACACAAAATACACGCTCCGGTTTCAACACAAACACGCTGCACTCACGGGACCCCTCAGAAGATTCTTTATTACAAGGACGCGTTTCGGCGTTGTGCCTTCCTCAGCTTGTTAAAGATAGCGCCACCTGTCCTGAAGATCTTTTAAACGGGTAAGTACGATTCTATTGGTTGTGGCAGCTGGACATAAAAAGGGGACTTGTGTATTCTCGGAGCAATGTTCCTTCCACTCAGATGTATTCTGGGAGTTGCAGTCCGATAGTTATCATGGGGAAAATCAGGTCTCATATATCCTGGTCTCATATAACGCGTCCTTGTAATAAAGAATCTTCTGAGGGGTCCCGTGAGTGCAGCGTGTTTCTTGTGTTGAAACCGGAGCGTGTATTTTGTGTGGATCCACTTTCCACATTTGCTGCACCCGTCAGTAAGAGTGCGTATACTGCTTTTAAGTGGACTTTGGAGCGTGATTTATATAAGCAGTTCGCACCGCCAACGGAGAAACTAAGCACAGTCGCCGACGAAGTCGACAGTCATCATTACTGTTGGAGTGACGGCCATATGACCGGCTCCTGCGTCAAGTGCCGAAGGACTCTGGGGTGTGACGAGGGGCCCCCCAAGGGAGATTTGAATATCAGCGCACCCTGTTTTGGCACCTGGAAGTGGCAAAAATGTGCTTCGGAAGGAGGAAGAAAGAATTGTTATCTGTGGGATATGCCTATACGAAGTCCCCTTTTTATGTCCAGCTGCCACAACCAATAGAATCGTACTTACGGGATAGCACCGCTGCGATATCCAAGCGGGTCCGCGGCATTTGCACTGGCATGGCGGTGCGGAGCTGGGGGAGCCTTCGCTATACTGGCGCCGCTTTGGAACTTTGGTTGTCCCACGATAAAATTTGAGAAAATTGCGAGGCAACGCCGACTTGGGAGTAAAGACTACCAGTCCCAGCATGCAAGTATCAACTCACCTGACTTGCATTTGAGACTTTTAGAAATAAAAGAGGGGATGTTCTGCTAGTTTGTTGTTTGCCTCTCCCTTTTTTCTACAAACTGCCCAGAGGAAGGAGGTTATCCGAAACGCGTTGGCAGTATCTATGTGGGGAGAGGTTTTGAGTGTGCTGCCTCTTTGATGTTTGGCTTACCCCCAGTGAGTGCATCCCAACGAAGTGGCAACCTTCATTTTCCATATATATATATATATCTATATATATATATATATATATATATCAAAACAATACCCTTTCAGGCATAGAGTGACGCATAAATTATGCAAAAAAGCAGAGAACTCTGGGTAGTTCTCAAGTTTAGATGGGCAGCAGCTCCTCTATAGAGCACTCTCAACACCAGCAACACTCTAGATCTGCTCACCTCAAATGTCTGCTTTTCTAGTAAGTATAGGATTGGCACAGTGCCATCCACACCGAGATAGAAAGGGACAAAGAGCCATGTGTACAAGGACTGGCGAAAACGATCGCTAACATTAGTTAGCGGCAGTTTTCTCACCGCCGTGTACCGCTGAAAACTATCGCCATGTTAGCGGCATATTTACAAGCCGTCGCCACATGGCCATAGCTTCAGGGATTGGCGGCGAAAACTGCTGCTAGCATTAGCGTGATGGCGATAGGAATTCCGGCGTTAGCGGGCGAAAACCAACGAAAGGCCCATTAGCGGCAAAAAAATGCACGTTAGTCAGGCCAGCGTGAGTTTTCTTTTTGCCTCTATTGGAAAAAATAGCCTATCAGTCAACCGCCAATAGAAAATAGGCAAAAAAAAACAATGAAATGCAGAATGGAGCAGCCAGGGCCACGTGCAGCACACCAACAACACCCTCAAGCCACCCAACATCCAGGATGACCAGGATGAGAGCCTGGATGCCTTGCAGGAGCTGAGCCTGGATGCCTTGCAGGAGCTGCGCCTGGAGCCTGGATGCCTTGCAGGAGCTGCGCCTGGAGCCTGGATGCCTTGCAGGAGCTGCGCCTGGAGCCTGGATGCCTTGCAGGAGCTGCGCCTGGAGCCTGGATGCCTTGCAGGAGCTGCGCCTGGAACCTGGATGCCTCGCTGGACCTGCATCTGGAGCCTGGATGCCTCGCTGGACTTGCGTCTGGAGCCTGGATGCCTCGCTGGACCTGCATCTGTAGCCTGGAATCCTCGCTGGACCTGTGTCTGGAGACTGGAGTGTGATGCAGAGGAGCTGTGGAGTCAATGAGCCGTGGCGGTAGACATTGAGGCGCGGCAATCACCCGCACCTGGTGGTGAAGTCTGGCAGGTCGCATGGAGACATGTTGCTAACCTGTGTGCGAAGACCGCCTTGAACCCCTTGGAGCTGTGAATGGTAGGTGCGCTCCTGCGCACCAACGTAGGGAGGTCTGCATCGCAATCTATGATCCACCACTACACCGGGGTGCATGGAGGGGATTACCAACGGTGGGCGGCGCCTCTCTGCATCACAGGCCGGATGATGTTGCGCTGGCCGGACGCTGTGGAGGGTGAGGCCCCTGAGTTGCGCCAAACTTGTGTGGTGGGAGCGCTGCAACTTCATGCCTAAGGGGGCCCTGCTGCATCAACTGCATCGGGAGGTTCGCCAGCTGACTTGTCGGCGACTGCTGTACCCAGGCTTGTGAAATCCCACCTGGCTGAGGCTCCTGCTGGCTGAGTCACAGATTTGGAGAGAGTGCAGCGGATTGCGCCACAGTGTCAATGTCCATGTAAGGAGAAGGTGGGATGTATAGCGTAGGAGGCCCGGGGGTTGAGTCGTCCAGGCCTAGCACCTGTAGATGACTCACCCCCAGTGGCGGCTCATCATCCGCGGAAAAGCGTCGCCCCACTGCTTTCAAGCAGTGCAAGAAGAGGAAAAATCATCACATGATGATAACTTCCTGATGTAATCGTGCTATGTTTCCTTTGCGGGTGGGAGGGTGGGTAGGGCACATATATATCCTCTTACTTGGTTCCACTGTTACCGGGTACGTGCAGCGCTCCTCGTGGGTGCAAATCCCTGCGGCAGAACCAAGCCGATACAAATCCATACAGAATCCCTCCGACCGGAGAGACAAATGGGACGCACGCTCTCAATCCTTTTTCACTTTTATTAAAAAAATATATATATTAAAAATCCTTCATTAGCGGGATGCAGGCAAGAGCAGATCTACGCGTTTCGGTATACCACGATACCTTGCTCACGATCGGTCGGAGGGATTGTGTATGGATATATATATATATGTGTCAGTCACATCACTAATGACATCTGGATGACATCTCCGATTACCTCATCCAGTGATTGTGAGTGTTTTCTAAAAGTTTCTGAGTGTGAAACATATAGAGTAAAGTATCACAGAAGTTAAATTAGTTTAGTTTGTGTACTACTAATGAGTGATTCAATTTTAAAATATAGATTATGTGAGTGCCTGTGTAACTGAGTATCTCAGTGTGTGAGTGGGTGTGTGTGTGGCTGTATGGGTGAATAAGTGGGTGTGTGAGTAGCTGTGTGGGTAAGTGGCTGTGGGAGTGTGTGTATGGGCGAGTGAGTGGGTGTGTAAATGGTGTATGGATGAGTGAGTGGGTATGTAGGAGACTGTATAGATGAGTGAGTGGCTGTGTCAGTGGCTATATGTGTGGCCGTGTGTGTGGCTGTATGGGTGAGTGAACGGGCGTGTAAGTGGCTGTAAATAGTGAATGAAAGGGTGCATGAGTGGCTGTATGGGGAGTGAGCAGGTATGTGAGTGGCTGTTAATGATGAATGAGAGAGTGCATGAGTGACTATGGGTGAGTGTACATGAGTGGCTGTATGGGTGCATGAATGGGTGTATGGGTGAGTAAGTGGGTACAGGAGTGCCTGTATAGGTGAGTTAGTGAGTGTGAGAGAGGCTCAATGGAAGACTATGTGGTTGTCTCAGTGACTGTTTAGGTGACTGAGTACATGTGTTAGTATCTACAACTGGCAATAAGCCCACTAACACAGTTCTAGGGTTCAACACTGGTCTCAATAAATTATTCCCATGCTCAACCCTTGGTAGCTTGGCTGCGAGCGGGAAGGCTTAACTTAGGAGACAAGTATGTATAGCATGCAAAAACACCAATTCTGTAAATAATTAAGACACAACACACAATTAAAATCCAACATCTATTTATAAGAATAGGACATATTTTTATCTTTTAAAAAGACACCTAAACGACAAAAATCCAATGTAGGGAACCAGGGTAGTAAAGTTTTAAAGATTTAGCACTATATAGCACTTAGAAACCTATAGCACCACATTGGGACATCTGGTCATGCTTGACCAGGACAAAGTCAAAGTTTCAGGCCGACTGCGATGGAGCCCTGCTTGGATACCCCTTGCGGTAGGCCTCTGTCGAGATTTTATCTTCGGACTTAGAAACTTTTCTGGAGCTTTTTCTGCCTTGATCCCTCGATGCTCTTCACCAGTCCGGGTTCGATGAGGGTTCGCCGGCTTACTTTCTAGTGACCTCCTGGTCAAACTCTGGCAGTCCGAGCTTTTCAGTGGGACAAACCAGCAGAGCAGGCTGGCTCACGGTTGAAGGTCACCGGCTTGTCTCTTGCAGTTGAGTCAGGTCCCCTTATTGAGCTTATTTCCAAATTTGCTCCAAACTTCTGGAACTTCTTCCTGAAGTTTCTCTTGGGGGTCCAAAGTGTCCAAAACACAATCCAGAAGTCTGGAATCTCGAAGATGGTCCTTGAAAGTTTGGGACTTCAGTTCCCACAATCCATTTGGACAAAACCCTTACAAATCCACTGGACACTCCAGGCGGTGGATTCTGGGGGGGGGGGGAGGTTATTGTCTAGGCGAGCTCTGTTAACCTGTAGCTTGCAGGGAGTCCACTCTTTATTCTTCTTGAAGCAAGGTACATCCAAAGGACTATAGTTCGAGATAATGCAACAGGCGCAAACAGTCAGAATGCAGGGCCTGATGGTGCAAATCAAGTTTCCAGCTTGGCAAGCCTTCTTCTTCTTCTTGAAATTTCAAGCAGCAGATCTGAGAGGCTCAGCTATTCTCACATATTTATTCAGGGTTCTCCGGGGTCAAGCTGGAGAGCACTCCTGTCCAATGAGATGCAGGGCAACACCCCAGAGCATGACCACTTCCTCCAAACAGTGGCATAATCTTCCTCCAGAAAGCACTATTCTTCCAAAATCCAGTATGGCTGAACTTGCAGCAGATGAAAAAGAACTGGTTAAACCAACCTCCTGTATGGCTCATTTCCATAGCTCTCCTCCTTCTACCATCTACAAATTTCTACCTTAAGCCTGCCCTCTGGCTAGGTCAGAGGTCCTGGGGTAGATGGATCTGGTCTTCCCTGCCTGTCCTATCCCCCTCTGAAGCTTCATGGTTTAAGACTCCTCTCCCCTGCTCTGGCATTCCTGTGTAGCCAAGCTTTCTCCACAAGATAGCCTCATTTGGTGAATCACTTATCACTTCATCAAAGCAGCCTGGCTAGTCCTGTAAACTCTGACTAATCAGGGGAGACCACACGAAGGCTGAATTTTGGCTTACAGACAAGAAAGTCATAACTTATTTTCTGTATACTGTAGGGTAAATTCAACAATAGCATGTTGTTGGATTTATCAATACCATTCTCCCAAGTCCTTGAATGACATTTTTCGTTAATTCCTAGCAAGAGTTGTGTGCATAAACTATTGCAATATTATCCTATGTAGCTGGGAATCTACAATGGGGAAATTGAAATGTGCAATTTCCCCAACACCAGAACATATAAAACATCTTTTAGAAGGACCCTGCTTATAGCTATATGACCCGCCAACCCTGGGACAACTAGAGGTGACTTTAGGGATCCTGAATATGCAAACATATTGTAGATCCTCACTCCACAGTGCTCCTAGCACAAAGGTCGATTTTGGGAAGCACTTTATTACAATGGGGGAAGTAAAATGTGCAATCTCTCTTTCCCAGGGCATATAAAACCTCTTTTATAAGGGTGTTCCTCATAATTACGTGACCCCCCACCCCTGGGACACCTAGGGGAGACCCTGGGGATAACTAATATGCCAAAATATTGAAGTCTAACACTTTTTAAGTGTCCCTACCGCCAAAGTTGGTTTTGGGAACAATTTACATTTAAAAGCAGTGCAGCAGCACAGGACTGCTTTTAAAATGACCCCAGGCTCTCAGCAGTGCACACATGCAATTGCAGAAAGGGGTGCTGGCTTCTAAACTGCCATGCCCTATTATATATGAGGGACTAAAAGGAGGTTTAATCACCCTACCCTATTATGTACTGGGGACTTATAGGGTAGGTCATGTCAATTATAAGTGTACCCTAATACATAGTGTACCCTCATTTACGTGTGTTTTCACTATGTATTTAAGCCTAACAGTGGGTGTTTTCAACGTAGCAGAGCCCAGGGCACTCTCAGAATCAGAGAAACCAGCATCCAGCAGTCTCAAATGGGGCAACAAGTGGGGGGACACTGCAAACAGGTCCTGATTTCCTATACCTTATGAGTAAGTGAATGGGTGTGTATCTGTATGGATGAGTGACTGGTTGTGTGAGTGCCTGTACGACTGAGTGAGTGTGTGAGTGGCTCTATGCATGAGTGAGTGGGTGCATGAGTATTTGTATGGGTTGGTGAATGGGTATGTGAATGGTTGTGTTGGTGTGTGAGTGGGTGTATGAGATGTTGCATGGGGGGGTGAATTGGTAAGTGAGTGGTTCTGTGGATGGTATCATCAGTAATATGTCATCAGTAATGTCATCAGTGATGTCACGGACCATATGTGCGGAAGTGTAAGTTATATTTAACTCGGGTAACTATAACTGCTGTATTTCTATAGTTTTGTAAGAGTGCAATCTGAGCCTAAATATAAAGTCCCTGTAACCTTTGGTTTTTTCAGTAAATTTCTAAGGTTTTAAAAAAAATAATTCCTAAATATATCGTCCCTGCAACCTTTGTTTTTTTTTAAGTGAATTTCTATGTTTTTTAATGTTATGTCTTAACTCTAATCTATTAACCTTTGAGAGTGAGTGTGTAAGTGAGCTCATTGGTGTCTCAATGGGTGTGTGAGTGAGTGCATCAGTGTCTGAGTGGGTCTGTGAGTGGGTGCATGAGTGTCTGAGTGGGTGTGTGAGTGCCTGAATGGGTAAAGCTTGTTTTCTGCCTTTCTTTCTGCTCATGTATTTATTTGAAAAGTTTTATATAGCGCTGGCTAGACCCGGAGGTATCAGAGCACTTTACATGAGGTAGGACATTGTTTCAGAACATTGTTACATAGTTACATCCGTTTCTGTAGCGTCGCATAACATAGCAAGGGAAAACAGTATAACATAGTTACATGAGATTATTAAGCATAAAGTACTTCAGGGGACACAGAAAGGTCAGGCTGGAAAGGGGAGGCAGATAAAGAATCACGGAGAGAGGAGGCAGGGGAGGGAAAAAGTGACACAACCGGGAGACGAGGAAAACAATGTCCGAAGTCCGGCTGGGTAGGTGACGGCCGAGGGGTGAACCAGAGCCAAACTCCTCTATAGCTGCATAGGACAGCTCCACCGGGCATCGGCCAAGGTTGCTCGGGCATCGCAGTACGTACAATTAAGGTTTCCGCCTGGGGGTTCAGGCATGGTGAAATGGATAATTTTGGCTGACAGAGATCGGCTAAGTTTGTAGGGCCAACTAAAATCACTCAGAAGTCCGCAAGAGGTTTATGCACAAGGCTGAAGAAGAAACCCGGAGCGTTTCCCCGTTCTTCTATTAAACGATGTTGGGCAGTGGGCGCCATGTTGAGGTCAGGCAGGGCACTACCGTCCCATCTGGAGCAGCCGGTATCGCTCTCCATGCCTCTGGTAGCGCTCGTTCTTATTGCGCTAATCCCCCTCACAATGTTGCTTGCCAGTTTCACTGATGGGCTACCTACGAGCTGCCCATGGGCCCCGAGTTCCTTCACTCGGATCAGGTCTCCTGCCCAGCACGCCGCACTCACCGGACTTTTGTAGAGCCACCATCAGAGAGAAGTTGTCATCCGTACCACAACGCAAATCTGAGCTGAAATGTATGACCTTTATTTTGTCTCTTTCTGCTAAGGCTGGGCGAAGCTCATAGAATTTCACTCCCGGGATTTCCACAGAGTTACCAAAAAACTCCACCAAATTTCACAGAGTTCTGTGAGCGGGCGCCTATCGCTCTGCCACCCTTATTTAAGTCCCCTTGGATGCTGAGAGTAGTTAGGGGCCAAGAACCCCTCCTGTTACCACCAGTAAGTCTCCCACATTGGGATTGCTGTGACCTCATCAGAGGCCCTGCCCCCTTTCTCAACCACTCTGCAAAGTGCCTCCTGGTGCACTCCTGGTTGGGGGATAAAGTCCCCCTGGTTGCTGAGGGCCCTTGGGGACCAAGAACCCCTATTGTTGCCACCAGTGAGTACCCCACAGCAGGATTGCTAAGACCTCGTCGGAGGCCCCACAACCATTCTCAACCACTCTGCAAATGCACCTCCTGGTGCACTACTAGTTGGAGGATGAAGTCCCCTTGGCCGCTGAAAGTAGCTGGGCGCTAAGAACCCCTATTGTTGCCACCAGTAAGTCCCCCTCATTGGGATTGCTGAGACCTCTTTGGAGGCCCTGCTCCCTTCTTAATCCCTCTGCAAACACGCCTCTTGACTCACTACTGGCTGTGGGATGAAGTCCCCCTGGCTGCTGAGGGTGGTTGGGGGCCAAGAAATCTTATTGTTGCCACCAGTAATTCCCCCACAGAGGGATTGCTGAGACCTAATCAGTGACCCTACCCCTCTTTCTCAAACACTCTGCAAACGTGCCTCTCGCTTTACTACTGGTTGGGGATGAAGTCCCATTTGGCAGGTGAGAGTCCTTGGGGGGGGGGGGGGGGGGTTTCCAGGAACACCCATTGTTTCCACCTGGAAGTCCCCCACAGTGGGATTACTGAGACCTTGTCGGAGGCCCTGCCCCCTTTTGCTACCACTCTGCAAGCGTGCCTCCTGGCACACTGCTGGTTGGGGGATTAAGTCCCCTTGGTTGCTGAGGATCCTTGGGGAGAATAACCCCTATTGTTGCTACCCAGTAAGTCCCCAATAGTGGGATTGCTTGGACCTCATGGGAGGCCCCACCCCCTTTTCAACCACTCTACAAATGTGCCTCCTGGTGCACTCCTGGTTGGGGGATGAAGTCCCCTTGGCTGCTGAGGATCCTTGGGGCGAAGAACCCCTATTGCTGCCACCAGTAAGTCACCCACAGGGGGATTGCTGGGACCTCGACGGAGGAACTGCCACGTTTCTCGACCACTTTGCAAATGCACTTCCTGGTACACTATTGAACTAGCAGTTGTTGGTTGAACTAGCAGTTGTTGGCAGAAGCGGACGGCTTCACTTATGCTTCGCGTGCTGCTTGCACTATGTCCTAACTTGATTGCACTTTTTAAAAGGAAAATTGTTTCAGATGCGCACTTTAAAAAAAAAATCTACTGCACGAATCTCATTTTATTTAACTGTACGTACTTGAAGTGACGGTGTGTTGCGCCGTCTTTGCACCTCCCCGGTCCACCACAGCCATTAGCGGGCTGATTGTTGTGGAGGGAGTACTGCATTGACCCAGCCGGCGTAATTCCACTTCCGGTTGCCGTTTCACTGCCGCCATCTTGTCAGGGGAGGCGGTCTAGTCTTTCCACCCCCTTTGTTCCTGGACACACTATTTAGGCTGCCCATGGCGCGGGAGCGCCGGCGGCACGCCAAAGGCAAGCCCGTCTGCGCCCGTCCGCACCTGGACGTCGCCAGACGCCAGATATGCTGGCGGTCTTAAGTCTGGTGTGCCAATTTATACCAGGGAACTCCTGATGTCCATCGGCCAGCGGGTAAGCTCATGCACACATCTCTTGGTGGACGCTGTGGGTGGGCCTTTCTGTTGTCTCAACTGTGGCTATGACTCCTGTCCCGCATTGCCCCCCTACCATCCCTTGTCTACACCAAGACCCTCTATGAAAATCCTATACCTCAATGTCCGCTCTCTGGCTAAGCATTACATGGAGATCTATGACTTAATAGAGGATGAATCACCTGATGTGTTCTTTCTAACCGAATCCTGGTTGACTGATGTTATGGTGGCTGAGCCGGGCCTAGCTCTCCCCCCGGGTTTCAGTATCTTAACTGTAAACAGGGAGTCTAGAGGTGGGGGCATAGCTGTCATCTTTAAGTCCCGTCACCGCTGCTCATTTGTTAAGGAGGATGTTTTGTAATTTCCTTTAGCGCCCACTCTACTTTGACTGGTTTGTTAGTCTACCGCCCCCCGGGGCCGGTCTCGGAATTTAAATCGGCTATTATTGAGGCCGCGGGTTCCTTGGCGCTGGCAGCTACTAATTTTAGTCTCATTGGTGATTTAAATCTACACTTTGACCGTCTCTCTGATCCTGAAATCAGCAGCTTGCTCGCCGACTTTGACGCTTACCAATTAAGACAGCTTGTGGAGGGCCCTACTCATATTGCTGGGCACTTGCTTGACCCTGTTTTTTCTAACATCCCTTCTCTTCTGGTCAAGACACCCAGCCCGGTGTGTTGGTCCGACCATTTTTTGGTCTCCATCTCCTTCCTGCTATCTGAGCCAGTGCCCAGAGCCGATCCTAAGGCCACCTTTAGACGTTGCTGGCATAAACTTAAACTGGAGGACCTGCATGCCATCATGCCATCCTACCCCCCTATCCCAGCCACTGATCCTGACCGAGCGTATAAATCCTTCTGCGACTGGATCCTACATGCCCTAGACACTCTCATTCCTGCTAAATGGTCGCTGCTCGAGTTCCAATCCTTGGTTCAACGACTCTCTGGCCGCCCTGCGCAGTACCTGTAAAAAGCTAGAACGGGTCTGGAGAAGGGACTACGACCTTGGGGCTAAGAAGTCGTACCAGGACGCGATCAAGCGCTACCACAAGGCCATACATCTGGCACGAGCGGCTTACTTCACTAATGAGATCAAGTCCAGTAAGAACCCCGCTAAAAGCATTTTTAAAATACTGAGTGACCTCAAAAACAGGAAAAACCCCTCTATCCCGGTGATCACGTCGGAGCAGCAATGTGAGGATTTGGCCACCTTCTTTGTTAAGAAGGTGGAAGCCATTTACAAATCCTTCCCTATATCTTCTATTGATCCCGTGGCTTCACCTGCTCCTCTCCCCACTCTCACCTTGGCAGCTATCCCCCCTATTTCCCAGGACGAGTTGCTCACGCTGAGCAAGAAGGTCAAATTGGGTTCCCCTATGGATCCGATGAGGCCTGCCCAATTTAGGGACTCTCTACCTGTATTACTCACGCCTTTGTGTCAGGTAATCAATTCCTCTTTTACCACTGCTGTCGTGCCTTTGCTATGGAAGCAAGCAAGGGTGGTCCCCTTGCTGTAAAAACCCTCGCTGGACCCGACTTAGCCGGAAAGCTTCCGTCCCATATCTCTACTGCCTTGGGCTGCTAAAGTTGCTGAGGCCCACACCAATATAACTTTCTCGGGCTTCCTGAACAACACTGGTGTCTTGGATCGTTCCCAGAATGGCTTCCGCCCTGGTCACAGCACCGAGACTGCGCTTTTAGCGGTGAGTGAACACCTGCGGACTATTCTGGTTGAGGGACATACCGCGGCCCTGATATTGCTCGATCTAAGCGCCGCTTTTGATACGGTCTCTCACCGGATCCTCTTACGTCGCTTAGAGGAGGCTGGGGTGGTAGGCCTTGCCTTGGATTGGTTTCGATCTTTCCTGTCTGACAGAACATTCCAGGTCACTGCCCCCCCCTTTCTCTCCCACGCCCATTCCATCAAGCAGGGGGCCCCCAGGGCTCGGCATTGAGTCCCGTTTTGTTCAACCTGTACTTTCAACCCCTGGCTGCGGTGGCAAGGGGCCATGGCTTGACCATGGTCTCGTAAGCTGACGACACGCAGCTGGTGGTTGCCCTCTCCGATGATCCTATGCGGGGTGCCTCCCAATTTCGGAGTGGCCTACCAGCGGTCGCGAATTGGATGACCACCAACTGCCTTCAACTCAACGCTAATAAGTCAGAAGTGTTGTTGGTGGGGAGAGATTAGGGGCTCTGGAGTACGCATTGGTGGCCGGCAACCTTGGGCTGCGCCCCCACCCCTAAGTCAGCGGTGAAAAATCTTGGGGTCTGGCTCGACTCCACCCTTGGGTTTCAGGAGCACACCAAGAAGGTTGCAGGCACCTGCTTTGGCCTACTCCGGGGACTGAGGCCCATGTTGGGTTTCTTCGATCCACCCACCCGCCAGTTTATAGTCCAGGCGACTATTTTGTCCAGACTGGACTACAACTCACTTATGTTAGGCGCTAACAAGGCAGAAGTGACTCGTCTTCAGCGAGTTCAGAATGCAGCCGCCCGAGTCTTGTTGAGGCTCCCTAGAACTTGTTCCACGACGGGTGCATTGCGCCGTTTACATTGGTTACCCATGGCCAAAAGGATCGTATTCAAAGCACTATGCCTGACCTTCAAAATACTAAAGTTTTCATCCCCTGAGATTCTGGCTAATTTACTGATCCCCTACGTACCTACCCGCCAGCTACGCTCTGCTGAGCAATTTTTGGCTACGGTCCCTCGGGTCAAGCGCCTCAGAGCTGGGGGCCGGTCCTTCCGGTATCTAGCCTCTAAATTGTGGAACTCCCTCCCTATTCAGATCCGCCGCCTGGATTGCTTGCTATCCTTTCGTAAGGCCATCAAAACCTACCTGTTCCCCTTGGTCTAGCCCCTAGCTTCCCTCTGACACTGCTACCAGCGCCGGGACGCCTCTTCGCTGAGGCAGCTGTGCGCTATATAAATCCGTATTTGTAAAGCGCGAACTACTCACCCTTACGGGTCTCAAGGCGCTGGGGGCCGTCGTGGAAATTAAGTGAGCTATTGCCCAGAGTCACATGGTGCTGAGCTGAGCTGCCGCCGGAGCCGGGGATCGAACCGTGAACCCTGTGCTCCGAAGTCAGCTGCCCTGGCCGCTGCACCACACCTCCCCATATAAGATTACCTAACATAACTACTGGTTGGGGGGTGATGTCCCCTTGGATGCCAAGGGTCTTTGGGTACCACCAACCCCTATTGTTGCCACCAGTAAGTTCCCCCCACAGCTGGATTGCTAAAAGTATCGGAAGCCCCAACACCTTTCTCAACCACTCCGAAAATGCAACTCTGGCACACTACTGTTTGGGAATGAAGTCCCCTTGGCTGCTGAGGGTCCTTTCTGGCCAAGAATCCCACTTGTTGCTACCAGTAAGTCCCCCACAGCTGGATTGCTGGGACCTCGTCAGAGGTCCTGCCCTCTTTCTTAACCTCTCTGCAAATGCGCCTCCTGGTGCACTACTGGTTGGGGAATTAAGTCCCCATGGCTGCCGAGGGTCGTTGGGGGCCTCTTTCTGCTAATTTCTAACCTCTATTTTGCCTCTTTCTGCTCGTTTCTGCACTATATTTTGCCTCTTTCTGCTCATTTCTGACCTTTGTTTTGCATCACTCTGCTTGTTTTAGATCTCTATTTTGCTTTTTTCTGCAAGTTTCTGAGCTTTATTTTGACTTTTCTGTTTGTTTCTGATCTCTATTTTGCTTCTTTCTGCTCATTGCTGACCTTGGGAATTAACATGGGAAACGCATGTTTTTTGACCCCCCATTTCCTTGGCCCCTGCTTAATGAATCGCCCTGAAACTTTTCATGCACAACTAGAATCACCGGGGCACTTTTTTTGGTACATTTCGTGAAGATTCATCAACTGGCGCCAAAGATATAGGCAAGTCATAAAATGCTTTTGCTATGGAAACATGGTCCTTACTATAACTACTAAGTGTTAAACATATATACTAAGGTAAGTGGCTGTGGGAGTTCCTATATGGGTGAGTGAGAGGGTGTGTAAGTGGTGTATTATTTGAAAAGTTTTATAAAGCGTGAACAAGACCCAGCCGGGTGTCCGAGCGCTGTACAAAAAGGAAACATACGGTTTCTTCATGTCAACGTTGGAGTACAGTACAATAAGGCAAACATAAGAGGACCCTGAAACATAAAAGTAAATGTGGGTGTTAGGGGAAGATGAGGTAGCATGTGATCAAACAGGTAAAAGCCCTACTAGACGGGCCGTGGAAGTTTTAGCAACGCCCTACGTCAAAAGAACGACAAAATACATTTCAAACACAAAGTAAAAATGATTGTCAAGCATACATTTCAACACATAAAGTAAATAGGATTCTCAAGCACGAGAGGGAAGTGTCTAGCAAATTACATAGAGGCTATTGCTGATGAAGTTCTTCCAAAAGTAGCCATTTGACCTGTTTTTTTAATAAAGCAGTGGAGGGGTTGGCTCTGATCTCCATCGGAAGGGCATTCCAAATTCTTGGAGCCAGCCTTGAGAAGGTGCGATTGTAAGTTAATTTTTTGTTGAATTTAGTTGGTTTCAGTAGTAGGATATTGGAGCTTCTTAAGTTTCGACTGGAACCGGATAGCTCAAGTTTTTTTGCCAGCTAAACGGGGCTATTGAAGTGTATAGCTTTATGTGTCAGACAGGCTATCTTGAAGCGGATCCTTGCTTCAATGGGAAGCCAGTTAAGTTGAATTAAGTCAGGTGTAATATGATCATGCTTTCTGGAGCCTGTGATTAGTCTGGCAGAGGCGTTCAGAGTAGCTCTTAGCGGGACTAACCTAGATTTTGGAAGCCCAGCTAGGGTCACCAAGCCATATTCTACTCGTGAGATAACTAGGGATTGGATTGCTGACTGGATGTCCTCGGGAGGTAGGAAAGATTTGATTTTCCTATGGGTGTTGAGCTGATGATTGGCACTCTTAATGGTGGCACTGATGTGACACCTAAAGAACAAGCTGAGTCCATCATATGCTGGGTGCAGTTGAGTGCTGAGATTTTTTTGATCCAGTTTTGCGTAGGGGCCTCGTGGTTGCGGGGGGGTAATCAGGAGAAATTCTGTTTTGAGGGAATTTAGTAACAGATGGTTATGCGTTAGCCATTGAGTTTTTTTAAGCGCTCCATTAGAGTTTTAATGTCATCTGGAGAGGAGATCTTCAAATACAGTTGAGTATCATCCGCGTACATATGGTACTGAATGTTTGAACCGTTCAGAATAGCAGTTAGAGGTTCCATGAAGAGGTGGAAGAGCGTGGGCGAGAGTGCAGATCCTTGAGGTACCCCAATAGAGACCGTGGTGCTGGCAGCCAAAGATTGGTTGACTTTGATTCTTTGTGTTCGGTTATGCAGGAAAGAGGAGCACCAATTTAAGACAGGGCCAGATAACCCCATCCTATATTGAAGAAGGTTAATCAAGTTATCATGTTTGATAGTGTCAAAAGCAGAGGACAGAAAAACAGTGTATAGAAGAGTGAGGGGGTATGTGAGAGACTGTATACATGGGTGAGTGAGTGGGTGTGACAGTGGGTATATGAGTAAGTGTGTGGCTGTGTGGATATCTGTATGGGTGAGTGAGTTGATGTATAAGTGGCTGTAATGGTGAATGAGAGGATGAATGAGTGGCTGTATGGGTGAGGGTGCAGTTGTCAGTGGCAGCTGTAAATGGTGAATGAGAGTGTGCATGAGTGGCTGAATGGGTGACTGAGCAGGTATATGAATGTGTGTGTGCATGAGTGACAGGGTGCATAAGTGACTGTATGGGTGCATAAATGGGTTTTAAGTGTATGTATGATGATTGGGTGTGTGAGTAGTTGCATGGGTGAGTGAATGGGTGTGTGAGTGGCTATATCGGTGAGTAAGTGAGTATGAGAGGGGTTGTATGGGAGAGTATGTACTGGTTTCAGTGACTGTATACATGAGTGAGTAGATGTGCTAGTATATCTATGAGTAAGTGAGTGAATGTGTGAGTAACTGTATGGGTGAGTGAGTGGACTGTGTAAGGAGTGAGTGAGTGGACTGTGTGAGTGACTATGGGTGAGTGTGTAGGTATGTGAGTATTTGTATAGGTGACTGAGTATGAGAATGGCTGTATGGGTATATGAGTGGATGTGTAAGTGTCTGTATATTTGTATGGCTGGATGAATCAGTGGCTGTACTGGTCGGTGAGTAGGTGCATGAGTGGCTGTATATGTGAGCTAGTGGTTGCGTTAGTGGCTGTATGGGTGTGTTGATGTGTGAGTGGCTCTATTAATCAGTGAGTAGGTGTGTGT
The DNA here is from genome assembly GCA_963921515.1 of Calotriton arnoldi. Lineage (NCBI taxonomy): Eukaryota > Metazoa > Chordata > Amphibia > Caudata > Salamandridae > Calotriton > Calotriton arnoldi. The sequence continues at coordinate 645,823 of CAWUFW010010830.1, read as the reverse complement.
GGATGATATCAGTGATGTTATTTGAGATGTCATGAGTGATGTCACTGACCATGCCATGAATGATGTAATATGTGACGTCATGAGCAGTGCATTGCGGGGGCGCGAGTTATAGTTAGCTGAACTAACTATAACAGTGGAATTTCTATGGTTTTGTACGAGTGAAATGTCCAGCTAACTATAACGCCTCTGAAACCTATGGGTTTTTCAGTGAATTTCAAAGGTTTTTTAAATGCTAATTTCCAACTACAATGTCCCTGAAACCTATATTGTTTTTAACTAAATTTAAAAAAGACGTGCATACTTTTTGTAGTGAAAAACTAACTGTAACAGTAGTCTGTTATAAGTTATAATTTAACAATGTTTAAAACTTAATTAACATATAAGTGTGGAAAAAGTGTGACGGAGCAGCTATGATACCTGACTACGAACAACAGCGTTCACAGTTCGATTCCCGGCTCCAGCGGCACGTTAGCCCACCACTATGTCACTGTGGGCAACACCTTGCTTAATCTTTCCGACGCCCCCGAGTGCCGGCACACCTTTCCAGGGTTAGCTGTACGCTTTACAAATGCTCGCATTTTTTTAATTTAAAACCATAGTGATATAAAATATTATCGCAATTTTTTTTTTCTTCTATTCTGATCTTTTTTTTTTTTTTTATGTCTTCTATTTAGAATTACGACAATCAATAAATATATTTACTCATGAGAATAGAAATGACACTGTTTTCCGGGTAACAGTTTTAAGCTCTCCAACGTATGTACATATTAAGGACCTTATACGTGTTAGGTTCGAAATCGAAACTTTTTCCGCTTCACATTTTGTAACTTTTCCCAACACGTGCACAAGTGAAACAGTTAAAACGTGAGCACGTGTCAACTGTAAAACGTGACCTCTAAATATGCGGAGCCGCATCTTCCTTCCATAGACTACTGAATAACCAAAAAGTATATAAACCACACCCGTTGATTGATTAGTTTCGTTTTTGCGAGTTATTTACGCGTCGCCATTCAGTGATGCAGGTGTTCTTTTCTACAGTCTGATTCTGCTTTTGCGGCCGCAAAACATAATCCTGAGTTGTAAGTTGTTTGATTATGGCATACTAGATATTTATAATACGTAGCTATTTGTCAATATTTAAACCCTTGTATTTAGCAAAAAGTGTTATTGCTTGTTTTTGCCATTTATATGTAACGTCAGCAGCTTGTTTTCAGAAACAGACAGAATACACCAAACATTGTTCCTGTTCTGGCTCCTTTGAGCTCATATGGTCTGACTTTGTATATTATAATATTGACACTGTACTTGACCTCAGAAGTGTTGGTGACCCGTCGGCGCGAAGACTAAAGATTTATATGTAACGTCAGCAGCTTCTAGTTTGTAGTCTATTTCCCCCTTGACATCATATAGTGTGAGTATGTATATTATAATAACCACACATTATGATCTCAGAGAAGTTTGTGACCCGTTGGCGCGAAGACTAAAGATTTATATGTAACGTCAGCAGCTTCTGATTTTTAGTCTATTTCTCCCTTGAGATCATATAGTATGAGTATGTATATTGTAATATTAACATTTATACTGACCTCAGTGGAGTTTATGACCCGTCGACGCGAAGACTAAAGATTTATATTTAACGTCGGCACCTTCTCGTTCTTACTCTGTTTCTTTCTTGGGATCATATACTGTGAATATGTATATTCTAATATTAACAGTCATTGTGATCTCAGAGCACTTTATGACCCGTTGGCGCGAAGATGAAAGATTTCGAAGTCCCGGAGAAAAGAAGCTCTCAACGCTGGAAAGTATTTCGTTATTGATGTTGTTTTGTATTGATGACTTCATTTTCATTTTCCTTTTTGTGTGCCATCAGTGACACTGTGTATATTGTAAGAGTGTGATATTTCCACACAACAGAAATTGGAGATTTCTCGCCGCCAGGAGTAAACCATCTGAAATACAGTTTACTGACCTTTATAACTTACTTGATCAGATATTTTTACAGTGACAATATTTTTGGAAATTGCAGTTTAAAAAAAAAAATCGTTTCCATAGATACTTTCTTAGTGAATACCATTGATAAACAATACATTTCTGAATGTTTTTTTACTATTTCTATTTTTGTCTGTTGCGGTTCCTATTCACCTTCTCCCTATAGAATATATACGACCAGTAGTGTTTATTATTATACTACTATCCTATATATTCTTAAAGGAGTACATGATCTAAGCACTACGACCGAACTTTCCCGAATTGTACAATAATAGAAATTATAAAAAATGATAAAGCGTACATTTCTATGTAATATAAAGTGATTTGTGTTTAACTGTTTTTTACTTGTTATTGTTCTTGTGGCCTGAGATGATGTAGTGCGGAAGTGTTTCTTGTAGCACTTCTTTTCTACTTTATCTAAAAGTAACTCATGCCCTCTTATATTATCAAGAATATGGGGCAACACTTTTACAAACTATAGCAGAAAAAAAGGGAGGGTGTGCCCACGCTTAAGGGATATTTTATGAATTGCGTTTTTATTTGTCACCCCTTTGATATATACAGCTTCAGTTTCCGAACAAAGTATATTTGTAATTGCTTAATAAAAACTATTTCAAACCTAGACTGAAATTTTTGCTGCGCAACCTCTGCTCCCCGTTAGAAAAGTAAACACCACATTATAACTAAACAGTGCTCCTGGGAAGTATCCCACCTGCAAACTTAATAAAAAGAAGACCGCAACACACTTTGTTATTTTCCCACCGTGATTTGTACACCCCACACCAATTATATAAATGGCCCTTAAAATATATAAAAAACAGAGTTAATAGTGTTCCTACCCTCCCCGCTACTTCTTTCTTTTCCCGTACTCCATTGAAGTGCGTCACAAAATGGTTCACAACGTGAACCGTTCCCAGCCAATAATGAGCAAACTTGTACTAGGAACAGTTTAGCCAATAAAATGTCTATGGTGTTTCGCAGAGGGGGAGGGAATAGCTGCCAACACTTCTACTTTCAATGGTTTACAGCCAATGAACATTAAGCTTGGGAAGGTCCTGCTTGGAACACGTTACCCAATCAGATGTCCCTGATACTCCGCGGAGGGGGAGAGAATGGCTGGCAACACTTCTACTTTCAATGGTTTACAGCCAATGAACATTAAGCTTGGGAACGTCCTGCTTGGAACACGTCAGCCAATCAGATGTCCCTGCTACTCCGCGGACGGAGAGGAAATGGCTGGCAACACTTGTACTTTCAATGCTTCGCAGCCAATGAACATTAAGCTTGGGAAGGTCCTGCTTGGAACACGTCAGCCAATCAGATATCCCTGCTACTCCGCGGACGGGGAGGAAATGGCTGGCAACACTTCTACTTTCAATGGTTCGCAGCCAATGAACATTGAGCTCGTTGTTGGAACACCTCAGCCAATTAAACGTTAATTTTGTTCCAGACACACGAACAGAACACGCCCTCCCATATAATAATTTTCGTGTAAGAAAGTGACACTGTCCGTGATAAAAGTGAATGCCGCATTATAAGAAAACATTACTACGCATTATATTAAAGGAAGGCTGCACTACGGCGCATTATTTTACCAACGGGATTTCCAGAGCCTATGCAACTTTGCCGCAATACCGCGCACCATTGTTCTGCGGACGTGATTTCCACGTCTGCGGACGTGATTTCCACGGCCTACGCAACATTCAAACTCCCTGCCTCTGCACCGTACAGACTGCTTAAACTAAGACCAGTGTTCCTACTATACCCTCTTATACAATTTTTCTCTTTTGTTTCGCCCTACGCCTTTCAACTCTGTCACAAAATGGCTGCCAACACTTCCTAGTTTGAACAGTTCGCAACCAATGAGCCGCACGCTCGTGCTCTTAACGCCTCAGCCAATCAGATGTCAGAATTCTTAAATATCGATATCTGTAAATTTTGATATTTCTCTAAAACTACTGAACGGACTTACCCCATTTAAACAAAAGCGTGCTTTCTGGACCAAGACCTTTCTCCCTGCCAAATGTGGCGTAATTCCATTCAGCAGTTTGACCTGTAGCCTTGTCTAAAGTTTCCTATGGAAATTGCATTGAGAAAACACTTTTGGGACCCCCTTTTTCTCAGCCCCCTTCACGAATCACCCCCTAACTTTCAGGATAGGAGCTCACCTGAAAAGAGGAACTTTTGGAAAATTTCGTAAAGATTCGTCAAACGATGCCAAAGTTATAAGCACATCAAAAATGCTTTTCCTATGGAAACGTGGTCCTAACTATAACTATCTACTAGCAACCGCCAGTAGATAAAATATATATATATATATATATATATATATATATATATATATATATATATATATATATATATATATATATATATATATATATTTACCTACTGGCGGTCGCCAGTAGGTAGTTATAGTTAAGACCTTGTTTCTATTCAAAAAAGCGTTTGTGAAATTTTGCAAACTAATGACCAGCTCCGGTCAGCTCCTGTCTTGAAAGTTTTGTGGTGATTCGTCAAGCAGGGGCGGAGAAAATAGGGGGTCCCAAAACATGTTTTCCCCATGTTAATTTCCATAGGAAATTTTGGAACAGGCTACAGCCCGAACTGCTGAACGGAATTACACCAAATTTGGCAAAAAGGTAGCTCTTGGTTCAGAAAGCACCCTTTTTTTTAATTAAATGGTGTAAATCCGTTCAGTAGTTCCTGAGAAATTCAAAAAATAAAAATGTATATATCTGAGCACCGAGGAGGTGCTGCGAACCCTCCCGAGCACGAGCTTCATTTTGATTGGCTGTCAACACTCCAAACCAGAAAGTGTTGGCAGCCATCTTGTGACTCGGTAGAACCGAGTCACAAGAAAAAGGAAAAAAAAAAGTTAAAAATGAAGAAAAGGGGGCAGGGTAGAAACACCCTGACCCCCTAGGCCTACTCAGGGGGTCCCACAAAAAGCTTTTTTAAAAAATTTTGGCCGGAGTCACGCTGGGTGCGCGAATCCGGAAGAAAATGTAAAAAAAAAAACGAAGTGCGGTCTCCCGCACTTCGTTTTAATCAGCCCCCGGGAGGGCCAGGTCCCGCAGGCAATCAAAAAATATAGTGCAGGGGCCTGTTAGGGGCCCCGCAGCCTCGGGGACCGCCACCTACCCTGAGCCATTCTGATTACATGCAGGGGGGGCACGCAGCCCCCCCACAGCCCCGGGGACCGCTACCTCCCCGGGGCTTTTTTTTTTTATATAAAATGACATATATATATATATATATATATATATATATATATATTATCTACTGGCGGTCGCCAGTAGATAGTTATAGTTACAACCTATTATCCATAGGAAATCCGCGACATTCTATTTGAAATAACGTTGGCGCCGGTTGACGAATCTTCGTGAAAGTTTCCAACTTGTTGGGGCGCTCCGCTCCTACCCTGAAAGTCTCGGGGTGATACGTGAAGCGGGGGCCGAGAAAAAGGGGGTCCCAAAACGCGTTTTCCCCATTCATTTTTCCATAGGAACCTTTAGTCGCAGCTACAGCCCGAACTGCTGAACGGAATTACACCAAATTTGGCAAAGAGGTAGTCCTTGGTTCAGACTGGTGCCTTTTGCTTAAATGGTGTAAATCCGTTCAGTAGTTCCTGAGAAAATCAAAAGTAAAAGTACATATATATCTATGGGCGCGTCGGATACGCGTACCCTCAGCGCACCCTGCGCGCACCGTCCCGATCACGAGCTGCATGCTAATTGGCTGTCAGCTGGCTGTCAACATTCTGATTCAGGAAGTGTTGGCAGCTATTTTGTCCCTCGGTAGAACCGAGGGACAGAAACAAGTGGCAAAGCGCAAAAGGGGGCAGGGTAGAAACACCCTGACCCCTAGGTCTGCTCAGGGGTCCCACAAGGACCCCCTGGGCAGAAAAGATTTTTTTTTTTTAAAAATCAGCGGGATGCGCTTAGGGTGCGCGTATCCCGCCGAGAAAAAAAAAAGAAACAAGCGCGCAAAACGCACAAAGGGGGCAGGGTAGAAACACCCTAACCCCTAGGCCTGCTCAGGGGGTCCCACAAGGACCCCTGGGCAAAAAAAGCATTTTTAAAAAAAAAAAAATCGGCAGGTGCGCGAATCCTGCCAAAAAAAAATCAAGCGCGGTCTCCCGCGCTCGATAGTCAACTGGCCCCCGGGTGGGCCAAGTCCCGGGGCATGCCGGGGGGGTTAATTTTATGTGTGGGGGCCTCTAAGGGCCCCCCAAGCCCTGGGGACCGCCACCCCCGGGGCTTTATGCATAATGGTGCGGGAGGGCTCTGAGCCCTCCGCAGCCCCGGGACCACCACCTCCCCGGGGCTTCTTTTTTTAAATGAAAAACCTGTGTGGGGGGCTCCAGCCCCCCACACGCCCCGGGACCGCCACCTCCCCGGGGCACTAAACATTTAAATATGGGGGTCCGTTACGGACTCCCAGAGCCCCGGGGACCACCACCTCCCCGGGGCTGTGCACACGATGGGAGGGGGCCGCGCGGCCCCCTCCTGGAGCCTGTGGTGGCCCTGGGGACCGCCACCCCCAGGGCCGGCTCCTGCAGTGTCCCGGGTGCCTACCCCGGGACACTGCTGTTTGCAATGACAGGACGGGAGCCTCGCGGCTCCCGTCCTGTCATTGCAAACTTGCTTTGGATATTGGAAGAGAGAGCAGGAAACCTGCTCTCTTCCAATATCCAAAGCTGATTGCTTTCCACATGGGGAGCAGCATGTTAGCTGCTCCCCATGTGTAAAGCAATGCCGGCTCCCGTAGGACACGGGGAGCCGGCGGGACTGTGGGGGTTTGGGGACCCCCCACAGTCCCCAACGAGAGGGCCAGCCCCGGGGGATGGGGTCCCCGGGGCAAGTAGTGGCTCGGGGAGGGCCACGCGGCCCCCTCCCCAAAGTTTTGAAAAATTATAAAAAATAAAAAAGGGTATGGCCGGCCCGGGGGATGGGGTCCCCGGGCCTTAAAATGGCCAGAGGAGGGGGCCACGCAGCCCCCTCAAAATATTAAAAATAAAAATAGAGGCCATGCCCCGGGAGATGGGGTCCCCGGGGCCAATACAGGCCCGGGGAAGGGGGCCACGCGGCTCTCCTTCAGGGGACAAAAAAACAAAAAAACAAAAAACGATCGGGCCCGTAGGCCCCGCCCCCTTCCTTCACCACTCTGCAAACGCGCCCCTGGCGCGTTTGCAGAGGGGAACGACTCCCCTTGAATACTGGGGGTCCCTGGGGCCAACTAGCCCACCAGGAACCTCCAGTATGCGCCAGGGGCTGCCTTGCAGAGAGGTGTACAGAGGCCACGCCCCTTTTACACCTCTCTGCAACGCAGCTCTGTGGCGCTTTTGGAGGTATATGGTGGGCTAGTTGGACTCCGGGGACCCTCAGGATTCAAGGGGACTTAATCCCCCAACTTAAAACGCGCCACGGGGCGCGTTTGCACAGTGGTGAAGGGAGGGGCGGGGCTTCAGGTGACATGTGTGCAAACAGGCCCCGTGGCGCGTTTTAAGATGGGGGAATTAAATCCCTTCAATCCTGAGGGTCCCTCGGGCCAACTAGCCCAACAGGTACATCCAGAAAGCGCCACAGAGCTGCGTTGCAGAGAGGTGTAAAAGGGGTGTGGCCTCTCTACACGTCTCTGCAACGCAGCCCCCTGGCACATATTGGAGGTTCCTGGTGGGCTAGTTGGCCCCTAGGGACCCTCAGGATTCAAGGGGACTTAATCCCCCAACTTAAAACGCGCCACGGGGCGCGTTTACACAGATGTAACCTCAGGCCCCGCCCCCTCCCTTCACCATTGTGCAAATATTCCTCTAAAATCAGCCGAAATCCAAATTCTGATTTACTCACCTGTTATCAGGAGAGACCTCAGTGCTGCATCTTTCAGCCCAGTACTGGTCCTGAAAAGTAATTTTAACCGTACTTACCAGTAACTTGAATTTCCTTCCATAGGCTAACATTGACTGGTTTCACTTGGAAATTCTTCTAAGTGTGGAGTTTTGGAACTTTAAAATATTCCTCTAAAATCAGCCGAAATACGAATTCCGATTTACTCACCTGTTATCAGGAGAGACCTCAGTGCTGCATCTTTCAGCCCAGTACTGATCCTCAAAAGTAATTTTAACCGTACTTACCGGTAACTTGAATTTCCTTCATAGGCTAAGATTGACTGGTTTTCAGCAAAAAGTTTCAAAGTGTTGATTTTCACAAACTACAAATATTCCTTAAAAATCGCCTGTATGACTTAAACGCATTTTTTCAACTGTTTACAGGAGATGCACCAGTGCTGGATCCAAGATCCAACACTGAGTAAGAAAAAGTAACGATAACAGTTTTTACCTGCTAAGTGAATTTCCTTCCATAGGATAATATTGGTGATTCTATGAGAAAAAGTTTCTAAGTGTCAACTTTTAAAATACAATAATATTCCTTAAAAATCACGACTGTAACCAAAACGCTTTTACTCAACTGTTTACAGGAGATGTACCAGGACTGAATCTAGGATCCAGTCCTGTGGTTACAAAAGTAATCCATAAAGTAACTAATTGCATTTAACTAGAAATTCACATTGAGCTGAATGTTGCATTGTGTTTGAAAATGTGTTGCCCATTGCAACAACTGTAACTACTGTACTTAAAAGTCTATTGCCTATCTGCAAAGTATTTAAACTAAAGTAATTCATTCTGAGAAAGTATTTTTTGTAATGTAATGTATAATGTAATTACAATGTAATTTAAAAAATAAAATATGTAAAAAAAATTGTTTCTAAAAATGTAGTAAATCAGTATGAAAAAAATTAATATAACAATTAATACATTTAAAAATTGTCATTTACAAAACCTTTGAAATTCACTGAAAAAACCGTAGGTTTCAGGCACGTTATAGTTAGAAATTAGCATTTAAAAAACCTTTGAAATTCACTGAAAAAACCATAGGTTTCACACACGTTATAGTTACAAATTAGCATTTAAAAAACCTTTGAAATTCACTGAAAAAACCATAGGTTTCAGACACGTTATAGTTACAAATTAGCATTTAAAAAACCTTTGAAATTCACTGAAAAAACCATAGGTTTTAGGGACAGTTTTAGTTACTTGGACATTGCACTCGTACAAAACCCGTGAAATTCCCCGTTATAGTTAGTTCAGCTAACTATAACTCGCGCCCTGCAATGCACTGCTGACGACGTCACATATTACATCACTCATGACATGGTCAGTGACATCACTGATGACATCACTGATGACATCTCAAATGACATCACTGATGACATCACTGATGACATCATCCATGTGATAATTTCATGCATCTTCTCACACCCTAATATAACCTTTGATATACCCACTCTAAATTACAGACTGCCATTCTCAAAACCATAGACACTCCAACACCAAAAACTACATACCCACTCACTGATTATTAGGTCTACACACACATTTACTCTCTCACCAGTACAATCACTCATACTTATGGTCACTCAGTACAGGACTATCATATGCACTCATACACCTATATACACACTCACACACCTCCACTCATCCATAGAGGTACTCACACACCTAGTCAGTCATGCAAATAATTAATCACACTCCCATTTACTTACCTATACAGTTATACACACACCAGCTCACTTACTCATACAAATACTAGCACATTCTTACGCTCTTACACAATCACTGATACAAGCACACACTCATCCATACAGCCACTCTCACAATCACACACTCTCACTTATAGCCATTTATATACTCCAACACACACATATACTGCCTTTCACATATGTAGTTACTCACACATGTACCACTGAGATATACATTTACTCACTAACACAGCCATACACACACTCACCCACCCATACAGTCCATCACAGATGCACTCTTGAAACCATGCACCCAGTGAATCACCCACTCACACATCTATGCACAGTCACACACACCCCACCCACACAAACACTCAGGCACCCATACAGATACTCAAACAACAAATCAATAACCCATATAGACACTCATGTAGCTATTCGCAAACCCATGCAGCCGCTTACACACCAACAGACAGACAGATACAGACATTCACACAGTTTAGTCATTAACCCATGCATTCAGTAAGATACGTTTAATCACTCACTCATAGTCAGTCACGCACCTACTAAATCATCCATTCAGACACTTATACACCCACTCATTCTTCAATATGCCTTTCCCTATATATATTAAACATATTTAAACTTTACAGAAACACAGTCACTGGATGATGTCATCAGTGATGTCATCAGTGATGTCATTTGAGATGTCATCAGTGATGTCATCAGTGATGTCACTGACCATGTCATGAGTGATGTAATATGTGACGTCATCAGCAGTGCATTGCAGGGCGCGAGTTATAGTTAGCTGAACTAACTATAACGGGGGAATTTCACGGGTTTTGTACGAGTGCAATGTCCAAGTAACTAAAACTGTCCCTAAAACCTATGGTTTTTTCAGTGAATTTCAAAGGTTTTTTAAATGCTAATTTGTAACTATAACGTGTCTGAAACCTATGGTTTTTTCAGTGAATATATATATATATATATATATATATATATATATTAGATAATCCAGTTTCCAGCTGTAATGTCAGAGCGTTATGAAGACTTAAATATTTAAGGGTGTCATGCTGTGGGTAGTGCACCGTAACCCTGTTAGATAAGCCAACCCTGTTAGATAAGCCGGGTCTGCTAGTGTGTGAAACTGCACCTAGCCATAACAGTGCTCCACTGTTCCGTGCTAGGCGCAGCAATGACACACAAACTTGGCCCAAACCAATACATTGCTCTGAAAACTGCAGCACCAGTCACATGCTGCCCCGGACAACACACACAGAGCTCTCTCTGTGGTCCCAGGGCATTGCATCAAAGTCTGAGAGGGGCTCAGAGCTGCGCCTCCAGAGACGCGAGCTGTGCAGCTAAACAAGTGCACGCGTGTAGAACATGCCGCAGTCACATATTCTTCGTCACAATGTATATTTAGAACTCAGTGGCTGCCAAGAACTGCAACATATAGAAGGATTGGAGCTTCTACAGGCCTCTCAGGCACAATCTAGAACATGTAAAAGCAATGGCGCTGCACCATGTGCTAGTGCTGGCATTGCAGGCTAGGGCAGTGCATGTAACAAAAATACCACCAGGGTCTTCTGGAGTTGGGGTGGATAGAGCACTGGGGAAAAGTCAGGTTCAGTATGCGGTTCAATGCTTCCACACGGATTGTGCAACTGGTCCTACAAGATGTAGGACCAATTGCACAATCTGTGTAAAAGCATTGCATGCGCAGGCAATTGTACAATGCAATGGGGCTTTTTAGTCAGGTTTTGAGAAAATGCAAATGTTAACAACTAAGGCGACACCATTGAAGTGAAAATCACACAATGCAGTCATGCTGAACACATTGAAATGTACCTATGAAGAAAAGCACAAACCAAAAATACCCTCGGCAAAGAAGGCAAGTGCCGTATTTATTAGAATGTGGATTAGCAGGTGCACTCATTATATTTTCTCTGTATCCAGGGGCTTAAATAGTGCCTTCGGTGTCTTAAAATGGAATACAAATATACATGCAATTTTAGGGCAGCGGTGCATGGCGAGTGACTGAGCCAAGGAAGGCGAGAAACCTCCTAAGGCTGCAGCCAGCCCCTTCCGTCAGCTGGGGTGAGGGGCTACCCGAGCTCACGTCCAACACATACCCCCACACACCAGGCAGACTAGTAAACAAGGTGCATCCCTTCTGCTCCTCCAGAAATTAGCCTCACCAAAGCATGCCCCGCCCCCTGGACTCCAATCGCGTCAAATAATGCGAGAAGCAGATTGTCTTCCCTCGTTTCCTTAATTTGTTTCATCTAAAAGCAATTCACTCAACATCTTGTCGCCCTCTGGCAGCTCAGTTTACTTATCCGCACTTAATTTCTCATTTGGCCCAAAACAAGCTCAGCAAACTGCTGTCGCCTGCGAAAGGGGAGAGAGGTGGAGTCTCAGTATAGCGCTGAGAAGCGCAGAGCGCGTCGTGGTTCCTCGTTTTCCAACAATGAAGTGATATTTACACACCAAAGGGGATGTAAACTTGTGTCTGTGTGTGCAAAGCGAGGCCTGTGCCATGACCCTTGCTTTACACCCTCCCTTTGCCCACAGCACTACTGTTTTCATGAACAGGACTACAAAGCACAGAGTTCAAGACAAACAACCAGGTTAGGGCTCGCAGAGAGGAGGAAGGCTAGTGCGGAGGGAGCCGGTTGACCTCTCTCCATGGGGGGGGCACCAGTAGCTGCTGCTTCTGCTCACTGTAATCCTTCCCCAAGTTTTCATGCACTGCGGGTCTCTTCATACCGATGACCGTTGGCCGGGGAGACAGTGACTGACGCCGAAACAAACCCCAGTGGACTGGCTGCTAGAAATTGCTATCAGCTAAGCATACATGGCGGCCCAAAGAGCCTTTCCAGCTGGTCACCGTGCACGGCACGGGCGGTCGGGGAGGTAAATATGGGGAAGGGATATTTACAGGGGGTGGGGAAATTGCGCCCACGAGGACTCAGAGGTCCGGACTTGTTTCACTCTGCTTCCATGGGGCATACGCCGCTGGTGAATAAAGACGCTTGGTATTTGAAATCCTAAAACTACAGAAATAGCTAGCGCTCTGCAGCGCCGAGTCAATGCACTACACAGGGAGCAGACTTCATTCTCGTTATTTCGAATCCTGTCCAAGCAAACCTCAGCCACATACCCCGTGTGTTCAGCTTGGAGTGAAGCTCACATGGCTGTGCTGAGGTAAGGGTCCACACAGCCCCTCAAGCGGCCAGCTCCTGCACTTTTAGAGGGTTGTATGTCAGCATAGCAAAGACATAAATATCAGCTACTTAAATCTTGTGAAGATAAGTAGAGGTTTGCTATTACTAACGCCACACCTACCGACTTGAAGAATCATCCATGTACATATGCGCGGAGTTAAGCAGTTTATTAATATTATATATTGTATATTACATATACATATATAAACACACATACACACACAAATGCACAGTAATTAGTAGTTGAAGACGCTTTTGTAGTACTTGATATACCGGTAGCATGTATCATTTGTTTCCATTATTCACTAGAGACAGGTTTGCAGGGCAGTTAGCACCCCCCCCCCAGCCTTTATCACTCCTGTTCTACCCACAGCTGCCCGTGAAAGTACTCCCGCCTCCTCTCCCGGATAAGCAGACGTCTCTAGGTGGCACTGGGAGGAATCTTACTAATATAACAGTATTGATAACGTGGTGCATTCCAGATCTGGCATTCTCCAATACGACCATGATCCAGGAGTATTTGTGTTGTAGGGGTCACGGTGGAATAGTTTACTGCAGTGGTGTCCAACGCAGGCCTAGGAGGTCTAGATCAATGCTACATTTTCAGGATATCAGCTACATAATTGTGTTCCATTTAGAGTGAATCGACGTAAAGCTGCAGATTGGTTTTAGCACAATATTCTGTCATTGTAGGACTAACCTGGTCGACCTAAACCTACGCTGCACACTCATACGTTACTACACAGTAAGGGTTCCGTTATCACTGACATCACTTAATGCCACACTGGCCTTCCTCTGCAGGGATGTATTGCCGACATATGCCAGGTCACATTTTGGCAACCATTGTAATCGCTAGAGATTACTGAATCCCCTCTGCCGAAGGCTCCTTAGAATGCTACGCTGCCTTGCCCCACTCTGTAAGAAGGCTATATACATTGGGTGTAAAATTGACAGACGCTGGTACCACCCAGTAGCGCGACCACCTCCCAATATATATTCCAGCATTACAGCAGCATCTGTGAGAATGGCAGTCCAAATCTGCTGAAAATTAAGTGAGAAGATACGGAAACATTTGCAAGAATCGGCGGGAGAATCATAAATATGCGGAAATAAAAGTGAAAGCACATTATTTCTTGGATCAATGAAAAAAGTGCATTAGCCTGAGCTTGCGGTATTTATTTTTTACATTATTTAATATTTAGAAAGCAAGCTAATTGGAATAGGTAGAATGCATTCATCCCTCACGCATCTCCCTTCAATTGCCCTTAGTGAGTCTTGATGCCCAAGTCTCTCTCTCCCACACACACTTCTTGGCAACTTTTGCTGTGTCCTTATACTAGGATATGTGTTCACCCATCCCCGCCACCCCCCCTTCTATATTTGCATGTGTGTGCCACTCACAGTGCATGGAAGCTTGCAAGGCCTTGACCTGCGTTCGTTACTACGTGGCTTGGGCGGGCAGCTTCTAAACAATGAATCTCTCCGCAGGTGCCGCTGTTCAGGCCAAGCTGCACCCCAGATCATCTGGTGCTAAATGAATGAGCCAGTCGGTACCTGCAGGAACACAGCTATCGGTGTGCAGCAGGTGCAGTGGCACAGGGGCACCAAGGCCTAAGGAATCTTTGAACCCCGATTATTGCTCTGTTTTACTGGCCAAACAGCACTCAGGGGACCTATTTGCACTGATTGCGCTTGTCCCAGTGGTGCCCTTGCTACTCCACCGCACCTGTAATTTTGCTAGTTTAAATTAATAACTGTTACCTTTGCTCCTCCATTCATTCTTATGTTTCTACATACTTTCTCAAGGTCTGCAAATCCAGAGGTTTTTCTAAAATGTACAAATCTGTGCAAAGAATACAAAATGTCAACAAATTTGGCCTAACCCTACCACGTCCCGCTGGCCGCGGTTGCTTCAAACCCCTGCTGCAGAAACAGGCATTGTGTGTAACGTGGAGCTGTGTGTATATTGGTCAACCGTGATGCTGAGAGAGTGGTTTTACTTCCCCTGCCAGAGTGAACACCGTTGTGGCTGAGGCTCCATCCAGGGCCAGAACCATCAATAGCCAGTATGGGCAATCCCAGACCTGCTTCGGCACATGTTACAGCAAAGCTCCCTCGTGCGGTCCTCCGCTCCTCCCTCAAACAGGGGAAGCGCTCAAAAGTGTTGATCCAGCTGCTGGTACTGCTGATGCCCAAATGCAGAAGTGCATATTAAGTGGAGTGTACCAGCACTTAACTCAAGTAACGAAATTATCACCAACTCTAGTGTGTATAAAGTCTGTAATTCTCTCCCGCTGCTCCACAGTGCCCATTGTGTGCTCTGGGCTACAGAAATATCAAGTGACACCCCGATATGGCGGTGAAGAGAGTGCAACGTCAGTTCTAGCATTAGACAGTGCACTGGTTTTACTAGAGGACTGTCAACTATGCACATGCGACGTGATAGTGGTACACAATGTGCCTATTTCACACTAGGTGTGTCCACTAGCAGTGCTCAGTGTGCACCATGGGAAACAGCGCTGCGCGGTAGCCATCTTCCAAAACAACTCTGACCTCTATGCTCTGCAGCGTATGGCAGTTCCCTGTGTTTGCCACCGGTATGCAAATGGCTAGTGTTGCCATCCCTGGTATACAAGTGGTCCACGTTGTCGCTGCACCAATGTACACCCCAGTTAAGTTAGTACACAATGTGCAGTTTGTACCAATTAGAGTACCGCCCCCATTTCAGTAATTACCATTGTGCATCCCGTCCTAAAGGAGAGGTCAGTGTCTGCTCCCTAATAATGCAGTGTGCACCGTACATCCCCACCCCCTCGCCCCGGTACGGCAAAGTTAGCAGCGAGTAACATCCCGTACAGGAGTACCCATTGTCCTGTTGTAACAAAATGCAGCCAAGGTACAGCAAGGGCCAGTGTGCGTCGATTGTTATGGCAGTGGCAGCAGAGTCGCTGCACCCTCCACCCCCTCAGGACAGCAGTGCCAAGTGTATTTTTTACATGGCTCAGTAGTGCCTAGAGTGCTCCCTCTTACGCAGCAGCGCCCGGTCAGCCTCCTTATAAAGAAGGATTCAACATGCCCCTCCCTCCCAAAAAATGGACAGTCTCAGACATGGTACGCCCCCCTCCGGTTCAGAAGTACCTTGACTGTACTTGTTGGCACATCAGTGGCCATGCTGATGCTTAATGATGCAACAATACTCCTTTTGATCAGCGTAGAGTGACCCCCCCCCCACACAAACATTGGGCAGTGGTGCAGTGCCCGTTGTCCCACTTGTTGGGGTGGGCAGTGGGTACCTTCTCACTGTCTTCGAAAGCCTAGAGCGGGAGCCCCAGCTTCTTTTGGAGGGAAAGACCAGGCACTTTCACGTACGTGCAGAAACAATATCCCAACTCAAGACACTAGCCTGGTGGCTAGGAGCCAATGGAAGTCAGGGAAGCGGTGCGTGGAGCCAGTAGTCAGCACTCAGGGTCAACAGCAGCGCGCGAGACAAAACCACCACCACCACCACCACCACCACCACCACCACCACCACCACCACCACCACCACCATCACCACCACCACCACCACCACCACCACCACCACCACCACCACCACCACCACCACCACCACCACCACCACCACCACCACCACCCCACCACCACCACCACCACCACCACCACCACCACCACCACCACCACCACCACCACCACCACCACCACCACCACCACCACCACCACCACCACCACCACCACCACCACCACCACCACCACCACCACCACCACCACCACCACCACCACCACCACCACCACCACCACCACCACCACCACCACCACCACCACCACCACCACCACCACCACCACCTCGGGAGCAACCAATAGGAGGCAAGAGACTTACCTGATTGGGCGTAGGCAGACGGAACCGACCCCGCAGCGCACAGCAAGATCAAGAAAGCCTGTGGCAGGTAGGGGAGGCCGGCCTGCGGCCCCATGCTGGTCCTAGCGAGAAGGGTCACAAAGGGTAAAGGTCTCCAAATATAAGTCACAGCTCCCGGGTCTTCAGCTTCCAGCGCAGGCGGCGCCCTGCACCGGCTTCATTCCAAAACCTGCCACGGACAAACAAACCCCAGACAGGTGTCCACACTTCCAGCGGCTGCCACCGACTCCTGGCGCGCACCGGCTCCCCTGTGGTGCTTCTTGAGGCAGGTCTTTCGGTAGGGTGAAAAAACTCCACAACTGCTTCCTAGGCGGTTAAGACTCCTTGGGCAGTCTCCTAAGCCTCTCCGGTGGGGTCTAGATTCCTAAACGAGCTGCATTTCCCAGAGGTGAGTTAAGTGCCAGCCAGGGTGCCCTTGTACCCCTTAGTGGTGTCCCCCCCTTTCGGGCTCTTATGTTCATGAACGGCGTGGTACGCTGAGATTTACTTCATGACTGCCCTACGTTCCCACCTCCATAGGCACTTTCTTGATACAACAAGCCTTTCTGCTTCTCTGTTGCTTCTTTCTACACTTCTCTTGCTTCTACCTTTTTGTACACAAATTTACAGAGTATGCTGTTTGAAACACAGGTATTCAAGTATTTGTATGTTTATTTTTATGTAACGTGTCAGACACATGCATTCATACCTTCACAAACTTGGTCAGACTTACAACAGTGATATGCTTAGGATTGCTGTTTTATATTTGGTAGGCCTAACATTCTGAGCAGTCGAATATTGAACCTTCAAGAGAAAAGTGAGGTTTAAGACATCTTGGGAGACGGAGTAGTGATTAGGCTACTTTGTATGAGTCTGTTGTAAGGTACAGTCAACGTAGGCCTCTTTCTGCACTTCTGTTGCCTCTTTCTGCATTTATCTTGCTTCTTTCTACACCTTTCTTCCTCTTTCTGCACCTCTCTTGCCTCTTTCTGCACTTCTCTTTCTTCTTTCTGCGCCTTTCTTCCTCATTCTGCACATGTCCTACCTATGTAGACATAGTTCGAAATTAGCATTTAAAAATCCTTTGAAATTCACTAAAAAAAACTATAGGTTTCAGGGACGTTATAGTTAGAAATTAGCATTTAAAAAAACCATAGAAATTCACTGAAAAAACCACAGGTTTCAGGGACGTTATAGTTAGTTGGACATTTCAGTCATACAAAACCAGAGAAATTTGGCCATTATAGTTAGTTGAGCTAACTATAACTTGTGCCCCCGCAATGCACTGCTGATGACTTCACATATTACATCATTCACGCTATGGTCAGTGACATCACTGATGACATCACTGATGACATCATCCATGTGATAATCTGATGCACCTCCTCACACCCTAATATAACCTTTGATACACCCACTCTGAAATACAGACTACCATTTTCGAAACCATCGACACACCAATAGCAGTTACTACATACCCACTCACTGATTCCTAGGTCTACACACACATCCACTCATTCACCCATACAGTCGCTCATACATGCAGTCACTCATCAATACAGCACTATCATATGCACTCATACACCTATAAAGACACTCACACACTGCCACTAATCCATAAAGTTACTCACATACCTAGTCAGTCATGCAAAGAATCAATCACACTCCCATTTACTCACCTATATAGTTATATACACACCACCTCACTTATTCATACAGATAGTAACACATACTTACTCTCTTATACAATCACTGACACAAGCACACACTCCTCCATACAGCCACTCTCACAATCACTCACTCTCACAGTCATTTATACCAATACTCTCATATACTGCCTTTCACATATGTAGTTACTCACACATGTACCACTGAGACATCCATCCACTCACCAACACACCCATACACACACTCACTCACCCATACAGCCCTTCACAGATGCACTCTTGAACCCAGATACCCAGTGAATCACCCACTCACATATCTATGCACAGTCACACACCACCCACCCACCCACCCAGACACTCAGGCATCCATACAGATACTCAGACAACCTATCAATAACCCATATAGACACTCATGTAGCTACTCACCAACCCATGCAGCCACTTACACACCAACTGACAGACTGATACAGACATTCACACAGTTTAGTCACTAACCCATGCATTCAGTAAGACCCGTTTAATCACTCACTTATACAGTCAGTCATGCACCTACTAAATCATCTATTCAGACACTTATACACCCATTCATTCTTCAATACACCTTGGTATATATATATATATATATATATATATATATCATATTTTAACTTTACAGAAACAGTCACTGGATGATGTCATCAGTGATGTCATTTGAGATGTCATCAGTGATGTCACTGACCATGTCGTGAACGATGTAATATGTGACGTCATCAGCAGTACATTGCGGGGGCGCGAGTTATAGTTAGCTCAACTAACTATAACGGCCAAATTTCTCTGGTTTTGTTAGTGAAATGTCCAACGAACTATAACGTCCCTGAAACCTATGGTTTTTTTCAGTGAATTTCTATGGTTTTTTAAATGCTAATTTCTAACTATAACATCCCTGAAACCTATGTTTTTTTTCAGCAATATTGCAGCTTAACCATCTCTGGAGAGCCCCCGAGCACTACATCAGAATAACCACGATGGATTGAATGATCGTAACAGCCCAAGTTCGGCGCTGGGAGTCTAAGGGCTACCTTTGGCGGGGACAAGAGCTCTGCAGGAAGCTCTTTTCATATTGCTCTATGTGAGTGTTTGAAGTCAGGCACAAGCTAAAGGCACATGCATAGCAGTGGATCTGTGGGGCTTCAGCATTAAATGACAGCGCTTCTATTTGAAATGCAAGCTCCAGCAGCCTGAACAATGAAAACAAGGTGAGCGCTGCTGTGTAAAGCCGTGGATTGCAGAATTGAAAAAATGCGTTTACATCACTACTTGGAACGTAGTTGGCAACAGTTGGGTGAAAAGACATCATTTGCGAACATTGTTCATATACTTACAGGTATGGAGAAAAGTAATTTTCTGAAAGGTTGCCAACGAACGTTATAAGTATGTTATTTAAGAATAGAGACATTTCCAAGGGTTCCACGAAGATTACACAGTACACATGAAGTTAAAAATGAAATGTAAATGGTTTAGTTATTATGCTGGAACTGAAGAAAGTGTATATATTTTTTACATGGGACTACCAACAATTACGAAAGATTTAGGAACATGATAGTAACTTTTTCATGTTCATGTAATTGGTAACACCTGTGGACATTATTTAAAAAAAGAAAAAAACACTAGTTGCATTTATGGTTGACAAAGGCTGTGTCAACAGCCGAAATGCGTTCCAGTTTCTACAAATGCTGTCTTAAAGAAAGTATTCCACAGATTCGAGTGCGGATCTTTTCTAGATGAAGAGATGGCATTATTTATATATATATCTCCACCACCAAGCTTACAAAAGTCCAGTAAGCACGAGCCACTCCGATCCAGTAGGTTTGCAAATATCAAATTTATTCGGGCACAAACAGACGCGTTCCGAACTAAACAGGTCTTGGGCACATGACCATTGTTCCGAGCTTCAATTATTATTTTTTTTTAAATAACAAATTTTATTGGATGTCTTAGGAAAATGATGGGCATCAGCCCTACAATGACCTTGAGGAGGAAATAATAAGCTTTTCTCATAATTCCATCATTTTGTCCAAATGTAAACACCTGCGGAACATGCAGGACAATCAACCAATACAACTTGCAGACACCACAAGATCTTACAACTTGTAAATGCAATACGTGAAAGTGAATATGGATTCGTAACCAGTGAGGGGGCACCCAGTTAATGCAGGTTACAGGCAACAAGCTTCAATTATTTAAGCATTTCGCGTCATACACGACGCAACAACATGAAAGAAAGACTGTGCATGTACTGTCTCCAATCCTGTGATTTAAACCCAAATGAGTGCAAAAATAGTGTTTGTAAAACAAAACATAAATCATCTAATATACTAATCACACAATTCAGCATTTTCATTTGTAAATATCACGTATTAATACACATTCGGTTAAAGTAGCATTGGGGATTAGACTGCTCATGGCGTCTTCACATATGCTTTCACGCGATCCCTATATGATATCTCATGGGTATAGTACCCTTCAGTATTGTGGTATTAATCCACTCCCCTGGAGCCTGACAACAAGATAAGGTCAAGAGAGTCCCAATTAATTAATTTGATCTTAAATCACAAGTGTAAGGTATACCTATTAGGGTACAGTACCCTTATCTTAATGCGGTTGATATCCTGCTTCCTGCATTTATTATCGAGCCAATATGTCATGCATCCTGGGTATCATACCCTTTATTTTCGTGACAACAAGCTATTATGAAGGTACTAGTGATGTTATCGAAAACAGGGGGACCATCTTACCTCTGAACATAGCCATGAAACAATTGTGAATGAGTCACAAATTGATCCCTTTGGGTATAGTACCCCAGTTACTTCTTATACAAAATAAATGACAATACTAGTAAGGAGAGAACGGTTGTTACTCTGATACATCCGGATCTCCGTGCTCTTAACTTCTAAGTGTAATAGTGGTGACGGAACCCCTCTTTCAACTTCTGTCATTCTGCAAGGAAACCAGAAAAACTAAATTAAGTATATACAATCTTGATTGTTCATTATTGAGACTCATGAGATAAGATATCCTATAAATTCCATGGGGAGATAAAAACCAATGAGCTGTCTCCCTCTGCCACACTGCTAACAAATTGTGATTTTGTACGAATAAAAAAAACTTGACAGTGAAGGTATACAGAAGAAAAAAACTTGGGATGGGTGATACATGTCACATTTATACATAACGGAAGTAATAAAATCATTATATATTACATTATTGTTTGAAACTCTGGTTCTGGAAATACGTTCGGGAGACTCTCAAATTATAAATGAACATGTAGCTCTTCATCATTGTTCATACCTGTTGGAAAGACACTTCCAGCCTGTAAAATGAACCTCGATTCTGACCTGCGCAAAGCTTGAATTCGATTACCCCCCCTTGGATTCTTGGGGACAGTATCTAAGGCAAAGTATTTGGCAGTGGTCCAATCTCCGTTATGTGCCTGGTGAAAATGTCTTGCAGTGCTGTAACTCAAGTCTTTATTTGTGATAGCTCGCCAGTGCTCTAAAATTCTTTTCTTCTCTGGGAAAGTTGTGGATCCGACGTACCACTTGCCCCAAGGGCAAGTGATAACGTAAATTACATAATCTGTTCCACAATTGATGTTGTTCTTTATTTTCCACTGCCTATTTGTTCTCTGTAGTCTGACCTCCCTGACATTTACACTGTGGCTACAGGTTTTACATTTTCCATATTTATTGAACCCTCCAGCTTTTTCTAACCAATTAGGCTTACGATGTTCCATGTGGCTTCTGACTAACATATCTTTGATTGAAGGACCTTTCCTATATGTTATGGATGATACCCCAATTTAGCTTTAAAGATGTGATCCTGCGTCAAGATGTCCCATCTCCGTTTTATGATTTTTCTAAGGTCACCGGACTGAGTGCTGAAGGTTGTAATCAATCTGATCGGGGCCTCTGTCTCTTCCTGTCTTACCTTAGGTGCCTTATACAGGGCTTCACTTCTCTCTATAGCATCCGCCTTTCTAGCTCCCATTTCGAGCATTCTGAGGGGATACCCTTGTGCCCGAAATCTACTCGTCATCTCCTTCTTATTCTTTTCATAGTTACTCACGGAACTGCAATTTCTCTTTGCCCGCAAGAACTCACTGAATGGAATACTCCATCTAATTTGGGGGATGACAACTGGCTGAATGAAGTACAGAATTCCCCGCTGTCTCCTTTCTAAACAGGTCCGTTTGCAACTTGTTGTCCTCAATAGTTAGCCTAATGTCAAGAAAGTCTACTGTATGTTGACTGTACTGCATGGTAAATTTCAAATTTACTGTGTTCTGGTTCAATTCACTGACAAACTGTAGTAACTCTTCTTCTCCACCCTCCCACACAAAAAAGACATCATCGATGTACCTGAACCAGATATTCACTCTGCTGGTCCAATGTTCAAGTGATTCGCTCCAGAGCACCTGCTTCTCCCATCAGCCCACCAATAAACTGGCATAGCTGGGGGCAAAGCAGGTGCCCATTGAAGTCCCTTGTATTTGCTTGTAATGTACCCCATTAAACATGAACACGTTTTCGGTTAAACAGGTCTCAATCATTTGGAGTAACATGTGTGTGCTCCAACAAATGTATACTTCTAGTCTTCAAAAAATGTTCACATGCTTTTAGGCCATCTGTGTCTTACATTGGTGTACAGGCTTTCGACATCTAAACAGACCAACCAGTGATCTTTACCCCAGTGTATGTTTTCCACTTTCTGTAAGTAATCCTTCGTATCTCTCACATAAGATGTCAAGTCCCTAACATATCCAGCTAAAAAGTGATCTACATAAATGGAAACATTCTCAAATAAGCTATTCTTTGAGGATACTATAGGGCACCCTGGTGGATTAAGTTGATCCTTATGCACCTTGGGGAGTAGATAGAAGGTGGGTACTGTTGGTGTGTCATTTTTAAGGAATTGATGTTCATCCCAGTTCAGTAATTGGTTATCAAACCAACTCTTGAGCATGTCAGTGAATCTATTCTGTAGTTTCACTAGGTAGGATTTATCCACCCTTAGGTAACAAGTAGTGTTATTTAGTTGTCTCATAGCATCCTGTATGTAATTCTCTTTACTCATCAAGACTATATTGCCGCCCTTATTTGAGAGTTTTATGATGATGCGATCATCATTTTGTAGAGCCAATATAGCTTCCCTCTGACCTCTAGTGGTGATAGATCTAGATACTGGTTTTTTAAGGAGTTGTAGGATATCTTGGTTCACCACCTCATGAAAGATGTCTATGTTATCTCTGGCAATCTGAGGCATATATTTGGATTTTGCCCTAAACGACGTCTCGCTAGGTACCCCGGGATCAATGCCAAAGTTTGCTACCGTGGAAATGTTAGCTGGATCAAACAGATCCACTGATTGTGTTCCATGCCCCCCCTGGTTCTTCCTCTAATTCATGGAGTGATCTCAACATGTTTGTCTTCAATTGAAAAAGATGAGGTGGATCTGTTGTCCTACATAGTGCTTTGTCCCCTCTTTTTAGTACTATGTATCTTAAACAACTTGAGCTTGCGTACAAATAAATAAAGGTCGATACGGGTCTGTGTGTAATTCAGAGGTGTATCGGGACAAAAAGTTAAAACCAGTTTCAAGACCTCCTCCTCGGTTTGTGTAATATTTCTATTAGATAGATTAATTACCGTGAGTTTTTGTCCCTCCATTATTTGTTCCTCTGATTCCAGCCCCTTGTTCCCACACCGGCGTTGTTGTTCTTTTCTACGACGGTCTCGTCGTCTTTTGCTTTTATTTTCCCTCCTCTTCCTCTCCCTCTTATTGAGTGTTCGTTAATTTCCTGCAAGAGGCCCAGTTCCTTGGAAAAAGAAACAATTTCAGAGGGGTTGGAGTTAGTGCTATCAATGGACCCAATGTCGGAGCTCAGGCTTGTTCCGGACTCCCACCTTCCTCTGTCTGCCACACCTAATGCTCGACCTTTGTTAAGATTTGCTCGCAGTTTGTCGAATTTCTTCGCAAAGGTTAGAACTCTTCCAGTTTTATAATCTCTCTCGTCTCTCTGGAACTTTCTCTGTTTTCTTTCTATGATTTCTTTTTCGAAATTGATGATTTTGTCATTCATTTCGGCAAGGACTTTTTTGACCTCATTCTGGTCTGAGTCTTTCATAATATCGTCAAGTAGGTTCTGTATTTGCTCCAGCAGCTCTTTATGCTCCTCCCATGCATTCTTTATTAGGATCTGTAGCATTGTTTTTGAGCAGGCTGTTGTGTTGTCCATCCATGCTTTTAATACTTCTGGTTTGGGGTTGTTTAATGTGGGCACTATGAAGATTCTTAGCCCTCTTGGTATCCGGTCAACTTCCAGGTAATTCTGAAGCGATGTCTCCTCTCACCACCTGCTTAATTCTTTTCTCCGTAATTTTTCTAAGGTGTTCCTTTTTTGTTTCAGATTCGATGTGGCTAGTTGTTGGTTAGTGCCAACTCCCTCTCGGTTGCTCTCCGTTCCAGTCTTTTTGAAAATTAAATTCGCTGAGGCCTCCTGGCCTTTCAAGAACTCCATTGCCCACAATGCACTACGATCGACCGATCGTTTCCTTCCTGGATCGCGTCTCGCGGACAGCTGTCCTGACGCACCCAAGCAGTTTGACTCACCAGCCCCGGCTTCTCAGGCTGCCTTTCGTCAGCTGTCGTATGGAAGACTTCTGTCGGAGCCTTTCTCAATTTCTCCACGGAATCTGTGTCCCGGTGAGTCAATTTCGCTGCCGGCTGGCGTTTCTTGTTGATTTGGAAATCCAAACAGTGAAATGGCGCTACGTCCGCGCCCTTCCAAGAGGGTTGGGGCTCGTAATGAGCGGGCGCCCCCGCTCTATCAATCCACCACCAAGCTTACATAAGTCCAGTAAGCACGAGCCACTCCGATCCAGTGGGTTTGCAAATATCAAATTTATTCGGGCACAAACAGAC
This sequence comes from Calotriton arnoldi, assembly GCA_963921515.1. NCBI lineage: Eukaryota > Metazoa > Chordata > Amphibia > Caudata > Salamandridae > Calotriton > Calotriton arnoldi. The sequence continues at coordinate 620,501 of CAWUFW010010830.1, read as the reverse complement.
GCGTTTCGACCTAAACAGGTCTTGGTCACATGACCATTGTTCCGAGCTTCAATTATTTAAGCATTTCGCATCATACACGACGCAACAACATGAAAGAAAGACTGTGCATGTATTGTCTCCAATCCCGTGATTTAAACCCAAATGAGTGCAAAAATAGTGTTTGTAAAACAAAACATAAATCATCTAACATACTAATCACACAATTCAGCATTTTCATTTGTAAATATCACGTAATAATACACATTGGGTTAAAGTAGCATTGGGGATTAGACTGCTCATGGCGTCTTCACATATGCTTACACGAGATCCCTATATGATATCTCATGGGTATGGAACCCTTCAGTATTGTGGCATTAATCCACTCCCCTGGAGCCTGACAACAAGATAAGGTCAAGAGAGTCCCAATTAATTAATTAGATCTTAAATCACAAGTGTAAGGTATATCTATTAGGGTACAGTACCCTTATCTTAATGCGGTTCATATCCTGCTTCCTGCATTTATTATCGAGCCAATATGTCATGCATCCTGGGTATCATACCCTTTATTTTCATGACAACAAGCTATTCTGAAGGTACTAGTGATCTTATCCTAAACAGGGGGACCATCTTACCTCTAAACATAGCCATGAAACAATTGTGAATGAGTCACAAATTGATCCCTTTGGGTATAGTACCCCCGTTACTTCTTATACAAAATAAATGACAATACTAGTAAGGAGAGAACGGTTGTTGCTCTGATACATCCGGATCTCCGTGCTCTTAACTTCTAAGTGTAATAGTGGTGACGGAACCCCTCTTTCAACTTCTGTCATTCTGCAAGGAAACAAGAAAAACTAAATTAAGTATATACAATCTTGATTGTTCACTATTGAGACTCATGAGATAAGATATCCTATAAATTCCATGGGGAGATGAAAACCAATGAGCTGTCTCCCTCTGCCACACTGCTAACAAATTGTGATTTTGTACGAATAAAAAAAACTTGACAGTGAAGGGATACAGAAGAAAAAACTTGGGATGGGTGATACATGTTACATTTATACATAACGGAAGTAATAAAATCATTATATATTACATTTTTGTTCGAAACTCTGGTTCTTGAAATACGTTTGGGAGACTCTCAAATTATAAATGAACATGTAGCTCTTCATCAATATATATATATATATATAAATTACCTACTGGCGGTCGCCAGTAGATGGTTATAGTTAGGACCTTGTTTCTATTCAAAAAGCGTTTTTTCTTTTGCCAATACCTCTGGCGCCGTTTGACAAATCTTCACGAAAATTTCAAAACTAATGGTTCACTCAGGTCAGCTCCTGTTCTGAAAGTTTTGGGGTGATTCGTCAAGTGGGGGCCGAGAAAAAAGGGGGGTCTCAAAACGCGTTTTCCGCATGTTTATTTCCTTATGAATTTCGGAACAGGCTACAGCCTGAACTGCTGAACGGAATTACACCAAATTTGGCAAAAAGGTAGCTCTTGGTTCAGGAAGCAACCTTTTTTCCAAATAGTGTAAATCCGTTCAGTAGTTCCTGAGAAATTGAAAAAATAAAAATATCGATATCTGAGCACCGAGGAGGGTTCGCGAACCCGCACGAGCTTGTTTCTGATTGGCTGCCAACACTCCAAACCAGAATGTGTTGGCAGCCATCTTGTGACTCGGTAACTGAGTAAAAAACAAAAGGGGGCAGGGTAGAAACACCCTGACCCCCAGGGCCAAAAAAAAGCATTTTTTTAAAATCGTCTGAATTCGCGCTGGGTGTGCGAAACTGGCTGAGAAAATAAAAAAAAGAACGAAGAGCGGCCTCCCGCGCTTCATTATCCTTAAGCCCCCGGGTGGGCCAGGTACCAGGGACAATATGCAATTATGTAGCGGGGGACCCCGCAGCCCCGAGGACCACCACCTCCCCGGGGCTTAGTTAATTATATGCGGGGGCACGCGGCCCCCCTCTGCAGCCCTGGGGACCGCCACCTCCCCGGGGCTTGAATAAAAAATGCATGGGGGGCTCCAACCCTCCACACTGCCCCAGGGACCACCACCTCCCCGGGGCATACAAAAATGAAGTGCCGGGGTCTGTTGCAGACCCCGGGGACCACCACCTTCCCGGGGCATACAAAAATGAAGTGCCGGGGTCTGTTGCGGACCCCGGGGACCACCACCCACCGCCGGGGCTTTAAAGAGTTGGGAGGGGGGCTGCACGGCCCCCCTCCTGGAGCCCACCTTGGCCCTGGGGACCACCCCCCCCAATGGCCGGCTACTGCAATGTCCCGGGGTGCCCACTCCCGGGACATTGCTGTTTGCTAAGTCCCGGGCTATGGCTATGGCAGGGCGGGAGCCATGCTAAAGCAAACACTGCTTTGCTACGTTGAAGCGAGAGCAGGTAACTTGCTCTTGCTTCAATGAAGCAAAGTAGAATTGCTTTAGGGCAAGGGGAGCTGCATGTCAGCAGCTCCCCTTGTCCAAAAGCAATGCCGGCTCCCGCAGGAGGCAGGGAGCCAGCAGGCACCGTGGGGGCATTGGGGCTCCCCCACGGTCCCCAAATTGAGGGCCGGCCCCGGGGATGAGGTCCCCGGGGCCAGGAGTAGCCCGGGAGGTTTATTTAAAAAAAATAAAAAGGGAGGCCAGCCCCGGGGGATGGGATCCTTGGGGCCATAATTGGCCTTAGGAGGGGGGCCACGCGGCCCCCCTCCCCAAAAAGAATTCCAGGCTGGTCAGGCCCTGGGGAATGGGGTCCCTGGGACCAGAAGTGGCCCAGGGGAGGGGGGCCATGCGCCCCCCCTGGAAAAAATTTGAAAAAGGCCAGGCCCCGGGGGATGGGGTCCCCGGGGCCAGAAGTGGCCCAGGGAAGGGGGGCCACGCGGCCCCCCTCCCGGCAAAAATAAAAATAATTTTTTTTTTAAAAAGGAGGCCAGGCCCCGGGGGATGGGGTCCCCGGGGCCAATAGTGGCCCAGGGAACGGGGGGCCATGCGGCCCCTTCCTGTTTTTTGTTGTTTTTTTTAATATAAAAAAAATGCTCAGGCCCTGGGGATGGAGTCCCCAGGGCCCAAAAAATGTTAAGAGAAGGGGGGCCACACAGACCCCCTTCTAACAAAAGAAAAAAAAAACAGAAGCCGGCATCTCGCCGGAGGCCCGCCCCCCTTCCTGCACCACTCTTCAAACGCGCCTCCTGGCGCGTTTTGAGTTGGGGGAGGAAGTCCCCTAGAATCTTATGGGTCCTTAGGGGCCAACTAGCCCACCAGGTACCTCCAGTAAGCCCCAAACAGTAGGATTGCTGAGAGGTGGTCCAAGGCCACGCCCCTTTTTACACCACTCTGCAAACACGCCTCTTGGCGCATTGCTGGTGGGGCGATGAGGTGCTCTTCTGTCCTGAGGACCTCAGGACTAAAGTGGACTTCATCCCTCAAGCAGCAGTGCGCCAGGAGTCGTGTTTGTAGAGTGGTGTAAAAAGGGGGTGTGGCCTCGGACCACTCTCAGCATTCCAGCTGTGTGGGGCTTACTGGATGTACCTGGTGGGCTAGTTGACCCCCAGGGACTCTCATGAGGAAAGGGTACTTCATCCCCCAACCAAGAGCGTGCCAGGAGGCACGTTTGCAGAGTGGTGGAGAAAGGGGGCATGGCCTATGTCCACCTCTCAGCAATCCCACTGTGTGGGGCTTACTAGAGGTAAGAGGTAGTCTAGTTGGCCCCTAAGGACCCCCAGCAGCGAAGGGGACTTCAATCCCCATGCAAGAGCGCGTCAGGGAGTGCGTTTGCAGAGTGGTGGGCAAAGGGGGCGTGGCCTGTTATAAGAACATAGGAATCCTGCTGTGTGGTACCTACTGAAGGTAATAGGAGGGGTAGTTGGCCCCCAAGGATGTCCTTGGCGACCAACTACCCCTCTTGTTACCTTCAGTAAGTCCCACACAGTAGGATTGCTAAGACGTCTTCGGAGGCCACGCTCCCTTTCTCCACCACTCTGCAAACACGCCTCTTGGCAGACTACAGGATGGGGGATGAAGTCCACTTTACTCCTGAGGGACTTTGGGGGCCAAGAAGCCCTCCTGGTACCTCTTGTAAGTCCTATGCAGCGAAATCCCTGAGCGCTGGTCGGAGGCCCAACACCCTTTCTCTACCACTCTGCAAACGCGACTACTAGTTAAAGAAGCATCTTTCTGCACCTCTGACTTGGAGGTAGTTTTAATCCCCCTGCCCTATTATGTACTAGGGCCTTACAGGGGAGGTCATGCCAATCACAGGGGTACCCCAACCCATAGTGTACCCTAGTGTATGTAGGTTGTTTCACTGTATTTACCACGAGTACCCATCAGCAAAACGTTGGGGGCACAGGATGACTTTGCAACAAGGCCTCTTTCTGCACCTGTGTTGGTTCTTTCTGCATATCTCTTGCTTCTTTCTGTACTTTTCCTCATCTTTCTGGACTTCTGTTGCCTCTTTCTGCATTTCTCTTGCTTCTTTCTGCGCCTTTCTTCCTCTTTCTGCACATGTCCTACCTCTGTAGGCATAGTTAGAAATTAGCATTTAAAAAACCTTTGAAATTCACTGAAAAAACCATAGGTTTCAGGGACGTTATAGTTAGAAATTAGCATCTAAAAAACCTTTGAAACTCACTGAAAAAACCACAGGTTTCAGGGATGTTATAGTTAGTTGGACATTTCACTCGTACAAAACCAGAGAAATTCAGCCGTTATAGTTAGTTGAGCTAACTATAACTCGTGACCCCGCAATGCACTGCTGATGACGTCACATATTACATCATTCATGGCATGATCAGTGACCTCACTGACATCACTGATGACATCATCCAGTGACTGCGTGTTTCTGTAAAGTTTAAATATGTTGTGTGTGTGTATGTATATATGTGTATATGTATATATATATATATATATATACACACACACATACCAAGGCGTATTGAAGAATGAGTGGGCGTATGAGTGTCTGAATGGATGATTTAGTAGGTAAGTGATTGACTGTAGAAGTGAGTGATTAAACGTGTCTTACTGGGGGGGCGTGGCTTGGCCGAGCAGCAAGATGGCCGCCTTCTAAAGGGGCTCTGCCAGCCGGGCGCAATATCCTACACAATCCTTGGAAAAACGGGGTGACTGCATATCCTGCTCTATGAGGATAGATTCAGCGCACAACAGGGAGCACGACCATACCCTCCCCGGGCTGATTGGCGGCTGAGAACAGCGGCTACGAGCATCGCGTAGCGGAGACGTCGCGTGGTGGGGCGGATCCGACACTATGGCGCCCACGGCGTGGCCTTCCTATTCCTGCGTCCGTCCCATTTGCCGTGCCGTGGACTGCTGCTGCCGCCCCCCCCGGCCGAGCCCCCCTGTGGCCGACCAGCAGCTGAGGGCCGGGAGGCGCTGAGCAGGTCGGCGACGGTGCGCAGCCCTGTGAGGCATGTTGCCGGACCGGGCTGGGACCCGTGAGACACCACGGCCTGCGCTGGGTCCGGTTGGGCCCCTACCTGATCTCCGCGATTAAGGAGTCAAGTGGTGGGATCTAGGCGGCGACACCCGAGGCAGGGATCCCGCTCACCTACCGTGGCTGCAGCCGACCCCATTGGGGGTGAAGTCGCGTGTCTCGCGGGGGACCGCGGAGGAGGCGGCGGCTGAAGCTCATGAAGAGACACACATTCCTCGCTGCGGAGCCTGATCCTGTAAGCTGAGAAGGGAGGCCTGGCCGAGTAGACCTGCAACCATGTGAGTAGGCCTTAAGGCCCAAGCTCCTTGATTCCGAGTGCTGGCTGGCGGGGGCTCCACCGCTTGGGGTGATCGCTGAGGGGTGCTCCCTGGGCGCTAGGAGTCGCGCGTCTGCTTTGGGCTCGGGCGGGACTGTGTAGGCCCTGGGGCATAGCGCTGGAGGGTACTGAGCGAGCGCTGGGGTGATGCCGGGGTGGGGCAGAGTGCGGTAGCCCTGGTTGGGCTCATCTCCCGATGCCCCTGGGGCTGCTGCGCGCCCGTGTTCCCTTCCCTGGCAGGACCCTGACAGCCTTGTCTCGACCCCCTCAGACGCTTTTAAGCCCAAAACAGGCTAGCTACTGTGTTGAACCTGCAGCTGGCCATACGCCCCCTCCTGAAGACACAGCACCCCGTGGCTGTGACGATACAATGAACGGAGCAAACCACCTCAATTTGCCCTAACCCTTCTTACACCCTACGCCATGGGAAAAAATGATCCCAAGCAGTCTAATCTGCCGTTTGAAAACAAGCGTCAAACCCGCGCAGGTGACACGAACTCTGAACCTGAAAACGAATCTGCCCAAGCCAGAGATAAACAGGACGAAGACCTGCGCACCATCATGCTGGAGGTCCGCTCAAACCTCAGGTCCATGGACACCACACTAGATGCTCTGACAGCTGGGCTTGACATGGTGAAGCGCCAAGTGAACACTCATGAGTCCAGACTTGACGTCCTTGAGAATCGCACGGAGGAAGCACATGAGTACCAAGTGGACTCTAAAGAACACCTCCTCAATATAGAAAGGGTACTCACAGTAATAAAAGCGAAAAACGAAGATTTGGAAGCGCGATCCAGGCACAATAACCTACGCATTGCTGGCATTCCAGAAACCACGTCTATTCCAAAAATGGAACCATATGTCAAGACTTTGCTACGAGATCTCGTCCCGACAGCACTCTCCGCGGTTTTTGTGGTAGAACGTGCGCATCGATTGCTTGGCCCTATACCGCCCGTCGGCCCATTATAGCGTGCTTATTAAACTACTGCGACAGGGACTCTATCTTAAAAGCAGCCAGAGAACACGGCCCCATCACCCACCAGGGCAATAACATATCCATATTTCCTGACTTTACTCCCACGGTACAAGCTGCACGGAAAGAATTTCTTCCCGCGAAACGTCTTCTACAGCGCGCTGAGATCCCCTATGCAATGCTCTACCCGGCAAAGTTGAAAATCTCACACGATGGCCAAGCACACTTCTTTACTGACGCCAAGTCAGCGCTCAAGTTTGCCAAACATATCTGCCCCGGGCGGACATCGCCCCATACGTCCAAACAAATGGAAGCGGCGGACAGACTTGGCGACAATGATTGATCACAGGGTCAAGCTTGGTGAACACATGCCACTACACCTTATGTTCACTGCCCCAACGGCTGCCTGTCTGCCATGAACTGGAAGCCCAAGCCCTAAGACATGCACACTTATTGCTCTCTATCTGTTACCTATATATGCCCCTCGTGATAAGTACACCCGGCCACCCTGCTTCCTGCGCAGGGCAGTTCGCCGGTAACCCATGCCCCCACAGGGAGATCTCCCAGGGTTTACACTATTTGTTCTCTGTTTGGGAGGGGGGTTGGCGGCTCTCAACCTAATAGGGGGGTTGGAGTGGGTGGTGGGATGGGTACTGTTTTATGTATGTTGAGTTGGAAGTTTGTAGTCACTGCACGGTCACTAACTCTTTCCTCTCTACCACGTACACTGAGACACAACCTTCACTACATCATGCGACAGGTAAGATCAGATAACGGTGCCACATTTTATCCAATCAACAGACCAATAACAGCATGCAAGCGGTCCCTCTGCTGTGTTGTATACCACGCCAAATGACAGAGGTTTCGTTTCTAACATGGAATATACGTGGTTTGAACAATCACAGAAAGGCGAGACCAACACGCCTATCTGATCAGACATAAGATCGACATATGCTTTTTGCAAGAAACGCACCTTATGCGCGCTACCGACCCTTAGCTACACAATAGATATTGGAGGGAGGTTCACTCAGCTGCGTATTCTAACTACGCCCACGGTACTGCCATCCTCATCCGTCCCAATATAGGCTGGACTACTACTGACTCGTATGTCAACCCTGAGGGTCACTACGTATTGCTAAAAGGCACACTGCACACAACACCAATTACCTTTGCCGCTGTATATGGTCCTAACACTGACGACCCTGCTCTATTTGAAACTATATGGTCCAAGATAACACTGCTAGGGGAGGACACCATTATCTGGGGGGTGATTTTAATGCTGTTATGCAGGACTCCTTAGATCGTGAGGGGACTTCCCGGCAACTACACCCTAAAGCCACTGCCGCGCTCAATTCCATAACGCAGGGATACGGGCTAATAGATATCTGGCGCTCCTGGCATCCAGGCATTCACGAGGGCATGTGCATCTCCTCTTGCCACAATGCATGGTCCAGGCTGGACTACTGGTTAATATCACAGGATATAGCATCCTGGACCACCAACATCAAACATACACCGCGCACATTATCCTATCACGCTCCGGTCCAGCTCATTTGGACTGTACCACTAACTCAGCCGCGAGCCTTCATTTGGCGCTTGCCACCACATGCACTACGGGACACTGCATTTAGAGAAGAGGTGCGCGTGGAGCTCCTGGAATACTTCGCTATCAACGAAAAATCTGTAGATTCCCCTTCCACGTTATGGGAAGCCTGCATAGCTAAACAATCTGGGATATTAAAATCCATCCAATCCACCTTGGAACGGATAGAAAGGGAAATACAGCAAGCGGAGACACTATACTTTCAAACAGGCCTGCAGACGCACCTAGCCACTATCCGCGAAAAAATTTCCGAATATGACAATTAAGCAATTCGTGAAACAAACTTCCTAGGTAAACATGCCAGGGTTTGCAGCTACGGGGAGGGAGATCGCCCTGGTAGATCCTTAGCTTGTACACTCAAACAGCGCACTTCCTCTTATATTACCGAGCTATTAGAAGATGACTCCAGTCTTGCGCGTGGGTAATCTGCCACCCTAGATAGAATGAGGAGATTCTACAAATCCCTCTACACCGTGACTCAGGACTGCCCAAATACGGAGCTGCAGACCTATCTAGACTCCATCGAATTGGTCTGGTTAAGCAACTCCCACCGCGAATATTTGGACGTACCATTTACAAAAGAGGACATCATCCAGGTTATTAACAGTTTGCCTGGGGACAAGGCACCCAGTCTAGATGGCCTATCAGCATCGTTATATAAAACATATGCCACAGAACTCGCCCCCTACTTGCTGGAGGTGTATCAGGAATCCCTCGAAATAGGCCACCTTCCACCAACGATGCGCGAGGCCGTGATTGTGACAATTTTAAAGCCAGATAAACCAGCAAACAAATGCGATTCTTATCGCCCACTTTCCCTCATTAACATAGACACGAAGATACTGGCCAAACTTATAGCTAATAGACTGCAGCCGCTTCTCCTCCTCGTCGTAAGACCGGATCAATCCGGTTTTATACCGGGTAGATCCACCTCACACAACCTACGCACCTTTTTCTCAATCCTCCATCAACTAGACCCTAACCTTCCTGCGCTATCGGCGTTCTTAGATGCCACGAAGGCATTCGACTCCCTTGAGTGGCTGTTCCTCTTCACTATACGCCCCAGGATTGGCATAAGTCCAAACTTCCTGAAACTTATTCAATTGCTTTACACTAACCCGACTGCCAGACTCAAAGTTAATGACTTGCTATCGGAACCATTCCACGTATCACGAGGCACCAGACTGGGGTTCCCCCTTTCCTCTCTACTATTCGTGATAGAGATGGAACCACTCGCGGCCAGAATGCGCCAACACTACACAGCCAGGGGACTAGGCCTCACAGACAGAGGATTGATAATATCAATGTATGCAGACGACATCACATTATACATACGTGAGCACGAAACGAACCTCAACCCAGTGCTGCGCGAAATTCTCCTCTTCGGAGGCATGTCGGGCACACAGGTTAATTGGTCCAAATCAACACTCCTCGCCTTAACACTGGCCCCAATTGAACTAGAACTAGAATTTCCACTCACCTGGGCGAATGAATTGGTCAAATACTTGGGGATATGGCTCTCTAGGGAGCTACAAGAGATCTGGCGTATGAATTACGGTCTGCTTATTACTTGGCTTGAAAGCAAAATTTCCATTTGGGCCAAACTGCTGCTATCATTAGCTGGTAGGATAGCAATCGCTAAAATAATTCTGCCTAAGTTCCTGTACCTGTTCGCCAACATCCCCCTTGCACATGCCTTCTTCAAGCAACTGCGCTCCCTTCTTATTTCCCACGTTTGGGCGGGTAAACAACCGCGTATCCCATGGGAGGTCCTGACACTGCCATTGGCACAAGGGGGCTTTGGGGCACCGGACTTCAAACTCTATGCATTAAGCGCTGAGGCTCAATATCTCCACTACTGGGCCCACCCCATCCCATTCCAACCCCATGTTGCAGTGGAAAAAGATGTCGCCTTTCCAGCACCGCTGCCGGCCGCTATCTATTATACCTACAAAAGACCCAATGCAGAAATTAATACAGTGGAGACGCTGGGCATGGGAGGGTCTTTAGACGTCGCGTGCATATTCCATTATTATATGCCCCATCAATGCCACTAGCCCATCACCCCAGCTTCCCCCCACTGCATGATGCTGCCTCCATTCAAAGAGCCCGTCAGATGGGGCTGTCCATTTTCGCTGACCTTTACCCAAACAATGAATTCTTAACTCTGCCACAAAACCCAGACGGAACATGCACTCCCTTCCTAGAATCGCTGCTCTAGCGCCAACTGTCGGCAAATACACAGCTCATTCCCCTCTGCACCTCTCCCGCTGGCTTCGTTGGAAAACATACTAACGAATTCATCGCCCAAGAAGCTGATCACCTGCATTTATAACACTACACAATGCACTACCCCGATCATTACACCAAATGCTCTGGCCCATAGATCTTGACCCGCCACCTACTGAGAAACAATGGGCCTTCTGCTGCGCTCAACTCAAACGTGTCTCTCCCAACTACAAGCTTAGGTTTAATACATTTTAAATACCTGCATAGGCTATACCGCACCCCACTGCAGCTACATTAAAATGGGCCTGAGACCTGATGCTACATGCTGGCGCTGCGCAGATACACAGGCCTCCTTTCTACACTTAGCATGGCTCTGCGGCCCCATTTCAACGTTCTGGGATGAGGTGTTTGACATCATCAACGAAGTGACTGGCTTCCAACTAGCCCGCACTCCACTAACAGCCTTATTGGGTCACGTAGCGGACGCCCCACCAGGCGCAGGCCGCCTGTCAGCCATGATGCTCCTTCTAGCCAAGCGTCGCATTGCAATACATTGGGGATCACCAAGCGCGCCCAAAGTAACCATGTGGATACAGGACATTACCTATTGCCAAGAGATGCTCGCTGCGTACTGGGACCTGATGCCTACCACTTCACGACCCAAGGACATATGGGCCCTGTTCGTGGCATGGGCTGCTGCACGCACAGAAGAAACAGATCGTACACCGCCAAAGCAAACACACACACAACCTAAAATAACCATATAGCCAGCACGCGACTCCTCACCAGCCTATCCAATCATCGCGAGACATGGCTAGAGCCTCAACGTGCCACAACTTGCCTAGTCACGCACATAACCTACACATTGCCAAAAACACTAAGTGGGAAAATAGCAGACATTCTATCCTACGTTAACCAACCTACAGCTCTATTGCCTTATTATACCCCGCGGCTGTAACGGGCCACCCACCCCGATTAATCATGAATGTTCTTATCTGTCGCCACTATCCCGATGCACAAATGTACTTGCCCTGTCTCAATATTTGACTCTGTTGTGACTGCAACGTGACGTGTATGTTACCTTTCCTGTTATGTTTAAAAATGATAAACAATTTCTTTTTTAAAAACAACAAAAAAAAACGTGTCTTACTGAATGCACAGGTTAGTGACTAAACTGTGTGAATGTCTGTATCAGTCTGTCAGTTGGTGTGTAAGCGGCTGCATGGGTACGTGAGTAGCTACATGAGTGTCTATATGGGTTATTGATTGGTTGTCTGAGTATCTGTATGGGTGCCCGAGTGTCTGGGTGGGTGGGTGGGGGTGTGTGACTCTGTGCATAGATGTGTGGGTGGGTGATTCACTGGGTGTATGGGTTCAAGAGTGCATCTGTGAAGGGCTATATTGGTGGGTGAGTGGGTGTGTTGGTGAGTGAATGGATGTCTCAGTGTTATATGTGTGAGTAACTACATATGGGAAAGGCAGTATATGTGAGTGTTGGAGTATATAAATGACTGTGTGAGAGAGTGATCGTGAGAGTGGCTGTATGGATGAGTGTGTGCTTGTATCAGTGATTGTATAAGAGAGTAAGTATGTGTTAGTATCTGTATGAATAAGTGAGGTGGTGTGTGTATAATTGTATAGGTGAGTAAATGGGAGTGTGATTGATTCTTTATATGACTGACTAGGTGTGTGAGTAACTCTATGGCTGAGTGGCGGTGTGAGAGTGTCTGTATAGGTGTATGAGTGCATATGATAGTGCTGTATTGATGAGTGACTGCATGTATGAGTGACTGTATGGGTGAATGAGTGGATGTGTGTGTAGACCTAGGAATCAGTGAGTGGGTATGTAGTAACTGGTATTGGTGTGTCTATGGTTTCGAAAATGGTAGTCTGTATTTTAGAGTGGGTGTATCAAAGGTTATATTAGGCTGTGAGGAGGTGCATCAGATTATCACGTGGATGATATCATCAGTGATGTCATCAGTGATGTCCCTGACCATGTCTTGAATGATGTAATATGTGACGTCATTAGCAGTGCATTGCGGGGGCGCGAGTTATAGTTAGTTCAACTAACTATAACGGCCAAATTTCTCTGGTTTTGTACGAGTGAAATGTCCAACTAACTATAACGTCCCTGAAACCTGTGGTTTTTTCAGTGAATTTCAAAGGTGTTTTAAATGCTAATTTCTAACTATAACATCCCGGAAACCTATGGTTTTTTCAGTGAATATATTTATTTATTTCTCCTTACTTCGCCAATGAAATTCTCGTGGAATAAAGACGAATGCAGACCAAAAAGTTCGGGGTAGTTGTTTTTTTATTTAATGTACGCCCTGCACCTCCGCCATTACGCGTTTCGGCCTGCCAGAGGCCTTGATCACATGATGCGCTATTGGAGTGCTTTCACCTATTTAAAGTGACAGTGCAAAATCACATGACTGGATTACACGGAAGTCATAGATGTGGACAAAGTGTTAGAACTTGGCTTGTTATTACAACTCACGCACAAACTCACTGTATAATACACCACAATTAAGGCATGATATGAAAAAATGTGCAAAGACGCGTTTTCAAGTATTCATAAATATATAAATATATGAATTAATACTTAAAATAGGCATGAATTCAGCAAAAATACGCTAAAACCAGTTAGATTGACAACCCCAAGGTGACCTATGATTATAAAAACTTAATGCTTCTACATAAAACATGGTCATTTTAAAACTTGGTTGGTTCATTCGTTCAAGCCTATATAACACTGCCAGTTCACTTTAAACATGTCCAAACGTTTCTGAATCCTGCCCAAGTGGGCCATGATATCCATTAACAGTCACATAAAGTGCTAGTGCAATAAGTGCAAACATTGATAATCAAAAATAAATCACAGCCGTGATTTATAAAGTGCATAAATAATGTCTGTGAAAGCTAAAAACAATGTCGGCAGCAGCAAGTTTAGAATAAATACATAGTACCGGTTGGATAAATAAAGTGATCAAGTAGAACAGAACTCATTATAGGCATGTGAAAAAATCTTCACTGGAATTAAGACCATTCGGCATTTTACTGTCCAATTCCAGGATGTACCTGGTTTCTAAACTTCTTAACAGAGCTTCCCGGTTGCCACCCCTTCTCAGCGGAAAAACAGAATCCACAACAAAATATTTCAAATCCTTTAAATCCTTGCCGTGGAAATCTTTGAAATGCCTGGCAACCGGGTAAGTCACATCATTGTTGGTAATAGCCCGTGTGTGCTGGAGAATTCGTTTGTGGACCTGCAACTTGGAACTTCCCACGTACTGCAGGCCACATGGACACTCCAGCACTTACACCACATGGATCTTAGGGACTTCTTGCCAGGTCCCAAGAAACCACGTAAAAAACGCTTCTTGTATGCCATCTACAATGAACAGGTGGAAAGTCTCCCAACAGGATGCTGCTGAGAGATTACATGAGATTGATAGGATTAACCTAGAAAAGGCCTTGGCTGTGGTAGACAATGGTATGACCACTCTTTCTTCACGTATTTATTCACTGGGCAACATTGTGTCCTCTGCAATTGACCAAATGAAACAAGATTTGTCTATTTTGCAACATGGGCAATCTCAATTGCGCTCCATTTTGCTTTTTAGCTGGACGCTATAATCGCTGCCTTCTGGCCACGTGCCATGGCGGTGCATTAACAGCTCAAATCTGTTTTTGGCTTATAATCTGACCAACAGACAGTTGACCATGGCACACACAGATGCAAAGTACACCATGCTGCTCATTGAAAAATTTGAGAAGTTACCTTTTACAGTAGCAGAGTCCCCGTCCACAGAATGGTTAATTCATGGCTATATCACACAGCCAATCAGGACATTCCAGTACCAATAGTGCCTTAGATACATCCAAACAAGCAGGTATGAAGTGTTGGGTAAAGGGTACATACAGGAAACCTGGGAGTTACTGCACAGATATAGCTGTAGAAATAATTACACTGAAGATTTCTTAAGTGGAACAGACTGTGAGAGGGCTTTAGGTGGATCTTTAGTGTGGAAGGAGGTCTCGCTTCATGGAGCGTGTAATGCTTCGAGGGCGAACTCATCTTGCTACTTGAAAGGCTCCCCAGCTGTGATGATTCATCCAGTCTTTGAGTTACTTTCAAATGTGAGTTATTTAATGCTGAATGATCAAGGCTGTTGTGGTATGGCGCCAGGCATCGCATATCTAGTCACAGTAAACCTCAGGGTTGTTTGTTGTAAGCAAGTATTGTTTCCCCCAGCTCGCATAGTTAGGGAGGCACCACTGTGGCGTTCGTTGAATGTTTCCAGCATAAGTTTTGATTCGCTGAGCAGACTGAAAGCCATGTATTTTCAACAAAATGTGGCCTTAACTTCAGCCCGAGAGACTTTTGATCACCAGGTTGCAAGGTCTTCAGCAGAGATACATGCCCTGGTCCGTACGAACTTTCCGATCCATTTCAGAGAAATGGTTTATCGAATCTTAAACATGTCTGATACGACTGGGATCATACACCTATTTAAGCGCCTTGGATCAGGTCTCTTAGCGGCCTTTCAGACCATCTTCGGAGTAATTCCAGCTTCATACACTCCGTACTTGGAAGCATTTTTGGAGGACTTCCTTTGGTCCTGCTGTCAGTAGCGGACATCCTGATTTTAATCCTATTGCTTCGCAATGGATGTCTCAATCCCTCAAGTAATGGAGAGAACACTGCTGGAATGACGTTGTCGTGAGCGTATGGTGTTCAACCTGACCGCCTCAGCTTTGAGAGCTGAGTGAGCATTGGTTCCTGTCTTTCAGATCGGTCTGGCTAGACTGTGTCCTGCCTGTGTTCTGCTGCTTCTTCTGCGGATTCGGATGCGTGTTGGACCTGTGTAACCCTGGGCGGAGTTGCACTGCGTGGAACACCTGCGAAGTGCAAAAAAAACTCCGCACTACGCAGAGCTCCGCGAGCGGCGGAGTATAATAGAAAAATGCTGTTCGCGGTGATTGCACAGTGCCGGATGCTTGTCCGCACTGTGCAATCATTGCGAACGGCACCATGCACAGTGCAAGCTTTCCTTTTCTGCCGCTCGAGTAGATTTTTACTCGAGCGGCAGCTTTCTCAATGCGAACGGGCAGTTTCTCAACGCGAGCGGTCGCCAGCATATGCGACCACTCACAATGAGAAACCTGACCCCGCCGCATTGAGAAATCTTGCTGGGATGTTGATTTTCCACACTCGCGCTCGCCAACTTGAAGTTGACGATCGCGAACAAGGAAAAATCTCGCCGGGAGGTTGATTTTCCTCGCTCGCGGTCGCCAACTTGATGTTGGCGAAAGCGAGCGAGGAAAAAAACTACGCTACGTGAAGCGGAGTTTTTTTGGAGCTCCGCGATCTCCGCGTAACGCGGAGTGCAGAAAACTCTGCAAACTCTGCGAGCGGAGCGGAGTTCACCGCCTAGACCTGTATCTGACACTTCCATCAGTTGTGCCACCGGACATAGATATGCTACTGGAGCCCTTGCAGGCCCACGTGTACAATTGTCCACAGCGTATTCCAATATTTGATGACGGCATTTCTAGAGCCTCCAAGGGACGCTTCGCACCTATTGTAAGGGAAATCGGCTCTGCTCCAGAGGTACAGGCATCGGCTCCAGGCGTTCAGGCATCTAATTCTCCCCTGGCGGCTGCTGTGGGAACCAGAGATGACCATCTTTGCTCACTCAACATGATACTGGAAGTTCTGGAGGGATTGTCAGCTGCGGATACGATGTTCAGTGATGAGTCTTTGGCACAGGATTCATAAACAATCTGGCCTTTCTTGTGCTGAGAACTATTCAGCATTTTTAGAACATTTTCCAAATTGAAGGTCGAAACTGACTTTGTTTTATTTCTCCTTCTCTGCTCTAACTAAGCGTACTGGCTTTCAAGGTGCTCAGTGTAATAATAACCACATATACAAGTTTAGAGGACCTTTTTTGAACGCTTTTTAGGGACAAATGACTTTTTCTTTTATGAATATATGTTACAGGCTTTTAAAGTGCATTTAGTATTTTTAGGATAAATGATTTTATGCTTTTACTTGCCTTAGCTTTATCATTATTTAGCTGACCCTGTTGACCATTTGATGAGGAGTGGGCATCATGTCCTTTACGCTAGTCCTGTCATGTATACCCCTATTACAAATATTTGTCCCATCCACACCACAATAACGATTCAAAACCGGTGACCTTTTACCTAGTAGCTTGCTCCTATCTCTTCGACACCAGACTCTTGGTATTCTATCATAATCCCTGTACCTGACGGACATAAAGATGTCCTCAGGCACGGTATAATTATTCTGTATAAGGGTCACTACTTTTTCATCCTTGGCCAACAGCCAGCTGTGCATGATCTCATTTGTTTGGAAAAACATTTATGATTGTTTTCAATACATTTATGATTGTTTTCAAAACATTTTGATTCTAGAAGAAACCCTGGAGTGACAACTCTAGTATATAAGACCCTTATTCTCCCCTGCAAATTAGAGGAGAATTCCTTCTAAGCTGACATGGGGTCCTGCATGCTGAATCTTTGACACACAGCGGTCTGACATCCCTTGCGGGGTGTCATCCTTGATGCAGAGACGGGGTCCTTCATTCACAACCATCAGGTGAGGGGGCTGGTTCTTCCCTACAGGTTTATTGGCTACACACATATATATATATATATATATATATATATATATATATATATATAGCTACACGCATATACATGCTACACATACAGATCTAGGCTAGGTACATTAGGCAAATTACTTGGAGCGCGCATTTTAGGAATATGCAAGTGCTACTGTTTTTATCTGAATTGCCTATGTACATCTTATCAGCACTATGGTAGAAATGTATCTACTATTTACTATATTGGTACTAGCAATCTCTTTCGTATGCTTCTTTCTCCTTATTGTCGCCGCAAATATGTTTTACACAAGACTGAGGCTGGACCAATAAATACTTATTGAAATATCCTAATTGCCATCCTGTGTAATTTCTGAGAATAAGTGAGCACGAGTGACTGAGCGAAAAGTATTGTACGGTTTTCCATGATCCCTGAGTAATCAGATTTGTCATGTTCAGTGGTTGCCATAAACTACCTACACCACTGTAAGATACAGGGGGGTGGTAGTGGCACTGTAGAGCTAGTTGGTCTAACAGCTGACATATTCTGTGGGGGTGTCCGGAAGTGGTTGGGACACCAAGCCCTCAGTTTAGGTCATCCAAAACACGCAGGTCCTGGGGATTCCTAGGAACTACACAAAAGCTCTTACTCTAGAAACACGTGAACAAAACAATGGAGAAAAGAAAACAGTATGACCCATGGAGGACAAATAACCAAGCAACTCTGAGTAAAGATAATGAGTGGATTTGGATTCTGTAATAGTGCCCAAGGTATACTGACTATGACAGTGAAACAGTGGGAGTGGCCCATGGTTCTTTCTAGTCTTTAAATTAGGTTTACATATGTCTTAAGAGTCTCATCAAGATGTATGAAACATTTACATATTTAATTTTCCAGGTGCCTTCCTTATCCCGTACCTCATTTTCCTCTTTACCTGTGGGATCCCGTTATTCATCCTTGAGGTTTCCATGGGACAGTACACAGGCCAAGGGGGCATAACCTGCTGGAGACGACTCTGCCCAATTTTTGAAGGTGAGCTATTTTTTACTTCTTAATATGTACTTAGAACTGTAGAAAACAAAACTCTGATACAGGTTAAATGCACAGATATTTAATGTATTTGCAGCACCCTCAGAAATATAGTGCTAAGTGTTATATGTCGCAATATTTGATTGTTACTTTCTTGACTGGATTTGAGTTCCAGTTTAATGAAAAGGTATATAACACTAAGCGCTGTTATCTGTTCCTGTAATAAAAAAGCATGAATGTATCTGTAATCCTCACTATCATCATAGCATATAGTTTTCTGAGGTTTACAGGTTAAGGTGAGCATTCTCAAAACATTATTCAATGATTTACAGTGATATGAATTGGAGGTCTGTGAGGAAATTGCTTAATTTTAAGTCTACAAATTTTAAGTGCAGGGGCTTGGTGGTTGCAGATTAAAGTGCCTTTGCAGAAATGGGGGCAGAGTAGAAAGATACTAAGAGAATTTATGCTGTCAGTTCTGTAGCACGAGATAACATTGTTTTCCAAAACATCTTTTGCAAAGGTTATGGTCTAAAAGTTTCTTTTACAATAAAGTTGTTTTCTTGTACAGACACACACACATATATATATATATATTAGGCCAAATGAATTCTATGATAAAACTTAAATTTGCCTTAAATTAATTGACATTTAAGGATTTATAGATAAAATAGAAGGGATAAGAATAAATATAAATAGGACTAAGTGCATGTATGTATGTATATATGGAGAGAGAGAGATGTAAGTAAAAGGCACATAAAAATACAACGGAAGGGAATTTGGGGGCCTTGTGGTCTCCCCCCCTCCCCCCCCCTCCAAACAATATGTAAAAAGTGAGCATCAAAATACTGTTTTCACATATTAATTCCCAAAGGAAATTTTGGGAGTGATATAGACAAAACAGGTGAACAGAACTATACCAAATTTAGCGGAAAGTGAGAACTTTACTGAGAAAATGTGCTTTTTATCATTTGATGTAAATCGCTTCAGTCATTTTTGAGAAATTTGCATTTAAAGAGGTTCTTTGGGTGGTCATGAGGGATTAAAAAAACAGGAATATCTGGATGGTTTCACTTCCACAGTACCATAAATCAAAATATAATCAAGAGATAGTTTTTTCCATTGGTCATTTCGGTCTTGTGGGACCGAGCAATATAATTGGCCGACTGCACCCAGAAGGAAAATGCTGCTTTCACCATTACAGGACTTGGGACTTGGTCCCAATATCCTGAGTTTAGTCAAAAAATAAGATATAAAGGGACAGGGTACAGGTACCATGAACCCACAAATCGGGGGTGCCTGAGAGAGCCGCACAGAAGTCAAAAATTTAAAGAAACAATTGCTGTTGAGGATTCCATGGTAGTCCAACCGGACCTAGTGTGGCCCGCTTGTGAAGTACTGTGGGATCCCACAGGAGGCTTGATACCACAAGACCACGCAATCTTCTCTAAGTGATGTTTGCCTTCTCTTATGGTACAGTGTGGTGCCGCTTGAGAAGCAGTACTCCAGAAATACCAGGATATCATTAAAACTTAAAAAAAAAATAAGAAAAACTTGAGATGGGTGTCCCTGAGAGACTGGCTGACCAATGAGGGACTGGCCGACTGTAGGGGTTTGGCTGCCGTTGTGGGGTTGAGAGTAAGGCCTGGCCGCAGGACAGTTCCTGTGGCCAACCATGGTACCTACAGCCAAAAGCCATTTGAAGCAGGGTTGCTGGACTCCTGTGGGGAGTGGGTGTTTGACCAAGGTTTAGAAGTCAGTAGCACTGAGCGGCATTACAGTGGCAGGGAGAAGCATAAGGGATGCCACGTCAAGAGGGGGGGCAGCACACAGCCAGATGGAATAAACCACGGGATGGATAAATGTAGTGCACAGTAGGTGCATCAAGTTAGCTAAGCTGCAATAGTCAAGAGTATATAACTGGTGAGGTTTGACTGCAGCACATGGGGGTATCAAGTAGCTTATACCACATGTGCATGAGCACCACAAGGGGCAGTGGGACCTCTGTATCAAGGGGGGAGGGGCACACACCAGATTAAGGGGTGTCAACCTCCAAAACATTGGTGTAGGGGCTGCACACTGCAGACCGAGTGACTGCAACATGGAGAAGGGGAAAAGCAGGCCGCACAACGGGGCTAGCAATGGGTGAGTTGGGATTTAAACACAAGTGAGATACATCAAATGGGGGAAGCTTGCTGCACATAATGGATATTTTGGGAAAACTTCAGGTCATTTCATTAGGTGAGATGTGTCGGCTTTGACCTGACAAGTACAATGCTCCTGCAAACAGAGGAACACTGTGGCTACACAGGAACCCGCCACAAAACCTCAATCACAAATGACCTAAGAGCTAGATTGATAGGGGCCAGGAATCCAGTATAATCATAAGAGAAAGCGCACACCCTCAAACCGGAGGGATTAAGCAAGGCAACTCGCCTCTCCACTCTGCTCCACATCTGCTCCCGCCTCCTCATCCTCCGGGACGGAGGCAGTATGGAGGGTTGCTGGGGCGTGGATGGACAAAGAGTAGGCCCAAATGGGATGGGGGAGTAGGGCATGCAATGAGCGATGCTAACGCTACATAATCCAGGGTAGGCTCGCGCCCCCAAGATGTCTGCTAACGCAGCTCGGTGGGCGTGTATTCTCTGGCGGGTGCCCATGGGGCAACTGAGAATGAAAGGTGCCTCTCACGATAACGCACATACGGGCAAGCAATGTGGAAATGCAAGAGTAGGGTTGTGCAACAAGGACAGCGACTTGTGAGCACCCCACCAAAGAAGCTGTGGGGTGGTTCTTCCCTGTAAGGGGTCAGGAGGAGGAGCAGATAGGGGCGGTGGAGAAGATGCAATGAAATACAGTCACTGCAGCTGACCACACACCCACAGTGTAACATCAGCAGGAAAGAAATCAAAAAATAGTCCCCCAAACAACAGATAAACAACCAAAGCGTAATGAAACAGTAGGTGGTCGCTGTTCTGTGGGAGGACCAAAAGGGAAAAAGGAGGGACAAAGAGCAGGACTGACCACTAGCAAGCAGGGATTTTTAAAGGACCCTGAAAAAAACAAATGAAAAGCAGTGGGTGGAGTTTAAGCCCACAAAGAAGTGTATATCAATGTAAAGACTTAAGGCAACACAATCAGTATTATCACAGTGCAATATTATTTAAATAACAAAGAGAAAATTAAAAAGTACCAACAGGTGCTATTTTTTATCAAAGTACAAAATATATTTTTATTGATGATGTACATTAAAGTAACATAGCCCATTCATACTGTCCCAATCGTATCAACTATCATACCTCATCCAAGATTAGACTCAATTAAAAACTATATCACAGAATTGATAGCAGCATTATTGTGATAATCAATTTTCACATATATAATCAAGAAAAATCTAAAACAAAGTGGCACAAATTCCATTGACTTTAGTAATGTTCTATGCTCGTTTCGGCACTAAGAGGTGCCTTCGTCAGGAAAAGGCCACAGCTATAACAACGATGATATCCCATATGTATCATTGGTAATGACCATACTGCGTCTAATGATGGTGCAGCTGGATCAATTCCTAGAGATACAGTATTCAAGCTGGATCGTCCGTACACTATGGTACAAAGGATGTTCTGCGACTGAATGTAGCACTATAGATTTGATGCTAAGTGCTTAATAGGGGTCGTCCATATGGGGATAACCAAATTGAGGGAACTGGTTTAAGATGGGAATAATGATTTATGTTGATAGAAAAGCCACAGGATAGAAAGTTCCACCTCACGCTGTCAAGTCTACGTACGGACTAAAGTATATACAAGCGGTTGAAAGCTCGATTTAATAAATTGGCAAGATGACAATTACACGTAAATGTTTTCAGGCATGATCTCAGCAACAGTTTCTACAAAAGCTCCTCCCATATTTTTACGTGGTAGCCAAACAAGTACTACCACCTGTGATATACAATTCAAAATAAATACATGTGAAACACCAGGTGGCTCATCTGCTACAGGGGAGCCTAAAAGGTCCAAAAATGCAAGAAAAACCTAAAGACAATGGAGAATTACTAAAAGAAAGTTCACATTTGCTGTACAGGATCTTATATCGGTAAAGACAGGGATACAAATAATGCTGTAGTATCTGACCCAGGCACAAACTCTGTTGCAGTCTCGTCCAAAAGAAGTAAAAAGCGAAGAATGCAAAAAACACAGAGTAGAACCACAAAGAAAGTTGTATGTCAGCTGAATCAACTGGACGGGATCTTTTATTGGAAGAGAATATAATCCATTCAACTAAAGTTGGGGCCTCTGACCCAGGGACAGTTACAGTGCACCAGATTAATATGGTGTTATCAGAAGAAGGTATAACAAAAAATTGTTATCACTACCATTTATCAAAATTAGTAATTCAAACTCCTCCCTAGGCCTTGATCCAATAACCCTTCCCTTTGTTTTAAACAGGGGAGTAGTTACCATTGGTGCAGCATGTGCAACAACACCAGGTCCCAGATTGCTGAGGAACCCGTTGAACACTGGTAATTGCTGTATTTTAATACCCAAAAAGCAATCAGAGGGGCAGTTTTCCTTACTTGCCATCCTTGCTGCTTCACTGGTTTTAAAGGGACAAGGAGATGGATTTAACTGGCCTGTAGGTGGGTCAAATTGTGGACGCGAAACCAGCGACACTTGATTTCCATTATCTAGATGTGTTTACGGATACCACACATTACTGTCCTCTAAATAGGTCGCAGTTGTTTCACATTTTCTATGCTATTCACTTACTAAAAGTAAAACCGGTAGAAAACTGTTTGGATGTGGATGATGAAATCATCAGAGGTCAAGTTACTATTCTATAGAACCGGGAAATTTATCAATGAGAATATTGACTACGTTGGAAATTTGTTATCCTACACCATCCATCTGTTTGTGTTCATGGTCCAATTAATTCGAACTCTTCAGTCCCCCATACATGGAACACAAGCTCTCAGGTGGCCAAAGTAGTAAGAAAGTCATCTGTGCCAATTACATCTTGTAATATGTAATATCAGTATGAAATGAGGCATCACATCTTGTGATAATACTTGAAAATAAAAGGCAGGTCAACAATTGAAAGGTGATAATTGATGAATCAACAAGCAGTTTCACTAAGAATGCAAAATCGATGTGGTCATAGCTCACATCAGCTCATAGCTTGAAAAGTACATAATCTCTTTTGTCATATACGTGAATGATAGCAAGATAGTGCTTGCTAATATTGCCAGAATTGGAGTGGAAAATTGCAGTTTTTCATTATCATAGAACAGTAGTTTTTAACCTGGGGTCTGTGGACCTGGGGTTCTGTGATCCCTACTCGGGGGTCCTCAGCTATTTAGAAAATTAAATAATAATGGCAGATTAATAAAGTACAGATAGATAAAGCAAAACTAAACATTTTTAAACGTTGTGTAAATGTGAGGGAATTTGAAATAGGGACTAAAAATTAAATTGATATCGTTAGCAATTCTGGAAAGAAAGTCGAAATCAGGGAGGTCAAGGGGTAGTTTATTTTAATTCGGATCACAAGTACAACAGTCTCTAATCAACAGTTGGTGGGTGCCGCGCTTAATAACATTCAACATGTAAGATTGGCTATGGCAAAGAAAAAAAATAAACCCCCGTAGTATTAAATATTTACAATGTGTATCTTCCCTTAGAGTAAAGACATGGAGAAAATATTTATCATGAAAGCGCTGGAAAAGATGTTGGCCCAATCCAGAAATGTAGTGAAAATTTAAGCTATGTGGCAACACAGGATTGTTGTGTTGCTACCCCTAAGGACATTAAAAACATTGTTACTGGAGCGGAGGGAAATGTTTGTTTTTCAACCCCAAATGTAAAGTGGGGTAGAAGCAGCCAAATCTCTGGCTAAAAATGTGGAGTAGAACTGTGAAATAACTTGGAATCACTGTTTGTATTTCCAATTCATTAGGTTATTCCTGACTTCTGAGAGAACTCTCAAGGTCTACCTCATAATTACATAACATGTGTATTTGTAAAGCGCACGTTCACCCACAAAGGTATCTTGGCACTGAATAACAAATGGTTATTACCCAACAGTACTCATTCTATTGACCTCGAAAGGATAAGTGGACTTGCCAGGATTAGAACCTGTGACCAATAGGTCAAACACAAGCCTCTACAGGGGACGCATTAGTCCACTAAGCCACCAGACTCAGCATAGTCACCAGACCTCGCATCCTGATAATCTAAGAGTTTCTGATAAACCTGGTATCGGTAACTCTGTGAGTTGTAGTTACCAGGCAGCTTAATCCCATTATGTAATGCTGCCCATAGAGCTGACAAACACAAAGCTGTGCAAATTCCCTAGGTTGCTTCTGCTCTACTTTGACATGATGTGCCCTTTCTTTCAGGACTTGGATATGCCTCTCAGGTGATTGTCTCACTGCAGAATTTGTACTACATAACTGTTCTTGCCTGGGCTTTTTTCTACTTCTTCAGTTCATTCACCACAGACCTCCCCTGGGCCAGCTGTGGTCATGAGTGGAACACAGGTAAATCATTTTCTCTGAAAGTTTCTCCATTAAACTTAGGGCAGAGGATATTATACAAGGGAGGGGAAGGCTGATACAGATCTGACAGGACGACATCTGGGAACTAATGTCCATGGGGGCATATGGGACCTGAAAGAGAAGATGATCTCAGGGAATCCAATCAGTTGAAGAGGGGAGATGTGGTCAGCTATAATGTCCAACAGATTTGTTGAATGGGGACATTGTGAAACATTGGCATGGGACGGCAAAGCACTCAGTGGGGAGGACAACTTCAGATGGGAAAGGGGCAGTGTGTTCCTGATGATGGTGAGGATAGAGGGACATTATGTGTTGAACTCAGGATCTGGTCAAGACATAGAGCTTGAAAGATTTGTTTTGGAAGTGGGCATGTGAATCTTGATGGGCAAGTAGATCTAAAAGGACCTGATGAGAAGAGTGAAAAGTGAGGTGCTGATGTGCCCTATCCTCTTTAGAAAGCAAGGATTAAGTAATTGGTGATGACATATATAATGTCAGTAATTCTGTAATTTTGCGATGCGTCTGTTATCATTGATGCTATTGTGTGAAATGCACGGATAAGTTATCGTAGCATAGCTAACCATAATTGATGAATGTCAGCGTCTTTAGAGGCCAAAATTGTAGCCAAAACATTTTTCATGAAACCTGCAATGTAGGTTAGCATGCGATTTTAATAAAAGACCATAGCATCCTTTCTTGCATTTTATTATCATATGCTTTACTAACAGTACCAAAAAAGGCATAGTGTAGCATGTAATACTGGGCACTTGCCCAACACCTATACTTGCAGTACTGTCATAACATGGCTTGTGGCCCTACCCTGACGATATAGAACAAAGGGTATGGCCCAGGCCATACTTTATGCCCAATCCCCATGCAATAGAGCCCACAGGTGCACGACCTACATTACAACAGCATTTTATACCCCACTGGGGAATATCCTGGTTCATTCTGTGGGATAAGGGAGATATTTTTGCACCCCCGTGCTTCCATAGTTCCTCTAAAATGTTTCCACAACAGTGTCCCCAAACTTTCGGCTGGATTTGAAGTCCATCCATATTTTTCTTGTAGTATCTGACAAAGTCCCTAAGGCCCAACTCCATCCTCAGCAGACCGAGACTCCATTTTCTCTATTTTTGCCTAATCATTGACCTGTCTACCTCTGACGAAGATGTTGCCTGTCCTTATTTTTCCAAGAAGCTGTAAAAGTGTCAAGTCATTCAGACAATGTCCTCGATAGGATGCCAGATGCCCAGACAAGGACCTCGATAAGACACCTAATGCGACATCAGTCTGGGACAAGTGCTTTGAAGCTGTTTTTTAAGGTCAGATAATAATAGCATGAACAATGTAGCCTGAATTGAAGTGTTTTTACCTTAGTTGTTTGAGAATGTGTCTAAGACTAGCATATGGATGCACACAGGTTATGTCAGACATTCCTAAGGTTATATGTGAATTTACCATCTCAGATAAGCCAAAGTATAAAAGACCCATCAAGTGACCACTTGGAAGGAGAGGTCCTTTGCCCCAGATTATTCAGCAAGATACTGCCAGAAGATCCAGACAGAAACTGCCATAATGCTGTGATGCTACAGACCCCTGTTCTGTGCTGAAAGCTGATAATAAGCTAATTTCAGGAGGAGAGGAGCAGATGCTGATGCCTGTTTTCCTTTTGAGGGAACACACTCTCCCGGCTACTAATATTTACAACTCCTTGCTGTAAACAGGTATGCAGTGCATTGATTCTCCCTAATTAAAACATGGCACTCCCTCAGCAGGAACTCTGTCTCGATGCCAAGCTTTTTATACTGTCCTTTCTCAAAATTTCCTTAAGGGAATTTCACTGGGAATAGTAACTTTGTTTTGATACCAACCAACAAGTGCCCTCAAATTCCCACAACGCCTACCAATCTCCACAAAGCCTTTGAAGATCAATCTTATGTGGGCATATCTTTTCTTTGGAAACATTTTGTGTAGATTATTTTTCAGGCCTGGATGCTTACCTATAATCCAGGTCTTCAAATGTCCAAAGTACGGATGACTGTTTCTGCAAGTCAAAATGTTATCATACACTGGAGTTTGTGGTAGGCAATTGCACTCGAGAAGCTGCCACCTTCTCAGGAGGAAGAAACCAAAGGCATACAGACCTTCGTGCTGGTAAAAGACTTCAATGGATTGAAGAAAACCAAGAATCTAGAGTCCAAGAGTGAAATACTTAGGAGTAAAGAGTCAGGATCAACAATTGGAGGTATCAAAGAAACAAGAGGAGAAACACAGTTTTGTTGCAATGCAACCTCCAGCCAGACTGAAGCCTTTAGAGTAAAAGAGCAGGAAAAGGAAATTACATCAATACACCATGTTGGATTTGGATTGTCGAGAAGAAACCAAGCAAGAAGCAATCATTATAGGAAAGGAAAAGAGAATGACAATCTGAAGTGGGTTAGTTATGGAGCAGCTTTAAAAGGCAACTGCAAACCCTCAGACAGGTGATTGCCATTTTGGAGCTGAAAGAGCATGGAGCAACAGCCAGGAGCGCGGGAGCTGGAGAGAAGGCAGCCCCAGGTGAGTGTTACAGATGCAGGCTTCCTGTAATGCCTTTTGAGCACCAGGAAACATGGAACCCTACAAGGTCTTGTGATTCTCAGGTGCCAAGGCTGCCAAAACACTGCGGATGCAACGCTTTTTAGACAAGACGTCAGTTATAATAATAATATAATAATTGCTATACTCATCTAGCACACTCTACAATTTGTCTGATATCTAGGTGCTGCTGATCACACCTGCTAATTATTACCCAACTTAAAGTTACTCATTATGGGACTCCAGTCAGTGACCTTTATGTTACACGCAGAGCTTTGGATACATTAGAGCACTTGCATAACTTGCTAGTCAAAAAACACTTGTTAGCCCAAGGACATTTTCGTTGAACTAATAGCTAAAGGACTGAGTAATGAACTACAATATTGGTTTGTTTTTATGAATCATTGATATAGCAAAGCTTCAGAGAGCTCTCAAACCATCCAGACAGCTGGAAAAAAGGCTTTTTAATGTAAATATATGTGGCCAGTTATTTATATAGCTTATTAATATGAGGCTTTCCCGGCTCTCTCAGTTTTGACAGATAGGAGACACATATGCAGACAGAGACTATGCTATTTGATCATGCAGCAAAGGACCTTCTCTTGAGCATGGGGCAGTGGGGCAGAATGACAGCTTTCATGCCATGGTCAGTTCACAAACCATGACTCTACGTCTCTGTATTGACTTCTAAAATAGATAATCTAACAATGAATGCCAGCTCAATCATCATTGGAAATCCTGTACAGTGTAGGTATCGACTGCAACCAGTCTTGTTTCTTGAAAGAATAGTGGGTGGATTGCTTCTCTTGTGTCCTAGTTGTTCCTCATTACTTCTGATCCGTGAGTTCTTTAATGTGTTTGGGAATACAGCATGTATTTCTTTTACCTCGATTATGAGCATTCCACTTCCTCCCCTTTTCATTTTTTGAACTGAACAATCACTTTTTGTGAGTCCGGAAGTGAGAGAACTACTTGCTGCAGTAACTACTAATGATGTTATTTTTCTCTATACTATTTATGTTCTCACACAGAAGCCAATACCAGTTAAAAGTCTCTGGTTTTTGAACTTTTGGGTAATTTACAACCACTTCAAGATGGAGGGCTCTTAATCTCCTTAAGGGCATTCTGCTGCAAGCCGAATAACTTACATGACCTCAAAAATGCCTTTTTGGCAATACGCATTTCACAAAATCAAGTTAACCCTTGCCACGAAGTACCCATAAATACCGACACGGTAGAGGAAAGAGAGGAGGAAACTGACACACTACCCCCTTTTTGTTTCTCTTTTCCCCTCCTTGCAGCCCGCAATACCTTCAAACGCCACGGACATCGACGTGGATAACATCCCTCTTGATGAAAAATTATCAGACTAACAGATCAAGGTCGAAAGATGCATATGAAAAGTATCAATATAAATTTAAGAAACATTTTAAAAAATGTTAAAAGCTTTAAAACAGAACATTTAATTTGCTGATTATTTAACAAATGGAGTGCCTCAGCTACTGTTCGCACACTAAACTTCAAAAAAGGGGTCATAGTAGCTCATGTCGACATAACAGTAAAGCAGAACAAACAAAACATGTTTCAAGTCCTGGATACCATTTTGACACAGATTACAAGTATACAGGGTACCATACCATTTAGCGGTTAAAATATTTAACAGAAGAATATCTAATCTCAATAGAGTGCAAATACGCCTGACCCCATATGACAAGTTCCATGTTAAATATGGTTGCGGACTTTTCAGGATAACAGTTTTCACTAAGACCTCATATCTCTTTTTTTTATCGCAGGAATCAATATCCCAGTGCTGACTTAGATTTACTGAAGCAGGTTTTAAACAGACCTTTAATTGGGTTGGTGTTAAATAAACTAATGCTTTTTGATCTATCTCGAATTGGTCGAGAGCATACCTAAAAAAAATTTTTAACTGAGAAATGTTTCTCTTTAAATCGTAGATTTCTTTACTTAAAGTGCCTTAATGTCAAAACTTCACTTCTCAACAAGCATGAGGCCCAACATACCACTCCTGCCAGGCCTTGTGCAAATGCACTTTTAATCCCTAGTTCGAACCTTAGGGCAGCAGCCAATGCTAGAGTATCACATGAGGATATTGTCTCAGAATTTGGCCTTCGGACTTATCCAAAAAGCCCCGTCTTGCCACAACAATTAGCTCCACCGCATACAGTAGGGTAGGGGGAATCTTGGCCCAATACACCATAAAAAGGTGGACGAAGTGTCTCTTTACTGACAGCATTGAAGAAAGCGCCTAGTCCCATGGCCTGAGATTGTGCCTTGGTTAAATTTTTTGTGATATGCTCTGTATCGCTGAGGGAGCTATTTGCAATTTTACCTAAAAAGTGATACGATCTGACCCTCTCCAGTTTTTCAGAACCCAAAGGCCATGAAAAGTTAATACTTGTGCAACCCTTCTTCCCCATGAAGCATAAGATTTTACTTTTGGATGTATTTATCTTTAAATAGTGCAAATCCTCAAATTGTTGGAGGGTCGCCAATTCGCTGTTCAAGCCATCTGTGGTAAGATTGAGGATTACAATATTGTCTGCATAAGTAGGAAAGTTAAAGAGCGACCTCCAATGCTAAAAGGGAAACTAGGACCTTTAGATATAAAACTCGGAGGATAGTGTATGTACAACGAGAACAGCAAGAGAACAAGTAAGCATCCCTGCTTCAGGCCGTTTATTGTCGGAAAATCCATAGATAGACCCTGATCTCCACCCAACAAAACTTTACACCAAGTTGAGGAGTGTAGGGGTATAATTAATTGCAACAGGTTTCCAGGAATGCCAAGATTAGATTAGATAACTTACCCCACAGTGTAGGTTGATTAACTTTATCGAAAGCTGTGTAGAAGTCAATAAACGCGGCATAAACAGTAGAGCCCCTGATGGTAACATACTTTTCATTTATAAGCTGCAAGGCAGTAATATTGTCTAATGTGCCATGGTGTTTCTTAAAGCTCTTTTGCTCGAGTGAAATAAAAATACAAATTTCAACCTAGGTTGTAATATGATGCAGTAGGCATTTGGTAAAAACCTTGCCCACTGCGTCTAACAGGGCGATTTGGCGATAGTTAGCAGGTGATTTTCTATCCCCTTTTTTATGCAGCATAATGATAATGCTTCCAGCCCACGATGAAGGCACTTTTCCATTCAGGAAGCAGTGTTCGAAGACCGGAAACAGAATCATTGCCCAAAGACTGACCTCTTTTTTGCTAACTGATATTGGAACTTCGTCCGGCCCCACTGCTTCCGGGGGTCGGACAGCCCTGATCGAAGTTTCAATCTCACCCACCGAAGGTGGTCCATAATTGGCAATCACCAATAGTGGGCTAGCAGGGATGTTTGAGTTTTGGCTCCTGAATTCTCTGCATAGAGTGATAGGATGAAATCCCTCTGCATCCTAATGAATTGGGGAGGGGAAAGACCTCACTCTAGACCCACAACTGTCAGCAATAATCTCCCACAATTTTATGGCATTTTTCTTATGGGCCACTTCTCTTAAGTCGACCCACCTACAATCGATGTCCTGCTTTTTAAAACCAGCCTTCACTTGTCTCCTTATCTTTAGCAGGGACATAAATAGGTGTATTTCCTTGGAGAAGGACACAAACTGCATACAAATTAGTCTATTAATTCCCAGTTCAAGGAAAGAAGTGGACGACATAATGATTTACTGGAAGGCTTGGGGCGCAATGGGCAGTCGTCCTTTACAATCTGTTTCATGAAATGGGAGAAATAGTTAAAAATATCTGTGCTCCAAATATCTAAATCCAAGACAGCCCTATCTAGAAGACCTTTCAGATTAAACATTTTAGATTGTGACCACTTCGTCCTACCCATATTCCTATTGAATTTAGAGCTGTCATTATCAAATTTTCATGATCCCTCTGTGTGCAGATTAAACTCTAAAGAAAGATCCAATAGTCTGCGGTTACTAAGTGGGGAATCTTCAACTTTCAAGTCAGTTAAAAGATGAAAAGTAGTATAGGAGGTGATGATATAGTCGATGATGCAGAGTCCCTGTGGAGATTTATGAGTAAAATGAGAAGGGATGGTTTGATTAAATCTGCCATTTACTATCGCACAATCACTCTTTCTTTGGGTGCCCAGAGAGAAAGTGCCCGCTTTTGTCAGTTCTCAAATTTGGAGGGAAAAGTAGTGGTGGAATCTAGAGTGCTGCTTCTTTCTCTTGGTTCAGAAATAGGTTAATGGAGTGGTTAGAGACTTTACAATTTAGGTCTCCAGCCAGCAAAACCTGATATTTCTCATCATCATTCACAACTTTCAATAGGAAGGACAAGATATCAGGGAGTGTCTAGTTATGGCTTTTATCAAAGGGGGATATATGTAATCATCGCTATTAGCTGGTCTTTCGCCCTTTCATCTGCTGATGGAACAATCTTTATCGCTTAAAAGAGGTTGGAGGGATCTTTATAACTATTATACATCCACTGCATGACATTGCTCAACAAAATGGCTTACCCCACTTTGCATGCTCTTTCTTAGATGGAAAGGCATTGCAGCTTAGGACAAAGTAACTATCACACAAAAAAACAGTCTGACACCAGGTTTCCTGGATACAGATACTGGGGCTTATTATGAGTACGGCTCTGTACTTGTGGTGGCGGTCCGACCGCCGTAACCTAGGAAGTCTGACCGCCTGATTACAAATCTGGCAGTCAGACTGCCACAAGCCCGCTGCAACACCGCCGGCACCACCATGATCCTGATTCCCGTGGTGCTGGCGGTGTTCGAGGTGGGTAGGAATGGAGCTGTCAAATTACGAATTGCCTTCTGCAAGCATTTTCATGGCAGTGGAACTGACATGAAAAAGCTGGCGGAACGGCAAGAAGGGGGCACCAAACCGGGGTCCTGGGAATCATTGCATATTCAGCAATGTGACTGGGGGCGCATGTTGTGCCCCCCCTGCACCTGCACTGTTGTGCGTGAACTGTGTAGCATGCATGACATGGTGCATGCCAGCAGTGCACACACAACAGTGCAGGTGCTGCTGCATTGGCTTCAGGCTCACTCAGTGAGCCAAAGCATGCAGATAGTGCAAGACCGCGTCTGCCACACCGCTGGCTCAGTGGTCCAGTCGTAATGCGGCAGTCTTAAGACCACCAGCATTTTGTGGTCTTGTGGCGTATACGGCTTTGGCGATCCAGCGGTCGGACCTGAAAATTTGTAAAAAGGCACTCTATATACTTTAAGCTATTTAAAAAGTTCTGCTTTTCCAGGGAAGTCATTAGGCCAGCTGCATTCCAGGAAACCATTTTTATGTTTTTGCTAATTATGGGAATTGAGTAAGTGGCCTGATGTACAGACGCAGCTGAGTGAGTCGGCTAACCAATTCCACTTCATACAACCATCTTCTACAGAGGTAGAGGGAAACCCCGGGACATATGGCCCATAGTGTCTTACAGATCTTCCACCATTTACTACAGAGACATGTAGAGATTTTAAGTCAACTGCAGATAGCTCATTGAGGGGGAGTAATTGGTGCTCCGAGATTGACGGTTTCAAGAACTCATGACACCGGTTGGGCATTTTATTTTCACTAAATATGTGGATTACATCAATTTCTCTACATTGAAGTTAATCTCTATTTTTAACAATCAAATTTGTAACAATTTTAGATTGGAACTGAACCCTTGTTTTTAGTGTGGGTGGATACATTAGGGAAACCAGAGAGATGTCATTGGTTTGTATCATCTTCAAGTTTTCAATCTCTAAAAAACAAGTTAATAAGAAATAATGATTCATAACTTTATCAGAGTCAACAAAGCCACAAAATCTAACATAAGAGTGTCAGCAGGAACTTAGGGGAGTGAAAGAACAGTTCCAATAGGCTGTGTGGGGTTCATAGCTTCCTGTGAAGCTACACAGAAGATTTCAGCCCAAGGATTTACGTCCATTGACTTTAATTCAGAGGGCCCTCGATTTGTTCCATGTATATCAGCTTCTCTGCTAGCTAGTGAATTTATTATGGAGCAGTACTCCATTTTTGCAGCTAGAGCCTCTTTTGGCACCAGGAAGAGACAGGTTGCTATGAGAATTTGTTGGAATCTCCCCAGGGAATGGGGGTGCCGGGTTTGCTGGTTCTTGGAAACAGTCGTCCTTATTACGATGGCAGTGAGACCACCACCGTCAAGCTATTGGTCCCAGTCCCACTGTCATCTGCCCCTGCAGGTCCGCCCGCCACATTACGATGGTGGGCAGATGGTGGGATGTTGGAGAGACCATCTGCCACGAATCTGATGGGCTCAAGGAGCCTGTCGGACCGTCAGAGGGACTGTAATCCCTACAATAGGGCGGTGCCTGCTCAGGCACCGCCGTACGGATTACAATGTCCCTTTCCACCTTCCAATTTTAATGGCGGTCCCCTGCCATGAAAGACAGGGGTTAAGTGACTTTGGGGCCCTCTAGCAGGCCCCCCTTTCCCCTTGGTCCTCCGCTATAGAGTCTGGGGGCACCTATGCTGCCCCCCTAAACATCCCTGCACCATGTGGCAGGCACCGCATGGTGCCTGCCACATGGTGCGGGGATGTTTAAAAAGTGTATATTTTGGACTACGCATGTGCTGCAGACCGCACCACACGCCACAATACAAAATATACAGATTGCAACCGCGTTGAAGGTGGTCGTATCCTAATATGTGTAGCGGGACCGCTTACAGCTAGTCTGGCAGTCCTGCAACCGATACGGTGCTGGTCCGACGAAAGTCGGACTGGCATCATAATCAGGCCCAGTGTCTTCTTGCATTTTTCTTAGAGATTCTCTGTTTGTTCTTTTTTCGAAAGACCTGTTTTCTTGCCTTGGATGTTCCCTTTGTTTGGCCAGAAACCTCAGGAGTTACCAAGCCCGGGGTGATCTGGTCATGAGGTCTAAAAATAGGGGGTCTCAAGGCCTGTGCAGGTGGCCTTCACTGTAGTGCCGGGAACAGCAGGACTAATAAATTCAGGGTCAAAAAGATTTTTCAACGAGTAGTAGCACTTTCTTCATTATGTTTCTTCTTTCTAGAATCCATTGCCGACTTAATTTGCGGTGTACCGGCTTGCATCCTCCGATCAAAAGCTAGAAGTGCAGGGGAAACACCGACACTCTTCTGGAGCTCGGAGTCCACTGCTTGCAGGCCCCGATCCAAAAGTCCCAGCTTACGCATGCCTCATTTGTAGCTATTTGGAGTGCTTGATTAGAAAACACCCCCTCCTCCTTTGAACTTAACAGCACTTTCAATATGACCAATAAAGTATCTTGGATATGGTCCGACTTATTCACTGACTTTTTCAGAAGAGCTAAAGCAGATGACAAGCTACTTTCCATACCCATAAGAGACTCAGATACTTGCGTGTATTGACTGGGAAAGTTGCAAGACAAGTTCCCAAGTATTTCCAAGTCAGGTGTTTCAGAGGTCCATAGTGCTATAGATGCTTGATCTGATGGGGAGCTGCTTAATAGAATTAAGTTGGTAACCTGTGCTGAACTATAGGAAGTCTTCGAGGAACCAGCCGTCATAGGTGAATGGTTTCTCACATTTATGTCTACGTCCAGTAACGTGAAGTCCCCGTTAATGAAATTATCAGGTATCGAAGTCACCAGGTTAACAGTATTTGAGGCAGACGGTTGCTGAACAGGGGACTGAGGGAGATTGAAATTTGATTCAGCTATTGTGGAGATAGTGCAGGTCTCTGAATTAGAGGAGAGAGCATCATGCTTAGTGATCAACAGAGTATTCTCTTTTTGGAAGAAGGAAAAGATAGTTCGAACTTTCCAATAGAGTAGCATGAGCCAGCTTATTTCGGAGTCTGCATGAGCATAGCTTCTGAGCTGTCATCTTGATGTGAAGGAAATAAATGGGTGAAAAGTGTATAAGCACAAGGCTTATTGGTGGATGAAGGCCAAGGGTGAATGAAGGCCAGGAGTGGGGGAGCACGTGGTGGAGAGCAAGCCGCACCACAGACTTACTGGGCCACTTCCGTGCTCTGCTGGCATTACACTCAAGACAAAGCACTAATAGCTCTTCTAACGCCCCAATAGGCCAAGGCAAAGCAGTTACTAATATATACCAATTCTCATTAGGCAAGAGGTGGCACCCAGTCTGAAGTTAAACACCACTCTCCTCCTTTCTTCTCTCTGTTCATGCACCCTATCTCACCTTTCTTCAGGGTTCTCTTTTGAAATTCACTTTTGGGAGCAACTCAATTGGAGCTGAGAGGTACCAACACCCTGATCCTCAGGTCATTCAAAAACAGTAAGCTGCCCCCAGAAACCTACACAAGGGGTGTCTGCATCAATGATGCACAACAGGCTCCGTTTCGGATGAGTAAGCAGTGCAGCAATATAAGAAAAGAGAAAATTCAATGGCGGCCGCAGCAGCCGTGAGGAGCTTGCCAGCTGCGTCATGACTCCTTGTGCTGCTCCGGTGCAGGTCCATCAGCAGGAGCCAGCAGCAGGAACCAGAGTCGGCTGATCACAAGCGGAACAGAGAAGCAGCACAAGGCAGGAAAGCGCCTTGCGGATGGCAAGGAAACGCCACTAGGTGTCCTTACACAGGGTGCCACAAGGAAGATTTTCAGACACGGCGCGGTTCCAGACCCGCCGTAGCTTCGAGCCTGCAGCTCCGAGCCCGCAGAAGCCTCCAGACTGCAGCTCCTCCTCCTACTCGCATGTCTGCACGTCAGGACTGTCCAGGGTTGGATTGGGATTAAAAATCGGTCCGGGCACGCTAAAAAAAAGTGGCCCACATTTGCATATTGCCTTTCTGCAAAACACTGCTTCGACGAAATGTTATTAAAAAGGGGGGGGGGGGAGGATTGGTTTAAAAAAAAAAAATGCACAGATTAGGTTACACTGGTGAAACACACCTGAAGACAAGTGAGGCCACTTTTGCTCAGGCCCCCTGCCCCCGCTCAATATGCATATATTAATGGGCCGGGCCAGCGAGAGAAAGGGAGTGACACCTCTGCCGTTGAAAAAAGGGAGGTAATGGACGCCCATCTACCTCCAGAAAAACCACTCAGGTACCCACTGGGCCGCTGGCAGCATCGAACAATGCAGAAACCGCCCATATCGGCCCCCCAGGCTGCTAACAAAAAGCAGCCCACAGCTGGAATTCGGATACCGGCCCCTCGGGCATTGCCCGAGAGCCCGCGTTACCAATCCGACGCTGGCACTGTCAACAGACCTTTTATCATATTGGGTGGGTTTCTGCACCTAGCAAAAACCCTTTGGACTCAGGGCAAGAGCTACGGACACAGTCACAACCCATCCACCACCTAATACCTTCCTTCACCACGAGGGACCATGAAACACACCCCTCAGACACATCAGAGTCTGCTTTGAAACTGGACAACCTCCCAATGGATCAATTTTAAAGCATTTTGTCAGACCCTTATAGCGTTTCAGGAGACTGGTTCAGCTTTTCGCTCTAGACTTGTGATCTCTTACCTATCGGATCTTTGCAGTCAAGCTTCTCTCTCCTTTTGAGTATACCTTGGTTCAAGTGGACAAACACCAGTAGTGTAGCTTTCTGAGTGATGGGGTTCAAGGAATGAAATGACCCACCTCGCCAGCCTCATGGTCTTATGTATTATCTGCCCTGTATTGGTGAATGAAACAAATCTCAAAGTAAAAATTTTGTTTTACCATAATATTATCAAAAAAATATTGTGAATGCAAAAATATCGTAAAACGAAATATTCAAGATAAGAATATAATTTTCTGGTATATAATATTGTTGGATTTAATATTGTTGACTTTAATTTAGCTGTAATCTTTTTTTTTTTATTAACTTAATATATATCAACTACGTTAAAAATGATAGGTATCAGTGTTACTATAATGTTTTTGAGTATAGTTTCTATAGTAATTTACATGTATTTTTTATTTTAAATTAAACATTACATGTATTATTATTTGTATAAATTCTTTCATTTATATATTAGGAATTCAAGTTTCATTTGTTTAATTTAACCCGCACCTGAAAAATAAAAACAATGACACAATTAACATAATTATCAATAAATTAAATATTAATTTACAACTAATTATTAATTAGTTAAAAATAAATTACTTTCCACCCTTTTCCCCTATAAACACCCCAACCCGCAAAAAACATTTACATAAACAAAATTAACACAATTAACAACATTTTGTCAATTACATAAATATTGTTAATTAAAAAATAATCATTAATTTATTATAATTAAATTACTTCCCACCCTATAAACCCACAACCCGCTACAGAACTAAAAACCACAAAATTTAAATAAAATAAATTTCATAACTAAAAATTTAACTAATATAGTAAGAAACAAACAATAATTAAACAAAAGAAAGTCATATACATCTAAAATATATACTACAAAACATAACAATAATTAAAAAACTATTTTAAACAAGTATATTTTTACAAGCAATATTAAGTGCTTCTATATTTTTTAATTCTATATTACTTATCTTCAAATCGATATTCTTGACCATGATTTCTTTGCACTCGATATTTCCATTTTACGATATTTTTCACTCTATTATGGTAGTTCGAATTTTTTCCCTCAATATTCTGTCTCATTACAGGCGTACTGCAATACACAATCGGATACCTACCATGAACTATTGCCGATGTACAGCCGTCTAAAAGATATCTGGTGGTCTTATCAGGGTTTCTTGACCCGAACTAGGGAGGAAGCTGTGACTAGTGAGGGGGAGGTGGGGTGGGGCGGCAAACTTACACCTTGCTGAATGCCAGGGGTGCGGAGTGGAACTTTAAGATGGGTGAGTGCAAGTCATGTGAAGGGTGGTAGGGGTGGTTATGAGGTGGTACACATTGGGAGCAGTGGTATCTGCCTATAGACTGGACCATAGGAAGAACTGGGGTGACTCAACTCCGGGGGTAGTGTGTTTGCCCTGTAGCTGATGCAAACAAAACTGCACGAATTATGTGTACTGCTCTGTATCAAGTTACTTCACTGGTAGTCCTGAGAGTCCGATTTTTTGCATCTCATCTGTTATATTTTATGAATATGCATGGTCTGTGCCGAGCCAATTATACACGTCATTATGCTATGTATGGTTGTTAGATTTTTTTTTTTAAAGTATATTAAAAAAAACAATAGTTTCGTCATTTTCATTTTAAATACAGAAAGGCAATATTTTTGCATTACTTGATGTTTTGGTTCACTATCTTGCAATTCAAGCCCTATGTTTATGATTTGGTTCGGGTCTAATGTTTTATTGTTGTTTTCCTTTTGTCAAGATGCTTAGGTGAAAGTGCACATAAAAATATTAAAAATAATAATATAAGGTATTTGATGGTAGAGCAAGCAGTGACCCTGCCATCTGAAATAAAGGACCTTTCCTGACGCTAAATGATGCGGGATAACAGAGGAACAGACAGAAGATATATCTGTTGAATTTATTTTTAATGGATGTTCTGTTATTTCTAAACTCTATATGATTCCCTCATTTCATTATGTATCCAAAGGTTGAACCTAAAATAGGCCGTACTATATATAGAGAGACGGTCATATCTGGACAACAGAAAAGACAGTATACACAAAGCATGTGGTTGTGATGCAAAACAGATTACACGTTCATGTGATGAGATTTGGTCTGGTTCTCATATTTCAGATGGGTACATAAAAAGGTCTATATATAAATATTCCTTGTCTGTCATTCCAGATATACTGTCATCAAAAGGGAGTTTGGTGAGCAATGGTATTTAGTGACTGGAATCATGGGGCAATCACGGTAGATTGGATGGTGCGATCGATGCCACCGCACCGGGTGCTGACTTTGGGTGGGAGGCGCCTTCTTTTGTTGCAGGGATTCTGCACATACACAGAACTATGCGCAGAAATATGGGATCTCAGTGTATAGGGCCTTCCTACCGCCTCAGTACCCACAATCCCAGGACCGACTAGCTATAGTGTCTCACTCGCTCTCCTACACAATCAAGGAGATGCAAATGATTAGACACCCCAGAACACAACACTGCCGACTCTCTCAGGAATCGCGGTAACAAGACGTACCCTTTTGCTCACTCACTCGTACTTGTCCACAATAAGAATTGACAGAGACACGGATATAGTTTAAAATGTTTATTTTAACTATTGTGTTCTATAACGCAGTATACGAGCCACTACCAGTAGCAAAACGCATAAACCTAAAACCGTTAGCATTGTCGCAAGTCCATATATTATAAAGGGAGATGTCATCTTCTATAGACAGTGGATAAAGGACTATACGGCCTAACCACCCTCCCCTTGGCAAGAAGCAGTATTATTATATAATAGAAGATCTCTGGGTTTTGTCAGCAGA
Organism: Calotriton arnoldi; assembly: GCA_963921515.1. Lineage (NCBI taxonomy): Eukaryota > Metazoa > Chordata > Amphibia > Caudata > Salamandridae > Calotriton > Calotriton arnoldi. The sequence goes on along the minus strand of CAWUFW010010830.1, from coordinate 580,803 downwards.
CTCCATACCTTAGTGCCTAGATGGTATTTCTACATCATAGGAACTGCATGGCTCTTCTCCCTGGAAAGGTCCCTCTCCAAGTGTGTCTCAACCAAACCTGCATCCCCATAATATCAAAGCACGAGTTTCCAGCAGCCGCAGCTGTTAGCATTTTTTGTCTAGGTGCTAGGGTCTGACCAGAACAGAATAACAAGGGGCAGTGTTTATCGACCTTGCTCACAGTGTTCAGACTAAACTCCAGGAACAAGCAGAGAACGCATGAAGCAGACGGTTCTCATGTGAAAGGCATAAACAGAGTCTTGCAAAATAAAATCATGTAGTAACGTGCACAAAAGCAGCATCATGGCAGCAGAGCTCATGCTAACTTAACGATGTCGACAAAGTCCTTATCGGCCATATGACACCCTCCCCTTTGTAGCAAATAGACAATATATCTAAACAGAGTTCAAAGATAAGCAGAGTCTAGAAACACTTGAAAAAAGCCAAATTGGAAAATTGAAAAATAAAGGTGGGAAAGAGAAGAAAAAAAAAATGTTATGTTGAAAACGTGATTATTGCGGATTTGAAAAATCCATCAAATTCTGTGAACTTAAGAATGCAATTTGTTCCAAGAGGTCATCCCCATCGCTCGTCGCAAAGAGGGAAGCCATCCAGTTAAGCAGGTCGAAGGAACACACGTGCTCCTCATAATCCGATGTTTCCAAGAGCATAACCGGGCAACTTGCGTGATATTCGATGAAACTCCGTTGTAAGAGGCACTGTGCAGCCGCACAGGTATTCCATACAGCCAACACTCCAAATGCAGCCGCACGCATCAAACGGCCATCCCCAGAACAGGCCTGGTCATGGGCCAACAATGGACCCACAAACAGATCATAATCCGGGTCTGCGCCGGACGCAGTGGAGAGGCATATGTCCAAGGCCCAATAGAAAGGGCACCGTCGGCAGTAGAACACAGGTTGCACGCAAGAGAAGTAGGCAAAGCGAAAAGTTAGTCCATAACTTATCCCAAGCGTTGCTAATGGCAAGAATCCAAAAAGTTGTTGCATTCGGTCACGTACAGTTGCAACTGGCCGTGTCTGTGCAGTACCACAAGATGGGCAGCCATTGCGTAACAGGAGCAGAAGTATCAGCACGCCTGCCGCCAGCACCAGTATTAAGGAAAAACCTCCGAAGGCGCTGGAAAAAATAGAATGGATAAAAGCCGGTATTGCTCCAAAAATCATCTGAAAAGAAGTCACAAGGCCAGATCCCACCAGTTTAAAAAAATGAGTAAGGCCTTCTGTGTCAGGCGCATTAAATATTTGATGTATCAGTTCCCCAAAATGAAATGGGAGATTCGTATTCAGCAGTGACTGAATCTCACTAGATGTTCTAGCCACCTGTAATTCGAAGGTCTCTCAAGCCGAAGTGAGAGCCACTTCTTGTTGAAACAATAACGCTTTCAGTCTGCTTAGTTTATTGAAATCCGTTTTCAAAGTTGGAATGGAAGGCCAAAGGGAACTATCTACAATCCCATGCGGGGGTGGAAAAAGCACATTGCTACAACAAGTAACACGTTGTGAAACTGTTACTATATACGGGATCCCTGCCCATAATCCACAGCAGTCGTGGTTATTTAAAGTAAGATAACTGCCATTCGAAAGCAATGTGACAGCTGGAATTAGTGCCGGAACGGGCCTACCTTTAAAAAAACAAGCCAGATTAGGGGCCGAGATGTTACAAGCGCCGTGCAACTTAATTAGTTTGCAAACTAGGGAATGACCTACTGTGTGATCGCACTCCTCCCCCGTAAGGAAAACTTCCTTATCCTCCCGTTGCCATCTGTAGGAGAAAGGCAGGGACCACAATTCATGAATAAATGCACTCCCTAGGGGTTCAAAGTTACCTATGGGGAAATGTTTCATGCAAGATGTAAACTGAAATAGCGAGAATGGCAGAGAAATAACGCCATGAATTAACCATACATCCGAATCAGTTTCTGCCACAGAAAATGGTAAATGTTCTAATTGTTCAATGTGTAAAAGGGTGTACATTGCGTCTTTCATTGACATGAACATTTGCTTATCAGTTAAGTTGACTGGCATAAATAATGCTGAAGCGTTCAAATAATCCCATGGTACTTTTTCCATTTTGAGAGTTTGTATTGTCCATGCAAATTGCATCACAGATCGCAATTGATTCTGACCATGGTATAACACAGATTAGGCCTGGGCGGTGAACTCTGCTCCGTTCGCGGAGTTTGCGGAGTTTTCAGAACTCCGCGCTCCGCGGAGCTTGCAGAGTGCAGAAAACTCAGCTTCGCCTAGTGCAGCGGTGTTTTTTCCTCTCTAGCGATCGCGAACGGTAAGTTCGCGCTTGCGAACGGTAAGTTTGCGAACGCTAGCTGCCGCTTGGGAAGAATTTCTACCCGAGCGGCAGGAATACCAGCCCAAACTGCAGTTCGCACTGCACTCAGCCACTCGCGGAACTCCGCAGAGTTTTTTTGCAAAACTCCGCGAACTACGCCCAGGCCTGACACAGATGCATCATTTTGAACAATGTCAGTGTTAGAAATGGGATTTCTGGTTGGCTAGGGCATGCGCCTAATCCAGGCAGAAACCACCACTCTAGTCAGGGCAAGGGAGTTACATGCTGAAGATAAACCCTGCTGACCCCCTTGGTAGCTTGGCACGAGCAGTCAGGCTTATACCAGAGGCAATGTATAAAACATTTGCGCAACACACTCACACAGCAGCGACACACTAGGCAAACCACAAAAGGAACTCTACACAAGGTTATATAAAAAAAATAACCTTTGTATTACTCATAAAACACATTAGAACGCAATCACATGTATACACTGTGCCACCTGGCACTAGGTATCACTTTACAGGGGATTATTTACATTACAGGGCCAATCGGGCCACTGTCATAACCATTAGAATGCACAGTTAGCAAAGCAACCAGAAATTACTGGCAATAGTACACTCAGCATAAACACATTAGGCAAACATCCTAATAATCATCGGAGTACCATAGTAACACCTGCCACGGTGCACATCTCATGAGGCATGAACATCAGGACAGTACTTGGCATTACACTCAGCATGACATAAGTAGCAGTAGTGCAGTACATCAGGCCCACCTTAGGCCTACCCCTCAGCAGAGACAGGGACCTATAGTGCCTCTGCCACAGGGGTGCTGTCCCCCAAGCCAATGTTCCCCAGCGGGGGCCCTGTCCTGGGCTCGCCCCGCAATGCCAACAAAAAGAGGGGTGAGGGGGTCGCAACTCACCCCTGTCTCCTTCCCTGGAGACTGACCCCGGTGCTGCGCTAAATCTGCAGCTGCCCGCGATCATGCGGCGCAGCTGTGATCATGCCGGGAATGCGGGGGAAGAGACGGTGCCACCTCAGCACCCAAGGGAAACTCTCCAATGTCCCCTCATGCCAGAGAACCACAGTGCGGCCCGGGACAAGGGACACTCCGTCCCTCTAGGCACTCACCCACTCACTCTGAGGTGTTCTCCTGGGGCCCCTGTGGACGGTTCTGGTGGAGGCAGCACGCCTCTTAAGGACGCTCCATCAGCTGCTGCTTCCCGCCAGACTGGAGCAGAACCCGGAGCGAAGTCTTCGACGTCTGCGGAAGGCAGCTCCGCCCTCAACCAGGCAGTTGCTGCCTGACTTCTGGGTCGCGGTGACAGGTTCCTCCCTGCACCAGGTTTAGGTGGCCTGTGAGGCTCTCCTCTTCCTTCTGGGAGCCCCGCCCACGACCAGGCATCCTCCGCCTGTCTTCTGCTTTGTGGTGCGGCCGTTCTCGCCGCAAGAACCCTCTCCTTCTCGCACACGCGGTGTAGCAGCCCGGGGCCACTCAGCAGAGCCACGGCTGCGTACACCACAGGAAAACAGTGATAGGCCGCCAGGGTGAGGGGGAGCACTTCTCCTGGCTCAGCTCCCCTCTCCCATCCCACAAGAGCGACAGGCAAGGGCGGCACAGTAATAAAAACTTTAAAGCACTTCACACGCGCCTTCACCCTTAGGTCATAGAACGGATGAGGGAGCACCCTTGAGCGCTCCACACACTTCCTTTCAAAATAACAGCAAGGATGACAGTCCAGTCCATCTTGTGCTCCAGGCAGGAGCAGCACCTGCAGGTCAATTCACCCCTCACAGCAGCGCAGCATATAGGGTAGAGCTGGGCCCAGGCAGGCCAGCTCACAGGGCCCTCCAGCAGAGGGGGGGGGGGGGGAGTCCTTTGTGGTGGTTCCTCCTGGCGCCCAGCAGTCCTTCCGCTCCAAGTCAGCACAAAGTTCAACAGACATGGGGTCACAGCCCCAATATTTATATTGCACATGTCTTTTGTTCTGCCCTGGCACATGGCTTGGGTCCCAGTTCAAAACACACAAGATGATGGACGGAATGCTGCACATTGGCAAACATTCACCCCCAGTCACAGATCTGGGTTTAATCCATCGTTATTTTGCTTCACCACGCCACCCCAGTTCAGACATAGCCATATGCAAATCAGTCTTGACCCTGTGCCTCATGGGAACAGACCAGACCGAACTGCCAAGCCATGTCTTCCCTGGACTGGAATCAAGCATCCTAGGACCGGTTTCAGGCTATCAGCCTTCATCAACCAGGATAGCTTGACTCCAGTGGCGTAGTGAGCACGGGACCCACGTCTGGGCATACCCTTCCCACATAGGGCGAAATGCATCAAACCAGTTCTGGGGGGCACTTAACAAGTGCACAACAGTCCCCATCGACAGTGTAGGTCCTGGCCCAAGACACACCACAGGGGGGTGGAGCCAGCATTGTACAAGGCAGGCACAGACCTATTCAGGGTCACAGGCTACTCCTCCCACTAATCCAAATGCAGATCAGGCCCATTCAGCCTAGTGCTGACTCACCCAGCCCCTCTGGAGCCACTGCACCTCCCCAGTCTGTCACTCCAGAGCCAGACATGCGATACACATCAGGCAGGCACAAAGGCACATAGCACACAGAAATGCCCACTTCTAAAAGTGGTATTCTAAAATAGTGACAATAAATCTGCGCACACCATTACGCAGCATTTATTACCACTATTCTAAACATACCAAACTTGATCACGCTACTCCTCTCAGATCAGGAAATACCACTGAAGCACATATCAGGGAATCCCCAATGCATTCCTATGAGAGGGCAGCCTCACAGTAGTGAGAAACCAAAATGGATGCTTGTCACTACCAGGACATGCCACACAGTTAAGGCACATGTCCTACCTTTTACCTACAGCGCGGCCTGCCCATAGGGCTAGCTAGGGCCTACCTTAGGGGTGACTGATATGTAGTAAAAGGGGAGTCACAGACGTGGCAACCACTTTATGTGCCATGTTAGTGGTAGTACACTGCGCGTGCAGGCCCTGCAAAGGCAGAGACCTGAGACAGGTTTGAAAGGCCACTTTGGTGGGTGGCACAAGCAGCGCTGCAAGCCCACCAGTAGCATTTAATTTACTGGCCCTGGGTATATGAGATACCACTTTACAAGGGACTGATAGGTAAATTAAATACGCCAAACGGGTGTAGACCAATCTTACCACGTTTTACCCTAGAGAGCACATGCACTTTGCACTGGACAGCACTGATAAAGTGCCCAGAGTCCTAAAACCACCAACACCAGGTCAGAAAAAATAGCAGGAGGAAGGCAAAAAGTTCAGGGATGACCCTGCAAAAAGGGCCAAGTCCAACAATCAATAACAGATGAAACAATGTTATCTAAGGTGTAAATGCGGGAAGACAACGTATTTATGGTATTGTCGACAACTGCAAGAACTTTTTCAAATTAGCTTGATCAATTTGGCGCAGCCAGAATGCTGCCTCCATTTGCGAAAGTTTCCATAATTCATTATAAGCTTTATAGATGAACCTTTTTGATCATGGGGATTTAGGACCCAAGATAAAATCAGCCAAATTGATATCACTCAACAAGAGAGACCGGTGTTGTTTCACAGACGACAGTGAGGAGTGTTCCAACCATTGCTGACACAACTTCCCCACCGAATATGTGGTGACCAAATGTGTCTGCGGGATACGTGGATCAGGTCTAGTTTGAGTGAAACCTTTTGTTGCATTACAAAAACGCATTTGACAAGCATTAGGCTTGGTTTGCCACAACAACCATCCTGAGGGGTCAACGTCAGAGATACTTAAAGTGCCATTTCAAAACAAAGCTTGCAGAACATTGATCGTATGATTGGTCTGTACACGCCAATTATCATACTCAGCCAATGAAGGGATGGACGGAATATTTATATTTTTGGCTGTAGCCAGGCCAAAATAAGTCGTTTGGTGCACCGTGTCATTCAAAAACAATATTTGAGTTGGAATGAGACATGCACGATGCAAAGCTTCGGGTCCCTGGACCTGCCAAGTTTTGGTGCCCCAAATCGATTTCAAATCAATGGAATTTTTCCAGTGTTCATAACCATTTAAGGCCAAATTGGTCCTAAATGAATTAGAATAAATCAACTTTATGTGAGTCAACATAAATTTAGATTGAGACGGCAATTTCAACTTCTAGAAATAGGACTCTGGATTGGATGCATCGTAATTTGAAAAGTAGGTGAACTTATTCCATGTAAGGGAGTTGGGCACTGTTCCCACTGTGTAAAATTAAAAACAGATCTTAACGTATTTGTCTTATGCAAGAAATGATGGCCATAATGTTGGTAACAGTATAAATCAGCATAATTAGCAGAATTTAAATACAAATCTTCAGCATCAAAAGCAGCATAATACTTTAAATCAGAAAACAATGAATGCACTGCTTGTACATCCCAATCATCAGAATGTGTGTCCTGTGTTACCACATCTCCTAGGGAAACGCGAAACACATCTGGAATCTTGAGGACCTCCGTCGGGCCATGAATTTCAAATGCTACTTTATCCCAAACGATGCCATTAGCAACAGGGAATGCCGACATGTTCGTGAGGGCTTGATCACGTTTCATGATATGGGACGATGTATGGGTGTCAGGGACTCACCTCCTAGTGCCAAAGGATTCCATGGGAGCAGATGCTGGTTCCCAAATCCCCCCTGCGTATGCCCGCACAGTCATAAAGATCTGCACCAAACACCCACACGGGGTAAAGGGGAATGGGAGAGAAAGAGAGACTGCCTTCAACTTCAGGAGTACTGCCTGCACCTCCCTCACGAAACTTGAATGGAATGATAAAGTTCGTGTAGATTTGGTGGTACTGCAAGCAACCTGCTTACAAATAAATAATTACGTATTACAGTCACTAAACAACTCTACTAAATCATTAGAACGTTCACCACTCATACACCCTGTCACTCTGAGGACCTGAATTTTACGGAAGGCTAGCCGCTCTCTGTGTGAAGGTTGGAGTAAAGATTCTTGTTACATAGAACCAGCTCTCTTAATAAGGATGAAATAATTCAAAAAGTCACCGAGTAACAAGCATTAATATCACTTTTCCCAGGAATTCAAGATTAAGGGATTTCTTAATAACAGGACGAAATCCGTAAGCTGAGGAAACTTAGAATGCTCTATGGAAACTAATTCTTACTGTCCTTTTCTCAGAAGATGTGAATGAAGAAGTTCTATCTCTGGAGTCCGCTGCAAAAACTGGATAGAGGCTCCAAAAAGCTACAAGACACTAGTCTCTAAACAAGGGAGAATTTCCCTTGGTGTGCACACCGCTCTCTAAAAAGGGCAGAGCCCAAAACCTAAAGGCAAATCTCCTCAGCCAAGCACGACGCTGGACGCTGTTCTCTCTGTCAAAAGTTCAGTTGAAGTGTGCAGTTTAAAAGACGCATGCGCCGGAGGAAAACCCCAAGCGCGAGAGCTAAGCAGGAGGACTAGAGTGCTGACTCTGGCCCACAGGCCGGCCGCCATCTTGAGGTGTAGAACGTTCCGTGCAAGAGAGTCTGCGCAGTAGTCGTTGAAGAAACAGCCTGGAATGCAAACTCTGAAACATCCAGCGAGGATATTGGGCAAAATGTAGTCTCCTCTGTCTGGGTGAGTAGCTCAGAATGCTGGCGATCGATTTCCTGACAGTACCCCCCTTTAAAGAAGGCCCTCCCACAAAAGGGTTGTCAGGAAAGGTGTGGAATTGCTTAACTAATCTTGTGGCATGTACATTGAGAGGGTTCCCAGGATCTTTCTTCTTGACCAAAACCCTTCCATTCTATGAGATAAAACAATTTTCCTTTTTTGAGCTTTGAATCAAGAATTCTGCTTACTTCATATTCAGGGTGTGAATCTATGATAACGGGTTTTGGGGGGGTAGTAGATCTGAAATTTAGAGGACTCTTTTTTTTAGTAATGAAACATGGAAAACAGGGTGAACCTTAATCTGAGATGGCAAGGAGAGTTTGACTGTTACTGGATTTACAATTTTAGTGATCTTAAAAGGTCCTAAATATCTTGGTGGAAATTTTTTGTTTGGTTTCCTTTTAAGTGAAGGTGCTGAGTCGACAACCAGACTCTATCCCCTATCAAGTAGTTTGGATTAGCTCTTCTCTTTTTGTCTGCGTGCTTTTTATAAGAAACCTTGGCCTTAGTTAAGTGTTCACTAGCTGAGTGTTAATTTTTTTAAATCTTTTTGCCAAATTCTTCTGCAGCTGGGACCGAGTTATCAGATTTTCCTAAGATGATGTTTGGGTGTCTACCTGTATTCAAATAGAATGGAGAGTAACCAGTGGAAGCATGAACAGCATTGTTGTATGCAAATTCTGCCGTCCAAATGAGGTCTGGCCACTCTTTCTTGATCTAAAAGATAAAGGCGGAGATATTGTTCAATCTCTTGGTTTACTCTTTCAGTCTGCCCGTCCGTTTCCGGATGGTAGCTGGTTGACTATCGCGAGTCTATCCCTAGTTGCTGCATGAAAGACCTCCAGAACTTGGAAACAAACTGAGCTCCTCTATCTGAAATTACAACTGTCGGGATACCATGTGCTCTGACTATGTGTTGCGAGAATAGTTGAGCTAGCTGGGGAGCCCTAAGAACCTTTTTAAGTGGAACAAAATGGCTCATCTTGGAAAAGGTGTCTACAAAAAACTAAGATGGTGTCAAAACCCTGACTGGAGGGCAGATCCACAATAAGATCCATGGCAACAGTATGCCAAGGGTGTGGGGCAACAGGGAGGGGTAAAAGCTCACCCTCAGGAGCCTGTCGATTTTGTCTTTCCTCGTATGCATTTGTCACACAAATTAAAATGTATTGTCTTATTTGGGAAACCATGTCTGGCCACCAAAAATGCCTCTTAATCAATTCTGTAGTTTTCAAGACTCCTTTATGGCCGGCCAAAGGATCATCATGACACGCTTGAAGAGCTGCTTCTTGTAGATAGTTAGTGGGCAAGTATAAGGCATCTTTCACGTATGGAAGGTTTTTGTCAATTCTTCTATCCTTATTCACTTGAGACCAGGCCACTATTTCTTGGTCTGACATGCATTCTCGTACCTTTTCTTTGATCTCAGAAAACTGCAGAACACAAGCAAATTTGTTAGCGGGAATAATGAGAATTTCATTTACTTCCCCATTTCTGGGCACCGTATCCATTCTTGAAAGGGCATCAGCCTTACCATTAGAAGCTTCCGGTCGGTAGGTGATGGTAAAGTTGAAATCTGCAAAGAACAAAGGCCATCTTAGTTGTCTCGGAGTTAATGTCTTAGCGGATTTCAAAAACTGAAGATTTTTATGGTCTGTGAATACTGTGACCACGTGACGAGCCCCTAGTAGGTAGTGGCGCCATTCTTGGAAGGCATCCTTCACAGGCAGTAGCTCCTTATCAGCGATTGAGTAATTAATCTCGGGTGGTGTCAGTTTTTGTGACCGAAAGGCCACTGGGTGGAGTTGGCCTGTTTCCTTGTGTCGTTGGTACAAAACTCCTCCAATGGCCAAATCCGAGGCATCGGCCTCCACAAAGAATGGCTCTCCAGGATCCGGATGGAGAAGAATGGGGGCGGTGGTAAAAGACTTCTTTAGGAACCTAAAGGCTTCTTCGGCATCGTTAGGACAGTGAAATTGTATTCCTTTCTTCAAGAGTCTGGTGATTGGGACAATTTCTTTTGAAAACTCTTTGATAAAGCGATGCTAAAAATTGGCAAACCCAATGAAGCTTTGTACTTCTATAACATTCCTTGGGGAAGACCAATCTAAGATCGCTTGAATTTTAGCAGGGTCCATGGAGATTCCCTTCTCTGATAGGATGAAACCCAAAAACTCTACCCTCTTTACGTGAAAAGCACACTTCTCCAATTTCACGTACAGATGGTTCACCAATAATTTCTCAAGAATTGCTCGAACATGTTCCACGTGTTCTTGTTGATTCTTGGAGAAAATTAGGATGTTGTCAATGTAGGCCACTGCAACTCGATCTAAGAACTCTCCCAACATATCCTTCACGAAGTGTTGGAAAGCAGCCGGGGCGTTGCATAACCCATAGGGCATGACTTGATACTCGTACAATCCAAATCTGGTGAAAAAAGCCATCTTCCACTCATCCCCCTTTGCAACACGAATCAAATGATAGGCTCCACGAAGATCCAATTTGGTGTAAATCTTAGCCTCTTTTACCTGGTCCAGCAATTCTGAGATCAGAGGTAATGGATACAGATTTTTGACTGTCACTTGATTCAGCGCACAATAGTCAGTGCAAGCTCTCAACTCCTCGTTCTTCTTTGGTACAAAGAAAAGAGGCAGTGAAATTGGGGATTGGGAGGGACGAATGAAGCCCGTGGCCAAGTATTGTTCCAAATATTCCTTAAGGAATTTGTTATCTTTTTCAGTAAGGGCATAGATTCTGCTGCAGGGCAGATTTGCACATGGTTCCAATTTGATCCTGCAATCATAAGGCCTGTGGAGGGGGGGTAGCCTTTCTGCTTCTGTTTTATCAAAAACTGCAGCCAAATCTTCATATTCAGAGGGAATAAATACTTTCTCTAAAGTACAGATCATGTTGGTGTTGGCAGCCAAATGTTTTGCTGGTGAGCCATCGCAGACTTTCTCTGGAGAATGATAACAATGTTTCAGGCAGTAGTCTGAATTTAATTGCAATGTTCTTTTTTCCCAATTAATCTCCGGGTTGTGCTCCGTTAGCTTTGGTAGACCCAAAATCAACTGGAACTGAGAAGCATCTATGAGGTTGAATGTTATCCTCTCTAGGTGTCCCTGATGGCTTTTTAGCTCGATGAGTTCTGTCTCATCAGTAATCGGACCAGAGATAGGTTTGTGCCATCCACAGCTCGTACTGGCTCGGCGATTTTCTTTTTTACGAATGCCAGTCCAATCGATTTGGCATACTGGATATCACAGAAGTTTCCAGTTGCCCCTGAATCAATCATCACCGAGACCTCTGGCAATCTTTTGTTGCAGAAACTGACTTCAAAAGAAACTGTAAGGTGAGGGGAACACGATTGTAGAGTGTTGGCCACTTGTTGATGGTCTGGGGTTGACTTGGGTAGATCATCCATCAGGGCAACCCTATTCACTGATGGGGTCTCTTTTACCAAATAGTTAATTTTAGGTTTCTTGGGGCAGGCCTTCACAAAATGTCCAGACTTGCAGCAATATAAGCACAGGTTCCCTGATCTTGGTTTATCCTTCTGTTTTGACAAAGGACCTCTGACACTGCCTATCTGCATGGGCTCTTCCAAAGGATGCGTCTGAGTTCTTAACTCCTTCTATCTTGCTCCTGTCAAATCGTGGTGGTATAGGGCGATATTCCCTTTTTCGTTCTGTTCTTCTTTTAAACTGGCGTTGATCAATTTGCAATACCAAGTCAATTAACTTTGATACTTCCATTGGTCGATCGGGAATTTGGGCTGAGGCGTCCTTCAATTCTTCGGGCAGTCCTCGGTAAAAGACTGCAGCCCTCTTGCTTTCCGGCCACTCCATTTCTACGATTAGTTTGTTAAACTGGGCCAGATACGAGATCAGATCCCGATTCCCTTTCTTGAGATCAAGTAATTCGTTGTCAGTGGCTTGAGATATCGTTCTTCGGTCAAAGATTCGAAGGAATTCCGCTTTGAATTTTTCGAAGTCCTATAACATAGGGTCAATTTGCGATACAAGAGGCATAGACCACAATGCAGCATCTCCACTCAAATAAGACAACACAAATGCGGTTTTAGACTGGTCATCTACAAAAATGACAGGTCTACAAAGGAAATGAAGCAAACATTGAGTAAGGAATATCTGTGCCTTGTGTGGATCCCCATTAAAACGTTCAGGGGGAGCAAGAGGAATAATGGGGGAAATTGAATGTATGACCTGAGCTGAAATCTGACGGTTGGGTAGGGAAGGTTTTACTAGTAGAACCACTGGCCTAGGCCGAAGCTCCTAAAGTCATGTCATTTAATTTCAGCATTAGCTGTTGTCTCAACGTGGGATCTTTTTATTTCTTCTCTCAAACCCTTATTTTCTTCTATAGTGAGTGTCAATTGTTTCTGCATATTATCTATGAGCACTACTGGGGCATTAAGGTCCATCCCTTCAGCCATTCCACTCAGGTGGAATGAATAGAAGGCACTTCAATCTGTCAGGGGCTCACCTCCTAGTGCCAAAGGATTCCACGGGAGCGGATGCTGGTTCCCAAATCCCCCCTGCGCATGCCCACACAGTCATAAAGATCTGCGCCAAACACCCACACGGGGGAAAGGGGAATGGGAGAGAAAGAGAGACTGCCTTCGACTTCAGGAGTGCTGCCTGCACCTCCATCACGAATCTTGAATGGAATGATGAAAGTTTTGTGTAGATTTGGTGGTACTACAAGCAACCTGCTTACAAATAAATAATTACTTATTACAGTCACTAAACAACTCTCCTAAATCATTAGAACGTTCAACACTCATACACCCCGTCACTCTGAGCACCTGAATTGTACGGAAGGCTAGCCGCTCTCTGTGTGAAGGTTGGAGTAAAGATTCTTGTTACATAGAACCAGCTCTCTTAATAAGGATGAAATAATTAAAAAAGTCAATGAGTAACAAGCATTAATGTCACTTTTTCCCAGGAATTCAAGATTAAGGGATTTCTTAATAACAGGACGAAATCCGTAAGCTGAGGGAACTTGGAAGGCTTTATGGAAACTAATTCTCACTGTCCTTTTCTCAGAAGACGTGAATGAAGAAAGTCTATATCTGGAGTCCGCTGCAAAAACTGGATAGAGGCTCCAAAAAGCTACAAGACACTAGTCTCTAAATAAGGGAGAATTTTCCCTTGGTGTGCACACCGCTCACCAAAAAGGGCGAAGCCCAAAAACTAAAGGCAAATCTCCTCAGGCAAGCGCGACGCTGGAACGCTGTTCTCTTGGTCAAGAGTTCAGTTGAAGTGCACAGTTTGAAAGGTGCACACGCCGGAGGAAAACACCAAGCTCGAGAGCTAAGCAGGAGGACTAGAGCGCTGACTCTGGTCCACATGGCGGCCACCATCTTGAGGGGTCGATAGTTCAGTGCAAGAGAGTCTGCGCAGTAGTCGTTGAAGAAACAGCCTGGAATCCAAACGCTGAAACATCCAGCGAGGATATTGGGCAAAATGTAGTCTCCTCTGTCTGGGTGAGTAGCTCAGAATGCTAGCGATCGATTTCCTGACAATGGGGAGCTAGAATTCTATCAACCAACTTCACAGCAGAGTGTTCTGGCAAATAATGACCATTGATTAACAAGAAGAACACTGTTACAAACCTAATCGACATGAAGAGGAAAATCAGTATAAGCACTAGCCAGATGTAGGTCCAGGGTGGGACCAGATAAGTCTTTTTGAACCAGGAGATGAAAATACTGGTTTGCGTTGGTGGAGTTGTCATAGTAAATGAAGAAGAGGAAGAGTCATAGGAGAAGCTCGTACGTTCCCCAAAATAACAGCTTGCTCCCACGTTCATTAACGGAGGCAGTGCAGCCGCAGTTTGATAATGTAAAGGATTGTCCGGTATTTCAATATCGCACTCATCTGCAGGATAAGCATACTCGACGTCTGTGTTGGAGGCGGATGATGATACAACAGGGAGAAAGTCAATAGAAGTTTCCATCTCCCCATCTATGACACTGGCATTAGTCGAAGAGGCTGAAGCCATCGGATTCAGGGAAAGAACGTTACTTGAAATACTGGGAGTCACACTATTCAGTATCGGCCAGATGGTGTAATTTGACATTGTCAATTGAAATATATCTGTTTCTTTGCGACCAGGCAAAGGAGGTAGTATCACCGTACGAGTACCCTTCAATCCAAGAACTGGGACCGGTGCACGATCAGAGGGACCAAATTCATTTTTGTTCTCCAACTTTTCTCATACCAAGTTTCCAATCTTAGGAAGCCAGCCGGTGACAGGAATCAGCATTGCCGTTTCATTGGAAGAGGGTAAATGGTCTGTAGCGAGGCTGTCACGGGTCTTTTGTAGGTCCTGTAACATAGTAGAATGGTTATCTACGTAAAATGTTGCGGCAGCCACCACAACGTCTACACCATCAAGGTCTGGCACAAACATTTTAATGCCAAAGAGCATTTCGTATGGGGTCCGCCCACCCAGAGATCTTCTCAGGAGATTATTAAGTGCACGTTGAACTCCATACAAATGGGCCAGCCAGTTCCTGCCAGTACCTAGGACTCTGGCTGTCAAAGATTGCTTTAAGTCACGGTTTATTCGCTCCACTATAGAATTGCCCTCAGGCCTGAATGGAGACGAAAACTGCACCAGCACCCCCAAAGACTTCATCGCGTCCTTGTATGCCTTAGAGGCGAATGCTGGACCTTGGTCTGAATGGAAGGTGCCACAGGCAAACGGCCCGACGAAGACACGCAAATCTCTAATCACATTTCGAGCATCAGCACTGTGTTGTGGCCAAACCCATAGGAATCTAATGCACGAATCAACTGCAACAAAAATGTATTTATATGCAGTATCTGAAGTAAACTGACCACAGTAATCAAGGTATACACAGCCAAATGGCTGATTTGAAATATAAAGCTGTGTTTGTGGTGGACGTGAAACCGTAGACGGTTTAATTTGCTGACAAATGTCACAAGCAAGTACATAATTACGGGTTTGTCTATATAAACCACGCCACCATTAACGTTGCTGTAAAATAGAAACCGTCTCAGACACTCCGGCATGCGCAGAAGCCATGCCCTCGTGAGCGGCTATGATCAAATGAAGTCTGCGGTCCATGTTGGGAATCAAGCGATCCCCAACTGACGGTATTGTAGCATAAGGAACTTGTTTGGATGACAAATGATCAGAATACTTAGAAGGGAAGCCCTGTGGGAAATCCGTTCCATTCTTCGTAGCAGCTATAGCTGCCAGAATTTCATTATCTATTTTAGTCATGGACCTTGTAACTGCTGCTACTGAACACATGGCTAATGCAGATTTGGCTTCCTCATCAGTCAAAGAATTTCCAACAGTGTGCTCCCACACGCTGATTGCGAAGAGTATGAATAACCTGTGCGAGTGGCAGACGTTCTTTAAGTTCTGCCACTCGAACCCAAAGTGTTTTATGCTTTATTGCTCTGCCCTTGGAGTCTCAATAATCATTTTGAGACCAAAAGAATAAGTTGTCATTAAATGACTGGACACAGTAGTAAGAATCGCACTCAATAAGAGTGTTCACATTAGGATCAGCGAATTCTAGAGCTAAAACAAGAGCACGCAGCTCTGCCAATTGGGCCGTACAGTCCCCAAGTGCCTGAGTATGCACAATGGAAGACCTAAATTCATCATTAACAATCGAACCAGCCACAATAGCGCAAGCCGCTGAATAAGCATGTTTGGACCCGATGGCCGTCGGTATAAATGATACATTTGTACTGATCCATAGGAAGTAACGACAACGGAGGATGAACATGTTCATACTGTAAAAACTCCTGTGTCTGCAGAGCGGGATCAAAGATAAACGTGACATCAGCTGATGTCAAAGAAGTAGCCCATTGTATCCAACGGGGATGTAAAGCTTTAGAATATGGTACACTCGCCTTCGTCACTGCCTCTAAAGCAGGTATAGGCGAAATCATAAGAATGCGTTTTCCCTGCGCCAGCAATCGTTCTTTCAGAATCACCATTTGGACTGCTGTCAAAATCGTTTCAACATTGGAGAATCGCATTTCCGCCGATGTGTACAAATGTGATTTGTATGCAATTGGTACTGTCACCTTCGTTGAACGTTAAGTAAGTGAAACCCACTGTGCCCGACACAATTCATATGACCAGGTTCGTAGAGTTATCACGCGTCAACAAGAAGTGGGATGCCAGCAGATCAGACTGCAAAGATTGAAGAATAGAGGTATGTTCCGGAAGCCAGCTGGCAGAAGAATATGAGGGTTGTATCAACGCATAAAGTGGCTTGATATGCTGGGCATAATCAGGAATGTAAGTCCTCCCGAAATTCAAAAATCCCAGCAAAGATTGAAGTTTTTTCAGAGTAGATGGAGCTTGCAATTGTGCACATTGCTCCAGAAAGTGGGGGGCCAACCCTCTACCTTCATTATTAAGCTCATAGCCCGAGAAGAGCACCGCTAAACAAGCGATGTGTGATTTAACAAAATTAAATTTATGCCCAAAGTCGGCAAATGACAGAATAATTCGATCCACGCAGACTAAATGCAGAATCAGTTAGTCATCCGTCAGATAAATATAATCGACGTACGACAACGCATCTGGGTCAATGCTGTGTAACAAGGATACCACACGTGCAGCAAATGCCCCAGGGCTGTTCTTATAGCCCATAGGTAATCGTGTAAATCTTTTCTGGTTGCCAACCGCACTAAATGCGGTCAAATCACGGCTCTCTTGAGCCAAATTGTGGCTGTAAAAACCATTGGATATATCGAGTGTTGTCTTGTATTTTTTATGAACAATATTATTCACTAACGCAGAACTGTGTGTGTTCTGTACTGCAAATGTACGAACATGACTATTTAAATTTCAATACTCCAATACAATGCGATACGAACCATCCGGTTTCTAAACCGGAAAAAGAGGATTATTCATGGGTGATGCACCTTGACATTCCAATTGGGACAAAATGTCAGACTGAAGCTTTAGCCTCTCGTCTGATTGGATATTGTGGTTAGGGCTGTGGCGTAGATCGCAAAGGTATTACAGGTACTGTCTAATCTCTATCCCAGCCCACTTGATTACGATACACCGCCGGGGCAAAGGCCAATGCCCCCTCCGATGTGTAAGCCTGTTAAGCTTCCCCAGGAACGTAACGCGAAAAACTCGGAAGTATCACGTCCTCCCCCGAGAAGAAGCCAGAACAAATGGTGGAGGCCAATCTGCCTCCACCAACAAAATGTCATACGAGGATGTGAGATTTTCCCAGAAAACTGCAGTAATTGTACGCTGTATATCACCTTCAATCTGGAGGACTATTTCGTAAAGTCTATCCGGGGGTGCAATTCGTGTGTCAGCTGTTTCTACTGTAATGAACGTATCAGTTGCTCTCGCCTCCAGACAGGGACGCAGTGCCTCCCGCACTATGGTAACTTCTGCCGCGCTGTCGAGGAGTGTCACTGCCCATGTCCAATCTAGGAGTAGCGTTCTCACCGTCTGAGGCATACTACGCTGTCAATGCGGCAACTTTCTTCTTTTGATACGGGGTTCTAAAACAAGGTAGTCCCTCTTGTTTGGCTTTTACGTCAAACTGGCGAGGTAGTTCTCGTCCCTGTTGTGCGGTCGCGCCTTTGCCGCAATCCTGGTGCTCTCCACCACCGATTTGTGAATCCAATGGTTCCTGTAAAGAAAGAGGAGAGTGCTGATCAGGGACTTGAAATCTATCCGGAGTCTTCATTTTTCGCGCAGTCTCGCAAATCATAAGTACGCTCAGAAGTCTCGGGTGTCGATGAACCAGCACGCGAACCCTGCTTCTGTTGTTGCTGCCTCTGTTTTTTTTATTCCAGTTCTTATTAGGAAAGAATGGGCGCCCATCCTTCTCAGTCTGGGCTTTTTGTTGAGTTTGAGTAAAAAGCTTAGTTCCCAGACTATTGCGCCCTAAGGTTTTATAAGCTTTAGTAATAATCTTCAGCAATTTGCGCTATTTGTCTGAGTCAGCAACAGCCTCCAAGCGCTGAGCCACTTGTAAGCTCACAGCTTCACCCTTCACATTAGCAAGGATCATATTGCAAACAACGTCGAACACTCCCACTAGTCTCATTCCCAACTCCAGGGCCGTTTCGGCCCCATGTTCATCCTGAACACGTTTTATCACAGAAGGGAGAACAGTCATTGAGGGAGTGCCAAAACACATCGAATATACCGCTGCAAACACTCAACCCCAAGTGTTACAACCAGCTAACTCGGGAACCAGGCCTTCAGGTAAGCTCATAGTTAAGATCCTGTGTTTCTCAACAGGAGTGGTATTTGGAAAAACAGCTTCAAGTTGCCCACATTTTTCAGTAAGGAAGTTCATCCTTATTTTGTGGACGTTTGCCCATCACTGCATTAATCATGAGGGGATTTATAACCAGACTACTGTGTCCAGGCGGTTGTGCAGCAACTCCAGGTGGTGCCACCTGTAGGTTGTGCGACATGAACTGTATAACAGCTCTATGCACACGTATTAACGATGTATGTAATACGCATAGCTCTGCAACAGGAACATTAAGGTAATTCAGATGTGGGGTATACCCAGCCAAAACGGGCCACGTGGCCCCATTAATAGCTAAGGGGCCTAAACGGATCACAGCCAAAGGGTGTGGAAGGGCACCATTAAACATATGGTTGTGTTGCGAAGCCATCAACGGAACTTCAAGAGATCTATAAGGTTGATAATTCTGCGGAAGCGCAGTGGCAGTATATTCGTGAAAGAAATTATCATGTCCATCCACTGCTGGGAAGGTGACCCAAGAATAGAATACCTCGAAGCGGTGAGCTGCATCCGCCTCAACTACAAAAATAATAGGTGCACCAGCATTAGGGACTCCATGTTGAGTCAAATAAGCTGTGACTGGTGCGCGGTTTGGAGTGTTATGGCGACCACCATAATGAAAAGAATATTTAAAAAACCTACGATTGGCAGTGCAATAATGGGTAAGAGAAAATGAAAGACCTTTTAAAATTCAAGCTTGAAAAACCTATAAAAATTTAAATATAGGAGGCTACACCATCACGACTGTCCCCGGAAACAGAAGTGAGGGAATTGTGGACAAGCGCAAGCACTACTCAGGAGTCTCGCAGATAAGTACCAGACCAAACGTTGGTGGCGCCATGTTACAGGGATTCTGCACATACACAGAACTATGCGCAGGAATATGGGACCTCGGTGTATAGGGGCTAAGCCTTCCTACCGCCTCATTACCCACAATCCCAGGACCAACTAGCTATAGTGTCTCACTCGCTCTCCTACACAATCATGAAGATGCAAATGATTAGACACTCCAGAACACAACACTCCAGACTCTCTCAGGAATCGCGGTAACAAGACGTACCCTTTCGCTCACTCACTCGTACTTGTCCACAATAAGAATTGACAGAGACATGGATATAGTTTAAAATGTTTATTTTAACTATAGTGCTCTATAACGCAGTATATGAGCCACTACCAGCAGCAAAACGCATAAACCTAAAACAGCATTGTCTCAAGTCCATATATTATAAAGGGAGATGTCATCTTATATAGACAGTGGATAAAGGACTATAAGGTCTAACCACCCTCCCCTTGGCAAGAAGCAGTATTATTATACAATGGAAGATCTCTGGGTTTTGTCAGTAGACCCCATACCTTAGTGCCTAGATGGTATTTCTACATCATAGGAACTGCATGGCTCTTCTCCCTGGAAAGGTCCCTCTCCAAGTGTGTCTCAACCAAACATGCATCTCCATAATATCAAAGCTCGAGTTTCCAGCAGCCGCAGCTGTGTTAGGATGTTTTGTCTAGGTGCTAGGGACTGAACAGAATAACAAGGGGCAGTGTTTATCGAGCTTGCTCACAGTGTTCCGACTAAACTCCAGGAACAGGCAGAGAACGCACGAAGCAGACGGTTCTCATGTGAAAGGCATAAACAGAGTCTTGCAAAATAAAGTCATGTAGTAACGTGCGCAAAAGCAGCATCATGGCAGCAGAGCTCTAGCTAACTTATTGATGTCGACAAAGTCCCTATCGGCCATATGACACTTTGCGAGTATAATATAGTTTTAAAAGCACCTGCTGACACTTCCTTGCCTTCAGCAATTTTCAAGCAATAATACAAATGTTGAGAACACTCAGGTGATTAATGTTCTTGCTGGAGAGAGATCGCAGTTTTGTCTAGTTCAGGTTTTGACTCATCATAAGGTAGCGCAGAGGGTTAATGTTCCTGCTGCAACCAATGTGTACCATGCAGATCACAAAGTGCACATAATATAAATAGGCCAGTGGGTTACTGCTTTAGTCAGAGAGATTCTTTTGTTACTTGCAGTTTACAAGTTAACAGTTAGCTATTACCTGTACTCAAAGAGCTGCATGCAAATGCAAGGCATAAGTTAGAGCGTTATGATTTTTTCCCTGTCTTTCATTATCTTAATGTTGCAAAAAGGGAGGAACCTCCAACCATGGTGTTACATTTTAAATTCTGAGTTTGTGCTTCTCCAGACCAAGCACTATTAAACTATACTGCCTACCAGTATGGATGACATGTGACTCCTATACCTTGTAGTCCTCTGTCTTATGTAACAGTTCCTATACACTGATTAACACATGTATGATTAATTGTCTGTATGTAATGTGTGTGTGATATAAAGTGCTCTGACACCCTACACTGGTATGAGTGGTGCTATAAAACTAATTAGATGCGTCTGAGAGAGAGTGGTTATGGAAACTTGAGGGGCACTGTTAAAGGGTAGCAGCAAGAGAATCCATGGTGACCAACTGGCATGGGTGCAAATTCAGGACGGTAAGTGTAAAAATTCAGGACAGAGGGTCAAAATTCAGGACAAAAATTCAGGACGGAAGGTTAGTTTTACAGACACATCAGAAGAAGTTGCGCGATAGTATAAAAGTAAGTAAATAGACAACCACTTAAGTACAAGTCAAATACGTTTATATTAGGCTGAGACAATTGTGCACTTCACAATTGTTTGGTATACGCGCAGCTTTGAGCAACTGTGCAGGTCTGTTTGTGGTATTTCATATGATAATAATCTATTTATATGGTTACTGCACTGGGTTGTCCAGTCTGATATTTTGTCTACAACTCATGGTCCTGAGCAGGCATGTTTGGTGAGAGAAGTGGTCAGGAAGATCTGCTCGGATGGACTTTGTTACTAGCATCTCATATTTGAGTGCCATTGTGAGATGTAAAGCGGCACGCATAGGTGAACTAAAGGGAGTATTGCTATGATGAACCCACTATAGGGAATGTATTATGGGTGTTTCAGCAAGTGGAACTTAAAATATGGAATCTGACTTTGCTTATGGGGGCTTCGCAGAGAGTTGCACAAGCTGACGGAAGTCACAAAGGTGCTTTTCCCTGCAGCTTTCTTAAAGAATGCACTGTCGATACACTATTAGATAGTTTAATTTTGACACCTTGCCTATTGCTAAAAACACATTATACATCTCAAGCACAGCTCATGGCACTATGAGGCTCTCCCTAAAACCTTGCACCTAAAACAAAACTTGCAAACATTTACAATTACTAGTGTAACATTCAAGTAGCAGTTGGGTATCACTCAAAATGTCGTATGCATGATGCATAGATCCCACACATAAGCACACAGCAAATACAGTAGTAGTAACATATAGGAAAGGGAGTAGCCAGAAAATGTAAATACCTCCCACTTTGAACTAAAGCTCTTATGGCACCAAGAAGGCAAAGAAAGTCATCACAACCCTCCCCAGAAGAGCTCTCTTGTCCAATGAGCTAGCCATTCATCTTTCCATCAAACCCCTGATAGCCACCATTTCAAATTTACATTCTGTCATCTATTCTTTCATCCATCATTCAGTGTTTCACCATTCATTCTGTCCTTCCATCTGTGTGCCCATCTATATCCAAACCTTTTCAGCTATTTGCAAATCTATCCATCATCTATCCTTCCATCCATCATTTCACTCATCCATCCCTTTATCCACCCTTTCACTCACTCATCCATCCATTCACTCATCCATCCAACCATTTACCCTTTCACCCAAGCCATCCTTTCACTCATCCATCCACTCATCCATCCACTCTTCCACCCAGTCACTCACCCATTCACCCTTTCACTCATCCATCCATCCAGCTCTCCCTTTTACTGATGTATGCATTTTTTCACTCATCCATTTTACATTCTTTTCACTCATCCATGCTCCCATTCGCCCATCCATTCTGTCAATCATTCATCCATGCTTTCACTCATCCATCCATCCTCCCTTTCTCTCTCCATTCCCCTTTCACTTAGCCACCCATCTTTCCATCCACCCACCCATCCACCCACCCATCCAGTTGCAGACAGAAGAGGCCCATCAAGAACTTCACCCTCGCTGTAGTTCCTAAAGCAAGGCTGGGGTGGGGGAGGGTTCACTATGCCCCTGCACATTGGCAATCTGAAAACTTGTAAGTCCTGCATGATGCAGAGTGCCAGGACGTGAGGAGACTGTTATTTGGTGTTGTTTCCAGGGTTTTAAGTGGGATGAAAAAACTGGGGGGCTCTCCAAGGGGAGTGTCTGATGTATTAAAGGCTTGGCTTAAAACACCTCAGCTAAAAATAAGTGCTGAGCATAATGTGCCACCGACTAGTATTTTGCTGTTTTTATCATTGCATCCAGTAACATTAGACCTACAACAAGCCATGACTATTGGCTTTGTCAATGGATGTTAGTTGCATAAAATAAATAAAAAAGCAGCAACTATGGCTTCGTTTTATATAATAACAAAAATGCTTCAGCTCTGAAATGATGAGACTGTGTAAGAACTATAACCACTTCTTTCGCCTCTTCTTTTCATGAACTGGCACATAGCAGCATGGGCGTTTTTGTACATTTGTTTTGTACATTTCTTCCGTTTAACGCTAACAGAATGCCCAGCCCTAGACCACGGCAGGAGGTGGCCACAACATGCTGTAACAGCTCAAACTGGCCCATTGCCATTCTTTGTGGCAATCAGCTGCATACAGAATGACAAAGGGCAGGGTGGGGCTGCTCTTGTGCTCCGAGGATGAGTGCGAGGCGGCCCCATCAGGGAGCCGAAGCCTCTCGCAGGGGAACAGCTCTCCTCCCTACAAAGCCCAAAAGTACGTCAACAAAAGGTGTCTGTAAAAGGGATCCTCACGGACAATGGAAGTGAGGTCCAAATTACGGACGGTCCATGATATTTACGGACGGTTGGTCACCCTAGGTGGAGGTGGTAATTGGGGTGCGCCAACAAACATTGTCGCACTGGGCACCACCAGCGCTAAAGTCGGCCCTGTTAGATGGCCACACCTTAAACTGGATTATACCAGCAGGAAGTCGCCTTCTTTTCGATAAAAAGCATTCAGCGAAACCAATGGTATTCGAGGATGGCTTTCTCCCAAAGAAGGACTTTATTTGAAGGTGCTACCCGTGGCATCAATTCAGTGGTTACCTGATGCAGACCACTCTAATATGCTAGATGCAAATCCAAGTCAGAAACTGATATTTATTGACTATTCCTACTCCGCTCTTCGTGGTTGACATACATTCATTTTTTTAAGACAGAAAAGGGACTAGATCAAGCATATACATAAACATCCAGACTTGGGCTGCCCTTGGATCACAGAGCACATTCTTCCTTTCTCTTGAGTAGACGACTGTAGCACCTACTCTTCCGTTCGCCTATGGTGCTACACTGAATTCCCACTGTGCCATGCATCCTGGGTTAAAGAAGGTTTGTTACACTACAACGTTTCATATTAAAAAATGCATCGACCTGATGCTTAGTGTTTAATTATTGGAAAGGTAAGAAGCTAGCTGCCAGCAGCCATATTAGTATGGTCCCTATATTGATGTGTGGAACTCTAGTCTAGTCATCTATTTCATATGTTTCTTCATATGTCATATGTGGATAATTTGCATGAGCCTTCCAGTCAAGACAATGGGCAAAAAATAGCTTACAATATTTAAAGTTCAGAAAGAAGATATTTCAGTGGTCAAATGTGGGTAATTTGTATGAGACTTGTATATAATTGGTACTTTTATTTGGGCAGGGTCTGTACTTTTGCAAGGAAATATTATAACATCCCAAAAAGTAGGACAGTGACACAAATCCCACATTGTCATCGGACTTAGCCTCCACGTTAGGCACTGATTCACTGGAAACTGAAGTAGAAACCTCCACAAGCAAGTTAGAAGTCATGTTTTTTTGAGGATCAATACTTCATCAGAAGAACAGCTCTCCCCTGGACCTTAGAAAGCAAACAGAAGAGAGGAAGCCCAAAAACACCTGGAGACTAACTGTGGAAACAAAAATGACGACCGTGAACAGAGCTGGTGCATCGTACAGAAACGATGTGCAGACAGACAGAAGTGGAGGTACTTCATTGCTGCCCCACATGCCAGTTAGCATAACGGGCAGTAAGTAAGTAAATACATTTTTAAAGGAAGTCGGAAGACACCGACTAGGAAATCAAAACCCAAAACCAGATACAAAAATGAAACATTAGCCTACCTCCACACAGAAGAATTCACTCCCAACTTTGAGAATAAAGACAAGATCATACTGGAGAGAAGAGGAAAAGGATTTGATACTAAACATCAACTTGTAACCTGATCACCTGTTATTATAAATGAAGAACAATTGGACGCTCTCAACGAGGGGATAACTTTTTCTCTAATGGCCTTCTGGGACAAGGTCCATACAATGATGGAACATCGCCAGAATCCACTGATACTGCTGAAGTAGAAAGACCTAGGAATTGATATTAGGAATTGATATTGCATATACGCGTACCACTAATTACAAACACATATCTACTTTTACCCCACATGTTCCCCCAAGAAACTCAATGGATCTGTTCCGTACAGCAGTAATCTCTTAACAAGAAAAAAACGGAATTATTTACCATCCAATACCATATCAAAACTAACAAAGACAATACAGGTTCTCAAGAACAACCCTAGTATCACGATTAAAGAGTTAGACGAAGGAGTAAACATAGTACCACTTCAAATTGATGACTATCTCACAGAGGCCTGTTAGCTCATGAATACTGACTGGTATGAACAATTTAAAGACAATCCAACTAGCCATATATACAATATAAACTACATAGTAATTTGGAGCTATGGCATACCAAAGGACTATTGTCACAGGGGCAACAATACCTTTATATTGAACACCCTTTAATGCCAACTTTGTACCTATTACTTATGATCCATAAAAAATAATTCTCACCCCCAGGAAGACCAATCTTTGCAGACATTGATTCATTCTGCTCCCGACTGGGTGAATACATTGATAGAAACCACAATTACTAATGAAAAGCCTGCCATCCTATATAAGGGACACAAAAGATGTACTACTTAAATTTGACAATCTAGACTGGCAGGAAGATTACTATTTTGCTACCATTGATGGTGTCAATTGTTATACATCCATAAGCAATGAAGACAGGATTGAAGAAGTTAAAAAAGCATTTTCTACTTAATTAGACAACTGCTGGGAAATCAACAATATGAGCTTGCAAATGTTCCAAGTCTGTCTCACAGACAACGTGTTCTGCTCCACCACTGAGCTTTATCTCAGAAACATGGGACTGTGATGGGCGCAAAATGTTCACCATCATTTGCCTGTGTTCTAATGGGTGAAGTCGCATTGGAATGAAAAATAGAACATCTCAAAAAAGGTGATATTTTGGGGTTGTTACATTGATATGATATCCTACTAATCTGGCAAGCACAAATATAAACCCTGAAATAATATATTTAGTCTGAATTCTAATAAATAATGACATCTATCATCTTCTAGGTCTCAGATCAACAAGTAAACTGTCTTGATCTAATAATCTGTCATCAGGATTCAAGATGACAACATTAACAACAAAATAGACTGGCAAAGAAACTGCAGCTTATTTCAAACTACACACAGACATCTGGTATTCCAAACCAATTATTTTAAACATTCAAAAAAGGTAACTACTAAGGACCAAATTCAGTGTTCAGGAACCCTTCATCCACAAAACACTGTGAATCAACCAATGTCTGATGGCATGCAGCTATACTGGGGGTGAGTGTTTGAAAAGTTTGGGCACTCTATCCATCACCTTGTGTTTGCTATGTTCGCCCTAAGTGGCCAAGGGTATGCCCAGAAGTGGGTCACTTGCTGGCTTTGCCACTGGATTCAAGCTAGCCTGGCTGCTGAGGGGGGATACCCCGAAACCGGTCCCAGAATGCTTGTTCTGATCCAGAGAGGACCTGGCCTGGCAGTTCTGGCTGGACTGTTAGCATGGGGAGCAGGGCCAAGACTGATTTGCATATGGCTGGGTTTAAATTGGGGTGGCATAGTGAGCAAAGGAATGATGGATATCATCCAGATCTCTTGACTGGGGGTGAGTGTTTGAAAAGTTTCAGCACTCCGTCCATCATCTTGTTGTTTTTGCTATGTTCACCCTCAGTGGGCAAGGTTATGCTGAGACATGGCTTGTTGTGTTTGCTATGTTCACCCTAAGTTGACAAGGGTATGCCCAGACATGGGTCCCTTGCTCGCTGTGCCACTGGATTCAAGCTAGCCTGGCTGAGGAGGGGTGATACCCCAAAACCGGTCCCATGATGCTTGTTTCCGGTCCAGGGATGAGCTAGCCTGGCAGTTCGGGCTGGATTGTTCCCATAAGGAGCAGGGTCAAGACTGAGTTTCATATGGCTGGGTCTAAACTGGGGTGGCATGGTAAGCAAACAGATGATTGATTTAACCCAGATCTCTTGACTGGGAGCTAGTGTTTGAAAAGTTTCAGCAAATCATCATTATCTGGTTGTGTTTGCTATGTTCGCCCTAAATGGCCAAGGGGATGTCCAGACGTGAGTCCGTGGGTCGCTGTGCCACTGGATTCAAGCTAGCCTGGCTCATGAGGCGTGATGAGGCTACAATAGCACAGCCCTGGAAAGCTGAAGAAATAAAGACATGTGAACAACTCACATCCTCTCGGTGCCCTGTGGAGACAGCAAAGCTGGTTTGCACTGCTTGGGTGGGAGTATGGCTCAATGCCAAGGTGGGACACCTGCACCCCTGTGTTTTGGCCAAATTTAAAATCCCTGGTGCCTACGGGCTTTGTACCCTTATAACCAATGCAGCAACAAGGAGCAATTATACAATTAGAAAGTCTCAAAAATGCTTGAGAATAAGAAGTGAAAAAAGGAAGGAACAATTCCAAGTACACTCTGTAACTGAGAAACGGGTCCAGACCCAATCACTTTTAAAAAAGTGTGCAACTCTAAGTGTGCTTGAAGCATGAAAAATACGGTGTACAAGCTCACCAAAAGGCTGTGGCAATTGAGTTAGAAAAAGAGACTACATCTCTGACGAGGAATGTGATACTTGGAAATCAAAGTTTCTTAGGCAGATGTAAGATCCACATCATTTTGAAATAATAAGGCTTTCAGATGGCTTAATCGTTCAAAGTGTACTTTATCTACAGGGACTTTGGGCTACAAAGTTACTTCTCTGGTAATATGTGTAGGAGGATATAAAATATGCATACAGCAAGTCACCACACTAGCCTGGAAACATTAATCACATAAGGGACACCTGGTTTCATCACGCAACAACGTTGATCGTTTAAAAATAGAAAGAAACAAAAATTCAGTTTTGGTCAATTAAATGGGAATACCTTTAAAAAATGCCATGGAGGCATTACAAACTCCATGAAGTGTAATTTGTTCTGCAGACTAAAGAATGACCTAAAGAAACCCCTAACACTAATAAAGGCCTTGTTGTATGCATCTGTACTAAAAAGAGAGGAACCAAGGTTTATGTAAAAAATTTGTACCCATCTCCTCATATCTGCCTACTTTAAAAAATGCCCGAGACAAGATGTCAAATGAAACGTGGACATTGGAAGAGAAATGAAACTATGAATGAGTCAAACCGCAAAGGGGTTTCAGCAACCGAAACAGGCACATATTCTAAAGTTTTAGTTTTAAGCACGTGTAGGTGGCTTCTTTTTTAGCCATTTCTGTTTGCATTTGTGTAGTATTATAGGGCATAAGCAACTCAGCTGCATTCAAATGATTCCACAGTACTCTATTCGATTACAAAACCTGCAAAGTCCAACTTTTTGGAAGGTGGTTTATTAGTAGGTTTAGGTAGGTATCTACAGCTAGCAATAACATCACAATCTCAAATAAGGTCCAGTTAAGTCTCAATATATTAATTCTTGCTCAACCCCTGGTAACTTGGCTGACGAGCAGTCCGATTTAATTTAGGAGAAAGGTGTGCAAGGCATTTATCACCAAAACAATAAAGAACAAAATGACGCAACATAATAAAAATTAAACGCCAGTTTATAGAAATAGGGAATATTTCAATCTTTAAAATTACACCAAAATAACAAAAATACAGTGTAGGGAACCGAAGATGTGAATTTTTTTAAGATTAAATGCAAAAATGTGCTTTCTAGAAGCTAAAAGGGAGAAGTGCCAACCACAGGTATCTGTTTGTGCTGCACCTGGACCAAGTCAAAGTTTCAGGCTGACCTTGATGGAGCATGGGTCGGATACATCAATTGGTTGGGGCCGGTAAAGTTCTTGACTTTGAGCAATGCCAGTTTTTTTGGAGCTTTTTTCTCTCGATGCTGAGTGACCAGCTGTGGCAATCTGGATTTCGGTTTGACGATGGCAGCTTGCTGCAGCACAATACCTCAGTGAATCCTGGAGGGCTTGGTCTTCATCGTCGAACAGCTCCGGAGCTTTCAGCGGGGAAAACATGCATGGTCAGGCTGAGTCGCGGTGAGACATCGCCACCTTTTCGTCACCAGGTTGACAGCGCTGGTTTGACTCTCGTTGTCGAGGTGGGTTTTATTATGGATCTTTTTCCAAAACCTTGTCCAAAAGTTAACAAACTTTCAGAACGCATTCTGAAAGGTCGTTTGAGGGTTTTGAAGGGTCATCGACACCAGCCAAGGGTCCTGAAGCTTTGATCTATCTGCCGCTTGGGGTTTGGGGACTATAATTCCCACAATGTACCTGATCAATCCAAGTAAAGTCCAGGTGAAGCTGGTGAGCTGGGATTGTCCTGTGGTAGTTGATGCAGATGACTTCTTCAATCACTTTTCTTCCTGTTGCTGATCAGGGAGTCCACTCCTTGATCTTTTAAGCCAAGCAGAGTCCTTTCTGTGTGAAGCCTTGAGAGTGCAGCAGGTGCAGTCTTTCTGAGTGCAGTTCTCTCTTTGTGCAGTCCAAGGATTCTGCAGGAAGGTCCTTCTCCAGATGTTTCTATGCAGGGATCTGAGGTGCATGGCAGCTCTCCCATATTTATTCTATATTCAGGGCTGGTAAGAAGAGGGGCACCTCCAACCAACTGGGTTTGAGTTGCCACCCTCTGTTATGACCTCTTCCTGGGAAGTGTGGCATATTTCTGTACTAGAATGCACATCTAAAAAAAAAAAAAAAAAATTGAGAAAATCTCTCCTTGGAGTTCAGGTCTGCTAACCCAGCATACAGGTGTGGCTAATATTTTCCTACACTCCCCTTCCAGCTCCTCTCCTAATGTAATTAGAAGGGCTCCTATCTGACTGGGGATGCAGAAAGTGGGGGTGGACCTGGTTCCTGTGCTTTATATGCTGCTCCCTTTGAAGACCAGATTGGCTCTCCAGCTCCCTTCCTATCCTAGCATGTGCAGGCAGCCGATCTCCTCCCACCAGATGGTTGCATTGTTTCAGCTCCAGGCCTCTTCACACCTAATCAGGGAGCAGCTTGACTAGGTCTGTCAAAGGCTGTCCAAACAAAAGAGGCTGCTACAGGGATATTTTAGGTAACTTCAGGAAAGCTAGTTCTAAAACTACTTTCCTGCAGTAGGTATAATACATCTGATCCTGGCAAGTAGTTGGAATTATTGTAAATATAATTTTGATACTGTGAATCATGTTGCTAACTATTTCCAATCAGAAGTTAGACTTTATAAAAGTTTAATAAAGCCTTCACATGTTCGCCTATGGTGAGCGCAGCACTACAATGGGGAAAAGCAACTCTGGCTGTTTTTCCCTCACCAGAACATATAAATCATCCTTTAAAATGTCCACTTTTTTCTCACCCTATCCTTTGGACAGTAAGGGCAGACCTTAGGGGTGACTTCTATGTAGTATTAGGCAAGTGCAGCCAGTACAAGTAAGAGTGGTGGGGCAGTGGGTGGGGAAGTCGACAGACAACAGAATAGGGAAAATACAATTTAAAAAAAGAAAACCACTTACCTGGTGCTCTCCGCATCGCCGGCTCGGCGATGCAGCGAGCGCAGGGTAAGTGGTTTCATTTATTTTTTTTATCATATTTTCCCTATTCTGTCATCTGTTGACCTCCCCCCGCCCCGTCCGACCCACTGTTCCCACACCTGGTTGTAGAGTTTGGAAGTGCTTTTAATTCCAAAGCTGCATTTGGACGCAGTTTTATTTTAAAACCAGCCTGCAAGGCTGACTTTAAAATGACACTACCTCTACATAAAGGTGTGTGATCCATTAAGGCCGACTCTATGGGGAGGGATCAATATCGTAAATCAACAACAATGTGAGCCCCATGTGGCCATCAATACATAGGAGCTGAAAGCCGTTAGGACCACCACCGAATAGGTTATCAGTGGGGCAGGATTCTTGGAGGCAGTGTGACTACAGGACTACCCCGTAAGCGTGGTCTTAGGAGACGCATTTCAATCCCCACATTGGGATGGAATTATTAACCGAGTAAATAGCTCGTTCAATTCAACCCATAAGGAGCAGCTATCTGCCCTTATATAAAAATAGTATAGGGTCTTTTCCCGTTACTTTATTCCAGGGGTTACTTTTACCGATACCCTGAAGAAAGTCCTGCACCCATCGGGGCGTTTGGTGACTGAAACATGTCGGCACAAGGGTCTTAGGACCATAACACTCCTGAAGATCCTTGTTTGGTAAACATATTTTAATAACACAGTAGAGGTCCAAGAATAAAGGGAAACTGGGACTTCACTGAGTTTTTTATCTTTATTCCCCTGGTCTTTATATATTCTAAGAGCTCCCTGAAATATTGGTCGAGCCCACCCTGACTTTTAGGCGACAGGGTGACCCGATGATGAAGCATGACACCACTAGGGTGTGTGAGGGTAAATAAAACCAAAAGGACTTGCTTCCTTTCCTACCATCCTTAGATTGGTAGTATAGCTTTCATCTCGGGTTTCTCCAGATTACCATCTTGTTAATAGTTTTTATATGTATGTTTTTCTAAGGGAGTACTTGTTGTGTTTCAGCCATCAATACATATCCATTTAACTAACACAGCATACACTTGGATCTAGTGTGTTTGACTATTTATCTTCTTTCTTATTTTATATACTTATTTTTATCCACATATTTTATTTATGTCAATCTCTTCATCCTCGGTACAAATAATGATACAAACAATACAAATGACAAAAAATCATCACAAATACCAATAATACATGAAAAAGAAAGTGTTTAGTTATTAAAAGTTTTTTCAGAAACAATACAGAGCTTCTTTTCAGTGAGTTTTTACAAAGTCCAGAAATTTACTCACTACATTCAATGTATTTACCCCTATTCTCACATGGGGATGAAGGTATATTCCTATAGTCACTTCTCTACCTGGGCCAAGCAAATTACTTTTGTTAAGATCCTGTAAGGTTCTCAAGTATCATCACATGATAAAAATTGATTGTATGTAGAGGTTCTCCATCTTCTTCCGCAAGATAAATGCCAACGCGTTTCGACCTCTATACTTGCAGGGGTATACATAAACATTTTTTATGAGGTCATCATCAGGGCGCTACATGACTCATTCAGTCTGGACAAAGAAAGAAGTGGATAAGAATCCTATTTACTATTTTTATATCTATATCTGCATCAGGCATGCTATTTTCTCTCTACGAATAGTGTAGTGCCTATTTTGTTAATGCTCATTAAAATCCATTGGGTTTAGTAGTCCAGTGCTACCTATATAAAAACACTTCTTGTGTTTTACATGCACAGATCAAGTTACTTCGTTTGAGTGTGAATTAAAAGAATGCATGCACATGCCATTCTCTGGGTGTGCCCTCTATATAGTTTGTCAGAATCCATGGGGCACATGCATCAAGCCTGCATTTTGCGATTCCCAAATAGCGAATTTTACTGATTCGCTATTTGGGAATCGCAAAATGCTATGCATGTAGGAATCGCAAAAAACATTGCGATTCCTTAACATTACCTAATAGCGATTCAGCAAATAGCGAATCGCTATTAAGTAATGTGACACCATTCATTCCTATGGGCCTACAGGCTCATAGGAATGAATGGTATTGCATTTGCTAATTCCGATTACCAAATTGGTAATCGCAAATAGTGAATGCAAAGCCAAGGCTGCCCAGGGGGCCAAAGGCCCCCCTGAAGCACCCCAAGAAAAATGCAAGTGTGCACATGTAAAGCACACACACGCTCTTCCTAAGGGCATGTGTGCGCTACATGGCACTTTGAAAAATGCATTTTTGTGCATTTTTCAAAGCATGCACATATCACCATCAACTTGAAGTTGATGGTAATTAGTGATCGCAAAATGGCTTGATGCATGTGCCCCCATGACTTTAAAATAAAAAGAAAGTAGAATCCAGTGATTTATTGTATGTGCACAAAATTATTTGAAAATGCTCACCCGAGCTGAATGGTGAGTAACACTTATAGTGTATGTGGCCTTACTTTTTACCCCTCAACATGTAAGGCAGGCTCCTTGAAAATAGATGAGACAATATAGAGCACAGCGTGAATTTTCCTAGAGCCATTACATAGGAGAAAGGATCTCTCATTATAGGTAAAAGGCACCTCGTTGTAACAAAAAACAGCAACTCACGTAGTTGCCGGTTTTGGGACAGTCGAAGGTTAGAAAATCCCTCCCGTTTTTGAGACGAAGTCCGGGGCTAGTTATATGTACGGTCCCGCTATTGAATCGCTGAACCTTTCCTCATTTTCCAAGCCGGGTCGGTGTTAAACAATAAAAGTGGAGACTTCCTGATTCTTATTTCTGATCAGAAGTACAGGTTGATGGGTAAGGTAGTCTGTTGGTTAGATAGCTCATGGCCTCATAGCTAACAACAAAAGGTTTTGTTTTTATTCAATATGAATATCGTTCCAAAAAGTAAAAATAAAAGTAAAAGGGTTTAAAAATGATCTCAGCAGTGTGTAGTTAAATTTTGGAACACGCTCTCGCTAGTGAGGGGGTTGATGTGAAAAGTAGCTTAAAGTCTCACCGGTATAATTTCTGTAACAGTTATTATGAAAAGGGTGGAGACTTCCTGGTTCCTACTGAAAAATAAAGCTTGTAGGTAACTGCCATGACCTCATGCCAGACATACAGCTTAGTTTTATTTCTACATGGGCGGATCCAATTAGAAATGAATATTAGGGGAAAGGAAGCGAAAGAGAAATGCTATAGTTTGGAAAGGTGGTGATTTAAACACAATGCCGGCACTGCATGATACAAATGACGTGCCGTAAAAACGTATACTGGGAAATATGGTCTTAAGTCATAACATTATTGGTCATGTGACAGATATTAAGTATTACTAAAGTGCCTGGCAGGCAGAATTGGATCCTAAAGCACAGACTGTGCAGTTCAAACTATGTATGTAGTTAAAATTAAAGTTCACAAATTAATAAAGGATGAGGTAGACTATAATAATGGCAGAATCTTCACCTTTTCCAAAAAGTACGACCACATGATTGCGAGGGATGCAGGGGATACAAGATGTGATACACGGGGAACAACTTCGGTCAGTTCCAGTTCAACATCTTTGAATACTGCGCTCACTAGTGATAGTGATAAAGACGCAGGGTCAGGGGCATCAGGTCAGAATACCACAAAGAACCTTTTTTTTTTAAGAGAAGTCCGAAAAATCAAAAGAGGGAACAGGGAACACCAAGATGGGGAGATAATATAAAAAAACAGGAGAGGGAATAGAGGAGGCAGAAGAAGGAAGGAAGGGAATGAAATTGAGATCTTGGGACAAGAGGAATTAGAAGGATCACATGAGGAAGGAGCAGCGGGGTGATCAACCTCTCCAATAAGGAATTCACCACTGACATGATTACACTTTTACAGAAGGGTCTGGGTTGTTGCCCAAACGAAAGAGGTGATGTGTGTAAATCAAGAATTTACTTGTTCAAATTTGTAAGAGGTTTGAAAATCAAGATTTTTTTTTAATTGAACCCCCAGCTTAATAAAACACGGGTGAATATGTGTCGCACGGCAGGTGGTTCGGGGGAGGCACAGACACGGACAGCTGCTTGGTGGGAGGTGCAACCTGACTGCTCACCTTCTTTTTCCACGCAGTACGATGAATGGGTGAATACAACTCCGGAGGAATGCGGAAGCTCGGACGACACGGGCTGCTATCCCTTTAACTGGCCCAACCAGGACTGTGACTCCGCCCCTTCTTCTGACGTTGCCTACAGTGCCGCATCAAGAGAGGACCCAGGAAGGAGGTGTGCTGGTTCACCGGAGGTCGAGAGGAGCGGGGAGAAGGACGGAGCGTGGAGAACAGAGGTCGAGACAGAGAAAGCGGAAGGAGAACGAAGAGGGACGCGAGCATCATCTGGCGGAGGAGAGACAGACAGGAGCCTGAAGACGTCAGGAGGACCGAGGGTCTGCGGGGACCACTCTTCGCCCAGCCACGCTCCAGGAGGAGCGTGGCTGACACAGGTACGCAAACAGTTCGCGGGCTGGGTAGGGAGGCGGGAGAAGCCGGCCGTAGAAGGCAAACCGCCCTGTACTTAACTTCCTACCGGGAGAAACCCCGATTCCCTCACAATCACGAGTCACCCCCCCTCAGCTGATAACGTCGTCACTTGTGTGGAGGTGCTCCCTCACTACCCCTCCCCTCAATCACTGCGTAGCACTCTGTGCTCACAAACCCATTTTTGTATTCCCTTTTATGCTGCCTCGAGTATCCGGTGCTGACGACCAAGCCGGGAGGCTAGGAAGACCCTGAGGAATCCCGAGGAGAAAGAGAGAAGGGGACCTGACCCGGGAGACCTAACCATCCAACCTCGGGCCGCAGCCATCCAACTATACTGGATCCTGGCTAACAGACTGAAACATGGACTCCGTTCAATAAAACCCTCTTTACCATCCCAAGGAGTGCAGCCTGTTATTACCGACCCGCTAACACTGGTGGAGAATGCGGGCATAAGCCAACCCATCTGTACAACAGAGATGGATGCCCTAATACAGCACCTAGTAAAGGGGCAGGAACGACTCGAATGGGCCGTAGAGTGCCAGATGAAATCGGCGGAGGCGGACCGAGGGGTGTTTAAGGATACCATCACAGCCCAGATGGAGGGGCTTCAGAAGATGATGACCGAGAGGTCCCCGACGAGTACGCTGCGGAGCGCAGTCCATACCCCCTCGGGCCTCTCCCTGCAGAAGTATATACCCGGTGAGGATCCGGATGCCTTCCTATTGAATTTCGAGAGGGCAGCACGGGCATGTGGATGGCCCGTTGACCGGTGGCCGGTTTTTCTGGCCCACCTGTTGACAGGAGAAGCGCAGGCAGCGTATCAGGTCGCCAATGCCGGAGGGGATACGCCATACTCTGACATTAAAATGATAATCCTAGACCATTTGGGGCTTGACGCCGAGGCATACCCGGTTCGTTTCCGAAAGGAGAAGGGTGCCCCAGGTGAGAACCCAAAAACCTTGTTCTTTCGGCTGAAAATGGCGGCTGATAAATGGCTAACCCCTGCTCACAGCACCAAGGACGAAATCATGGACAAAATCTATCTGGAGCAGTACTTAGACGCCCTCCCCTGTCTTGTGGATTGTTACCTGCCTTGTTATGTTGGCCTAGGCCTGGCTGCCATGCTGCTTTTCTTTGCGCACGTTACACTGAGCCGGGCTTCCCTCGCCCTTTGCTCGTGCCAAGTTCTTTTGCACTGTCTGCATTTTCTGTTGTTCACCTTTTTGGGCTCAGTCTGCACAAACATGTACAAGGTCGCATAACAATGTATTTTGGTTCTTCCTGATATGGCCAGTCTTGCGCACCCAGACATAACATTAGGTGCAATTGCCAGGAAGAATTTGATGTGCATTTATTACTGTGGTTTACTAGCGCTTAACACACTTGGAGAAATCCCTTTCAGTGAGAAGAGCTATGATGTCCTGCTGATGTAATTCTGCATCTAGAGACTGAGGTATGGGGGTTCGCTAGTCAAAGCCCAGAGGTCTTTTATTATTATAATAAACTATCTTACTGCAAGGGGAGGGTGGTAATGTTATTTATACGTTTATCCACTGAGCTCTGAGATGCTTTCCCCGTTTGTATTCTATGGAATTGTAACCATGCTGCTTATATTAGTCATATGCATTATGCTATTAGTACTGACACGTGTACTGTACATTAGAGCACGTAAGTTGGAATAAACATTTTAACCTATCCAGTGTCTCTTCCTACGCACCTTGTGGACAAGTACGAGTGAGTGACGAAAGAGTGTTCTTGCTTCTGTGAGTCCTGAGATAAAGATACCGTGTTCTGGGTTGTCCAAACATTAGTACTTGGGTGCTAATGGGATGCTAAGCTAGTTGGGTTGGGGTTTTTGGGTGCTACGGTATATGGTGGCAAACCACTGTATTCCGGGGTCCCATTTTCCTGTGCATAGCTCTGTGTATGTGCAGAAACCTTATGACATGGCGCCCAACGTGGGGCAGCTTATCTGCGAGACGCTTGAGTAGTACTTGTGCTTGTCCACAGACCCCTCGCGTACGCTTCCGGAGGCGTATGTGACGGTGATACCTCCTATATTGAATGTTTTATAGGTTCTTTCAAGCTTGATATTATTAAAAAAGGTTAGTTAATAGACCCATTTTTGTGCTCCCTGTTAGGTTGTCGAATATAATTGTTTAGTCATGGCTGGTGTGGCGATAGCTGCACATAGTCGAGGAGCACTCCGAGACCACTTAGCTGTGTATGGAGTGCCCGATACTGGGGTCGAGTTGGTCTTTGTGGTTCAAGCCGATCCGGCTTATCACTTTGAAGTGTTTTACACTTGGATCACTTTTGAAGCGGTGGATGCAGGTGATAAGCTGTTTCATGAATATAAGCCCACCGCTGTTCCTGCTGCCTATCGACCCTATACTGCTCTTGAAGTACCTCTCACGGCTTGGCAGCACCGTGTTTGGTTTAATGGCGCCCTACCACAACCAACTACCGCAGTTCGTTTAGGCCCCTTGTCAATTCAGGGGGCCACTTGGCCTGTATTGGCCGGGTATACCCCGCATCCAAATTATCTGGCATTACCGCTTGCGGATCTGCGCACTATGCATACCGAACTGGTGCGAGTGCATCGAGCCTTAGTGACATACGTTACAGGTAGCCTCCATGGAGCTGCTCCTGTAGTCGCAGGCCAACCAGCTATTGCAGCTGGAGTGACTATAAGTCCTGTCATGGTAAATTCTGTGATGGGCAAACGTCCACAAAATAAGGACGACTATCCTTACTGGCTTGCAGAAAAGTTCGATCAGATAGAAGCAGTGTTTCCTCATACATCCCCAGTAGATAAACACCGCATCCTCACGATAAGTTTGCCAAAAGACATAATCCCCGATTTGACATCATGTGAAAACTGGGGTAAGGTATTCGCAGCAGTTTATTCAAAATGTTTTGGAACTCCTTCCATGACGGTTCTACCCTCTGTAATTAAAAAAGTACAGGATGAACATGGCCCTGAAGCGGCTGTGGAATTAGGGATGAGACTAGTGGGAGTGTTTGATGTAGTAGCTGAGCTGATCCTTGGAAATGTCAAGGGCGATGCTATGAACTTTCAAGTAGCGAATGCTTTGGCTTTGGTCCCAGAGTTGGACAGGCCTCGCGAATTACCGAAAATAATAGCCCGGGCTTATAAAACAATTGGAAGAAATAGCCTAGGCAACAAGCCTTTTGTAAAAATGCAAACTCAATCGCAAACACAAGTTATACAAACAAAAAGTGCATCTGAGAAAGATGATAAACCAGTCTTCACTAAAAAGAGTTGGAGACAGAAAAAACAGGGTAAGCAACAAAAGAAGCCGGGGTCGAGAGGCGCTTCCCCAGTTTCGGTTTCTTCTGAACGTACTTATGATTTACGTGATAGGTCAAGGATTAAATCACCAGAAAGGTTTCAGAGCTCTGATACGCGTTCTCCTCGTTCTTCACAGGCCCAGACGTCTTCACAGGCTGGTGGAGGAGGACGGCAAGATAGAGGAAGGGGCCGAGAGGCTCCCCAGGAGCGAGACCAACCTCGACAACAAGTCAGAGGGAAAGCAGAAGATTTTCATCTTCCTCGACCGCAATTTCAGAAGAAAAAGGTTGCCGCTGTCACAGCGAAATATGCCTCAGACCGTGAGAACGAGACTCCAGAATTGGACGTGGGCAGTGACCCTCCTAGACAGCGCCGCGGAAGTTACCATAGTGCGGGAGGCGCTACGTCCTCATATGGAGGCGACAGCAACTGAAACATTCGTTACTGTAGAGACAGCTGACACGAGAGTGGCACCCCTGACAGACTATATAATATAGTTATACAAATCGAAGGTGACATACCGCGTGAAATAAAAGGGATTTTTTGGGAAAATCTAACCTCTTCATATGACATTTTGTTAGCAGAGGTGGATTGGCCACCCCCATTCGTTTTAGCTGCACATAAAGGAGAGGAGGTAATCCTTCCAAGCTTTTCAAGGCATGTCCCAAAAGACAAAGCTGAAGCACTTGCAGCTGAGTGGGCTGTGTACCTGGCACCAGCGTTATACCGCAACCATGTGGGATGGGATGAAGAATCACCTCCTCATGCAATACCTTTGCGGTCACTACCGCAGCCACAACCCCAATATCCCATCAAACGGCAGGCAAAAGGCCCCGTCTCCGAAATTCTGACACAGTTGGAATATCAGGGAGTAATTGAACCATGCGTATCACCTATGAACAATCCCCTTTTCGTGGTTTCTAAACCCGATGGATCGTACCGCTTAGTTTTGGATTACCGGCATTTAAATACTCATTGTCGGAACTTTGCGGTGCAAAATACACACAGTTCTGCGCTTGTAGACAGTCTTGTTCGTAAAAAATACAAAACGACACTTGACCTTTCAAACGGGTTCTACACGCACAACCTAGCCCCGGAGAGTGGTCAATGGACCGCATTCACATCCGGTGGTAAATTATTCCAGTTCCGGCGTTTACCCATGGGCTATAAAAATAGTCCGGGTATATTCGCCGCCCGTGTTGTTTCTTTGTTAAATGACATTGATCAAGACGCATGTTCGTACGTTGATGACATCTATCTGACAGACGACGAGTTATATCAGCATCTGTCCCGTGTGGACCGCATTATTCTTGAATTTGCGGAGCAGGGTTACAAATTTAACTTTGCTAAGTCACACATTGCTGAATTTACCGTTCTGTTCTTGGGCTATGAGCTCAATAACGAAGGTAAGGGCTTAGCCCCCATTTCTTGGAAAAATGTGCACATTTGTGCCCCCAAATACTCTTAAGAAACTTCAG
Organism: Calotriton arnoldi; assembly: GCA_963921515.1. Taxonomy (NCBI): domain Eukaryota; kingdom Metazoa; phylum Chordata; class Amphibia; order Caudata; family Salamandridae; genus Calotriton; species Calotriton arnoldi. Next base: position 541,207 of record CAWUFW010010830.1, on the reverse strand, counting down.
TCTTTGCTGGGTTTCTTGAATTTCGGGCGTACTTACATTCCCGAATATGCCCAGCGTATCAAGCCTTTGTATGCTTTGATACAACCTACTTATTCAAGGTCTTGCTGGCTGCCTGAGCATACCTCAATTTTGCAGTCTTTGCAGACAGACCTATTGGAGTCTAAATATCTTTTGACTCGTGATAACCACACAAACCTGGTGATTAGAATAATTCCGGGGCGGTGGGATTCACATACTTAACCTTCAATGAAGGTGATACAGTACCCATCGCATACAAGTCACATCTGTACACTTCCGCTGAATTGCGCTTTACATCTGTCGAAAAAGTTCTAACTGCAGTGCAAATGGCGATTCTAAAAGAACGCGCACTGGCACAGGGAAAGCGGATTCTGGTGGTAACACCCTGTCCTGCCCTAGAGGCAGTAACAAAGGCAAGTGTACCGAACTCAAAAGCAATGCATCCACGTTGGATACAATGGGCTACATCCTTGACGTCTTCGGACGTCACTTTTGTTTTTGATTCTTCTCTGCAGACTCAGGAGTTTTTGCAGTATGAATTCGTTCATCCTCCTCCTTTGTTTTTATTACCGCTTGAGGATTACAAATGTGTGATCTACACCGATGGTTCGGCGCAACCGGCCACTGGGTCCAAGCACGCTTATTCAGCTGCATGTGCTATTGTTGCGGGTTCTTTTGTAGATGGAAAGTTCAAATCCTCTGCAGTGCATACTCGCACACTTGGAGATAGTACCGCACAATTGGCCGAGCTGCATGCATTGCTACTAGCGCTTGAGTTCGCTTCTCAGGATGAGACCACTCTTATTGTATGTGATTCTTTTTACTGTGTACAATCTTACAATGACAATCTGTTTTTTTGGTCGAAAAACGACTACAAGGACGCAAAAGGGAGCACAATTAAGCATAAAATGCTTTGGGTTCGAGTGGCAGAATTGCAACAACGTCTGCCCCTCACACAGGTGGTTCACACCTTAGGCCATCAGCGGGTGGGCGCACACGCTATTGGTAACGATCTGGCAGATGAGGCTGCCCGTTCAGCAGTGGTCACGTGTTCAGTAGCAGCGGTTACCAGGTCCATGTCTAAAATAGACCCTGTTATATTAGCAGCTATTGCTGCAACCAAGGAAGGTAATAATTACCCTACAGGTTTCCCTTCCAAGTATTCTTACACATTAAGTCCCGATCAGGTTCCTTATGTAACAATACCTGACGTTGGAGATCGGCTGATCCCCAACGCGGACCGCAGGAGTGCCTTGATATCAGCCGCACACGAAGGCATGGCTTCTGCTCATGCAGGTGTGTCAGCTACGGTTTCCATCTTGCAGCAGCGTTATTGGTGGCGTGGGTTATATAAAGACACCCGTGCTTTTGTGCTTTCTTGCGACGTTTGTCAACAGATTAAGCCTTCCACGGTAACACGTCCACCACAAACACCGCTCTGCATTGCTAACAGACCCTTTGGGTGTGTTTACTTGGATCACTGCGGTCCATTCTCATCAGACACTGCCTATAAATACATCTTAGTGGCAGTGGACTCGTGCACACGGTTTCTCTGGGTCTGGCCACAACGGAGTGCTGACGCCCGAAATGTAATCAGGGATTTGCGTGTCTTTGTGGGAATTTTCGCATGCGGCACCTTCCATTCGGACCAAGGTCCAGCGTTTGCCTCTAGGGCTTACAAGGATGCAATGGCTTCGCTTGGGGTGCGGGTGAAATTTTCGTCTCCGTATAGGCCTGAGGGCAACTCTATCGTTGAACGAATGAACCGTGACTTAAAGCAATCCTTAACAGCTAGGGTTATAGGTACTGGCAGGAACTGGCTGGCCCATTTGTATACCGTTCAGCGTGCACTTAATAATCTCCCTAGAAGACCTCTGGGTGGGCGGACCCCATACGAAATGCTCTTTGGCATAAGAATGTTTGTGCCTGACCTTGAGGGTCCAGACATCGCGGCGCAATCCGCCAAGTTTGATGTAGATAACCATTCTGCTATGTTACAGGACTTACAAGAAGCCCGAGACAAACTTGCAACTACACATTTGCCTTCAGCCACAGATCCTGCGTTGCAGATTCCGGTAGCCGGCTGGCTTCCAAAGGTTGGAGAACTGGTTCGAGAGAAGGTTGAAAACAAAAAGAATTTGGCCCCTCTTTTCGTGCACCGGTTCCAGTTCTGGGCTTGAAGGGAACACGTACAGTCATTTTACCACCGCTTCCTGGTCGCAAAGAGAACAGATACATCTCAGTTGAAAATGTCAAGCTACAGCGCCTGGCCGATCCTGAATAGTGTCACACCAGCGGTCTCTTGTCCTGCCATTTATCGGACATATGTTCATAGTCCATCTGCGCGAACGATCGCTGATGCTGTAATTGAGATGGTTGATTTGCCTGAATCCTCTACTTTGCCTGAAACTATAATTTATCCCCAACTCTCCACCAACATCGACGAGGACGAGTATACTTATCATGCATCTGAATCGGTGGCGCATCAACCAATAGTGCCATTAAGCCAGACTCGTTATTCCTTTGATTCGGATTCCACCTCTTCAAAAGTCCCATCCAAGTTCAGTATTTTTGTATCCTGGTTTAGAGACAATTTTTTGATTCCACCCTGGACATACCTCTGGTTGGTACTTTTCTTGCTTTTTCTGTTCATGTCCATTGGCTTTGTCACCGTGTTTTTTCTACTAATCAATGGTCACTATTTACCTGAACGCTCTGCTGTAGACTGTTTCTGGAACTTTGGCTCCTCATTCCTCGTCTCACATCATGAAGCGTGACCACACATTTGTGAACATTTCAGCTTTTCCAGTTGCTGATGGCATCGTATGGGATGCGGTGAACTATCAAATCCATGGTCCGACGGAAATTATTAATGTACCTAATGTCCTTCGTGTTTCAATGGGTGATGTAGTACAAAATAATATTCATTCTGATGGTTGGGATGTGCATGCCGTTGAAGCATTGTTTGCCGATTTAAAATATTATGCATCTTTTAATGCTGAGGATTTATATATGAATTCTGCGAATTATGCTGATTTGTATTGTTACCAACATTGGGGTAATCATTTTCTCCATAAGCCAAGTGCTCTGCGTAGTTCTGTTAACTATACCCAATGGGAACATTGTCCAAACCCCTTGCCAGGTAGCTCTCAAACTCTTCGAAATAAGTTTAATTATTTCACTGATTTTAATCGGTCGAACCCTGCATCCTATTATTTTAGACTAAATAACACATCAACTCAGAAAATTATGTTAACACACACCAAATTGCTTTATTCAGGTTCCTTTCTAAGTGCCCTAGCTGTGGGTGGTTATGAGTACTGGGATAATACAGTGGATTTAAAATCTATTTGGGGCTCCAAGACATGGCAGGTACAAGGAACTGAGGCGTTGCATCGTGCTTGTCTCATCCCTACTCAAATTATGTTCCTAAATGCTTCCATCTATCAAACTACATGTTGGGGCTTAGCTACCACTAAACAATTAAACTCGCCCTCAATTCCATCCCTTTCGAGTTTTCCCAATGATAGCTCACGTTTTAACCTGTCCCTGACGACCCTACAGGCTCTATTACAGAATAATTCATTTAATGTTTCCGGACTGGATCAGTCACCCTGGTTGGTATGGCCTATATCATCTAATGCATGTCAAATGCGTTTTCACGACTCAGGTACTAGATACACACAGGATAGGCCTGATCCGAGATTTATTACTTCTCGTACTGTCACTACATATTCTGTTGGTAAATTATGCAAACAATGGCTGCAACATTCGTCCCTTGATTCTGTTAAACAACATTTGTCCCTCCTTTCAGGCAATATTGATCTGTCCGACTTTGTTTTGGGACCTCGTGGTCCCCGACCTAAAAGATTCATTTATGAAACATATAATGAACTCTGGAAGCTATCACAAATGGAAGCTGCTTCCCGTCTTCGGGAAATAGATCAAGCAAATTTGGAAAAGGTGCTTGCTGTTGTTGACAATAGTATTAATACCCTGTCTTCTCGCATTTATACTTTGGAGAATATTGTGTCTTCTGTTGTTGATATTGTACAAGATGATGTTTCTGTGTTATATCATGGTCAGAATCAATTGCGTTCAGTTATGCAATTTGCATGGACTTTACAAACGCTCAAGTTAGGTAAAGTGCCTTGGCATTTTTTGAACACCTCTGCCTTATTTCTACCTTTTAACTTAACTGACAAACAGCAATTTATGTCCATGAAAGATGCAACTTACACTCTATTACATATCGAAAAGGTGGATCCTTTGCCGTTCTCTGTTGCAGAACTCGATTCTGCTGTATGGCTAGTCCATGGGGTTATAGCTTTACCATTTTCCTTGTTTGAATTTGACTCGTGCATGAAACATTTTCCTGTGGGTCGTTACCGGCCCTTGGGCAGTGCTTTCCTGCATGAACTCTGGTCCTTGCCTTTCATGTATAAATGCCTTCGGGACGGCAAGGAAGTCTTTCTCACGGGGGAGTACTGCGACTCGACTATGGGTCATTCGCTTATTTGTAAACACATTAAATTGCATGGCTCATGTAGCGTTTCCTCTCCTAATCTTGCTTGTGTGCTGAAAGGTATTCCTGCTCCTGTTATTTCACCTACTTTCACTCTCCTTTCCAATGGTAGTTATTTACTTTTAAATAACGAAAACTGTTGTGGCCTGCAGGCCGGCATTCCTTACATTGTAACAGTTTCGCACAGGGTTGTCTGCTGCAAAATGTGCTTTTTCCTCCCCCTCATGACAAGGTTGATATCTCTATTTGGCCTTCCATCCCTACCATGGAAGCAGATTTCAATAGACTGAGCAGAATAAAGGCTCTATTATTAAACGAGGAAGTTATGCTCACGTCCGCCCGGGAGACATTCATTCTCCAGGTGGCGAGTACCCACAGTGAAATACAGGCCCTTTTAAACACTAATCTCCCCCAACATTTTGGGGAGTTAATACATCGTATTTTTAACGCATCTAACACTGAAGGCCTAGTACACTTTTTAAGGTCGTGGGGTCGGGCTTGGTGTCCTCCTTCCAAACTATTTTTGGTGCCATCCCGGCTTTCATACATTCTATTTTTTCCAGTGTCTTTGGCGGTTTCCCATTGATCCTCGCTTTAGCGGCTGGTGTCTTACTCTTAATTTGCTTTCTGCGCAATGGCTGCTCCCCGATGGGACCTGCTCGATCCAGAACGCCTCCAGCTGCTCCGTGAGCGCCTTTTGGCCGGTTTTGGTGTCTTGCCATTGGCGACACTGAGTGTGTCATATACTCTTTCATTTCGCTTTGCGTATTTCACTTGCGTGCAACCTGTGATGACTTGTGTCCGCTGTCCTTTCACCTGGACTCTGGATTATTGCCTCTCCAATTCGTCATTGTCTGTTCCGGATTTTGTTCAGTTGATGGGTCCCTTAGAGGCCCATGAGCAGGACTGTTCCGTTGCTGGCTGTATGGCGCCGTGCGGCTGCACTGGGGATTTTGGCGCAATGGGATATCTGGGCGGCTGCCCAGGATCTCCTACAACGAAGCTGTTTCAATTATCACGCAAGCTGTCCCGCATTGCTTCTGGATGCTCCCTTGGTTGAGGAGCATTCCTGCTCTTTTGATCTCATGGATTGGATGGCAGCTATATTTTTTGACAACTCCAATGATGAACTCCTGGAGGGTATGGCTTTTCTCTGCACTTACACTTTCATGGATTGACCTGCCCTTCGCCGTTTGGGCGCTCCCTGTGCTCCAACGGCTCTGTTTTTCCTCTGTCCTGGCCGCTGGACTGACCAGGGGAGGGTGTCTTGTGGATTGTTACCTGCCTTGTTATGTTGGCCTAGGCCTGGCTGCCATGCTGCTTTTCTTTGCGCACGTTACACTGAGCCGGGCTTCCTCGCCCTTTGCTCGTGCCAAGTTCTTTTGCACTGTCTGCATTTTCTGTTGTTCACCTTTTTGGGCTCAGTCTGCACAAACATGTACAAGGTCGCATAACAATGTATTTTGGTTCTTCCTGATATGGCCAGTCTTGCGCCCCCAGACATAACATTAGGTGCAATTGCCAGGAAGAATTTGATGTGCATTTATTACTGTGGTTTACTAGCGCTTAACACACTTGGAGAAATCCCTTTCAGTGAGAAGAGCTATGATGTCCTGCTGATGTAATTCTGCATCTAGAGACTGAGGTATGGGGGTTCGCTAGTCAAAGCCCAGAGGTCTTTTATTATTATAATAAACTATCTTACTGCAAGGGGAGGGTGGTAATGTTATTTATACGTTTATCCACTGAGCTCTGAGATGCTTTCCCCGTTTGTATTCTATGGAATTGTAACCATGCTGCTTATATTAGTCATATGCATTATGCTATTAGTACTGACACGTGTACTGTACATTAGAGCACGTAAGTTGGAATAAACATTTTAACCTATCCAGTGTCTCTTCCTACGCACCTTGTGGACAAGTACGAGTGAGTGACGAAAGAGTGTTCTTGCTTCTGTGAGTCCTGAGATAAAGATACCGTGTTCTGGGTTGTCCAAACATTAGTACTTGGGTGCTAATGGGATGCTAAGCTAGTTGGGTTGGGGTTTTTGGGTGCTACGGTATATGGTGGCAAACCACTGTATTCCGGGGTCCCATTTTCCTGTGCATAGCTCTGTGTATGTGCAGAAACCTTATGACACCCCTTTAGCACTCAGAAATGGTTGCAGCAACATATGCGCCTCACGGTGGAGCAAGCCATAGAGATGGCTACCACCTACTCTCGTGCCCAGCCCAAATCGCCAGTGGGGGACATAGAAAAAGCACACCGATACCCTGCTCCTAAATATGACCGGAAACCTAAAACCATACCAGAAGGGGAGAGACCCCGAGCACTGAAACATGAACCACTGAGCTTCAAAGGTCCACAGTGCTACGACTGCGGTGGCTGGGGACACATTGCCCGTCTCTGCCCCGGAAGGAAGCCCACGGAGGAGCCGATGGAAGTGGGGTATATGCCGAAATCCGTCTTGTACACTGCGGAATTGGGGAGCGCTTTCCATGTGAGTGTCTGGGTGAATGGGAGACAAACACGGGCCCTCCTAGATTCCGGGTGTGGACAATCAGTGGTCTAGGGGGCTCTAGTACATCCAAGCCCGATCCTGCCGGACACCACCGTACACATCAGGTGTGTACATGGAGACATAAGACCCTATCCACTGGCGGTGATAGCTCTCACCCCTGATAACAGGGAAACATACCATATCAAGGTGGGGGTATTGGGTAGTCTTCCCGAGGAGCTAATCATAGGAACCGATAACCCCGGGTTCCTCGACCTTTTTCTCAGGGTGGTGAGGGGACGGGACAAGAAGATAGGGTCAGGGAGACTCCCCGATAGTCACCTCTCTGCTTTAACACCGGAAACCTGGCTACAAGATAGGAGTTTCAGATTTGCCCAGGCAAACGATACAACGCTGTTTAACGCCTGGGAACAAGCACATGCCACCCAAGGCACAGGGGTCGCTATGTTCCCTCGATTCCTTATCCAAGAGGGGCTTCTTTACAGACAGGGCTCCCAAAACGACCCTCCCCAACTCCTGGTCCCCCAGTCCTTCTGGGATCAGCTCTTGTTTTTTTCCCATTCTCACCTCACGGCAGGGCACATAGGGGTGGAAAAAAACACCCAAAACGTACTCAGACACTTTTATTGGCCCGGGGTATATAAAGATACAAATCTATACTGCCAGTCCTGTGAGGTATGCCAAAAGTTGAACACACATAGACCCCCAGCGGTGCCTTTACAACCTTTACCAATCATAGGTCTCCCTTTCGAGAGGGTGGGGATGGACTTGATTGGGCCCCTTCCCCGTACAAAGAGGGGGAATCAGTATGCCCTAGTGATCGTAGACTACGCTACCAGATATCCGGAGGCTTTTCCCGTACGTGCTCCCACCACCCGCAACATCTCGGAGTCCTTCCTAGACCTCTTTTCCCGAGTTGGATTCCCCAAAGAAATACTCACAGACCAGGGTACCCCGTTCGTGTCACGTATGAAGAAGGTCTGTCAGACGTTAGGTTTACGACACATCAAGACCTCGGTATATCATCCCCAGACCGACGGTCTTGTTGAACGCTATAATGGAACGCTGAAGACCACCTTGAAGAAAATGTTAAGCACAAACGGGAAGGAGGGGGACCAGCTGTTACCACTGGCACTATATGTTATACGGGGTCAAAGGCAAAGCTCGCTTGGTTGTTCGTCGTTCGAAATGCTCTATGGACGGCAACCCCGAAGCCTACTGGAAATGACGAGAGACGCATGGGAGAAGGAAGATGCAATAGACACTCGAAACATGCTGGAATACACACAACACCTTAAAGCCCGGATAGGGAAATTGCGTGATCTAGCATACTCCTGCTTGGAGGAGAAACAACGGCACCAGAAAGCCACGTACGACAAAGGGAAGAAGTGGAGGAGATTGTGTCTGGGGGATTGGGCTTTGGTCCTCTTACCGACGACGACAAAAGTTTCAAGCGGGATGGAAAGGGGCTTATAAAGTTGTGAAGGTACTTGGAAACACTACGTATAGACCACAGATATCACCAAATCGCAGCCAGACGTACCACATAAACCTGCTAAAAAAATGGATAGAGCACTCTGGAACATCTGGTTGTGAACGAGGACCTTTGCTCCGAGGACAGGACCTCGCTCCTATCGACTCTTGCCCCATTTGGGGCTATTTTTTCTGACAAACCAGGGAAAACCCACCTGGCCGAACACCGGATTGACACCACACCAGGAAAAATAATAAAAAAACGTCCATATAGGGTTCCGGCCGCTAGAAGAAAAGCCATACAGAGGGAGGTACAGGACATGTTAAAACTAGGAGTAATCCAACCCTCGAGAAGAGACTGGTCGTCGCCGATTGTGATGGTTCCCAAACCAGATGGGAGCACGCGTTTTTGCATGGATTTTCGAAGCCTCAACGAAATATCCGCTTTTGATGCCTACCCCATCCCCCGCATAGACGAACTGATTGAGAAATTGGGTGACGCCAGTTATATAACCACCCTCAATTTAACCAAGGGATACTGGCAGGTCCCTTTGCGTAAGGAAGATCAAAGAAAGACGGCCTTCTCAACCCCGGACGGACTCTGAGTTCACTGTGCTCCCCTTTGGATTGCATGGGGCACCTGCAACGTTCCAAAGATTGATGAACACAGTGTTACAGGGTTTTCATGGGTTTTCTTCAGCCTACCTCGACGATATAGTGGTGTTTAGCCCCGATTGGAATACACCCTTGCAACACCTCCAAACGATCCTCAAAGCCCTACAAGAAGCAGGACTACATATAAACTCCCGAAAGTCCAGAGCAGGATACCAAAAAGTGAAATACTTGGGGTACGTGCTAGGACACGGAGTGATCGCACCCCAAACTGAAAAGGTCCGCGCCATCTCCGAGACACCGTTTCCAGCCACAAAACGAGAAATGAGAGCCTTCCTGGGATTAATCGGATATTATAGGCGTTTTATTCCTCAGTTTTCGGAAACTGCAACACCCTTAACTGATACCCTTCGCAAAGACGTGAAACCACAAGTCTTCCTTCACCCCACGGTACAGATGCTGGAGGCCTTCCGCACCCTGAAACATACCATAACCTCTTCGCCTGTGTTGTCCTCCCCTGACTTTTCGAAGCCCTTCGTTCTTCATACAGACGCCTCCGATCACGGAATTGGGGCCGTGTTGTCCCAACTCTCCGCGGACGGGGCTGACCACCCAATTGTGTACATCAGTAGGAAGCTGTTTCCCAGGGAGACTAGGTACCCCACCATTGAGAGGGAGTTTCTGGCAGTGAAGTGGGCCATTGATAGTCTGCGCTACTACCTGGAGGGTCACCCATTCACCCTATACACCGACCATGCGCCTCTCCAGTGGATGAGCCGCAATTACACCCAGAACCCCCGAGTACTTCGTTGGTTCCTGTCTCTCCAGCCCTTTCGCTTTACTGTGAAACACCGCAAGGGGGTGGAGAACAGCAGCGCCGATTACCTGTCCAGGGTCTTTCCTCTCCCCGATCGGGAGAATCCAGGGGAGGAGGTGTGTCGCACGGCAGGTGGTTCGGGGGAGGCACAGACACGGACAGCTGCTTGGTGGGAGGTGCAACCTGACTGCTCACCTTCTTTCTCCACGCAGTACGATGAATGGGTGAATACAACTCCGGAGGAATGCGGAAGCTCGGACGACACGGGCTGCTATCCCTTTAACTGGCCCAACCAGGACTGTGACTCTGCCCCTTCTTCTGACGTTGCCTACAGCGCCGCATCAAGAGGACAGATCCAGGAAGGAGGTGTGCTGGTTCACCGGAGGTCGAGAGGAGCGGGGAGAAGGACGGAGCATGGAGAGCAGAGGTCGAGACAGAGAGAAAGCGGAAGGAGAACGAAGAGGGACGCGAGCATCATCTGGCGGAGGAGAGACAGACAGGAGCCCGAAGACGTCAGGAGGACCGAGGGTCTGCGGGGACCGCTCTTCGCCCAGCCACGCTCCAGGAGGAGCGTGGCTGACACAGGTACGCAAACAGTTCGCGGGCTGGGTAGGGAGGCAGGAGAAGCCGGCCGTAGAAGGCAAACCGCCCTGTACTTAACTTCCTACCGGGAGAAACCCCGATTCCCTCACAATCACGAGTCACCCCCCCCCTCTCAGCTGATACCGTCGTCACTTGTGTGGAGGTGCTCCCTCACTACCCCTCCCCTCAATCACTGCGTAGCACTCTGTGCTCACAAACCCATTTTTGTATTCCCTTTTATGCTGCCTCGAGTATCCGGTGCTGACGACCAAGCCGGGAGGCTAGGAAGACCCTGAGGAATCCCGAGGAGAAAGAGAGAAGGGGACCTGACCCGGGAGACCTAACCATCCAACCTCGGGCCGCAGCCATCCAACTATACTGGATCCTGGCTAACAGACTGAAACGTGGACTCCGTTCAATAAAACCCTCTTTACCATCCCAAGGAGTGCAGCCTGTTATTACCGACCGCTAACAATATGGAATCAAATTTGTTGACTAGTGTGCTGACTATACAGGATGTGTATGATACAGAATTGTTACTATCGATAACTGATTTAGAGCACAATCCCATCAACATGGCACAACTATTGGATCATTTAAATATTGACACAGATCTAATGATCTCCTGTAGTTTGAAAAAGAAATCGAGGTGAACCCCAGCATTACTGAGTGGAAACATGATAGACTTGTTCCACAAACTGGTCATTAGTGACTTGGATCAGTTTAGTCGCAAACATCCCATACACAATTCCAGATTCAAAGATAATCTTAGTAAGGGGGAATGGGCATAACTAACACAATTTAAAGGAGACAGCAAAATCATGATCAGAGAGGCAGACAAGGGGGAAACCTCGTGATCATGAACAAAATTGACTATGAACAAGAAATCATGACACAGTTGAATAACCCAACCTGTGACGAGAAACTAAAGTCCAATCCTATTTGTCAATTCACAAACAAAATCAATGGATTTCTTAACCATTGGTATGACAGCCAGTCTCATTGATGAGAATGAATATATGTATTTAAGAGTGGTCCAACCAAGATTTCCATGCCTGTACACTCTTCCCAAAGTTCACACAAAAATGCCATTTTCTCCAGGTAGACCCATTGTGTCCAGTAATGGGGGAACCACGGAGAAACTATCTGAATTTGTGGATATATTCCTTCAACCATTGGTGTGCAATCTCCCATTGTACATCAAAGACACTAAACACATTTTCAGCCTCCTAGCAGATTTAGTGTAGGAACAGGGCATGATTCTAGTCACATTAGACGTGGCATCACAATATAACAGCATTAGAATGGACTTAGGAATGCAAGCAATTGACTGGTGTTTAAATACAAGACCATCCAATCAGTGGCAACACACAGGAATGCTTATCACAATGATTGATTTTGATTTTGAATATTATTGTGTTCATCTTTGGTACATACTGGTATCGTCAAATTCAAGGAGTGGCCATGGGCTCCAGATTTTCTCCATGCTACGCCAACCTCTGCATGGGGAGGCTGGAGGAGGAATGGATCTGGTGTCTGAGGGATGTGGAATGGTGTGACTCTATTATATACTGGGTCGTTATATAGAGGACTGCATAATGATCTGGTCTGGCCCAAATGAGAAGTTGGATCGATTCTGCAGATATCACTAATGACATGGATATTAAGTTTACATATCTGTACAGTTTGACCAATATAATCTTTCTTGATGTGGAGCTAATTATACAGGATAACAAGATACAAAGTAGACTACACAGTAAACCCACATCTTATAATTCAACACTACATGCCACAAAGCCTGGGCGGAGTCCACATAGCAGCGCTACGCGGACCTCCGTGAAGCTGCAAAAAAACTCTGCCGCGCTACGTGGAGTTCCGCGAGTGGGCAGAGTTGCTTATCCCGCCAGTTTGCGTGGCGTTTCCGCCATATGTCAATGCGGGTTGCATGTTCGAGTGGAAAAATCACGCAAACTGCACCACCCGGTCGCACATGGGCACGGCCATCTTGTTACCTACTCTGTTTATAGTGCTGGGGCCTACTTTTCCATCCTTATTCAATCTTTGCAATCCTTGCTTTCTAAAACATTTTTCCAATCTTTTTTATTTATTATCTTACCCTTTGTCTTTCTAAGTGTGTATTTGTGTTTTTTTCTACTTTACTGTGTGTTTTTGGAGAGTTTTGTACTTTTTATATTTTTTAGGTTTCCTTCTTCCTTATTACCCAGTCCTTCCTTCTTTTTCTCTCTTTCCCCCTGCCCCATGGCAGATAAGGGAGCAACAAGGCGCACAAGTAGCAGCCGCCTTCCTTGCGGATGGTGGCGCCAGGCAGGGGTGCCCTGTATTCCGAGGTGGAGGTGGCAGCGCTGTTTTTTTATATCCAGCGCCACCTCTTCTCCACCCTGACAGGAGGCGGCAGGCCTGGGTCCAGATTAGGCCTGGGCGGAAAACTACGCTAAGCTCGCGGAGTTTGCGGAGTTTGCGCTACTACGCACTACGCAAATTGCACGTAGCACAGTGCAAAAACACGTAGCGTAGCGGGCATTTTTTGCTTGCTCGCGGTCCTCAACGTCAAGTTGGCAACCGCGAGCGAGCAAAATCAACATCCCGGCGAGACTTTTTCTTCGTTCGCGATCAGCAACATCAAGTTGCCAATCGCGAGCGTGGAAAATAAACCTCCCGGCGAGATTCTCAACGCGGGGAGGTCAGGTTTCGCATTGCGAGTGGTCGCGTATGCTCGCGACCGCTCGCGATGAGAAACTACCAGTCCGCGTTGAGAAAGCTGCCGCTCGAGTACAAATCTACTCGAGCGGCAGAAAAACGACCGCTTGCACTGTGCAAGATGCCGTTTGCAATGATTGCACAGTGCGGACAAGCATCCGGCACTGTGCAATCAGTGCGAACAGCATTTCCCTACCGCACTACGCAGTTAGCGTAGCTACGCGTAGCGTGAAGTGCACTTCGCGTAGCTACGCGTAGCGCTACTACGCCCAGGGTTAGTCCAGATACGGGATGCAGGAGTGCCAGCAGCGCTAGGCAAGGGTGCGCCGGGCAGTTTACCGCTGCTCTGGGGTCCGGCGCACCCATCAGCAGTTGGCGCACTGCTGGTCCGACATCCTGGACCAAGAGCAGGACCTGCTGGACCTGCTAGGAGTTGAGGTTGCAGGGCTAGGTGAGTAATTATTCCAATTATTAATTTTTATTATTACTTGTGCTATAGCTAATATTTTTTCCAAATATTAGCAAGCATGTTGCTCACTTGCAGGGAAGTTAAGTTTTCAAATATTATGTATTAGAGAGTAGGCCTGGGCGGTAAATTCTGTTCCGCTCGGTGAATTTGGGAAATTTCGCGTTCCGCGGAGAATACGGAATTACCAAAAATTCCGCGATCCGTGGCTTCGCAGAATTTTTTGCTTGTTCGCGCTTTCAAACTGCGTGTTCGCGAGATATTTCTCCCCGAGCACGCAAACTGCGTTCGCGAACAGGAAAAAAGCATTGTGAACGGGCGGAACAAGCAATTCCGCGTGTTCGCTGAACTTTTGCGTGCTCGCAGAGATTTTTTACTGTTTCGCAGAGCTTTGCGTAGCGCGACTACGCAAATTCCGCCCACCCCTATAGAGAGTCTGTTATTCTAGACAGGTGCTTAGCTTACTTGGCGCTACCCACCTAACCTAGTTATCGAAGCGTACTTGTTGCTCGCTTGGGCTGATGTGATTAGTGATGATTATGTAAGACGTTCTGTAATTAGTTATTTGTAATTTCGTAACTGCATGGTGCATGCCACATGGACGGTGCAGGGATGTTTAAATTGTGAACAACAACATCCATTTTTCAATGGAAGCTTGTGCTGTGGGCCTTTTTTGCCTGCCACACAAGCTTCCATTGACAAATAGTTTTGCAACCGGCCTATGGCATATGGGCGATCACATCGATTCGTAATAGACTAGTGCGTTCATCGTGACCGCGGTGCCGACCTAGGGTCGGGCGGTTCCAGAACCGCAATGGAGTCCGCCCGACATCGTTGTAATCATTATAATAAGGACCTTCGAGATTAGTGCATTGGCCCATCAAAGGGGGTTGACTTGAGACTGAGGGATTGCGAATGAAATTTGAGAAGAAGCAAACATCATTTGTTGCAATTTATTATTAGTAATTCCAAAATGCAGTTTACTAAATTTGGAATAGGAGTGGACTAAGTAGGTAGGTTTTGGAAATTTGGAATAGGATAAGACGGTCCTCGATGTACTTCTACAAGTTGATCTGATTTAGAAAATTTCAATGTTATTGTGATTGCCGTTGCCTGTCAAAAATATTTTGGGGAGATATTATTTATTACTACTAATCTTTTTTTGTCTTTATGTTTTATATCAGCATTCAGGGGCAAGAAGAGGGGTGAGGCTGGAGAGGGTCCTGGAGCTGGAGTTGCCTCCCAGTATTCCTCGGCCGATGGCTCTGCTGGCCCCAGTAAGCACTCCTGGTGTTAACATTAATATATTTATTCCCCTAATTTTTCTGCTTCTTTTTGAATAGTGTGGCGTATACCCATTTTATATTATTTTTCTAAATCCTCTTCGATCTATCCGTTTCTAAATTCTTGTTATCCCTGCATTATCCTGTGTACTTATTTTCTATATTTCAAGTTTCTCTACTTTACGTCAAACTGTCTCTAGTTACTAGTCTGTAGCGTCCTTTCTCAGTCTGCTTTCCCTCTCCCCTTTTGTGGACTGCCTAGTGGTACTCTAAGACTCAGAGAGCCCATTGGTCACATACTACTACTACTACTCCTCTGCCGTGCAGATTGCATGACCATTGCCCAAGTAAGGTATTCTACACGTATATGTTGAGATGAGAACGCTCAATCACTAAAACAAGAGAGTGGCAATGGTCACGTTGGACACCCCAAAGTTGTATCTTCTTATTAGCTAGGCCTAGTATTATTAGCAGCAGTTGGTGAACTGATGACTGTGCACCATGTCTGGGAGAAAGTACGAGGAAGACGGGCCCATTGCATTTGCCAACCAAGGCCATATGCTATATTTTTCTCAAAACATCAGATTCATCAATCAATAGCTCCAGCCACTTCTTAACAGCTTGTCTCTTGTCTTGACTTCAGGCTTTTTTAAAAACTGCCACCAACAAAATGCCCAACCTGATATTTTTGATAGAAGATACTGTCTGTTTTCAAATTGTAGTGAATGATGTGTGTGGTGTTTTTATTTTGGTATAAAACAATTATTAGGGTGAGGTTTATCTGGCATCTAAGAAATGTGTAATTTTTTTCTAGCTGCACGACCACCAGTGCCGGGGCCAGCAGTGACGGCGCCAGCCAGTCTGCAGATGCGGCAGCAGAAGGGGATGAGCCAGCGGCAGTGGCGGGCGGTGGTAAGTCATATTGCTTGTTTGTTGACAATTAATTATAAACTCACTGTAAAGGTGTAGTCTTGTTGACTTGTGAACAACAGGTGAACACAGCAGGAGTTGAGCTGAGTAACTAATGGCCGCTCCTATCTTCAACTCAGCAGGGAACGTTTCATGAACAAGACCTTTCACTATGGGTTGATGGAAGGGGAAAGGATGGATGAAATGTAATATATGACTGAAAGAGAAGGATGCGTGGGTGAAAGCTCACGGATGCATAAATAGTACTATTGGCGGCTGATAGCTAGGATGCATGGGTGGGTAAAGGAAGGATGAAAGGTATACTGGTAGGAAGCTTGCCTGGGTGGGTGAAAGTGTATGTGTGAAAAGATGCCTGCGTGGGTGGGTGATTGGAATCCTGTGGTGGTTTCTTTAGATTGAAATAAACTTAAGGACACATGGGTGGGTAAATGACAAATGTATGTTGCTGAAAGGTTTGTACTTGAGATCATGAGACTAGAGTGAGACAGAGAGCCATGTTTGGATGGCTGGGTAGTTTCAATGGTGAAGAGTGGATTTAGAGAATGGAAAACTTAAATGGTGGTCAGTAGCAAAGCCAAGGGTGAAGAATAAAAAATAAAATACTCTAAGAACAATGCAATGATGAATGGAAAAATCCTTGAGAAGGAGAATAAGGGACTAGGGTGCTCCTCTGTAGTGGTGTTCTTCTCACCTACTTGCCTGGAATGGTTTTTTCGAGTTTTTTTTAATTCAAAGTGTTGAAGAGGTGGTATTTCAGATTCCTCCCTGGACTCACAGTAGTTTTCAAGTGCAACATTATGTATCCTTCTTACCCACCCATTATCAATCAACTCCCTCCATACCCATGGCATAATTTTCTATGTGTTTTGCTAAGAGCATTGTTTACAATTTGTCTTTTTTCTTTCTTGATATGTAGCTACTCCAGCTGCTCCAAAAACACAGAGAAGGCAGGAGATTGCAGCGCGGACCCGGCAGCGGAAAATGGAGGCCATCAGGGCCAAGTACCAGCGGCTGGTGGCCTTGGAGGATGAGGCAGAAGCTATTGCAGATCTCACGGGCCCCAGCCAGGCCACAACAACCACACCATTGCCGCGGTCCAATGGGCGCCCACCGCCATTCCACTAGCAATTCTGCTCCCCCTTATTTCCGCCGGTTTGAGCGCTGCATCATGCGAAGGCTGGCGAATATTGAAGCCAGGCAGGAACGGATGGAAAGGTACCTCAAGAAGCTCCGAACCCGCCATTAGTGCTCTCTTCAGCCCCTTTTTAAATCTGTTTTTTCGTGGATGGGTGGGAGTTGGGGGGTCGTTGGGTTTTTCTTTATTTATGGACATTTCTTGGACACTACTTATACATTGGTTGGGGTTAGGGAGAGGGGTGGGCCAGTTGTGGGTTTGGTTTAGATTTGTTCAGGGAATAAACTTTTCATACTTTTACATTTTATTATTATGAATGATTTAAAAAAAAAAAATTGTTGTGGTTATTGTTTGTTTTACTTCGCACTGCTTCATTGCCACAGCCAGTTTTAAAAATCTACTGATAGTGTAAACAAAATAGTGATGGGGTACCCTCCCTTGTCCTACTACTCTCTCCTCCTAGTCTCTGCAGTCTACTCTGCTGCTATATATTAATATTAACCCCTAATGACTCAGAGGGGTTGGGGGGTGAATTACCATTGTATAGAATGATCAATCAACCACAGTTCACTTCTCTTACCTTATTAGATGAAGCGAGGGATCCATGGTTTCCCATGGTGCCATCATCATGGTGGTGGTGGTAGTAGTAGTAGCAGCATGAATTGCTAGTGCGTCTTTTGATATTGAAGGTAAACTCATCAGAACTGAAGCGAAGTCCCACTCCCTCGTAGGTGAACTAGAACTGTTGGATAAGGACTTGGAGAGTGGGGACTATTCATCGAAAGGGAAGTTAACAAACTGAAATAAAAAAAACTAGGTTCATTTCGTTATTATATGCAAGCTTGATGACAGTCACCAGAGACTAGACTACTAGAACAGACTCAGTCTCAGACACAAGAAGAGAGTATGATAAGCAATGAAAAATTGTATTAATCGGAACAATGTTGAGCTACTATGAACTGTATGAAGTGGACAAGCTTAACCTTAGACACAAATTAATACGGTGCCTGAATGGTGATGCTGGCAATGAGATGTTCCACTGAAAAATAATATCATACACTGTGCTGGGGTGGATAATATATATACTGCCAGTGTGGGCTATATGAGCTTAAGAATAAGATCCTCCTTACCCTGCACTGAGTTGGTGTTGCTTTCACCACATCCGCCCCACCAAGTGTGTGATCAATTAATGGTGTAAATTGTTAAGTCACACCTCAATAAATCACACAGCCTGGGGGAAGAAGGTTAGGGGTTTGATGAATGGTTGGGAAGGGGGATTTGAGGGAAAGGTTTGACAAAGACAAACACTACACATGGACAACACTCATCTTAGCAGCCGACCATCATAAATCTGTTATGGGAGGAAAAATAAATGCATGCATGATGATGAGTGGTACTAGAGTAGTACAGGGCAGTTTATTAATTATTCAATTGTCTGTCTGCCCCCAGAGAGACCCAAATTACATACATTATTTATGTTCTGTTGTACTGGGCTGAGAAAGATAGCAAATGCAATTAAAATATCTGTAGGAGTAAAATAAGCAAACCTAAACAACACACACAGTCGTAATGATTGAAGAGAAAACAAAGATACTGTATAAATTGGGAGTTGCATCTCCGCATTCCTCTTGGACTGTCCGCCCGTCAATCTTGGGTGCCTGGCGGATGTGGTTTGGCAAGGTAAGTGTGAGTTGTTTTTCCAGTATGGCACAAGGTAAAGGGCCTGTAGAAGGAAAAACAAAAAGGATATTGAAAAATCAAGGAGAAAACAAAAAGTTAAACTGCATAAGGAGTGCAACAAGAAGACTTTCGGAGGCAGCATGGCTAAATCATGTCTGTTTCCGGCAGCTCCCTCCAACAACAGGCCACCCCCGCCCAAACTCCACTTCGCTTCGGATTTGAGCCAGACAGCACTGAGCACACATACATACACATAGCAACATAGCATTTTCCAAATGAAGTAAAAAATCAATGTACCACTGTCAGTCACACCACACTCGCTGCCCACCACCACTACACAGACATGTAGGTCTGGTCTGTGATGTTGTTTACCTTTAGGCCACTTCAAGTCATCATCAATCATCCAAATCGGTTGGTTTCAGTGAATTTGAAAACTTCCATCTTCTTCTGGTGGCATTTCTCAAAGTAGTCACGTTCACGCCCTGAGTTATTCCATCAATCATCTCTGTTCCTCCTGGCCTGACTCTGACTGCGAGTATGGTGTCCAACTCCAAGTCCGTACCAACAGTGTCCGACTTGCGAGTGAGTCTTCCAGACTCGTCCTGACTCAAAATGCAATGGATCGGCCTGTAGTAGTACAATTTTGTTATTGAACAGCAAGAAGGAAAAGATTGACTTGAGTTACTTTGTAGAATAGTAGACATTCACAACAAACAACAATCACTCAGCGTGCAATGCATGGCATCATTTACCTGTTCTTCGGGGGCAGTCCCTCTAAGTTAGGAAAGGATCGATAGTCAGGGCCCAGGGTTGGAGGCAGGCACACATTTGTTTGAATTCTCCATCCAATGTCTGGCTTGAGGGAAATGGCTTTTGGTCGAGGCAGGAGTGGACTTTACTTCTTCACTGACTGCACACAGTTGCAACTCCGATCCGGCGATAAAAAGAGGAAGACGGTGGGGATGGATTTGTGAACCAGAAAGACAATGACACACACAAATAATAAAGTAAATAATGTTCCTTTGCTATATCTTTTTTTGGGGGGGTTTTTGGGGCATCAAAGAAAGAAAGAAAGTAACTGGAAAATGAAAGAGCCTATTTGTTAGGGAAGTCGAGTTCGTCCTCAAACTCTGGTGGTTCACCCAGAAGTAGGTTACCTAACACACTACTTCCATGACCTGATTCGCCCTCATCATCTTCCTACTGGGCTACTTCAGGTATGGTGGAATCCAGTGGTATGAAGTGCTTATTCATTTTTATCATGGTTAACCTCTCCACGTTTTGGGGTGAGAGACTGGTCCTTTTCACTGTCAGAACAGCACCAGCAGCACTGAAAACACGCTCAGCAGAGACGCTCAGCAGAGACACTTGCTACGGGGCAAGCCAGATAGTTTATCGCCAGCCTGCTGAGCACTGGCCATTGGCGCCTTTTCCCATACCAATACAGCAATGGGGTTTGATCAAAGTAGACCTCTGTTGAGTCATCCAGATAGGCCTGGATCATCCACTCAATGGTCATGGGTGCTCTGCTTTGCTCGGCCTCTTTTGCCTTTGCCTCAGAACTGGACTTAAGCCCTGCCTGTAGAAACCATTCCTGTGCCGATTTTGGGGCTGATGCTCCTGTTCTTGTTGTTGTTCTTGGTGTTGTTGGTGGTTTTGGCTGCTGTGAGCCAACCGCACTGCCCTCAGGCTCTGAAGTTGAACTTGAAGGCTGCCCTGCAGTACTTGTTTTGCCCTGGAGGAGCGGGCCCCTAATTCCCTGCCGTTCTTTTTTTTTTTTTTTAGCTGACTGGCTTGCACAGCTATCCAAGTTTTGTAGCTGGCAACATTCCTGTCTGAAAAAGGCATTAAAGTGTGCAGTAATGGTTTGCACCATAGATCAAGAATTGTGACACAAATGTAATGGTTGGATGACACAATGCCTCTTTTCACCCTTGTATTTTCAGATAAGCAAAGGGTTAAGCTCTCCCCCAACTCATATGCTTTTTTTTCCTCCACACCTAAGTACATTGCAGACACCTCCTTTAGCTGTTCCTGTAGCATGTGCAACAATGGGATAGCTTGGCCCATGGTACAGTCCTCCTTGCTGACTTCATGTGTGAATACCTCGAAAGGAAGCAGCATCTCTGTCAGGCATTTAACTAGGCCCCATTGTTCCATCTCAATGATCATGCCTGTTACAGTAGCATCCCCTCTTTGCATGACCTATTCATTGATTGGTCTGTACTGCTCAAACAGATGTTCAAGCATGTAATAAGTTGAGTTCCAACGTGTTGGCACCTCCTGGATGAGTGCTTTAACTGGCATTCTATTATCACGTAGAATGATCCTCAGCTGCTCCGGGCTTTAAAAGGATGGCTGAAATGTGTGCAGATTCTTCTGCAGGTGGTCAGTAAGTTGCTGACTCAGTCTTCTTTTTTCAGAAAGTCTTGAACAATGATTTTAATGCAGTGCGCCAAACACAGGACCCTGAAATAGCCACCATCGGCCATGGCCTTAACTATATTAATGCCTTTGTCCGTTGGAACAAAACCAATGTTAAGCCCTCTTGGTCGCAGCCATTCAAAGACCTTCTTATCAAAGTCTTCCAAAATGTTTGCAACAGTATGAGATTTCTCCATGGCGAACATGGCTACTGTTGCACGTTTCCGAGCGGCATTAAAAATCTCAGCAGTGTCAACACCTGCAGATATCTTCTCTCTAACCCCCACAAAAGAGATCCAGTGTGCAGTGATGCACATTTAATCAGTGGGTTGGCAACTGGTCCACATGTCTGTTGTCAGGCGGATAGTGTGAACACCACTCTGCTGCAAAGCTTGTCCAAGCAATTCCACCACGTCGTGATGAAGTGCTGGAACAGCAATTCTGGCGAAATAGTACCAGCTGAGAACCTTCCATTTCGGGCAGATGGCTGCCACAAATTGAAAGAAAACCCATCCCTTACACAAAAGAAAAAGGGAGGAGGTCCAGCGCTAACATTTTAGCCAGCTTCGCGTTGTACAAACGTTCCGTTGGGTGGTTGCGTTCGTACTGCCCCACCGAGCTAAACATGCTGTAATTGGTAACCTGGATTTTTTTCTTTTCTGATGCCACTGATGCAGGTGACTTCTTGACACCAGATGTTGGGCTCAATGCGTGTTTTTTTTATTGCAGTACTCTCCTGCCTTGGACCCCTTGGTTTCTCAGCCTTACTCTTGTGCCATCGCGATGTTGCTGATGATGATGTGGGCGGTACCACTGCACTGCTGGGGACAGGGCTGCTTTGTGTACCGGAGAAAATGTCTCCCTCTTGTTCACCTTCCACCGTGATCTGATCTTCTTCATCTCCTCCACCAACAACACTTGCAGATTTTGGCTGCTAAGGTGTGCCTCCCACAAGATCAAGTGGTGTTTTCTCAGATGGGTTGTTTGGCCTCTGGTACCATAGTTTGTACCATGCTTACCCGGACTAACACCTACTCCACAAATGGAGCATATAGCAATGTTCACCTCCTTCCTGCTAACCAAAAAGAAGTCCCAAATCGGGGAGGTCAACTTTCTGATGCTGCTAGTGCCACTTGTAATGTCGGATGAACTGGTAGGAGGGCGTGACGTTTGACTCTCTGCAGTACCTACTTCTACTGAGGTGGTTTTGGTGGATGTAGGTCGCTGCTGGGACTTTGTAAATATGGCAGCTGGAGGTGGTGTTGGTGGTATTTGTGTTGGTGGTATCCGTGCCACATCCCTCACAGCAATTTGGGATGGGGTAATGTCGGTCTCAACTGGGGCGGGGCTAATGTCCATGATGACTGGCTCGTCATCATCCTCCTCTTCTACATCTACCTCCATAACGCTAAGGCTTTCTGGAATATCCCTTTTCCCTAGCCTTGTCTCATGGTGTGTCTCACTCTGAGACTGAGGTGGGATCCAAGTGGCATCTAGATCATCATTCGGGGGGCTTGGAGAAGAAGTTGATGGACTAACTCTCCTCCTTTTCCTTGCTGGGGATCTGGAAGACAATGGATCTTCTGAAAGAGTGGCTTGCTCTGCTTCTTTCTCAGCAGAAAGCTTGATCTCCTAAACTGCCCCTACTTCGGGAGGAACAACTACTGTTGGGGGCGGTTGCGGCTCTTGTTGCCCACTTATCTGAGTGTCCTGCATTGATTGGGTACTACTTTGCGATAAGGATAAGTCAATTTCAACATCACTGCTCGTCGGCGTTGCTGTGATTAGACTGGCTGCCTCTGTGACAGACATGGGCTTGGGCCTAGGTTGGTGGGGTGGGTCCACTGATGAGGGGGTGCTGTCCCAGCTTGCTCCCCGGACACCGCCGCTGCAGGTGCAATTTTTGGTTTCCTAAAAAGGTCTAAGGGGGCATACCAGTGGTGGTAAGTGGCAGTGGCAACTTTCTTGGTAATGGACCTGGTACCTTTCTTTGGGCCATCTTGAAGATGTCAACTAGCACACAGTGGCACAAGTTGAAGAGATGTTTGTCTGTGGTCACACGTCACATGATGTCGTGCGCAGGCCTTCTGTCTGGTAGTACAATGGGTGATGTTGTCTCTTCCTCTTTTGTGCACCTAAAAGCAAAGAAGCAAGAAGAACATCAGTGAAACGTGGCCTTGTTGTGGTTCAATTACTAGCACAAACAAATACAATATAATTTAGTGTGTGTGGTCACACTTGTTAGTGTTATTACCTCAGTTATTAAAACAATTAAGTATACATTGTAACCATTTGTGAGATTTTAACAACAAGGGCTTTCATGGTGTACTGTGTACACTACAGTAGTACACTCAGGAAGGATAGGAAAGAAGAAGAAGAACAACAACAAAAATACAAATGTAACGGTTTAGCATTGTGCATCACTTGGGATGCAGCACTCCGGGAGCTGCAGCTGACAAATGACAATGGAAACAATAGGCTAAGGGAAACAAAGGGAAGACAAACACCCAGGCCTATATGGCAAAAGCACACTAACTGCCTCCACAAAATGGCCGTCAGCCACATGGTCACAACACAACAACAACAAGCAGGATGCCTGGAAAACAATGAACTCAAGCAGGCCTATATGTATGGACACAGACTTTACAAAATGGCCCCTGGCCACATGGGGAGGCGTAGCCAAGGCAAATGATGGCCCACTATTACAAACACACTAACCAAACAAAGGAGGCATGCTAAACAGCACATCTTTAATGCAACAATGCCAAAAACGAAAATCCACAGGGCTAAAAAAAAAAAGGTTTGCAAGTTACAACCACACACATCCAACAAAGACATTTAACACACATGAAAAAAAGTGAAATACCAATAAAAAACACACATTTTGTATTTCAATCCAATGGCATCCATGCCCTAAATGATGTTTAAATTCAACAGACCCCACAGAAACAGTTGTTTCATGCACCCATGAGTATCTCTAGGCTATTGGTTGGAAGGCCCATTGGCAGACTAGGCCAAATAGTGAATCAATTCAAATAAATATTGCAAATTTTAAAAAAACATGGACAAAATGTTGTGAACTCTGCTACATTTTTTGCTGAATAAGAGAAGAAAAGATTGCATGCAAAACAACAACCATCAAGAAGACATGGCCACCAAGAAGAAGGCACACAGGCCTATGGCAGAAGCACACTGGCTGCCTTCACAAAATGGCCACAAGGCCAGACCACAACAACAAGCAATATGAGCCTATAATGGAAAGACAATGCAGGCCTATGGCAAAAGCACACTGGCTGCCTTCACAAAATGGCCACCAGCCACATGACCAGGCCACAACAACAAGCAATAAGTTTACAAAGTGAAGATAGACCATGCAGGCCTATGGCAAAAGCACACTTGCTGCCTTCACAAAATGGCTGCCAGCCAAATGGCCAGGCTACCACAACAAGAAGCAATAAGCCAAGCGGAACAAAGGAAAGCCATGCAGGCCTATGGCAAAAGCGCACTACCTGCCTCCACAAAATGGCCGCCAGCCACTTGGTCACAACAACAACAAGCAGGAGGCCTGAAAAACAATGAACTCAAGCAGGCCTATATGGACACAGACTTTACAAAATGGCCCCTGGCCACATGGGTAGGCTCAGCCAAGGCAAATGATGGCCCACTATTACAAACACACTCACACACTGGCCAAACAAAGGAGGTATGCTAAACAACACATCTTTAATACAACAATGGCAAAAACAAAAATCCACAGGGCAAAAAAAAAAAAAGGTCTGCAAGTCACAACCACACACATCCAACAAAGGCATTTAACACACGTGAAATACCCCCCAAATAAAACACATTTTGCATTTCAATCCAATGCCATCCATGCCCTAAATGATGTTTAAATTAAACAGACAACACAGAAACAATTGTTTCATGCACCCATGAGTAGCTCTGGGCCTACTGCCTGAAATGCCCATTGGCAGACTACTGTGCTACATAGTGAATTAAATAAATATTGCAAATTGTTTCAAAAGTTGGATAAAATGTAGTGAACTGTGCAACATGTTTCCTTTATAAAAGAAGAAAAATTACTTACAAAGAAACAACTAGGCCCCTACTGAAACTACAGGCCACCCACCACAATAATTTTTTTAAAAACGATGAAAAGTACAAATAAATCTAGCTGCATGGCCCCAATCAAAAAAAACAACACCAATTTTCCAACTTACTTGTGAAAACTCAAATTCAAATGTCCTCAAATCCAATGATATATGATGCAGCAGACGCAAAGAGTGATCCTTCTAGCTCTAAAACCAAATGAAAAGTGACCAGGAGATGAACAAAGCACTGGGAGGAGCCTGCTGGACAAAAACAGGAAGTTGGAGACTCTGGGACACTTCCTTCCTCTTAAAAAAAAAAATTTAAAAAAAAAAAGTAGAAAAAGAAAAAGGACTTCTTGCACAAAAAAGTACAGCCAAATGTCAATTTGAGAAGTTTTTTTAATCCAAATCTTCATTTTGAGAAGGTTTTGATGCTGCTCAGGGAGAGAACCTTCCCTAGATTGCAGTCGCAGTAGATTCTGCACATTCTGGATCGCGTTCTTCACAAAACTTCCGCCGGAAGCCCGATGGCACGCCCGAATGACTTGTTCGCTATCGCAATCGTTCGTGGGACCATGTGGCCGCCTAGCAGATTTCATAGCGCTAGCGAACGGCACGGGAAATTTCGTCAGCAATTGCAGGCACCCGGCAAGTCCCTCCCGCGAGCGGAGCTGAGTTTTACGCCCAGGGTTACATACCACTAGTGCCCAACCTGAACACCAAATCAGGGCCATTCCTTTTGGTGAATTTGTGAGGGCAAAAAGAAACTAGCATTGATATGGACTTTGATATATGCATCAAAAATATGAAGGCACACCTCACTGCTAGGGGTTTTGACTAACGCACAATTAAAACAGCTGAGCGTAAGGTTGTGAATATGAAGAGAAAAGACACTTTGAGAGGCAAACCACTCGAGAAGGATAAGTTCAATGGAGGACGGATAATAACTGATTACAGTAGGTTATCTGGGGTAGTGATAAGAACCATGCACAAACACTGGGATACCCTATATGCAGATAGCACCTTGAAGGAGCTCATATCAAACAGACCTGAGTGCTGCATTTGTGAAGGCCCACTAGAGGTGGTAGTTCTAGAAGGGTTCGCAGATTTTTTTGTGGACCTTGTACCTCTGTATTTGAATGGATCTGTTTGTCTCTACGGTTTTTATTTCTCTTCAGGGCAAATAATGGCATTTCACTAAGCGGATTCAAAAAGGAAACCGTTCGGCAATGTTTCTGAATTTTTTTTTAACCTCTGTTGTTGCTGAATTAAATGCAGTTACACACACTAACCAGTCTTGTGTGGCATGCACATCTACTGTAGAAGGTTCTATTTTTACATACAATAATATTTCAATAAACACAACTAATTCACTAATTGTAAATCGAAAAATGTAATCTATGGTGTAATGTGCCCATAGGGGAAGGCATATGTTGACAAAATGAACCAAGAAGTCTGGCAACTTATTTTCAAATAGTCTGTATGATTCTAATTCAGATAGCATATTTGTAACAGTCATAACATCCCATTTATCAGAAATAGAACCTGGGGTAATAATGATATCCATAGCAACTTTAAAAACATACGGAACTTGCAATGTTTCTGTAGGACCAAACATATCATGAGGAATCTTATCCCATACAATACCATCATGGACAGGGAATGCAATAAGGCTCACAAGGGACAAGTCTTTTTGGACCTTATGTGATGACGAATGGGAAGTAAGTACCTCAACTATTAGTTCTAGAGATGTACAATCAGGCAGATAGTGTCCATTTAAAAGTAGAAAGAACACTGTAACAATACAATCCAAAGGATGAGAAATAATAATGAAAGCAAAATCCAATATTAGAACAAAGGAGGAATCATGTACATTTGTTTCAGCCAAAGGAATAATCCATGCACACCATGCAGAGGCAGTCTGAGTAAAAACGGGGACCTCCTTAAGCAAAGGAGAGCAGTTGGGTACCTCCAAAGGCTGTTGATAATATACAACTTCATTGCAAGGAGCAGCAGTAGAAAATGTCAAACTCAAGTCAGAAACATACCCTGTGTGACCATCATCAATCTGCATGATCGAAAGTTCAGCATCTGAAGACCCCATCCAGGGAGTAGAAAGATTATGACTACTTATCGCATGTAGAGTGATTTCCTGCCTGCAGGGTAGGGAGAGATGACAAGGAACTACCCAGATACCCTTGTGGCCTACTATGGAGAACTGGCCACATAGTGTAACTTGATCAAATCAATGGAAACATGTTGTTTATGTTTGCAAGCGGTGACAAAATCACAGTTTGGGTACCTTGGATGGCAAGAACAGGTACAGGTGCATGATAGGATGGACCAAACTCTTTTTTATCTGCATTCTTCTCTCAAACTATATCCCCAACTTTAGGAATCCAGCCAGAAATCTCTGGTTGCTCCTTCACTTTGTCAGTGGCAGGTGGTTTAGAACTTCAGTTTGAGTGTTCATCTGAGAAGTCTTGAAATTCCTGTAAGACTGTGAAAAATTCATTGATGTCAAAGGGTGCATCTCTACCATGTTTCCAGAGTTATCAAGATCTGGCACCAACATTGGAACCCTAAATAAAATGTCATACAGAGTACGACCACCCAGGATTCATCTAGATTATTTAAAGTTCTCTGGATGCCATACAGGTGAGGGATCCAACTACGACCTGAACCTAATACTCTAGCTGTTAAGGAATGCTTTAAGTCACAGTTCTTCCATTCCACTATTGAACTTTCCCTCAGGATGATGGGGTGCAGAATAATACCCAGGGTGCCAATAGCACCACTGATGCCTTTGAGGCGAAAGCTGGCCCCTGATCCGAGTGAAATGCTGTCACTGCATATGCACCGATAAAGACCAGCAAATATTTAATAACCGTTTAAGTGACAGCTGATCGCTGTGGCCACACCCATAGAAATCGAGAACAAGAATCAACAGTCACTAACATATAAGGCATCATCCATATGGAGTGGTCCACAATGATCTAAATAGACATAATGTAATGGCTGATTTGAAACTAAAAGCAGTGTCTGTTGTAGGTGTGCAACAGTGGAATTTTTAATTTGTTGACAAATGTTGCAGCAAAGCACACATTTTCTGATTTGCTGATAAAGACTCTGCTACCAGTAGCGTTTCTGTAATCAATAAGCGGCAGCCTTCACACCTGAATGGGCAGACGCCAAACCCTCTTGAGCTGCTAATATTAACTCTAGCCTCGGGTCCCAGTTGGGTATCACTCGATCAACCACCACAAGATTGTGAGCAAAGGGGACATTTTGAGGACTCAGTAGGTAGGAGTTCTTAGCTGAATAACCTTTACGTAAGGGCTCACCACTAGCCAAGGCAGTAACTGCAGCCATTATGTAGTCATATATTCTCATATGTGAAAGAGTAATCGCAGCCTAAAATACAGTCTGAACAGCTGCCATGGCAATTTAATAAGTCAATGAATTCCCTGCAATGTGTACACAGCATGCTGATGATTCAATGTGTGGCTCATATGATCCTGTGGCAAAGCCTCTTTTGGAGCTGCCAATTTCCCCCAAACACGCCTATGCTCAATAGTATTTAATTTCAAAATCTCTGAATCCATTCAAGTGCCAATAAGGTAAATTATCATTAAAGGCCTGGCAGCAGTAATAGGAATCACACATTATAAGTGTGGGGAATTCGGAATCCGCACTCTGCAAAGTCAGATCCAAAGCGTTCAATTCAGCCAACTGGGCGGTACAGTCACTTAGAATATCTGTATGTTTGTTGTACCTGAAAAATGCCATCTTTCTTGACAACCTTAACTGCAGCACACTCTGCGGAATATTTGTACTTCGTACCCACCACTGGCTGGGCTGAACCATCAGCATAAATTATGAAAGCTTATTAATCAATCTAGAGGCAAAATGTAACTAGATATGTGGTATTTCTGTTTATAATGGAGAAATTCATGTGTTCTTAAAGTAGGGTCAAAGATATATTCTACATCAGTAGCTGTCAAGGAAGAGGCCCACTCGATCCATCTTGCATGGAAGGCTTTCACATTTGGAATGCAGGCCTTGGTGAGGGCCTCTAGGCAGGAATAAGAGACACCATGATAATGTCTCCCTTGTGCCAATGGACGTTCCTTCAGGACAGTCACCTGAACTGTAGTACATTTTTTCTGTTGATGCAGATCACTTTTCCGCATTGGAATATAAATGTGATTTATAAGCAACCAATACTATTTCTCCTTCAATAAATAAAACATGTGTAACCACTGGAACCTACATTTATACGGATCACTAAATTAGTAGAGTTAACACGAGTATGTAAGTGTTTAGACTCAAGTGTCTAAACACTCAAGAAATGAGGCAAACTACTCAAGAGATCCATTAAATAGGTACCAAACCTAGAATGTTGGTGATGCCATGTTATACAGTTCCTACAAATTTAGTAGGACTGTGTATTCGATAAATAAAACTTCCTAATATACTGACTGAGTCTTCATATGTGATCAGTAAATGCTGGTTCAACTAGGTCACAGTACCACATCTAAACTCCTAAACCTCCAGGGTTATAGATGCTGTTGGTAACCTTAAACATGACCACTCTCATTCCTAAGGAATTTGTGGAAGCAAATCTAACCCCTTCATTTGTCACTTTTGCATTCCCCAGGTTTCACAAGGAAAAGAAACAATAATACATTTTCAAATGTTTATTGAAAAGACCTAATCCTTGAAATAAAACATAAACTGCGATTATTAGACAGATGAGATGCATCATTGTTATACGCATTATTAGAATGGTGAAAAACACTAATAATTCAACCATGTTAATTGTTTCTAATGTTGCTCCTATCTATCATTAGTACCCCTATAATAGCGAGAGTATGGTTGGATCACCCTTTTGTCAGACCCTGTTGGAATGATCTAACCGCATATCTGGTGTAATGTCTCAGGAAGCCGGCATCAGTGCATCAACGAATGCACTCCATCTCAGTGTGCAAGCCTGCAAACATCTGCCTGTGCAGCTATCTTCCTTCTTGGGATAAATGTCGTAGTCTGCTGAGCTGCATCTCAGTCACAGCTCTCAGGAGCTTCCATAACTCAGGTGTGACGTGCTTCTCACCAAATTCAAAACGGATGCTGTTTAAATGATAGAACTTCAGCCTTAGCTCATTCTGCACAAGATGTAGAAAAATAACTTTACTTAGTCTGGAGAAAAGAGTTGTCTCCTAAGAGCGCATAATAAAGCAAGAACATCGCATTCTAATATCAGTGCCCCTAGAACTAACAGTGCAGACTACAGAACAACATTGTCTACCAAAAAGAAATGAGTGAGTGGCATTTTTTCGTGTCAGTGAAAAACATGCTCAAACTACCATCCTAAAAAGATGCTAAGTTAAAAAGTAAACTAAAATGGAGACTAAACAAAAACCCTGTAACAAGGGGAAAACACTTCCCCATTGCTGGGGGGTGTGCCTCCCTCCAAAACAACTCCCTAAAGTGTAACAAGGTTTCTGCCCTAGAGCACAGTAAGACTTTTTGGTATGGGGAAAAAGAGAGCAGTAGCCCATTTCCAGGAGGGGCGCTCCATCCTCAAATAACTGCCTGGGGTTTAGTGGGCTCTCTGCCACTCCCTGGGGACAGATAAGATGTAATTAACTCTTATCTGCCCCAGGGGGGTCAGAAAGACTTTTTATCCTAAGGAGAACTAGCCCATTGCCAGGTGGCTGTTCACTCCTCAAATTGCAAGCCCTGGTGTCTAGTGAGTAGATCCCTGCTTGAAGATCATTGCAGAAAGATATCTACTAGGGAGACAGATCATTTGAAACGGGAGAGCCTGCCCTTTCTTATGAAATCTGACATGCAAATCAGTGCTGGGAGGGCTAAGATATGGCACCAATCAAGTGAACGTAAAATGAGCAGATCGGCTCATTTCACTTTCTCTTTCAATGTAATGACATCAATGTGCCATGCGCTCTGGGCATCTTTACAAGGCTAGTTTAACTTTCTCTTTGAAAGTAATGACATCAGCACACCATGCAGGTTGATCGTCATTTCAAACAAACAAAAAAGCCTCAGTATGCTGGGGATGTTCTACCCCAGAAGCCTGGTCTAAAAAAAAGTAGGAAATTCCTCAGAGATATTTCTTGCCTCTAGTGCCAGGGCGTGCTGGACACATCCATAGCACTTGTGAAGCAGTGCTAAAGACCTGTCCAGGACGTCCATAGCACCCAAGAGTTTGATTAAAGACAAACAGAAAAATCAACAAATTATCTGTCACAGACCAAAAGGATTCTTCACATGCCACATTTGCTTGGTTTACAGACTTCAACACAACACATTTACCTCTAATATCCTCAAATAGCAACAAACATATGATTGTGGAATGGATCAACTGTAATAGCACTTATGATATAAACTACACCATGGGCCTCATTACAAAGTCAGTTGCGGTCCAACCGACATCTGGGGCCGCGGTCCGACCGCCACATTATGATGCGGCCGGTAGGACCACATCAGTTGAGGGACTGACCACCACTTCTGAGGACTCAAGGAGCCTGATGGGCCATCAGTCGGATCATATTCCCTACAATAGGGGCGGTGCCTGCAGAGGCCCACCATAGGGATTATGATGGCCCATTCCGACTGCCAGGACCGCCATGTAAAGGCAGCCAAAATGGGACTTTTGGGGAACCCGAGCAGGACACCGTCCCCCGTGGGAACCTGCTATGGGTCCACGGGGGCACCTGTGGTGCCCCCCCAAATATCCAAGCCCCGTGTGCCAGGCACCATACCATCTTTCCAAGTTACCAAAGCATAGATCCCTCCCAAAGGAAACTAGTATTTCCCGGTTTCACTGCTATCAATCAGATAACAAAAAATGCTGGGTGCCTCACTTACCAGGACAAGGAGTCAGTGGTACGGCTGTCATGATTTGGATGTGACTGCCTTCACGGCGGTTGGAAAGTGTATTTCTGGTATTGCGGCTTTGCTGCAGGATAAGCCGCAATAGGAAAAATACACTTTTGAAACATCCATGTACCGTGTGGCAGGCACCATGTTGTGCGTGCCACTCAATGCATGATGTTTAGGGGGGCACTACAGATGCATCTCAGGGCCCATAGAGTAGGACCACAGGGGACAGGGGCCCTGCTAGGGGCCCCTAAAGACCCTTTCCGACAGCCTTTTTATGGCGGCAGAACCGACATGAAAAGTATGACTGAAAGGTGCACCGTAATCCCCACAGTGGGGCCTAAGCAGGCACCACCTTCATTTTGGGGATTACAATCTGCCTTCCGCCTCGATGGGCTCCTTGAGCCTGTCGGAGGTGGGACGGATTCCCTCCACAGGCATCGGTCGGACCACCTGTATCATAATACAACGGTCGGACCAATGCCTCAGTTGTCGGGCAGACTGCCACCGACGAGCTGTAGACCCTAGTTCCAACTATTATACTCAACCAAAAATGATGCGGTTATCTGATAACAGGTGCTTCTAAGCCCTCATATGTCTTGCGTCTAAAAACATATTTTTTTAGATGGAATGTTCCTCACTCAAGATATTGGCATGCTTCATCATCAGGTCTGGCTCAATGCCAGATTGGGTGTGCAACACCCACCAGGCTCCAAATGGGGCTCCTTTTGGAAATCTTTTCTTTTTCCAGGAATCCCAAATGTTGAGGTACCCTAATTTTGTATTTTAGATAGGACTTTTTTTGTAATATATAAAATTATCTGTGGTAAAATTGTGTCATTATGGTTCAATAATCTTCCTTTACCACAATATGGTTAAAAATATTATGTTGGACTTAGAAGGAAATCATTTTCCAGTAAGTCCTAATGAGTTTAAATCTGGGTCGACATGCTTCTAGCCCTATCGCCCCCATGGGTCTGTGGCATTCATGAGGACTTATCACAGAAACCCCGATCTAAATGTTCAGCCCGCTATCTACTCTTTCATTTTACTGGTAGGGCCCATAATAATACTATTGTTTACTAAATCCTTATAGTTATCGCAAGATGGCGCATTGAACCACTCTTGATTTTGTGATAGCCTACAGACCTAAAGACATTATAAAACTGAAATAAGTTTCATTACCATTCAACCAATTAAATACATTACTAATGAGACTCTTTAAAGAAGTCACCTTCACTGCAAAATGAGCAACGGCCAGTGAGCACAGCATGCAACACCCACAGCAACAAAATATAATAAAACCAGTGGGCCGATATTGTGTAGCACCTATCTCATATGCAAAGATAGATCATGGAGGAAGCTATCTTATTTGATCCCATACATAACTCAGATAATGATATCAATAATTGAGCATGGAGGGCCGGCTGCTTATGGCTGTGGTTCATTTAGAAAAGCAGTACTGAAATAGATTGAAGAAACTGGACCTATTATTCCTTTCAAGAATATTTCTTGTGAGGAACAGAGTACACGCACAACTTGATCATATGACAATGGCATAAACATCAAGAGGTTTGTGGGGACACAGCCTGAACACCCTGCCATGGACGACTGGGCAGCGGCGCCTGGATGGAGGTGGGTACGTCTGCTGGTGAGTCCGATACGGTGGGGAGCTTTGGGTGGGGTGAGCACAGGTGAAACGGGCTTGGATGCCCGACAGTAGGAGGCAAAGCCCAGATAGGAGACTGGATCTGGAGAGACCTATAGAGGTGGGTGAGCAAAGCGTCTCATGGAGCTGGACTTGCCATGACCCTTGGAACTTGACCTGTATATCCTGACGGGGACGTCTGGGCTGCGATGACTAGAGAGAAGTGGGTGTACCCACTGAAGAAAAGCCTGAGCAGGCCAGGCTTTGGTACAGCAGGCTCATGGGCCCGACAGATGGTATCATAGTTTAGGAAGGCACTTCTCTTCATGACACTGAATGGCTGTGGGACTCAGGGATCCTCAAGTAGGCAGTTGAGGACCCCAATCCTCTCATTCCATTCCTCAATCTACACCGCAGTGGGGGAAAAGGTGGGATTGCTCTGGGAATGGAGGCTCCATCCTATACATAACTCTCAGTGACCCCACATGCCTCTTCCTTGTCCCCTGGGAGACACCATGAAAATCAGTGCTCTCCATGCCACTGGAGTCAAGCTATCCGGGCTGATGAGGGGTAAACCCCGATACCGGTCCTAGGATGCTTGTTTCCAGTCCATGGAGGACCTGTCTTGCAGTTCGGGCTGGACTATTCCCATTGGGTGCAGGGTCAAGATGATTTGCATATGGCTGGGTTCAAACTGGAATGTCCTGGGGAGCAAAAAAACGATGGATTTAGGTCCAGATCTCTGTACTGGGGTGAATGTATGACATTGTTCTGCATTCTGTCCATCAATTGTTTTTTTTGCATTTGTCACCCCGAGTGGGATGGGTATGCCCAGACGTGGGTCTGAATTCTGTCCATCAAATGTTCTTTTTGCCCTAGTGGGCCTGTAGCACTGATTTTGCCAACACTTATGAAGCCCTCTAAACATGTCTCTAGTAGGCCCTACTTAGCCCATAAGGCAGGGTGCTGTGTAAGTTAAAAGCAGGACATATACTTTTTAGTTTTGAATGTCCTGGTAGTGAAAAACTGTTACATTAGTTTTTTTACTACTGCAAGGCATATTTCTCCCATAGGTTAACATTGGGAATATCTTATCACATTTTATAAGTGTAAATTCCAGTTGGCAAAAGATCGACATTTCAAGTTTGATATCAGTGGACTCACAATTTAAAATGGTAATGTTGGATTTTAAGTTCCTAGTCTGAAAATGCCACTTTTAGAAAGATGGCATTTTCTTACTTTAACCATGCTATGCATCCTGCCTGTCTCTGAATACACAGCGGGGTGGGTGACAGCTGGGCTTTGTGTATTCCCTCCAGAGAGTCACACACAAAGAGATGTGACTAATGGGCCGTCAACATCCTGATGTGCCATCCTGGACATGATGGGGGGGAAGCGCTGGCACTCCTGTCCCCACACAAAGAACTGCATACCCCCTTGCAGTGAGTCTGGAGCCAGGGCAGGAATGGCAGTGACTCTGTGCACTTCAAAGGTCTCTCTTTGAAGTCTCTCCCACTTCAAAGGCACACCTGGGTATAAGTACTGGACCTCTGACACCACCCACTCAGTACACTTCTGGACCTGTGGATACAGGAAGGACAGCTATGCTGCTGAAAGGACTGTCACTTTTTGCTGTCACTCTTTGCTGGACTCCTGCTTTGCTGTGCCTGCCCTGCTGCCTTCCCTGCATGGAAGTGAGAACTGGACCTGCATCTGTACACCCCAGAACCAAAGTAACTCCATGGGCTTGCCTCCTGTTCTGAAGTCTCATGGACATCAAAGACTTCCCACAACCCTGCTTCAGCACCTGGACTCTGTCTTCTGTGAGTCTTGCCCTGCCAAAGTGGTGCTAATCCAGTCCTGGGCCCCTAGAAGTGGATTTTCTGTGCTGTTTCCATCAAAATCCACGCATGCCGTTGTTGCTCCAGTCAGAACCAACGCATCCCCCCTCAATGCCGACGCATCACCGCTGCCGCCAAAGACATTGCATCACCGGTTGCGCGGGCTCCACGACAACACAATGCCTACATCTGAAAAAGCTGAGACTATGCATCTCGATTTGTGCGGCTTGGAACCTACATCCAGAGTGATCAACGACGATGCATCGCCTCCTCTGCTCTACACATCGGGCCCCGTCAATGTTGGAAGAAGGTACTTTTTTCAGCGGGCAAGGTTGGTCCCTGTATCCAACCCTTGCTCCATGGTGGGCCTGAACTTTTGGATTTGACCCGGCCTAGCATGACCAGATAACCTCGGTTGGCGCTAAATGCTTTAAGCCACTATATTTCAGTTTATTCTTTAAAAATTCTGGTTAAACTCTGGTTCTACATATTGGATTATTGTCGTTTTGGTCTTGTTTTGTTCATTAAATTAAGTTCTATATTTCTAACCTGGTTTCGATTATTTTTGTGTGGTGTTTTTGCTGTTTTATTGTATTCGGTGTTGCACAAATACTCTACACATTGCCTCTCAAGTTAAGCCTGCCTGCCTGCTCTGTGCCAAGTTACCAGAAGGTGAGCAAAGGTTAATATAGGGTGTGTATCTGACTTACCCTGACTACGATTGTGGTCCCTACTCGGACAAGGTGCATTCCTCTGCTCTGACAACTAGAGACCCAATTTCTAACATACCCCATTCCTGCATTGGTGCAAGACCCTGTAAAACCTTTACACAAGCAATTTACCATTTTGGGGGAAGTTGTTTGCCTCCTTGTTGAACCCACAGGGAATTAAATGAATCTGCCTTGTTGGCAATTTTCTGTAGCTACTTCTATTGAGTTGCACACAGAGAATAGTGTGATTTGTTTTTCTAGGGCGAGGAATGGGAAATGTCCTGGTGGGATTGGGCCATCCGGGTTGGTGGGTTATTATAGGAAGGAAGGGCATTAGTTTTTATGCACATGATTGACACTCCAAGACAACAGCAGCAGTCAAAGAACGTCACATAACATCATGGCCTCATTAAATCATACAGGCCGAATTGTTACAACTAGTCAAATATACCCCCACCCCTACCAATTATATTCACCACCATGCTGAATGATGGGCACACTGCAAGGGTCTCGTGTCTGACCTCCAATGTAAGAGGTCTAGGCAAAGCCCAAAAGAGAAGACAGGTACTGGCACTTCTAGATAAACACCACGTAGCTATGGCATTACTACAGGAGAACCATTTTGATCCATGGGAGCACCCCTCTATTGCGAACAATGGCCAGCCTACTGCTGCCTGCCTTCCTACTCCTTCTATGCCCAGGGAATTTCCATACTGATAGAAAAGGCACTCCCTTCACTGTGAAGGGAACCAGCCAGGATGACCAGGGATGCTATGTTATAATATGGGGAAAGTGGGGATCCACACATATTACTATGGTCAACTGCTATGCACTGAATATAGATGACCCAAGGTTCTTCAACATTCTATGGGGCAAGATGCTACCACCAGCCATGGCTCATTGTTGTGAGGATGCAATTTCAGTTGCACTCTAACAGACAATATCTATGGGTCCTGAGCAATCCAATCCACCAGTGAGCCATGTGTCATCAGTGATGTCTTAAATGATGTCATGAAACGTCATGAGTGATGTAATATGTGAGGTCATAAGCAGTGCATGGCGGGGGCGCAATTTATACTTAACACTGCTAACTATGAATGGTGAATTTCTGTTTTTTTTTGTTCAAAACATTAATGTTGTCACTGACATATTCACCTAACTATAACAATAATTTAACCTTTGTTTTTTTCAGTTAATTTCTTGGGTTTTTCGTAATGTAAAGCAAACCTTTCCTTATGGCCAGGCCTGTGGAAAACTCCCCACAGGCAGCCAACCCCACAATGCGCATTATGTTTGGCCTTTGACCTGTGGCCAGGCCCTGTACCAAACCCACCTGGAGCAAGCACCATTGCTCACTATTAACGTGGAAGGAGCAGGGACAAACAGGCAGAGCTTGTAGGTGATTTGGTGCCTTTGCATGCTCAGTAGCAATTAAAAGGGAGAACTATGAACTCTGCTCTCAGACCAGGAGATGACAAGAAAGAACCCAGTTGTCTTGGAAGTTGCTACAGAAGAGATGGTGCTCCAATATATCAACGATACATTCACCTCCATAAAGGACTTCAGATAATTTTTCAGCATGCACTTGTAAAGAAACCACACTGTCCATCAGGCTGGAAAATGACTAGTACACCGTTGTATGCTACTAATGTGGAAGGGGTGGGGTGTAAGAAAACACTCCTTTTGAATATGCCCCTGCCTTTTTCCCCCCAGTTCGACTAGTAGATGCTGCTTTTAAACTCTGACAGTGCACTGGAGCCTGCTAACCGGGCCATAGTGCCAGTGCCTTTTGCCCAAAAGTGATATGTGTAGATTGACAAGCCCAGTTGACAAGGACTTTATCCCCTTATAAGTCCCCAGTATATGGTAACAGCGGTATTCAGGGCATGGGTGGTAAAGGGGTCCCCATGGCTTGCAGCACTGTGTGTGCCATCCTGAGTAATCCAAGTAAACTACTGACAGCAGGTCTGCCATTGAGACTGCAAGAGCAGTGCAAACTGCTCAAACTCACATTGCCCTCCCAATGTGTGGCATGCTCAATGTCTTTAATATATATCAGTCACCCCAAAGGAAGCCCTCCTAAAGCCCAGGATGCAGAGTGCATTATATTAAAGGTGTGGGCATGTAAGTGCAGGCTTATATGTCCTATAGTGCCCTTTACCATTAAAGGACACTATAAGTGATAGATGGTCCATGGGATAACATGGGCTGGCACCACTGTTCCCAATAAGGTGCGCGCATGCGCGCTCACGCACCTCTGTTACCTGGAGCGCGCACTGCTGTGTGTGGAGCGCGCACACACACAGCACATCCTGCGAGAGCGTTCGCGCCGCTGCTTTTAAAAAGCAAGTGGCGCGAAAAACGGGTGTGTCCTGGTTGCAGAGAGCGGCAGAATAGACCAACTTCAACAGAAGACGAGGGAGCGGCAGGTAATTCTTGCGGCAGCCTGTGGGCACTTGCTTTCTTCTTTTGAATTTAGAGCCTGGCTGCGGGGCATATTGTGTGCTTTTGTTTAAGTATTCATGTTAATTGCAGCGCCGCCACGAGCTGCGATTAACAGGAATACTTTAAACAAAAGCACACAATCTGCCCACAGCCGCGCTTTAGTAACAAAAGAAGTTCAGCAAGTCTACAAACACGGCGTGTAAAGCTCACGCCGTGTTTGAAGACTTGCTGAATTTCTCTTCTTAACAGAGCTGGGCTGCAGGGTGATTGTGTGACTTTTTTTTACGTTTTCTTGTTAATTGCAGCTCCAGAAGGGTGCTGCGATTAACCAGAAAACTTTACCAAAGTCCCACAATCACCCCGCTGCCCAGCTCTATTAAGAAAAGAAATGCAGCAACTCTACAAACACGGTGTGTAAAGCACACACGGTGTTTGTAGACTTGCTGAATTTCTCTTCTTAATAGAGCGCAGCTGCGGGGTGATTGACACTTTTGAAACATTTCTGTGCTTGGCATAGTGTGCCGCCCGACTTGTATTTTCCTGTATCTGTCGTGGCATCCAGATGTATGATACAACAAGTAACATCATACCTGCAACAAATCGCACTATTGGCTTTGTA
This sequence comes from Calotriton arnoldi, assembly GCA_963921515.1. Classification (NCBI taxonomy): domain Eukaryota; kingdom Metazoa; phylum Chordata; class Amphibia; order Caudata; family Salamandridae; genus Calotriton; species Calotriton arnoldi. The sequence continues at coordinate 501,769 of CAWUFW010010830.1, read as the reverse complement.
AGTGGTTGCTAGTTGCATAAGATAAATAAGCAGCAACTATGGCTTGTATATAATATTGAAAAAGCTTCCACTGAAAGCCCTGATGACACCACAAAAATGTTGCTGCCCCTGAGTTTCAAAAAGAGAAGGGAAGCAAGTGTTAGTGAAGAGAATACTCCCGACAGATGGATCAGTCATTTATACACTTGCAGCTGCCATCTGCTAAGACCTGCATCTTGGCAAGATTAAAAATCTTGGCAAGGCTTAACCAGCCTTCCACCCTTCTTAGTTCGTACAGGTGAGCACACTTACATAGAGCGAGCGTTTAGAAATGACAAGATGGCGAAAAAGGCTCCTTATGGAACCCCAACGTAGATATGCAGAGACGCTACTGCTGAAGCATTGCCATACCACACTCGCTGTCTTCTCTGACATATCTTTTGTCCTTTTTTCTTCCACTCCCCAGCTGCTCTCGCCGTCTCCTTCTCTTCTTTTTCCTCTTCCTCATATCTGTCCCACTCCACATTTACCCACTTTCCCCTTCTCCCCCATCCCATTCTTGTCTCCATTTCCCCCTCGCTGCCTGTTCTTTGCTTTCTCTCTTACCGGTTTTCCATTCTCCATTCTACCTCCCAGTTCTCCAAACTCTCTGGCTGCCTTTCTCTTTCCGTCCCTCTCTTACCAAGTTCTCCATTTCCCCCTTCTCCATTTCTCGTCTTTGCGCTCTGACTTTTTTTCTCCTTTGTTCCTCTCTCCCTCTTTCTCCGCCACTAAATCCTATTTTTCACTTGTCTCCTCTCCTTTTCCTTCTGGCTGCTATGTTACAATTTTGAAAACACATACCACTATCCATGAATATTAGATGGAAGCACATTTAGAATTTGGACCAGTGTGCCTCTGCAGTGTCGGTGACCTGGCCAAAAAGGACATTAAAAAGCTGAAATTGGATCATAAATCCAAAGCTGTTCTTATCAGGGGCCCCTGAAATAAGTTTGGCCCAGGGCCCTCAAAATCCATAAGATGTCCCTGTGCATTTGTTAAAGTTTTCATGTTAATCGCAGCACCCATCATGAGCTGCAATTAACACGAAAACCTTAACAAATGCACACAATCACCCTGCAGCCCAGCCCTATTAAGAAAAGAAATGCAGCAACATAGTTGCCAAGGTTTCAAATTGCAATGTGGGACGTTTTCATAATTTCACTGCAATTATTAGTGCCATATGAACAGGGCCGGCTTTAGTGCTGGTGGCGCCTGGTGTGACAATGTTTGTTGGCGCCCCAATGACCACCTCCGCCACGGATACTCTCATTACCAACCTTTAACAGTGCCCCTCAAGTCCATAACTCCTCTCTCTTTCATATTTATTTTGTTCAATAGCGCCACTCATACCAGTGTAAGGTGTTAAGCACTTTACATCGCATACACTTTACACAGAGACTTTGAATCCGTGTGTAAATCAATGTATAGGAAATGTTACATCAGACAGAGGAATACAATTTGTAGGAGGCACAAGTCATCCATACTGGTATACAGTATACTTCAAAAGTTCTTGGTCTGAAGAAGCATACAATAAGAATTTAAAACGTAACACCATGGCTTTACTGATAATAATTGATATCTACCCAAGTGAAACCTTTTTGCAACATTAGGATAATGAAAGACTGGGGGGAAAATTCATAATGTTCTAATCTATACCTTACAGTTTGCATGCAGCTCTTTGATAGTTAATAGCTCACTGTTCTATATTAGGATTTAAACTTATAAACTGCAGGTGGAAATGCACCGTCTTTTCAGTTTTTTAAGCAAAAGTTTGGAGTGATATTTGGCGCTGCACACATGCGCGGTCTGGTTCTTGCCGCACATAGCCATGGCTGCAGCGCACAGAGACCCTACACTGCCGCACACAGAGGAAAAAAATTAGAGGGAACATTGGCTGGCACCCGAGCAAACCCAAGGTTGGCATCTCCATTATGGTGCTGCCTAAATATGTCATGTTTGTTATTAAACAACGTGCCACCTCACCCCTGACATGAATCTCGTATTGAGGACAATGTGCATTGCACCCAGGTGGCTACCTTAGTGGTTGCCCACCTGGTTGCTTCAGCTTCTCTGTGTTGTGGCTAGCAGCCCGAACTTGCTGCCACCAAGACAGGATTCTGACCTCCTGCCAGGAAGCGTGAACACATCGAGGAGTCAGTGACAAAGGTCTGAGCAGGAAGGAGGTCACATCGCCTCCTTCTCAGGGTGGCTAGTGAAGAGGCACATCAAGGCAATGAGCTTCAAAGGCTACACCACTTATGATGTGCATCAGGGCTGCCTCCCAAAGGAGGAAACAACCCTGCCCCAGGCATATATGCTCCCAGATAGGCGGTAATCTTGGTATGCAGGAGGTGTGCACTCCCAGAGGGCTAGCCACACCTTTAGAGTGAGCTGTCTGATCTGTACAGCTAGCGAAGACTTCTGTCATTTTTTACAGTGGAAGAAATAGTAGGTTCTGGGTAGAAAAGGTTATCTACACCTCCAGGGTGGATTAGCTGCTGGGACAAGTAGCCTATTGGCCACTTGCATCCACACCCCTAAATCTAGGATTTAAGGGCTACCCCAGACACCAGTACCTCAGTTCTGAACAACCTGCATCAAAGTGGATAAAGAAGAGACACGTGTCTGTGACAACAGAACTTGCATAAAGCAAAAGAGGGCTACTCTGTCCCTGTGGCAACGCTCCTGGGACTGCCTGATCGACATTCGTCCTAGGCTAACTCTCGGTTCCCCCAGACAGAGGGACCACTGTGAGAGCATGAAGCACCCTCAGACTCCCCTGGACTAGTGGCACTAGTCTCCTGCAAACTGCAGGTAAAACAATGCTCAGGCTCCAAAGACTCGCTCGCCTTAAGGCTCTTCCACGGATCGCCCTGATCCAGTGCATTGTGGAGGCTGTAATCCTGCTTTCCATGAAGTTACAGGCAGCTACCTCATTACCCGGGACCACCGTTCCCAATTACCGCTGCCAAGGCTTGTAGATTGCCAGTCTGGCAAGCGACACCTCCATTCGCTGCTACACCTAGAGAGAACTCCATCCGATGCTTATCCGACATTAGCAGCGGCCCCATCGTTGTGTCTTTGCATCTTGTTCCCCGTAGCATAGTTTTAGCGGTAAAAGCTGCTCTCCAGCGGCTCCCGTTCAGCACCAGGTATAGCTAGGACAACTCTGCACCCAGGCTCTAAAGACCAGGCAAAACTGAACTGACTATTGTGGCTTGGTCCTGGGACTCACATCACCTGCACCCTGCATGGGTTCCATGCAACTCGACCTGCAAGTGACCGATTGTCACTAGTGATTTTTCCCATTGGCCACAATGATAATGCTTCATTGTATTATTTTGAACTAAAAAGCTCCATAAGATAACCAGGTGCATTGTGGGATTTGTAGTCCCAGATTCTAAAAGGCAAACCAGGGCATCTGAATCCTTGTCTGGTGCTGTGGACCACTTTCCTGCATCAAGAAACACTTCTGGAAGTAAGTGTAAAAGTGTTTCATCATGGGTGGCCTGAAATCTGGACTTTATCCCGGTCCAGCAAGACCTTTTTTAACTCTATGAGCTCTATTTGCGTCTAAGAGTTAGTTTTACTTTTAGAGTTTAAAAATTCCTATCTCTGGTTCCCTACATTGGATTTTTGCAGTTTTAATGACATTTTAATCATAAAAATATTTCCCATTTTCATAAATTGGTGTTGGATTTTTTATTATGTATTGTGTCTTACTTATCTAATGTATTGGTGTTTTTAAAAGCTTTGCACACTTGTCTACTAAGTTAAGCATGCCTGCTTGTTACCAGCTACCAAGGGTTGAGCAAGGCAATAATTTATTGAACCTAGACAGGACCTTTTATTGTCATTGCAGCCTTATTACTAGTGGCAAGTACCTACTTATCCCTACTTATAAACCACTTTCCAGCATTTGGTGTTCAGTGGTGAGGATAAGTACCTGTGTTTGACTACACCATACAGTAATTATTTGAAGAGCTTTAAAAATCCTCTAAATTGACTTAGAATTAAAATTGATTTTTGAATTTTTGAAAATTTGGACTAAATTTGTTTTTTAATCCATGTTTTTGATTTTTCTAAATTGTTCTAACTCTGTGTTGCCGAAATGGTTATGACCCAAAACTAGGGATACCATGGAACTTGATCCGGCTAACCTGTCTAAACTCACAGTAGCTGAGCTTAGGGTACAGTGTAGGGCTAGGGGGCTCCGTGCTGCTAATAGGATTAGAAAGGCCGAGATGGTTAGGTCCCTCAAGGCCTGGACAGAGTCATCTCCAGAGAATGAAGGGGAGGGAGAAAATGGCCCTTCCAAATATCTCCGGGTGAAGGATGATGACAAATTGTCCAGTTTTTCTAGCACCAGGTTCATACTTCCAGCTACTAGGGGGGGGAGAGGCTCCCACAACAAGAAGCAATGCTGTCCCTTGCAGAGAGACAGCTTGAGGCTCAGTTGGCATCCACAGCTTTAAAGAAGGAGAAACTGGAACTGGCAAAGAAGAAGTGGGCAAGGGAGGAATCAAGAAGAAATGGTGGCAGCAATAAAGAGGAAGGTGTCGAGATATCCAGGATTGGTGGGTTTGACCCCAGGCTTCCAAAGGGAATAGTGCCCAAGTATGTAGAGGGGGAAGACATTGATAAATGGCTGGCTGCATTTGAAAGGGCCCTTGAGATGAGGGGTCCACTCTAAGTATTGGGGTTCACTTCTGTGGGAATTGATCCCAGTAGCTGTAAGGGATAGGCTCCTGACCCTACAGGAGGCGAAATTTCATTCCCACATGAGAAAATGTGTAGTCAGGAAATTTGGTCTGACCCCTGAGCAGTACAGGGTGAAGTTCAAGGACACCTAGAAAGTAGGCACCCAATACTTGGCAGACTTTGTAAACATCTCAGTGAAAGCGCTAAAGGGCTGGAGTGAGGGCAGCCAGGTAAGTGCCTGTGAGGGGCTCAACAATTTGTTTATGAAGGAGCCCATATGACTAGTTGCCTCCCAGAGATTTACACCAGCATCTAGTGGATTCAAAGCTTTCTAGCCCCGGAGAGCTGGCTTTGAAAGCTGATGAATGGGTGCAAACCCGAGTAACCAGGCAGTCCCAGGAGGGAGACTCCAAGAAGGGAGGATTAGGCCCACAAAAACCTGAGGAAGGAGGTGGTAAGCCTACCACAGTGACTCCCTCAGTACCTCAGAACTCTAAAAAGGAAGAGGGCAGATCCCATCCTGAATCTGATAGACAAAGGCAGGGGAATCTAGGGCTGCAAAGGTACTTGGTAACAGGGTGTTCTTTGACTGTCAGCAGTCAGGTCACTTCAGGGGTGTTCCAAGAAGCTGGTTAGTACTGGGCTGTCCAGTGTAGCCATAGAGTACGACTCCTCAGATGAGGAGGTCCACATAGCATTTTGTTGGGAGATGGTAAGCTGGTGATTCCTGAGGGTGGGAGTAGGCACTTCCCCTTCAATCAGGTGAATGGGATCCTTGCAATTGGCCTACGAAACACATGTTCCAGACACACTAATGTTAGTGACAGGTTGGTGTCCTCAGACATGTATGTGCCAAGAGAGACAAGTAGTGTAAGGGTAGCCCCAGGTGAGGCCACAACCAAACCTGTAGCCATAGTGCCCCTAGAGTGGGAGGGTATCCTTAGCTGGTATAAGGTGGTAGTCAGTGCAGACCTCCCCTTAGATTGCCTCCTGGGCAATGACTGCTCAGAGGTTAGTCTGATCCCAAGTGGGGCGGTCGCCCAGGGGACACCCAACCCAAAGTTTCTGGGGAGCCAGTCCCCACAGTTATGAGACACAGGTCCCAAAAGAAAGAGAAAAAGACGAGGAAAGGTAAGCCACTCTTAAAGAGAGTTCCAGTGAGCCAAGGGTCTTCTGTTCCAGTAAGGAAAAAATCCAAAGTTGGCATTGGTGAGGCTTCGCTTGACCGAAAGGAAGTCTTGAGCATTTAGGCAGCTGTTAAGGAGGTGGGTGTCCCCCCTGCCCTGAGAGAAGGGAGAATGGAAGAAGGGGGTCTGCTATAGGATGTGATAGCACCCCGCTTGAAACAGCAAGAGAAGTTCCAGGATCCCACAGTTGCCCCCTAAAGCTGCTCAGCCACCTGTCAGAGGAGAGCTTAGGGTGAGGTTCTGGATTCGGACAGCTGTCAGTAGTCTCTGCTGGGTGCAGGCCTTCATGACAGCACTGTACTTTGCATGGGAGGCAGATCCCATGGCCAAAAGTAAGGTAGGACCCCTGACCCTGTTGGTCATGATGGGGTTGCTCAAGTGTTGGGTAACCTCTGTGGGTAAGTTAGTTGTTGCCCTAACAAAGTTAGGGATAGAGGGGGTGGGGACCTCACTGCGCAAACTAAAAGAGAGGAAGAAAATGAAACAGTCGAGATGAAGTTTCAGTTTAAAATGGGTCCTGTTACTGTAGAGATGGGTCAGCTTTTCAGAGGAAATAACCTTGGTAGGAGTATGTAAGGCAGAGTAGGCCCTACAATTGTACAGCCTGGTTTCTTCACTTTCTTCCTCGCATGACAGACCAGGGAAACACTCCCAGGGTTGGTCTGAGTATCCTGGGCTGTTGGCTGGGGGTATGGGTGTGGTTGTGTGAGAAAAAAGGACCTGTTTGCAGTGTCCCACACTTTTGGCCCCCATTTTGACTACGATATGCTGGTTTTATGGCTCTGATTGTGCCTTGGGCTCTGTTAACCAGACTCAGGTCCTATACTCTGATTAATAGTACACGGTCATTAGGTATAATTACAATTGGTACTGCCAACCTACAGTCCCTAGTATATGTTAGGGCAAGAATGTCTAGATGCACAGTAGATTTAATGCACTTTTGTGTGCACTACTGTGGTGCCTGCTGTCATTTTAAAAGCTAGCCCTGCCTTGCAGGCTGCTTTTAAATTAAAATTATATGCAAATTTAATTTTTGAATTAAAGGTGCTTCCAAAGTCTCAGACTACCTTATTTTTACATATACGTCACCCCTAGAGTCTCCCCAAGGTGCCCCAGGGATAGGGTGCCTTGCAGCTAACTATAAACAGGGACATTATAAACAATGTTTTATATGCCCTGGTGAGGGAAAAACTGCCAAATTTCGTTTTGCCCCCATTGTAGCACAATGGCTCTGTAGGCTAACATGGAAATACTTTATTAAAGAGTAACTATTGAAAGAAAGGAGCTAAAATATACTACAAAGTATCAAAATGATAGAATAATTCCAAAAACTTGCCACTGTTAAATTTATTATAACTATCACAGAAAATACGTTATAGAACTTTCTCTTCTGTAAGCCAAATCCAGCCTACCAGAAGCCCTGCTCTTATTGGTCAGCCTCTGCCACGCTGATTCAAGCTGTCTTAATGAGGTGCGAAGTGGCCTGACTAGAGACAAAGTATTTCCAGTTGGAGGAGAACGGCAAGCTTCAAAGCAAAAGGCAGGTTGGGGATGGAGTAGTGTAGGAAAGTAGAATCTGCTTCTTATGGTTACCCCCACTTTTTGCTTGATGTGACATTGTTTTTGGCTAGTCTGACTGGGATCCTGCTAATCAGGACCCAAGTCTATCTGCTTAATCTCTATACTGTTATGTACCTAGGTACACTCCAGATTGGATACTGGGTACCCTTGTCAGTCCCTAGTAGATGGTACCCATGTACCCAGGGCATAAGTACCCCAGAGGCATCACATGGGCTGAAGCATGTATTATGCCACCCATGAGAGGCCATGCAAAATGGAACTACAGGACTGCCATTGCAGCCTGTGTAAGTTGGTGCATGCACCACTTACTTAGGATCTAGGTTTACTATATCTAAGGGTCACTGCACTTAAAAACTACCAGTCACCCCTATAGCAGGCCTTAATAATCCTGAAGGCAGGGTGCTTAGTTCTAAGTGAGAGGGTGCCACTGCATGAGCAGGACACCCCTGCAGCCTACGGAGTCCATTCTCCCTGGTTGTCAATGAAGCAGCCATATACAACATATAGAGGGGCATTACGTAACCGCGTGATGACCAACTCTAAAACGGCTGAAACTAACCCTATCGTGTTTTGTGTCAAATATGTTGGAATCATACCCCCCACACCGGTAACCGCTGTGGGAGTAAGGTATGATTCCACCCCTCAGAAGCGAGCTTTGTGGGGTCCCTGGTGTTCCCGGTACCAGCCTTCTAACTCCAGACAGCACAAAATGGTTGCTGCCGACCAGAGACACATTTCTGCCCTCCTGCTGCTGAGTCAAGCTCGAGCAGGGGAAGGCAGAACAATAGACATCCTGTCACAGGGAGGTGTGACCACCTCCCAGACAGGATTTAGTGTATTAGGGCTGGGTGGGTGCGCTTGCAAGCGACTGAAAGTCTGTATGAGGTGCACATTTGGTGTCCCTGTGCATAGTCCAGTTCAAACCAGTACTGGGAGCCGTTGGCTCCCACTCTGGTGCGAAACTGGACAAAGGACATGGGAGTAACCTCCCCTCTGTCCAGACCCTCCCCTGGGAGGGTCCGCTTAATCTTTACAACCCTCCCCCGTGGGTACTTAAGGGTATACCTGGCTGTAGGACCTTAGATTCATTGTGGACAAGATTCTAACCAGAAACCACTGTACTTCGACCGTCTGGGCACTGTGGACTTCGCTGGACTTTGTTTGCACCTGACTGCGTCTCCCTCTCAGTCTGCTGTATCGTCTGTGCCTGTGCACCATACAGGATCCGTGTAGGACCTGTGGAACATCAATACAACTGAAGATAGTTTCCCTTGCAGTGACAGTCACTCCCCTGCATTCGCAGGCACCGTAACACTGCTGACCGGTCTGCTGATCCTGAGCTCCTATGGACTCTTAAGGGTCCAACAACACAGTAGGTGGGTTTATACATCCCGTGAGGCATGAGCTGCCCTCTCACCAAGATTGAGGGCAGAATCCCTCGTGGGGGCTGCAATACCCGAACCCCTGGGCACCACGTACATTTGCAAGTGCATGTGTTTGTTGGCAATTCTTTATCAAGTGCATTGGGCTCCGAGTAGCCCCAACTTTTGCCACCACCTTCTACAAATATCTTCAACCACCTTGCACCGTGTGCTCCGTGGCCTGTTGTTTTGTGAAGCTGCTTGAGGGCCTCTTGCGACTCCTGTGCCTCCAGCCTGTGGGTCCATTAGATGGTAAACTTTGCTTTTCTTGGGCTCCTCTGGTTGCTCCAGGCTTGCCCTGACTCCCCTGTGTGTGGTGAGTCTCCTGGGCCTTGCTTGTCCGAACCGTACACTTCCTTGACCTTCTGCGTCGGTTTCCGTTGCCAAGGCTTGTTGGTGCTCCCGCCGGACACTGACCCCTCAGCACTCGACATCCTTCGTGGGACAGCTCGTATCTGGATCCTGGTTGTCCTCGACGTCACCTGGTCCCAGCAGCTGCAGAGTCAAGGTCCCCGTCAACTATACTGAAGCACCCGACAACGGTGGGCATTCGTCTACCGCACCCCTGGTCACCCTGAAGTGACCCAGACTCTGTCCCCTCTGCTTTCAGGTACTCTTCGACAAGGATCCATGTTTGTATTCCAACGGACATTCTTCTCCCTTCCAGCAGCGGCTCTTCTTTGAAGTCCTCCATTGGGTTCGACGGCCGTTTCCGACGCCACTTCACACTTATGCACCCGGCTCCCCTGGGTTAGGTAACTTGGGTACTTTGGTATCCACGGGTGGGGTGTCTCTCCAACCTGCTGTCTTCCACGGGGTTTCTTCATAATCCACTGGGAAGGGTCCTTAATCTTTAAAACTCCAACCGTGACTTTCACATAGAGTTGTACGGAGCGTGCGGTCGTGTTCCCACACTGCACCCGTACTCCGTGGGGTCTCTATCTACTCATCGTGGGTGGTTCCTTGGGGTCCCAGCGATTCTACATCCTCTCGACATCGTCCTGACTCGAGTTGTGGTTCTTATACCACTTTCTTAGTATATGGTTTGGTCCCCCCCTGGGGCCCGCTGTGTATTAGTGCTATTTACTGTCATTTCTTTGCTGAAGTATTGTGTGCTTTGTGTCTATCTCTGTGTAGGAGATACTGTAACGTACTAGATAGTGTTATATAAATAAATACATATTTTTATAACTACTGAGTGGTTCTCTTTACATTTAATCTGTACTATAAGATTGCATTCTGGAAAAACAAGCTGCTTTACACTCCTTCAAGACTTAGCCTGAAGGCTGCTCTCCACAGCTACCACTTGGATAGCTTTCTAAGGTTGTCTAAAACCTCTTAAATTACCATAAGGGTTGTCTGGACTGGTGCGGGGTGCCCAGTTTAATTAGTGGACAGCATATACCAGGCCAGCCTCTCACATTGGTGTGCAGCGGTTGGGATTCAAGCCTGCATTATTTTACCAGATAAATCTTTATATTGATTAACTGAAAAACCACTCAGTACTAGGCACATATAATACAAGCTTAGACTAAGTAAGTTCTACTGAACTTGGGGTTGGGTAGTTAAGGGTCTAGCACACCCTTTCTCCAACCTAAGAGAGTTTAGCCCCCCCTTGGTTAGGTAGGTGCAACACCACACCACACTTAGTATGTCTACTAAAGGAGATGCCAGTGGCTCTCTGCCTTCTAGATACAGTGAACCTTTGTTCCAAGAACTGAAAGCACTGTGTGCCTCTAGGAAGCTGAAGACAGGCAGGAGTGCCAACACTCAACGCCTGGTAGAGGTGTTACTGTTAGATGACCTAGGGAAGAATCCTGGGTCAGATGAACAGGACAGAGTGGGTGGGCCAGGGTGTGAGGATACGTCTGGAGGGGGACCCCTCTTTGACCTAGAATCTAACCTGGACCAGGGGGAACCTGAAGGCTCCCACCTGGACAACTCAGATCTTCAGGAGGAAGATGGAGAAGGCTTTGGGGCCCCTCCTTTGTTCCTCCTGGAACAGTGCAGAGTTTACCAAGGAGATCTAGATCTCCCTTTACAGAGTCTAATCACTCACGACAGTCTGTAGGGACCTCTGTATCTAGCAAGAGGGACCACTCTTATGATAGGGAATACCAACTTCTTGAACTGGAGGAAGCTAGGCTTAGGCTCACGAACTTGCAGTTGGCCCTTGACAAAGAGTCCCTAGAGGTCCAGAGAGCTAGAAATAAATTGGGACTAGAGTCCCATGGTGGCAGCAACTGTGTCCCTAGAGTTAAGGAACATTCCTTTGATCATAGGAACCTGAGCAAGATTGTCCCTCCCTACCATGTTGGGAATAACATCCACAAATGAATAACTGCTTTAGAGAGGGCCTGTAGAGTTCAGAAGGTCCCTCAAGATCAGTGGGCAGCTATCTTGTGGCTCCCCTTTGCTGACAAAGGTACAGATAAGCTCCTCACTGTTAGAGAAGAGGATGCTGACAATTATTCAGTTTTGAAGAGTGCTCTCATTGATGGGTTTGGCTTAACCACTGAACAGTACAGGATTAAGTTCAGAGACACCCAGAAGGCACAGGCTCAGGACTGGGTAGGATAGGTTGGTTGCTTGGCAGCAAGGTGCATGACTTTGAGGGATTGTACAATTTGATTATGAGGGAGCAGATCCTTAATAATTGCCAAAATCAGCTGTTGCATCAATACCTGGTAGACTCTGATCTGACTTCTCCCCAAGAATTGGGAAAGAAGGCAGACACGTGGGTCAGAACCAGGGTGAAGCAGAAAAACCAGAACACTGGTGGCGACCAGAAGAAGCAAGATTCTAAAACTCAAGATAAGGGTGGGGACAAGGGTAAAGACAAAAAATAGTCTTCATCAGGGCCCCAAAAACCTGCATCTGGAGGGGAGTCGCAGTCCAACAAAGGTAAAGGCAAAAGGAAACCTTGGTGCTATCTCTGTAAACTGAAAACCCATTGGACAAGAGATGCTGATTGTCCAAAAGCCAATGAAAATCCTCCTACCACCACTGCCCCTAAGGCAACTGCGCCCCCTAGCACAAGTATTAGTGCTGGTACAGGGAACAAGGGATTAGTAGGGTTAACCTTGGGCTCTGAGATGGGTTCTGGCCTAGCCAGAACTCCAACTCAGGCTGTGCTTGTCTGTGATGGTGGCATGGATTTATCCACCTTATTTGTCAGTCCCAGTAACCTGGGCAAATACAGACAGCAGCCTTTGATAAATGGTAAGGAGGGCATGGCATACAGGGACACAGGTGCAAGTGTCACTATGGTGACTAAAGATCTTGTGACCCCTGATCAAATCATACTTGGAGAAATGTACCAAGTGACCAATGCAAACAATGTCAGGACTGACCATTCCTTGGCAGTTGTTAATTTCAGCTGGGGAGGGGTAACTGGCCCTGAAAAGGTTATGGTAAGTTCAGACCTACCAGTAGAGTGTTTGTTAGGCAAGGATCTGGAAACTTCAGCTTGGGCTGAAGTGGAACTAAGGACTCATGCAGCAATGTTGGGCATTCCTGCAGATGTGTTTGCTGTGACTAGGTCACAAGCCAAACTGCCAACCACTGAACAGGCCCTGGATCCTGGAACAATTGACCAAGGGCCTTCCAAGAGCAGGAGGGGTAAGGCTGTGTCTTCCCCCAGACTCAGAGCGAGGATCAGTCTCTAGAGGGAGATGATCTTAGCCCCTGTAAAGGGACTGTCTCAGATGAGCTTGAACCCGATCAGGTTGAGTTCTTGGGGACAGGGGGGCCTTCCAGGCCACACCTGAGTTTAGAGCAGCAAACCTGCCCCCCTCTTGAACCCCTCAGACAGCAAGCTGCTGCTGAGGCTGCTGGAACTGTCAGTGGGTCCCATTGGATCTACTGGGATGAGGGACTCCTGTACCCAGAGGGTACAGACCCCAAGCCTGGTGCCACCAGGAGGTTGGTCATACCTCTGGAGTTTAGGGGCTTCCTACTCACCCTAGCACATGACATTCCATTAGCAGGACACTTAGTCCAAAGTAAGACCTGGGACAGGGGTGTCCCTCACTTTCACTGGCCTCACATGTCTGAGGACACCAAGGAGTTTTGTTGCTCCTGCACCACCTGTCAAGCCAGTGGCAAGTCAGGTGGTACCACAAAGGCCCCCCTCATACCACTACCAGTGGTGGGGGTTCCCTTTGAAAGGGTTGGGATTGACATAATTGGTCCCATGAACCCTCCAACTGCATCTGGGCACAGTTATATCCTGGTGGTGGTGGACCATGCCACTAGGTACCCAGAAGCAATTCCCTTAGGACCACTACAGCACCTGTAGTGGCCAGGGCCCTCCTGGGATTTTTTTCCAGAGTGGGGTTCCCTAAGGAGGTCTTAACTGACAGAGACACAAATTTCATGTCCAGTTATATCACTGCAATGTGGAAGGAGTGTGGAGTGAACTACAAGTTCACCACACCCTATCACCCACAATGCAATGGGTTAGTTGAAAGGTTCAGCAGAACCTCAAGGGCATGATCATGGGCCTCCCAGAAAAGCTCAGGCGAAAATGGGGTGATCTTTTGCCCTGCCTTCTCTTTGCCTACCGAGAGGTCCCACAGAAGGGGGTTGGCTACAGCCCTTTTGAACTTCTGTTTGGGCATCCAGTTAGGGGTCCCTTGTGTTTGGTGAAGGAGGGATGGGAGTTACCTCTCAAACCTCTTAAACAAGACATAGTGGACTATGTACTTGGTCTCCGCTCCAGGATGGCTGAGTACATGAAGAAGGCCAGTAAAAACCTTGAGGCAAGCCAAGAATTGCACAAAGCTTGCCATGACCAAAAGGCTGTTCTGACTGTCTACCAGCCAGGGCAAAAGGTGTGGGTGCTGGAGCCTGTGGCCCCAGCAGCTATCCAAGACAAGTGGAGTGGACCCCATACTATAATTGAGCAGAAAGGTGAGGTCACCTACTTGGTGGACCTTGGCACTCCTAGGAGCCCCCATAGGGTGCTCCATGTGAACAGGCTCAAACCTTTTGTGGACAGGACTGACATGGCTTGCTCATGGCAACTGATGAGGGACAGAAGGAAGAGAGGGATCCACTCCCTGATCTCCTCTCACAGAACTCTGATGATGGATCAGTTGATGGTGTAGTCTTGGCAGACAGCCTCACTGGTCAACAGCAGATTGATTGCAGGAAGGTCCTCAATCAATACAGGCATTTGTTTTCTCTGACACCCAGTCAATCCACCTGGTGTACCCATGAAGTGGACACAGGTGAGAGTCTACCTGTTAAGAATAAAATCTACAGGCAGCCTGACCATGTCAGAGATTGCATCAGGACAGAGGTCAAAAAGATGCTGGGAGTGATTGAGCCCTCAGATAGCCCTTGGGGGGGAAACAGCGTTTGCAACGCTGTCATTGCATCGCGCTACCATTACAATGCAGTCGTTACAACGACCGCGTTGTTAGTACGCGATGCAATTACATTGCAAGTCATTACAACGACTTGCACTAGAGGGCGCTCAGGTATTGGAAATAAATTCCAACACCTTCCCTACTGTTGCGCAAACTGGAGTAGGAATAATCATTAATACTATTCCTAAGTCAGTGCGCTCCCTAGTGCAAGTCGTTGTAATGACTTGTGATGTAAATGCATTGCGTACTAACAACGCGGTCGTTGTAACGACCGTGTTGTAATAGTACGTGATGTTATAGCATGCGTTGTACCATGCTATATTCCCCTTGGGCTAGCCCAGTAGTCCTGGTACCTAAACCTCACACCCAGGGTGGTAAGAGAGAGATGAGGTTTTGTGTGGACTACAGGGGACTCAATGCAGTCACTAGAACTGATGCTCACCCAATTCCTAGGGCAGATGAGCTTATTGATACTTTGGCCTCAGCCAACTATCTAAGCACATTTGACCTAACTGCTGGCTATTGGCAAATCAGACTAGCTGAGGATGCCAAACCAAAAACTGCATTTTCAACCCCTAGTGGGCATTATCAATTTATTGTGATGCCCTTTGGCTTGAAGAATGCACGTGTCACATTACAAAGGCTGGTTAATAAAGTTCTCATAGGTCTGGAAGCCTATAGTGCAGCATATCTTGATGATATAGCTGTCTTTAGCTCCACCTGGGAGGATCACCTGGTCCACCTGAAGAATGTTTTGGAGGCTCTGCAGAAAGCAGGCCTCACTATCAAGGCTACTAAGTGCCAGATAGGGCAGAGCAGGTTGTGTACCTGGGCCACCTTGTGCGTGGAGGCCAGGTTCAACCATTACAGAGCAAAATCCAGACCATAATGGACTGGGTTGCTCCAACTACCCAGACTCAGGTCAGAGCTTTCTTGGGCCTGACTGGGTACTACAGGAGATTTGTCAAAGGATATGGGTCTATAGTGACTCCCTTGAATGATCTCACCTCTACGAGAATGCCCAAGAAAGTTCAGTGGACAGTTAGCTGTCAGAAGGCATTTGATGATCTCAAGCAGGCCATGTGCACTGCTCCCATTCTGCAGAGTCCTGACTACTCCAAGCAATATATTGTCCAAACAGATGCATCTGAGTTAGTGGTAGGGACTGTGTTGTCACAACTAAATGCAGAGGGTCAGGATCAACCAGTAGCTTTTATTAGCAGAAGGTTGACCCCCAGAGAGAAACATTGGTCAGCCATAGAGAGGGAAGCCTTGGCTGTGTTGAGGCCATACCTGTTTGGCGCTCACTTCATTGTTCAGACAGACCATAAGCCCCTCTTGTGGCTAAAACAGATGAAGGGTGAAAACCCCAAACTTTTGAGGTTGTCCATTTCCCTACAGGGGGTGGACTATACAGTGGAACATAGACCTGGATGTAACCATGCCAATGCAGATGGACTCTTCAGATATTTCCACTTAGAAAATGAAGACACAACTGGGCAAGGATAGTCTCATCCCCTTACGTTTGGGAAGGTTTTGTAGGAAAGTAGGATCTGCTTCTTATGGCTACCCCCACTTTTTGCTTGATGTAGCACTGTTTTTGAATAGTCTGACCTGGATCCTGCTAATCAGGACCCCCGTCTATCTGCTTTCTCCCTATGCTATTATGTTATGTACCTAGGTACACTCCAGATTGGATACTGGGGTACCATTGTCAGTCCCTAGTATATTGTACCCATGTACCCAGGGTATAGGTACCCCAGAGGCCTCACATGGGCTGAAGCATGTATTATGCCACCCATGAGAGGCCATGCAAAATGTAACTACAGGCCTGCCATTGCAGCCTGTGTAAGTTAGTGCATGCACCACTTACTTAGGATATAGGTTTACTATATCTAAGGGTCACTGCACTTAAAACCTATCAGTCACCCCTATAGCAGGCCTTTATAATCCTGAAGGCAGGGTGCTTGGTTCTAAGTGAGAGGGTGCCACTGCATGAGCAGGACACCCCTGCAGCCTACGGAGTCCATTCTCCCGGGTTGTCAATGAAGCAGCCATATACGACATATAGAGGGGCATTACGCGAACGCGTGATGACCAACTCTAAAACGGCTGAAACTAACCCTATCGTGTTTGGTGTCAAATATGTTGAAATCATCCCCCCACACCGGTAACCTCTGTGGGAGGGAGGTATGATTCCAACCCTCAGAAGCCAGCTTTGTGGGGTCCCTGGTGTTCCCTGTACCAGCCTTCTAACTCCGGACAGCACAAAATGATTGCTGCCGACCAGAGACACATTTCTGCTCTCCTGCTACTGAGTCGAGCTCAAGCAGGGGAAGGCAGAACAATAGGCATCCTGTCACAGGGATGTGTGACCACCTCCCAGACAGGACTTAGTGTATTAGGGTTGGGTGGGTGCGCTTGCAAGCGACTGAAAGTCTGTATGAGGTGCACATTTGGTGTACCTGTGCATAGTCCAGTTCAAACCAGTCCTGGGAGCCGTTGGCTCCCGCTCTGGTGCGAAACTGGACAAAGGACATGGGATTAACCTCCGCTCTGTCCAGACCCTTCCCTGGGAGGGTCCCCTTAATCTTTCCAACCCTCTCCCGTGGGTACTTAAGGGTATACCTGGCTGTAGGACCTTAGATTCATCGTGGACAAGATTCTAACCTGAAACCACTGTACTTCGACTGTCTGGGCACTGTGGACTTCGCTGGACTTTGTTTGGGCCTGACTCCGTCTCCCTCTCAGTCTGCTGCATCGTCTGTGCCTGTGCACCATACAAGATCCGTGTAGGACCTGTGGAGCATCAATGCAACTGAAGATAATTTCTCTTGGAGTGACAGTCACTCCCCTGCATTCACAGGCGCCACAACACTGCTGACCGGTCTGCTGATCCTGAGCTCCTATGGACTCTTAAGGGTCTAACAACACAGGAGGTGGGTTTCTACATCCCTCGAGGCCCGAGCTGTCCTCTCACCAATATTGAGGTCAGAATCCCTTGTGGGGGCTCCAATACCCGAACCTCTGGGCACCGCATACTTTTGCAAGTGCATGCGCTTGTTGGCAATTCTTTACCAAGTGCATTGGGCTCAGAGTAGCCCCAACTTCTGCCGCCACTTCCTACAAATATCTTCAACCACCTCGCACCGTGTGCTCCATGGCCTGTTGGTTTGTGAAGCTGCTTGAGGGCCTCTTGCGACTCCTGTGCCTCCAGCCTGTGAGTCCATTTGAGGGTCAACTTTGCTTTTCTTGGGCTCCTCTGGTTTCTCCAGGCTTGCCCTTACTCCTCTGTATGTGGTAAGTCTCCTGGGCCTTGCTGGTCCGAACCGTACACTTCCTTGACCTTCTGCGTCGGTTTCCGTTGGCAAGGCTTGTCGGTGCTCCCGCCGGACACTGACCCCTCAGCACTCGACATCCTTCGTGGGACAGCTCGTATCTGGCCCCTGGTTGTCCTCGACGTCACCTGGTCCCAGCAGCTGCAGAGTCAAGGTCCCCGTCATCTATACTGAAGGACCTGACATCGGTGGGCATTCGTCTACCGCGCCCCTGGTCACCCTGAAGTGACCCAGACTCTGTCCCCTCTGCTTTCAGGTACTCTTCGACAAGGATCCACATTTGGATTCCACAACATTCTTCTCCCTTCCAGCAGCGGCTCTTCTTTGAAGTCATCCATTGGGTTCGACAGCGGTTTCCGGCGCCACTTCACACCTTTGCACCCGGCTCCCCTGGGTTAGGTAACTTGGGTACTTTGGTATCCATGGGTGGGGTGTCTCTCCAACCTTCTGTCTTCCACAGGGTTTCTTCATAATCCACTGGGAAGGGTCCTTAATCTTTAAAACTCCAACCGCGACTTTCACATAGAGTTGTACGGAGTGTACGGTTGTGTTCCCACACTGCACCCGTACTCCGTGGGGTCTCTATCTACTCATCGTGGGTGGTTCCTTGGGGACCCAGTGATTCTACGTCCTCTCGACATCGTCCTGACTCGAGTTGTGGTTCTTATACCACTTTCTTAGTATATGGTTTGGTCCCCCCCCCTGGGGCCCTCTGTGTATTAGTGCTATTTACTGTCATTTCTTTGTTGAAGTATTGTGTGCTTTGTGTCTATCTCTGTGTAGGAGATACTGTAACGTACTAGATAGTGTTATATAAATAAATACATATTTTTATAACTACTGTGTGATTCTCTTTACATTTAATCTATACTATAAGATTGCATTCTGGAAAAACAAGTTGCTTTACACTCCTTCAAGACTTAACCTGAAGGCTGCTCTCCACAGCTACCACTTGGATAGCTTTCTAAGGTTGTCTGAGACCTCTTAAATCACCATAAGGGTTGTCTGGACTGGTGCAGGGTGCCCACTTTAATTAGTGGACAGCATATACCTGGCCAGCCTCTCACAAGTAGCCAAACTGGTCTTCAAAGAAGGAATGACCATTTAGGGCAGCACAGGCTCATCCCCACATCATGCACCCACAGACAGACAGGAGCCCCAGTAATTAGTTTAATGAAGGGGCTGGAAGAGGAGTGTTAGGGAAACTTAGCCACACCAGTGGGTTGGCTTATCCAGATCTAACCCTCCAGGAGAGAGTTTCTCCAATTTGGATTTTGGAAGAATAGTGTTGTCTGGGTCAAGAACATGTCACACTTTGGAGAAAGTGGTCATACACCTGGGTATAGCACTCACAAGGACTGCACCTGCTGCACACTTTGGAACAACAGCCCTAAGTATTTTGCCTTGCTTAAAAATTATGAAGGAGGGATTTCCTGAAAGCAACAGGTACAAAAGAGCTACAAGATATCCCTGCTTAACACTACAGAAGAAGAACGACTGCCCTGCTGGAACCCTAGCTTGCAGGCAAAGGAATGCACTCTGGATGACTGCACCTGCTGTACACTTGGAACTACACACCTGAGGACTTTGCCCTGCTTCAAAAGTGGAAGGAGTGGACTCCCTGACAGCAACAAGTTAAATGAGCTCCACCTGCATCATTTCCACCAAGAAGAACCCATCTGGAGTGCATCCAGTGCACTTTTAAGAATTTTGGTACTGGACAGATGTATCTTGATGCTTTGAAAGAGCATAGTTTTCAAAAGGTTTAAGCCCCACTGACTTGCCTTTCCAATTCTGTAGTGTACATTATTCTATTATTCATTTTCCTTACTTTATTTTATTACATGTGGAGCGTTCTGCAGCATGGGTGGGTTTAGTTTGCATTATTCAAAACCACAAATAAATACATTAAATTAACTGAACACATAACAATCAATAATCTGCCCTGAAAACACAGACTAAAGAAAAATCATAATGACACTAGCCAATGTGCCTAGGCTGACAACAAGCTCAGATAGAAAAATTCCCTGACTGTACTTTTTAGGTCGAGCCTAGAGTCAGCGCGCATGCGCTGCTCTGCGAGACTTGTTGTTCTGGAGTATGGAATAGAAGCCCCCCCACTCTCCACCCATATTTGTCATTCGCTTGTGTCATTGTCCTTCGTAAATGCTGGCTTCAATTAAAAAATAGGCTTGTTAGTCCCTCCTTAGTAACGCCTTGTCTGTATTTGTATCCTCCCATAGCGACTGGCCCCTTTACTTCGGTTGTTACACGGTACGTGTTATTTAGTCTTGTAAGCACTATTTTCTTTATTAAGTTTCTCTTACTGCAGGCACAACGTTCTTTGCTTACATTCAGCATGCCATGTGCACTGGCTGCAGCGATGCCATGGGCTTTTAGTTATTTATTTAATACAGCGCCCTTAACGCTTGCCTTAAAAAAACACCCCTCCCACCTTCCAAACATCATCCAGCAGCGATGCTGTGGCTTTTTAGTTATATATTTAATAAGGCACCCATATGCTTTTGGTTCGTGTTTGTTTAATTTTGCATTACATGAAGATGCCTGTGTCTTTATCTACTGCTGGAGTGAGACCTCCCCAAAATCGCCCTTTTAGATTAACAACACGGGTGCACAGTGCTTTTTTTAACTTCAATTAAAGCGCATCGGGAGGGGCTGCGGCCGCCATTGTTCATGTGCGCCCGTGTTGTTAATCTAAACGAGCGACCATATGTCATCTTTCAGTAAACAAGTGCTGGTGTTTAGTCTTGCAGAGCATAAGAAGCGACATGCTGCGAGTAGGCATCCTGTGAGTAGCACTTTTTTTCCTTTAACAACAAGCCTCTCTTGTTTTTTAAATGTGCATACTAAATAATGAAGAACACTCCTCCCACCTCCCAAATAGCATTGAGCAGCGATTGCCGTGGCCCTGATCTTGTTCGGAAAGCATACCGTCCGAATTGGTTCCCGAATGCTTTCCATACAACTCGGATTGGGGGAGTTCGACCGAATTAGTACGATGCATCCTTATGCATTCGGTTACAATTCGGTCGGACTCCCATTGACTTCAATGGGAGCCTGTGTTCCGAACATGAACAGGCTCCCATTGAAGAAAGGGGTGGGTGAGGAAAACCTTGCACCCTGTAGAGGGCAACCCATGGTGCCTGCCACACTGTGCATGGTTGGAAAGGGGGGACCCATGGGTACCCCCACAGATCCGATTTGGAGGGCCAAAGGTGAAGGGGGGCCTGCAACGGGCCCCGAAAGACAGATTCCAGCAGCTCTTTTGTTCCAGGCAAACCGATTTGGAAAGGCTGTCCAAATCGGTCATTGTACTTGCTCTTTCGGAAACCAAGTCCCTAAAGCTGTACGAATCGGCTCCGAAAAGGCTAGACCTGTCCGAATGCCTTTCGGAACCGATTCGGTCAGCCCAAATGGTTTCCAGGTATCATGCTTGGTCATTCGGAACTGGGAACGAGACGGTTGGAAACAAGGGTTCTGGATCGGATTCGGCAAACCCAAATCCGATTCGGAGCCCTTCCAACCGACATCGGAATCGACCCCTAAGATTGTAGCTATTTGTATATTTTATATGTATTAATTTCTTTGGGTTACAAGCGGCTAGAGTAGCAGCTGAAGATGTTTCTAAACTAGACCTAAATATCGTGTAAGGTCATGATAACTGGGGTATGGTGATGTGATTCTGATCAAGATGACAGTCTCTACATTGTTTTGTCGATTCCTTCTGAGGGCCCAAAAAAAAGCAAAGGTTCTACCACTCACTGAAAACTAAAACAAACACTAACTGTGAATGCTAACTTTTTCTGCTCAATAGGCCTATCAAAAAAATTTCTATAAAACAGGTTTGCTGCTGGTTCAGACTCGGTTTGTTTTTCAGATAATCTGCTGGTCTATCATTTACTACAGTATGTCCTTGCAGTTAAAAATGTACACCTGTGGCTTTCCTTAATGGTATTTCATATCTGACCTGCAGATAGCTGTGTGGAGTTCCAGAGAAACAGTTCTTCCTTCAATACAACAGCAAACAGCACATCACCAGTCATCGAATTTTGGGAGTAAGTGGGCTTCCATATGTGTGTAATGTATGGGCAGGTTGGCATTTACTTGGTGTTTGGCCTACTGGTGCTTTTCGATACTTGTAGGTATTAAACTATTTTGTCACATCACATTGCTGTACAGCTATTAATTTCACTGCCTGACAAAGTTGCAGCACCCCAGAAGATAACATTGTTTACAGGCAATCAGTGGATAATGTCTGAAAAAAATTAGTGCAGGTGCCCAGAATTTTTCCTTAAAGGCTGCCGTCCACCTTCACCACTAGAGCCACCCACTTCACCACAAGGTCTGCCCACTTTCTCTCATAATACTTGACTTGAAGTGCATGTCATCCCTCCTTCGTCAAGAGATATTCGGACGGGTTCTCACTGTTAGTATATTAAAAAAGTGGGGCCAAATGGGAGAATGGGTCCTTTGTTGTGCTGTTAAGGACAGACACAATTAGGCAGACGCGGCCCGTGCAGGTAAGAGCAGGGGGGCCAGGTGGGGGGATTTCGACTGACGATGACGAGGGAAAATTAATTATTTATTTAATTTTCCCTCGGTATCATCCATCGAAATACCTCCCCAGCCGGCCCCACCACCCGCTGTTCTTACCTGCACGGGTCGCGGCTGCAATTAGGGTATAAAATACCACTGACAAACCTTAGTACCAGTGAAACTTCACCTGCTGCACTAATGATAGCATTGCCCATCATCTCACTGTTAGAGAATCTTGGATGCAATTGGAAATGATGCAGCTGTTCCTTTGTATATGGAAAGTGTGTACTGTTACCATAGATGTCCAGAGTGATTCAAGGAACCTTACACTATCCTTAACAATTTAACATGACTATAATGAATGCCTTGCCAGGGATGTAGCTTCAGGAGGGGATTTTGTTTGTGACTCCTCCCCACTATGCCAAATAAATGCATTCTTGGTTTGGTAGTTGGGTCTGGAGGCCTTGAGTTTGGTCTGCTATGACTGTTTTTTTTTCTCATCGTCCTGATTTAACTAAGAGGTTTTAACTTGTTCATTATTTTTAGATCAGGAATTTAAATATACGTAGCAATCGCTTTAGCAAAAAAGTAGTAAAGCTGAGCCTACAGTAGTACTCCTTCAAAGGGTGCAAATGTACCACTTTTTTTCATTTTGCAAATATTGGCAGTACTAGGCATATAAAGTTGTGCCAGTCTTAGGTTTCAAGGCATACCACTGGCAATCAAACACTCAAAAGATGACAGACGAATGCTTACAAATAGTCTAACCACTGGCAATCTCTCAGGGTGCAATTCCAACCCATCGTTTTTTACCAACTGTGCCACAATTGACAGAGGGCCAGATTTAGGGGTGTGCTCACTGAGTGACAGCGTGGCTGAGGACTTATACACCTGCCACCCTGCCCTTAATCTCCCCAAATTTAGAGAGTCCTCCTTTCCCGCGGACATTTCTGTACATTGGTAGGAACCGCCTCTATGGCAGTTTTGTCAATGTAGGGAAAGTTTGACACTGTGCCAGGCAAACATGACTGACATTCCTCAAGCTTTTTGAAAGTATTTAAATTTTTTAAAATAAACTCCCAAAGCACTAAAAACTAACAAACCCCCACATCATGGAGTTTTTTCCCATGGTATGGGGTCACTTTTCTGTTTTTTACTGCCCCTCACCACCTCCAGCCATCTCACCTCCCATACTAAATAGGGTGGATGGTAAAAAAGGTTTATCTACAATTCACCTAGTCCATCTGGTTGGAGGAGGAAGTTTTACGCCATTGCAATAAAATATATAGCCCACGAGACTCAAGATTGGGTGGGAGAACCTTGAGTTTGGCAGACAGAGTACTCTGTCACTGTTGCAATGGAGTACTTTGTCCGCTAAACTCCAAATCACCCGCAAATTAGTATTGACTCCGCTCCTCATGGGAAGATTCCATCACAAAACTTGGTTATCTCACATATTCACCCTGCGGCAAACTCTTTTTTTGTTGGGAAATTTGAGATCAACATCCCTTGAAACGCACTGACTAAGCTACGCCCCTGGGCTTGACAGTATTTTTTTTTTTTTTTTTGCGAGGATCTTAACATTCTAATACAGGTTTTAGCAGAGGCTGTGCTGCCACTGACAGTTTTAAGGTACTTCAGTAACCTTTGTCTTCCTGCTTCATTTATTTTAGATATTTATTTTTATGTCTGAAAAGCAGTAGCTGAAATAAGTAGGTTGACGAAAATCACTGGAAAACACTTAAAGTATCAGCAGCACAATGGGCTCTTTAAATGTTCTTGTTTGCTCAGTGCTAATTCCTGGATATTTTAGGTTTCGGCTACAGATATCTGTAGCTGTCTCTTGGCCAGACCTGTTGTTTACAAATGTACTGACTAAGCTATGCCCCTGAGTTTGACGGTTTTTATTGCTTCTTCTGCCCCTCTCCACTTGCTTGTTTTTTTAAATATTCCCCCCCACTTGCTCCTTTGTTGCTCACATATCCTTACCGATTTGGCACCCTCTTCTTTCCCCCCTTCTTATTTTTTTTCTTTTTGTTGCCCGCCATGCTATCATCTTCCAAATTAAAATGTTCTTACAATTTCAAGATGGCCACCCGTGAGCACACTTAAGCATGAATGCACAGTGGGCAGCTAGGAATGGGTATGTATTTTTTTAACAAACTCACTCAAAGATTGCCACCACAGATGGGAATGGATCCTCCATGGACTTCTTTGAATGGGTTTGTTAAAATATTACAAATGCATTCAAAGATATTCAGTGTGGATGCATGCACATCCATCGCGAGCATCTTTGATCGCCATTTGTTAAAACAGTACAAATAATTTAAAGATTAAATTGAATGTGTCCGTCTGTAACACAACTGGTGCTGCGCTCTGATACCTTCGGGTCAATCAATAGAAAGTGAGAAAACAAACTGGCAAGCACAGGGACCAATAAGAGAAATGAAGGCAGGATGTAAGTCCCTTTTAAGATATATTAAAAACAATAGATTTTACAAGCTCTGTGCAGGAGAAACCTAAAAACAGATTCTGCTAGGCCTAGACCCTGAATGAATGAATGAACAGGTTTTGTAGAGTGTGCAACTACTCCGAAGAGCGTCTCAGAGCTATGAACTGCAGCAGCATCCCAAAAGGAGAGCAAAAGAGAAATACCATAACTTAGACAAAAGAGAAAAGCCAGGTTTTCAGTTTTCTAAGGAAAAGCCTACTAGACAAAAGCCCAATTGTCCTATTACGAATAAACACTATTATATATGAACTATATCCAAGAAACAACAGCTCTCTAGGTGTGACCCACTTCATGAAGTCCCCACCAAACCAAATGTTTTGTGGTCATAACACTAGCTAATTGGATTAGTGAGAAAACAGAGAGAATGTTAGATGTCAATGGAGAAACATTTTATTTAGAGCAGATGAGCGAGTTGAGGAAGTTTGAACCATCACATGTGCATGTGCAATGACTTTGCGAACTAATAGTGCTAATGTCATGTTGAGAGTGATGGTGCCATGGCAAATCACAAAAAGGGGTGACCACTGCATTGCAACATTCCTGCTGTGTGAATGTCAGTGTCAGGGTTCTAGACAACAGGGACAGTGATAGTGTATCCATAATGACCAGGCAAACTGTAGTACCCTCTAAAGCCACTTATTCAGAAATGAACCCATGACAATTTTCCATCTATTAATGCAATTGTTTATTTACCTTTGATGCTGTGTCAATTTGCAATATTCAGTTTCATTAAAAGACTCTGTGTGTTTCAGGTAAACCCACCTCCCCTTCATCAGTATTTCTATGTTCTCATATTTCATCTAGTCTCAGTGACATTGCTTCTAGCTAAGGACATTTATAACTAGGTTGACAACACAAGACCAGTTACAACATAACACATTCCACGTCCTGGCAGTTTATGGAGGTGTGCCACCCCACTGTCTCAAATGTGCTTTTGAATTTCCATGGGAACCAACCATAGGTTAACATACACATCATGAAAAACATAACTCATGGGGCAAATTCAAGATTTGGGACTGAGCAAAATGTATATGAGGTGTCAGTAGGTGCCTTTCCAGAGGGGGGCAGGTAAAAAGGCCTATGCCCCTGAATTATGGATTCAGCTGCCAACAACCACTCTCACCGGACTGTTAGATGAGACTATGAGTTGGGGTACTCTTTGTTTGTATACCTCCACCATCCCCCCTTATCTAGCAGAAATCTTGTATGTTGCTGGTGAGCAGAACAAAAATGGGTTGTTTGTTTAAAGAATATTTTACTGCTCTCTGGGTTTATACTATTTCTAATGTTTTGTGTTCTTAAATCGTCCATATTGTAATAATTGGGTGTTTCTACTCTACTCTATGGGGTTAACATGGCTCCACAAATGCATGAGCTATGTTTTTTGTTTTCAGTGATTCTTGTGTAATTAGCTTTAGGTAAGTTGATGGAAAAAGGAGAGTTAACTGTTCTCCATGCCAAGGCCCTTATTACGAGTCTGGCGGTTCTAGGACTGTCAGACTCGTGGGGGTGCGGCAGTGGTGGTCCAGCCACTGCCACACCAGTGGTCCGACCGCCCCATTACGAGTTGGGTGTTGGAATGCCCTAGGACTGCTGCCGCTGCCAGGGAACCACTGTTCCCTGGAGGTGGTGCAGCAGTACAGAGGCCGCAATATGCTTGGTGGGACTGCTGTGGTCCCTCCAAGCATATTACAAGCTTTCTCTCTGTGCCTCCTCTTCATGTGGATGCACACAGGGGGCCGTAACATGTGCCCCCCTCTCTGCATGCAAACCAGTTCCTGCACGGCATGGACTTTTGAGTCCATGCTGTGCAAGAACCTTGTGTGGCGTTCCCATTACGGTGCCTTTTTCAAAGGCACCGCCGTAGGACAGCCATGCCGCCTGTCCGGCAGACCACTTTTAAGTTGTAATGTGGCAGGCAGGCAGTGGTGAGTCTTGGCGGTGCAGGATCGTGATGATGGTGGTGTGCCCGGTCCCGCACTGCCGAAACTCGTAATCGGGCCCTAAATGTCTTTGTTTAAGCTCTTCAGAAATGCTACAAATTAAGTGAGAGGAGGAGTAAATTGAAATTCTTTTCAATGGAAGATTATCAGGTAGGTGAAACAGAATTAGAATATGAATAATCAAATTATGATTTTCATCACCACTTTTTGTCCCCAATAGAAGGCATGTGCTGCATATATCTGATGGCATAGAGAATATGGGCAGCATACAGTGGAAACTGGCCTTGTGCCTACTCCTGGCCTGGATCATCTGTTACTTCAGCATTTGGAAAGGAGTCAAATCCACTGGAAAGGTAAGACCTCAGCATCCCTTTATTTTAATTCATTGTGTTTGGGATACTAGTGGAAACCAACAAATCATGGGCACTCGATCAGCACATGCCACATTACTAGAACAACAATGAAAAATGTACTATGGTTTACACACATAACTTCTACATGATTCAATTGATAAAATACCTTTCAGATAAGAAAATCAATCTACTGAAATTGCTTTAGCACTGCTCACTATCAGAATGACTCTACCATAATAACTGTGGTGCTGATTTATTGGCCTTAGAAGAGACAAGTGCTCCCACTTCACCCAGTAAAACAGTACCTTATGGAGAAGCAGTTGTTCAAGGAGAAGTCATTCTATATGATTGCTAAGCTGGTAAAAAAAATAAGTAGGTTTTGTATCGCTGCAAATTGTTGTCTGTAAGTGTGCTGTGAAACAAGCAACACCTGCAATGTTTCTGTGCAGTGTGAATCAACATGTGTGTACTAGAATGTTCGTATTAATGGAGGTTGGTTTCGATGAACTATGGTTTTTCCACACTGAGGAGTAATATGGCTGTGCCAGACCTTTCACTTCAGTTGCAGTCTCCACGGTTGCTATTGCAGAAATGGCAAATCTCTGTGAAAAGTCTTTCTATGCCCATGAACTGTTGTGCAGATGACTTGAATATCACAGTGTCTGTGGTCTGTTGAACCATGCTCTGCTCAGGTTTTAAAGATATACCAAAGGGGATGATGGACGGAGCGCTAGAGCAAATCAAACACTCACCCCCAGTCAACTGATCTGGGTTTAATCCATCATCATTCTTTAGCTCACTCCACCACCCCAGTTCAGACATGGCCATATGCAAATCAGTCTGACCCTGTGCCTCATGGGAACAGTCCAGCCCGAACTGCCAAGCCATGTCTTCCCTGGACCGGAAACAAGCATCCTGGGACCGGTTTCGGGTTCAAAACCCTCATCAGCCAGGCTATCTTGAATCCAGTGGCAAAGTGAGCAAGGGACCCACGTCTGGGCATACCCTGCCAACTTAGGGCGAACAAAGCGATACCAAAGGGGATGATGGACGGAGCGCTAGAGCAAATCAAACACTCACCCCCAGTCAACTGATCTGGGTTTAATCCATCATCATTCTTTAGCTCACTCCACCACCCCAGTTCAGACATGGCCATATGCAAATCAGTCTGACCCTGTGCCTCATGGGAACAGTCCAGCCCGAACTGCCAAGGTTTTAAAGATGACAATGAGAGGCATTGTCTCTTATGTCTCACAAGTAGTGACAGTGATTGGGTGGACATTTTCAAAATGTCTCTTTGTAGTACACTTCTACCTACTCCCCAAGCAGGCCATTCTGGTCTACTAAATTGGTATTAAAAAAGTGTTGTATTGCTTCTATTGTTCTTGATCAATGCCTTGTTTTGTGTGAAATAATCTCAGGATGTGCATTGTGCATTGTAGGCCCTGCATTTATCTTGTAGAATATTCACTAACAAAAAAGAGTGTACACTGCTTTTCGAAGATGAAACTGCAGATGTTCTGAAGACGTTTTGACTGTCTCAAGTGACTTATGTTTATAATCTGTCAAGGCGTGGACGTTAACCACTCCAAATTTGGCATGAGTGTTGGGTATCACTTTTGTGTTCCTTTGGTGAATTCTAGGTTTATTGTTCAAGAAACAAGTAATGGTGCAAGCCACTTTGGTGCAAAGTGAAAGTCAATGCATGTGAGTAGATTTATAATAGTTGTCTGCCAAGTCTTATGCTTTACCCACACTGAAGTGCGCTTTTTGAGCCATGTCTGTTTTTTTTTTTAAATGTTTGCAAACAGCAAAAAAGTTATACACTGTTTAATGCAAATTGAAAATTCATATTCATTTGCGGAATTATGTTTGACTGGCAGTTTATTACTAGGTTTGCGCCAACTGACTTTGGGGTGTTAGACCTGTCAGTCTTAGGGGAGTCTTCCCCCAAACATTTTGCCTTCCTCTTTCATTTTTGCTGATATTATTTTTGTTGGCCTTAGTACTGCTAACCAGTGCTAAAGTGCTTGGCTCACTTCTTAAAAATATGGTAACATTGGCTTACACCCAATTGGCACATTTATTTACCTGTAAGCCCTTTGTAAAGGGGTACTATAAGTACCCAGGGCCTGTAAATTAATTGCTACTAATGGGCCTGCAGGAATTATTGTGCCACCCACTTTGGTAGCCCTTCAAACAAGTCTCAGGCATGCAATTGCAGCCTGTGTGTGCAGTTTTAAACTACAATTTTGACCTGCCAAATAATCCTTAGGCCAGACTTAAACCTTCTTTTTTAATACATATAAGCCACCCTTGGAATGAGCCTTAAATAGCCCATAAGGCAGGGTGTAGTGTATTTGGAAAGTTAGACATGTACTATTGTCTCCTAAAATTGTTTTTGTACTACTGCAAGGCCTACCTCTCCTATAGAGTAACATTGGATTACCCTATTACATTTAATATGTGATAAGTTTCTATTGGTAGCAGATAGAAATTTTGAGTTTGGTGTCTAAAGAATTGCAAATTTAGACCCCCCTTTAATGAAAAAGTCAGATTTAATGTCACAATTCTGAAAATGCCACTTATGGATAGTTGGCATTTTCTTGTCCTAACCATTTGGTGCCTGCAGCCACACATGAGTAGGTGTTGCTGGCAGTTGGGCTTTAAGTATTGCTCTTAGACAATGGGACAAAGGGAGAGGAGGTGTTGGCAGGATGGGCCATCTCTGACTTGACAGGGGAGGAGTTGTCACCTACCACACTTTACATCACAAAGGCTCTGCCTGAGCATACTCACAAAGGGGTTGGCACTAGTCTTTTGTGACCCCAGATAAGCTTGAGCCAGGACAGGGAGCCAGGATATTCAAAACACCTCTTGGGGTTGGAAACCTCCAGAACCTTCTCCTATTTCAAAGTGGGCAGCAGGTATAAATAATGGACATTCACACCTAACTCTTCAGTACACCTCTGAACCTCTGGAAGACTCAGAAGGACTACTATGCTGCTCTGCAAGATGGATTGCTACTCTGCTGCCCTGCTACCTGAATTGGAAGGACTGGACCTTCATCTTGAACCTAGGACCACCAGAGTGACTCCCAGGTCTAGCTGGCTGGCCTCTTGATCAGAACCTCAGGGACAGAAAAGGTTCCAACAACCTTGATCCCAGTACTTGGACACAGTCTGGTGTACGCCTTGACCCCCCTCCCCCCCCAGTGGTGCCACCCCAGCCCTGGACCCTTGGAAGTGGGCATGAAGGTGCTCTGCCAGCTCAGCTGTGGTCCTGTGAACAGAACATACGCAGCACAACGCATCTCCATGCAGCGGAATTGGAACTGCTGCTACATTACGCGTTTGCTGGTGCAGGACCTCACATCGCCACCTGCAACCTCCTTGGAAGTGCTCCTGTGTGATGCATCCTCAATGCAGGCCTTTGCATGGCAAGCTCCTCTTCGATGATGACACAGTACTCTGCATCGCAGCTCCGCAGCTTCTCGGGAATTACCCATGCGCAGCGCATTCTCGACGCAGGATTTCACAATGCCCCACAAACCAGGATTTAAGGTACTTTGTTCAGTGGGCCTAACTAAGGGGTCTATTACGATGGCGGTCGGATGTCCACCGCCTGGCCGGCGGTGGTGCCCGCCGTACCGGCGGTGGACATCCGCCCGCGATCGCAAGCCAGAAATCCACCGGTCAAATTAGGATGGCGGTGGTGACCGCGGAGGTGGGAAAATCCGACTGCCGCTTTTCCGCCGGTTGCCATCCGCACTCCTGCCTGGCGGATGGAGCAGGACCGGGATAATGGTGGCGGTGCAGACCGCCATTGAAAGGCATGCGGAGATTGTCTTCCGGGGGCCCGTTGCGGGCCCCCAATGTTTTGGGGGGTTGTGGGTGCACTGGGGTGGTACCCATTGTCCCCCCCTACATTTCCCTGTACCAGGTGGCAGGCACTGTGCAGTGCCTGCCACGCAGTGCAGGGAAATGCAGGACATGCTCCTTTTGACATCGTGGTGGTGCTGCGTGCATCAGCAACCGCCGCAATATTATAGCCCGCGATCCGACCGCAGCGGTCGGATTTCGAGCAAGGAACATCGTAATACGACCGGCGGTTATGTCGCGGGCCTTGCGGGCGGTCTTTTCCCGTTACCATGGCGGTCGGGGAGGTTTCCCGACCGCCATCGTAATAGGCCCCTTAGTCCGTGTACACAGCCCGTGCTCCATCGCAGTCAGCCTGAACTTGTGACTTTGTCCCGGTTCAGTATGACTAGATACCCACAGTTTAAAATTGCATGTCAACAGTTCTACTGATTGGATTTTTATTGTTTTGGTCTTAAATAATTTATTCAATTTTACTTTATTTTTCTAAATTGGTGGGGGATTTTTCTTGTGTTGTGTTTTTACTTTATTACTGTTTGAAGTGCTGCATAAATACTTTACACATTGCCTCTAGGTTAAGCCTGACTGCTTTGTGCCAATATACTGAAGGGTAAGCACAGGTTAATTTGAAGTTTCCTTGTGTTTCACCCTGACAACAATTGTAATTGCTGTTGAGTAGGGCTTCAACCTGTGACCGAATTTCCAGCAGTAGTGTATTGTCCTCCTTCTCTGTGTTAAATGTTTTTGAATATACATATGTAATTGTGTGTTGTCTTCTGTGTTTAGGGGATATGTGATTAAAATCTGTCAAAGTGTGGCCTTCAGAGGAATGTGTACTGTCTGTCCCTTGAATACATTTTCACTATTGTTCGCAAATAACGAGTCGAAATCTTTGTTGCAAAATGAAAATACCTATTTCCCATTCTAGAGTTATGTTTATCAGAGGACATGCAACCTGTTTCTGCACAAGCCAACCTTTAGGCTCAGAAACCACATTTGTATGTATTTTTCACAGTTCCTTTTTATTTAAGGTGCACAATGAGGTGTTTGTAAACTTTAATAAACATATTCGTACATTGACTTGTATATTGCACAATCGCATTTTGCATTCTATATGGCCAAAACACTTCTGCGGATTTTCACCAAACCAAAATGCACTGCATGACCAAAAGACAACTGTGCTATTGAAATTTAGGAGCCTATTTACTAATCTTTCATGCAACCCAGGGTAGCAAGCAATTTTACTGTGCTGTGTTGCATCAAAGGAGAGAGCAGAAAGGCTCCACATTTGCAAAGATTTGGCGCTTTTCTGCTCTCTCCTTGCACTGGTACACTGTCTGCTGCCTAGCGTCAATGCAACCAGCCTTGCACCATAGTGCAAGGGTGTCTTTGTTACATGCGTAATTGGTTTTGTGCAGGAAGGGACACCTTCCTGCACAAAAAATCCTTAGAGGCAATTTCGTCTTTCTATGCATGTGTGTATACAGTACAGTAGCTATAGAAAATGAGCTCTAGTTGTAGCTCACTAAATACTTTTAATAGTCAGAAGCATAGACCAAACTGTCACACTCATTGGATGACGTTATTAGTGATGTCCTCACTGATGTCATTTGAGATGCTATCAGAGAGGTCATCAATGATGTCATTGAACATGTCATGAGTGATTTAATATGTGAGGTCATAAGCAGTGGATTGTAGGGGTGCAAGTTATAGTTAGCTCAAGTAACTATAACTGGTGAATTTCAGTAGTTTTGAGTTTAAAATGACATTTTAAGTCTTTGGGCAATGGCTTTGCAATGTGGTCTTTCATCATGGTGTTTTTTCGTCACTGCTGAACTGTGCTCTTTGGGGGTATTGTTGGTCCATTTCTGAATTTAGCTCCATAGATTTCTGCTTTTTCCATCAGTACCTTACTGTACTCCATGCGAAGTACTCGCTACAGACTGGACTTTGTCAACTTAGAGGTATCTTTATGGTAGAGACAGCTAATGCAGGCAGATTGAGGTCCTTCAATTGGATGCAACACTGTATCAAGATTTACTACACAACAAACTCACAAAAAACTCACATATTCTTCTTTGAAACGTTTTGTGGTTTGTGCATTGAGAGTTCCATGCAATCAAATCTTTTACTCCTTAGTTTGTCTTTTAGGGAGTGGTTTTGTCAGGATGTGGGCTTTAACATCAGTAGAAAGAGATACTTTGATTATCCTAGTAGGAGGCTTCAGTAAGATATGTCAGTGACACACCCACTTCTGTGTGTTTGCACTTTGACTCAAGCCAGCATCGTGCTGCAAAGGTGGAAGATATACTGTAAGAAATTAGGTCTCTACTTCGCAGAGGTGTGTACCCAGTCCAAGTAGGGACCTCAATTCTAGTCAGGGTAAGTCAGAAAAGCAACCTAAATTAACCTGTGCTCACCCTCTGGTAGCTTGGCACAGAGCAGTCAGGCATAACTTTAAGAGGCAATGTGTAAAGTATTTGTGCAACACTTAAATTACAGTAACACAGTAAAAACACCACAAAAAGACTCCACACCAGATTAGAAAATAGAGAATATTTACCTGGGTAAAACAAGACCAAAACGACAAAAATCCAATAAGTAGAAGTTGAGATCCATAAACAGTGCTTAGAAGTCAATAGCGCTTAGGGGTTACTTGAAGTCGCAGTAGACCAGGATAAATCCAGAGTTCAGGCCGACCGCGATGGAGGGTAGCCCAGCTACAAAACCCATGCAGGGTCTGCTGAATATGTACCTCTGGCTTCAGACTCACTACAGTCTGGTGCTGTTTGTGTGGGGACAGGCACAGCCCTATTCAGGTGAAACTGTCAGCTCCTCCCTCCCAATCTACCTCTGGAAGGCCCATCAGCCTGGTGATGGCCATCAGGATGTGAGTGTCGCACCGCAGCTCCCTTTGTATTTGACTGTCTAGAGGGAATGCACAAAGCACAGCTGTCACCCAACCCAGACGTGTATTCAGAGACAGGCAAAGGCACAGAATGGCTAAAGTAAGAAAATGCCAACTTTCTAGAAGTACTACTCAGGAAGATGGGCAACCCAATAAACCCTTGGAGGCTTGGGTAACAGCAACTTAGTATAGGGTAATGATGCCTAAAAGGGATTTTTTTAAACTAAAAATCTTGTGTAGTCCAAAACAAATTTTGAGAGCCCTCCTTGGTGGCCTCTATCAAATGAATTAAAAAATTAATTATAATGATTACAAAAGAATCTATCTAGAAAAAGAAAAGGAGCAAACCATTGCAAACTTGTGAATACTTTATGAGTACAAATTTATGTGAATAAATGATGTAACAAAAGAGGATACAGTATATATTTCACAAATACAAAAGCAACTGAGATGGACAATTTTTTTACAAAAATCTTCTCATGAAATCTTTATCAATAACCCATTTCTTGCAATCCAGAAGAAGGAAATCATCATTGAACATACAATGAACAACTCCTGTATACAAATTGCGACTGAAAATGGGTTGAAAGTGTCGACGTTTCAGTCTTATCTTGTGTAATCATCTAAAAGACCATCTTCAGGACACAGTGTTCATATATGGACTGAAGACCCTTGGTATGTGGTGGAGAAATTATTCTACTCCAAATATTGGGTCTAATAAAGTAAAGTCCATCAAAAATAAGCAGGCTTGCCAGCGTACTTTAGTTCCAAAGAATCAAGGTGGTCACTGGGCAGTCCTCGTGATGATATCCAGATCAGAGAACACTTGCGTTAGTCGAGTGTTGAGAAGTCCATCAGTACTCGCGTTTCTGATTAAATCCAATGTTGATTCTTTGTAACTAAAGTGTGCGGGGGAGCAAGATCTCTGTGCGCTGCAACCAAGGCTATGTGCACCAAGCAACTGATCATGCATGTGAGAGTTGCGGTTAGCAATATAATTCAGTGGCAATTATCACTCCAAAATTTTGTTTGCAACGAGAGTGAAAACAGGTGCATCACACACATATAGGTCTATTTAATAGGGTCTTGAGACAGTTTTACAATGCAGATACACACTCTTGTGAAAAGCGTTGTTTATTCCTGTACCACCTACACCCTAGGTATAGAAAACGACAGGACACAGAATGTTGTACCATGATAAAGTTTTACTGAACAGCAGGGTTGATTCAAGCAGTCAGAAGGAGGCAGCTATTACTGAGCATGAACCGAGATCCATGCTGGACCCAGTGAAATATGCTGAAATTTTTTCCAGTGTATTTGCTGACATCGGGGCACATTGAGCAGCTTGTCTGCTTTCTGTTCCGATAGGAATATGCAGACGGTGCAGGGGCTTTCTTATTTAAAATGTAAGTTGGCCCAAAATAAAGGCCTCATTTAAAGTACAATTAGCCCTATTTTTTATTCAAGAATGAGCCTGGCTGGGAGTCACCAGGAGCCTAATACCTATATGCCAAAGCAATGGAGGGGAAACAAAGGCACATTGT
Source organism: Calotriton arnoldi (assembly GCA_963921515.1). Taxonomy (NCBI): domain Eukaryota; kingdom Metazoa; phylum Chordata; class Amphibia; order Caudata; family Salamandridae; genus Calotriton; species Calotriton arnoldi. Next base: position 466,450 of record CAWUFW010010830.1, on the reverse strand, counting down.
TTACCACTTTAAAAGTCAAGTACTTAAGAGAAACATTTGAGGCAGGTTTTTGACTCTGTCTACCACTTGTATATAAGCTATATGTATGTACTGTAAGAACGTAGGCATATGTTAAGAGTGCACAGCTGGGAGAAACAAAAAGTCTGGACATAAAATGTAACAGTGCTAGGGCTGTATCTGTATGTATAAGACTTTATTACTATGCAACGGAACCCTTTTTAGCAGCCTTATAAGAAAAATTTAGAAAGAAAACAATAAGGTTCTAAACCAATTCCTTGCAGTTTGCAAGCAGCTTGTTGATGCAGGTTTATAGCTCACTATGCTTTATTAGAAGGGTTGCAATTTACGAACTGCAAGTAATAAAGGATTTGTGTCAAAAGCAAAAACCTGTTTACCTATCTGCAAAACAAATTAAATTTGTGATTTGCATGTTACACAGTGTGCTTTACAACAGATGTACTAGCCCTCTATGCAGCATTATGCATCAAAACTGTAACTAGACAAAACACAGATCTCTCCAGCAACTGCATTGACCACCAGAGTTATCCTACCATTACCATTATCTCCTGAGATTTCCTGGGCACAAAAAGATCCCTGCAGAAGGTGTCTTAACCACATTAGATATTTTAAAATGCAGCCTTTGTGATCAGTTAAGCCAGAACAGATTTACTGTTACATATGTGCTTGTTGCCAATTTCTTTGCTGCGGAATTCAAAAAAGTAAATGTATAAGTTGAAGCCAGACTGATTTTCATGACTCCGTTCCACGTGACAGCACTCCCTTTCTGTTGTCACGCATTGACCACCAATTTATGGGTTTGCACATCAACTAAGTCTTTGTAGTGGTTCCATGGTGAATTAGCAAAAAAAAGTGCATGTCGTTTTAAGATCAGCACCCACAGGACAAAAGCCCAACAGAGCCATTTATTCCCCTAACCCCCCCAAGTTCTACCAGCACCACATGTAAACAGTATGACCTGGAAAGGGTTGCATTCTTATTTGGACAAGCTGAGCTATGACAATATTTTAAATGTATAACATTTAACAAACATCATATTAGAATATGATATGGTTGCATTTAATATTCAAGAAAGTGTATTTCCTTAACATGTGGAAGTGTTTCCCTTTAATACATCAGAATATTTGGAAAGTATTTATTAAAAGTGGGTGGTTTTACACATGAACTGAGAAACAATCGATTACATAACAGGAGCTGCTATGTTGTGTATAATACATTAATTCCTGCATTGTGCCTCCAATACTGCTGCTGCTGCTAGTTTTTTTCCAGTTTTATAGAGCGTGAACTTGGAGCTCTTTATATGAGCACCAGTTGCATTACACAAAGACACTCTTTTTGTAAGATGTGGGGAGATTGATTGATTTGCCCAGAGTCACAGTATGATATGGCACAGATTGGCAACATTTTCCCTTTGAGGTTAACACTGCCTCTCTCCCACCTCACTCTTACTGGCAGAGGAGGGAACGTTGTAGGTGCAGAGTGGGTTTTGGGTCTGCTATTTATAATACAAGTCTGTCAAACAGGACCAGCTGCCCCTGGGTTTACTGTTCTGGATGCCATCAAATTACAGCGTGATCGAATCCCCTCACCCAGAGCCATCAGGTTAAATATAGATTCGCTGGACCAATTGCTCAATTATTACATGCAAATCAGTGGTTATTATGACGGCATTTGAGAAGCTTTTCTGGAGGCCGAACACAAAAAATAAAATTGATGCAAGCCTAAACTCTAGCCCAGCTTTTCTGTTCCAAAGTCAGAAGCATTGCAATTACGCCACACAGTCTCTGCAGATCTTTGCAAGCCCCTGACATTAACGGAGCAAGCACCAGCTGTAGAAGCTGCAAGCTCTGTAATCTGCAGCATATCTAATGTACCTGTGGCATAATAGCTGCTCTTCCATCTAGCATTGCAAAAGCGCCACAACTGCCCCTTGCACTTTGCCAAGAAAGTGACAGTTTTACCTCCGCTCATCATCTTGTGTTTTGTTTAAGCATGTAGTTGAGGCATGGACTCTTGTTGACGTGCATGCTTTGTGAGTGTGTGTGTGTGCTGGAGGAAGGAGATGAGCGTGCGCGCGCCTGCGCATGTTAGAGGGATCTTTGCTAGGGACTTACAAGTAAATTAAATAAGCCAATTGTCGATAAGCCAATGTTACCATGTTTTAGGTAGAAAGCACATACACTTTAGCACTTGAAAGCAGTGGTAAAGTGCCAGAGTCTTAAAGCCAACAAAAATGAATTCAGCAAATTGGGGAGGAGGAAGGCAAAAGGTTTGGGGTGACCCTGCAGAATGGCCCATTTCCAGCACCCCATCCCCCAGCCTAAAGCCAGGGTCAACTAATCAATACCTCGATGGACTTCCCTGCCTAGGGCGATAGAACATGGACAGTGGCCCACTACTGCAGGGGCACTTGCCAGTTCTACCCCTCTCGGAACTCAGTTGGATCCCTGTGGTTATATTCTGGGGTCCACTGAACTGACCCATGGGCATCCCCTTCTCCTCATTTATGGGCGCCATCTGTGCAGCACCCAACCTTAACTTGCTCACAGATACATCCCAGTAGGCAGAGAGTAACACAATGCCCAACAAAGGGATGTGGCTCATTCCACCCCTTGGGTGTGACTTCTGTCTCCAACTCAGGGAAAACTCTGACCAAAAGGACAGTAACCAACAGAGGCCACTGACAGCTGTGAGTGTCGAGTCAGGCCCCAGGCCATCCAGGGGTCTCCAACCTCTGTGGTTTCTCAAAGTGGGGGGCAGTAGCCCCAGGTGCCTTGTACCCTTTTTTCACTTCACCTCCAACCAGTTCAGGGGTGGTATCCTGAGACTGGTCCTTCAACTCATGGTCTTTACACTTAGGCTAACCAGAACTTCCAGGGTATTATAACTACCCCCCTCAAGGGAAACGCATTCTGAATATGCGGTGCAAGTTTCTGCCTGTTGCAGGCCCTCAGCCCTCTGTTCCTATGACAGTTCATGGAGCCCCCCCAGGCTAGAAGTGGACCCACGAGGGTCAGTCATGGGGTGTTCTGATGTCAGAACTGGCAACCCCTGACCCACTGGTCTTCCCACTGTGGGCTGTTTCCAGACGTGGGTCCCTTGCTCACTTTGCCACTGGATTCAAGCTAGCCTGGCTGATGAAGGGTGTTACCCTGAAACCGGTCCCAGGATGCTTGTGTCCGGTTCAGGGAAGACCTGGCTTGGCAGTTCAGGCTGGACTGTTCCCAAGAGGCACAGGGTCAAGACTGATTTGCATATAGCTGGGTCTGAACTGAGGTGGCGGAGTGAGCTAAAGAATGATGATGGATTCAACCCAGATCTGTGACTGGGGGTGAGTGTCTGAAAAGTTTTAGCACACCGTCCATCATCTCCTTGTGATAACTTTCTAAATGTGGCATTTTCAAACTTACAATTTAGGATCCGACTTCACTAAAAGTTGTGATTTTAAATTGTGAGTCCAGAGACACCAAACTCCAAATCTCTTTCTTTTCCCAATTTAAAATTGCACAAAAAGATATTTTAATGCAGTCCCAATGCTAAACTATAGGAGAGATAAGGCGTGCAGTAGTAAAAAACAAGATTTCACGGTTCTTCACTACCAGGACATGCAAAACTCAAAAGTACATGTCCTACCTTTTAAATACACTGTATATTGACCATAGGGCTGCTTGTGGGCTACCTTAGGGGTGATGTCTATGTAATGAAAGGGAAGGTTTCGGCCTGGCAAGTAGGTTAACTTGACAGGTCAAAATGGAAATTTTAACTGCACAAAGGCTCTGCAGTGGCAGGCTTGAGCCATGTTTTAAGGGCTACTGAAGTAGGTGGCACAATAAGTGCTGCAAGCCCACTAGTCTAATAACACAATAGAGCAACCCAATTTCCCCCAAGGAACTGGGTAAGATAATAATCACATACAAAATATTTCTTGAGGAATTATTTAAATCCAAATTATTTCCATCTTTAGTATCGGTCCACTATGTGATTCCGAATGATTAATCATACAAATAGAAACAACAGTCACAGGCGTATTTAGAATAAGAATAATCTTTTACTTCATTAATGTATAGTTTGTGTTATACATTTTATTTCAAACAATGTATCCAAGCAGTATTTACATTTTAATAATAACAAAAATAGCACCTCCAGATAATCCCATCATCTGTTTTGATTTTTTCTATCACGGGATAATTGGAAATGCAGTCACTCCTTTTAACTCAAACAGTGTAAACATCATTGGCAATCCCAGCTATACAAGCCTTCAGTTGTTAACATATGTACTATATAACAATAAACCAAATTTGTAACATTTGAGGTTATGAAGGATGTGGTGCCAACATTTCGGTCTTCAGTGGCCAATTTGGTCAGTGAGACCATCCTCAGGACTCAGCGTTGTTGAAACAATCAATCTTGTGAAAACTGACATAAACAAACTAATCAATACAACCAGTGACACTAGATATTGCCTGCTTACAATAAGACAACCACCGGTGTCAAACTATAGTGCCAAATTGCTGTACTAAAAATGCTAATCCATCCATAAAAAATGCCACCAAAGTGCTTTTATTTATGAAACACATCATGTAACCCCAAGTGTAAAAAAAGTCAAGTGAACACAACCTTACACCCAATCGCTGCCAATTAAAACCAATACCTTGCTTTCTTTAACAAAAATTACAAATAGAAATCTCCAGTCTGTGGAAGGAAAATCCACATTTAAACTTCCTACTGCAGGCTTACTACAGAGTAAAAAGACAATAAAAATGCACACAAAGGCACATCGTCTTACCCAATGCCAACTTATTTTGAATCGTCAGCACAACAAACAACCATTAGTCCTCATCTCGTTATAAACATGACCAAAAGAAGAAAACAAGGGTTATTCACCAAGCCTACTTACTCGCATTCCATGAAAACCGGGCCAACTAAAATGTCTGGTCCGAACAAGAGGTACAGAGACCACACACCGAATGTGGAGTCTTGGTCGTGCAACTTACGCGGTAACGCATCACAACTAAATATTCCAAGCGTGCTACAAGGAATACTGGTCATGTGAGTGTGAGGGAGCCCCCGTGAGTGTCGTTCCTGTGAGCAAGGTGTCCGTATACAGAGACCCCTGGGTGCCTTACCGCTACGATCAGGAAACAGACTGCGAGAATCTGGACGGAACTTCCGCTGTAACTAAGGGTTTTTCCTTCAACATACAGCCCAGCGGAGAAAACTCGGAAGTGATCCACCCCTGGAGGGGCGGAACGGAAACCCGAGACAGCCAATCGGAAGGGTCTGACGCGACATCAGTGTGGCCAGAAAAGGAGGAGGAGAGCTTGCCAAGCCCGTCAGCTGTTGGGAATCGGAGAACACGGGAGAGCAGAGGAAGCGCTGGCGAATTGGAGGAGAAGGCGAAGGAGGACTGAACCGGAGACGAGAGCGACGGAGGCCTGGAAAACCCAGAAGTGTGGTCCGAAGACTGGTGGATCCCGGAGGAGGCGGATGAGCCGCCGCAACTAGGGAGAGTTGTGGCAGAAAGCGGTACGTGAATTGGGCGGGGGGAGAGGATAGAGGGAGGGGGTGGGAAAGGGGTAAAACCACGGGATTGTTTCCCCACTACCTTAAATAACCTCACCGCACGCCCAACGTCCAAATCACTTCCCTTTAGCACGTTGTTATAATTACCCAGATGTTTCTTCCACGCTGAGACGTAAATCAGCTACTCCTTTCTTTTCCTGGTTCCCGGTTCTTTGCCCAGGTGCCTTTTTCTTTTCACCAACTGCTCCCTCATCTCATTACTCACTTGGTGTGGTGGAAGAAGAAGTACTCGTCGCGAATTCATATCCTGACCGCCACCTTTTTGTTTTCCTTTCCCGAGAGCACGCCGGAACTTCGGGACCCTACCAGCCCACCAGAAGGAAACTGACTCCGTGCCCTGGAAGGACCACTTCTCCTGCTGCACCCCACCACGACGACCACTTAATTGAGTTTCCCTGTACCAGAATCAACAGACATTTACTCCGTCACACCCGCTATCCTGACACTGTTTTCACCACAATCATAATAAAACTCACAATATAGATCCTATACGGCCTCCTCGCTTCTGTTTCCGACCCTCCCTCCGACAGTGAGAGACTGTGCAAAAAATGGCAGCCATCTTGATGTTTCCTAACATGATATAAAGATTAGAGCTATCAGGGAACAATCTTCAATCCGACTGACAACATTCATACCAAAGGTACCACAACGAGGGAAGAATACAAAGTTACCTTCTGTGATGTCCTTGTAAAACAGAAATTACTACAAGCGAGTACCACTCATGAAAACTAATAAAAATGGCAGGTTCTACGACTTTCGCGGTAACGCGCCACATCTGAATACTCTCAACGTGATCCAAGGAATACCAATCATGTGGGAGACCCTGTGAAGGCAGCTGCCATCTGGGTGTCATAAAACGATATAAAGAGTCAAGCTATAAGGGAGCAACCCTCAATACGGCTGACAGCATTCATATAATAGGTACCAAACCGAGGGATTAATACAAAGGTGCCCTACATGATGTCATAGTGAAACAAAAATTCAACAAACATTCAACAAAAATTCCTACAAGTAAGCACCACTAATGCAAATGGCAGCCATATTATAGTAGCTTCCAAAGTAGAGAAATCATTGTTAATGGCCTACATCTGCAGAAATCAATCTGCCTTATCAGTGAAGTTGGTATACAAGGCGAACTCATAAAAACCCCAAAAATGTACATCATCCTAATCTGTTCTTATAGGCAAGAGATCATAAAAATTAGCCCTAAATATTCATTACAAACATCCAATGAATTTTATATAACATTTCAAAAGGTATGAAATTCAACATAAATGTCCCCACTCAATCAGCTCATAGCTGTAGGTCAATATACAGGAGCTCCCATTCAATATAAGTATAGCGGAATGTTTCCAAAGATACAGGATCAATCATGGGCTCCTAAATGGCCTATCCAATATACATTCTCACAAAGATTCAATACACAGATCCACATATAGAAAGCATTATAAAGTGGCTAATGTCTGCCATTCCACAAATTGGTTGAGACCCTTTTCACAGGTTTTGCTAGCCAAATCTACCTGTTCTCTCTAGTTGTAAGCAGGCGATCTACATCATGTCTAAGTTTCAAGCATTTAACCAGTTCCAAAACAAACCATTTAATTTGCGGCATGTGCCTTATTCACATAGTGATCAACTAACGGTGCATTAGCCACTTTGCACCGTATGCGTGACTGATGTTGCACTATACGTTTCTTTACTTCTTGTGTAGATTTCCCTATGTAATATAAGGAACCAAGTCATTCAATCCAATAGATCACATTTTTGAAACAACAATTTGAATGATGTTTCAATGCCCACACTTTGTCATTTAAGGTGCAAGTTTTTACTACAGATGTTGTGGCACAAGCTGAACAGTTACCACAAGAGTAATGTCCAACTACAGGTTTTAGGCCTCAAAGAAGTTGTATTGATTTTGGTTCTAGATCATTATATGCCCTGACCAATTAATCTTTCAGATTTTTTCTTCTTTTGAACGCGAACAATGGTCTTTCCCACTGCATATCACTAGTTTGTAACAAGTGCCAATTTTTTAATATAATCTTTTTTATACAGTTAGATTCAGTTCCAAAGGTCGTTACACAGGTCAATCTTTTATAGTCAGGTTCTTGATGAACCTTAACTGTTAGCAGGGCATCACGGTCATAATACCAAGCTCTTTTTAGGGAGTGTTTCACAAGGCGATGTGGATAGCCTCTCATGACCAATTTTGACATAAGGATTTTTGCTTCAGTGAAGTAATCCTCCCTCTTAGTACAGTTACGCTTAATTCTTAAAAACTGTCCAAAGGACAGGTTATCTCTGAGATTACGCGAATGATGGCTCATGTACTTCAGAAGTGTATTTCTCGCCGTTGGTTTTGTATATAGTCTTATTGATAAAAACCCTGAATCACTCCAAATTTTTAAATCCAAGAAACATATTGATTTTTTATGATATTCAATCATAAATTGCAAATGACTGTCCTGAGTGTTAAGCCACATATGGAATTCCAGAACTTCACTTACCGGGCTATGCCAAATCAAAAAGACATTGTCAATATATCTTAGCTATTTTTCACATTGTGTACAAATGGATTGTTATTATAAATGACCTTGTCCTCAAACGCAGCAACATACAAATTTGCGATGTCTGGGGCAAAAAGTGCCCCCATCGCCACTCCTTTAACTTGGCCGAAACATTCTCCATTGAACATGAAATAATTTCGTTCCAAGGCAATCCTAGCACAATTGACAATAAAGTCAGTCAGTACATTATGTGGTCCAGGTCTTAATTCCAAAGCGTTTTCAATAACTGATAATGAGTCAGTATGAAGTATGTTAGTACACAGATTTTCGATGTCCAAAGTTACTATAATATCATCATGGACATCAAATTCCACCCCCTCTATTTGAGTGATAGCGGCTGAGCTGTCCCTAGTGTATGATCTAGTCAGAGGAACAAAAGGTTTAATAAAAAGGTCCACATCTTCAGCCAAGGTTTGCAGAATCGATTGACACCCTGCAACTATATGTCAACCGGGAGGGTGCTTGTTATCTTTATGAATTTTAGGTAGCGTATAAAACGCTGGAATGGAAAAGTATTTTTTATTGAGATAATCATATTCCTTTTGGCTTAACCATGAACCATCTCAACCCAAAACAGTAAGGCTAGTAATTTCTTTTCTGATCATCCCGGTCGGACCCTTAGTTAATTTCTGATAGTGTACAGGATTGTGTATTTGTCTTAGTACTTCCGTATCATAGTCTATTTTGTGCTGTATAATAATATTTCCTCCCTTATCGACGGGTTTGATTATTATATCCTTACAATTAGCTAGGGAAGTCAAAGTATCCTTTTGTGCTTCAGAAAAAAAATTTAACTTTACATATTTGTGTTGCTGAAATATTTGTTTTATCTCAGTTAGAATTACATTTTCAAATGTCAACAATTATTGGGCATTAGATTTGTGGCTGGAAAAAAGGTTGAAGGACAATGAATATCCTTTGGCATTTTGGCAAAAAATATCTTAGACGTAAAGTACTAAAGAACTTATATAGCTCCATCTGTGTCAGAAAAGGATCATTTCTACAGGTCGGTATAAATGACAGACCAGTACTAAGTACTTCTATTTCCTTTGAGTTCAGCTCATGCAATGATAAATTGAAAATAGGGACAATGTCTAAGTTCTTATTGCTTATGTCTGAGTCTACCATTCGTAATATTGTTTCTGGGTTTGTCTGAACCCTGGTGTGTATTGGTTCCTGAACCATCCTCGTCTCCTGTTCCAAACTTACCCCCTCTGGGGTTGTTGGCCCTGCTGTAAAAAAGGCTGGTTGGGGGCCGCTCGGCCAAAAGCAAAACTCAGATTGGTTGCTCCCCCTCTGGCGTTGTCACCCTCTGAATTTGAGGAAGCAGTATCTGAAAAAGTGGCTAGTTTATGGAAACTCCCTGTATAAATCTGGCCTTGTTGGTAAAAGTCCTTTCTTAAATATGGATATGTTCATTCTCGACTATATTTTCTAATGTCTTTCTGGAGTTGATCCGTTTTCTTTAAGATACTGGTTCTAAGAAACTCGGCTACTGTGGCCTCCAGATTTTTTAGGAATTCCTTAGCGTCCGTACTGGTCTGATCTTCTAGCAACTTCTTTTCTAGTCCTTCAATCTGCAATCAGCCCACTAGTAGCATTTAATTTACAAGCCCTGGGCACATGTAGTGCACTTTACTAGAAAGTTACAAGTAAATTATCTGTGCCAATTGTGAATAAGCCAATCTTACCATGCTTTAAGTAGAGAGCACATGCACTTTAGCACTGGATAGCTGTGTAAGGTGCCCAGAGTCCTATTGCCAATAAAAATGAATTAAGCAAAAAGGGGAGGAGGAAGTGAAAAGGAGGAAGGCAAAAGGTTTGGGGTGACTTGCAGAAGGGGCCATTTTCAACACATAGTAAAACAAAGCTCTTTCTGCATTGGTTGTACTAATTTCCTTAGTAAAGACTTGCATTCATTACTTTCTTCATTTGTTATATTCCTATTTGCTCCTAGGTGTACTTTTATGCAGCAGTTCATTGCTTTCACGTGTGCCATTTTATTGTCAATATCCTCCATCCAAAACAAATTTGCATTTTGTGGAAGTGATCTTTCCATCGCATTGTTCCTGTGTGAATTCTACAGAAATAATCTTAGCTGATATAAAATGACCTGGTTTGCCAGAATGGCAAGATAGCCTCTGATTAGCTTCTTAATTGTTTGTAAAATTTGGATTGGTTAATTTTGGATGGTCGGATGATGATCAGACAATTATCTGTAAAGCATCTGATGCACAAACTTAAGTCACACAGTCAATGGTAGTAGTAGTAGTAGTACTTTATTCGGTTTCCATGCACCATCAAAGTATACATACACAGTACAATAGCAATATGATGAATTTTTAAAATACAAGATAAAAACAGTAAATAGCCAAATCAATTTTAATACATCAGCTCGCCCATGAAATAAAATCATTACCAATACAAATCCATCCCTATATACAATCAGTGCAAAAACGGCTGTAGGCTATGTGCAAAGAAGCAGAAAAAAGACCACAATTTCTTTGCAGCTCTCATAAAAGTTTAAACAGATTAAACATTGTGTATTAATTAAAATTAGATTGTGATCAGAATGTATCTTGTTTGCTAAGCTACTGCTGCTATAATTTTATTTCGCTTGTACCAGACCGCCTGTAGAAATTTACTAAAACAAGAACAATTATGGGAGAGGTACCACTTTTTAAAATTATGTGTGCCACAAGATATCACGTTAAACTCGTGTCCCGACATATTGGGCGGATCGATTTGCGTTCAGGACCCATAGTACTGCTGGCAGAAGAACATTATGTGTGTCTCATTTTCACTATCCAAGCCACAGGCCGGGCAAATGGTTGAAACTGGATCCTTGTTCTAATTATTAGTAAATGATCTTAATGGAAGGCTACCAAGTTGAAGGCTTATATACAAACTTTTACCTAAGGGTGGAGAAACTGAGTCTAAAAAGAATGGAAAGAACTTGAAGTCTAAAAACCTGTTGGTCAGGGATCCATCTCACTTGTTGCTTACATAGCCCTCGTGAATATGTATCCAATAAAATGTTTTCAGGACACAGTCAATATATAAATTAATAAATGATTCAAGCAGCAACTAAAATTGGTGCTAGAAAAAAATTCAAAGCACAAATGGTAAACATTGTCCTATCTAAATGATAATAAAGTAATGAACAGATCATAGAAAGAATACAGCGGTAAAGAGAAAACATGACAGATTTAAACGTGTCATTTTTTTAGATTCATCTAAATAAATGCTCACAAAAATACAGCAACACGAACAACTCTAGTACATAAAGAAAAGGCAGTCAAAGGGCAAGATGTGCGAAGCACTGGTCGCAAAGTACTGTTCACAATTTACGACCAGTATTTTTGCAAACAGTGTGGTATTTTGGTACCTATGTACTATAGGTCGGTTCACAAAATACTGAATCTTAGTGGGTTGCAATTCATCCAACCACATAGATATTAATGAGGTGGGTCGCAACTACGATTCAATGCCGTCACAGGGATGGTGTTTTTTTAAGTCAACAGACCATTTCTGAGATAGCTTTTAAATAAAGCAATGTTTTTTAAATGCAGTCAGTTTTCTTCAAATGACAATGGGATGTGTTTAAAAACAATTTTTTTTTAAAGTAGGCAGTTGTCATTGGGACCACTGCCTGCCTACTTAAAAAAAATGTTTTTGTCAACATTCACAAAGGGTAAGGGGTCTCTTAGGGACTACTTCCCGTTTGAGAATGTCTTACTACTACCTTTCAGTAATCATTAAAATATTAGTGTTTTATGACATGATTTTGTTCGTAAAATATTAATACCTATTATTCTGTTTCAGTGTTTGGAAGGGTCGCCCTAACCATGCCCCTTCCAAATATCAATTTACTATGTAGTTGCAAACCCAAATTGCGATTTGGTACCATGTTACCAAATTGCAATTTGAGTTTCTTACATACCAGAATGTCTTTTAGTGGTCACAAACAGCTCAATTCTGCAAATTGGACCCTTTGTGGCAGCAAAAAGCCTTCATACATCTGGCCCTTAGTACTGAAACATAACACTGTCATTTTGGATAAAATAGCAAGCTGTAGTAGGTGGCCACATGCAGCTGCGGAGGCTGATAGGGCAGTGATTAAATGGGGCAGTGTCCAGAGATTTCTGTTACAGATGGTTGTCTCCAACCTTGCCTCGTGTGTCTTTCTTGCTGCATGAATGTGTGTCTCTTCTTCTGCTTCCCCACTAAATCAATCCCACAGCACCCTCCTTTCATATATGATTCACAGACTATCACAGTCAAGAAGCAAAATAAGTGCAGGGAAGCAAAGTCTTAATGGCCCTCTGCTAGGCTTGATGAACACCAAGTCTGCCTATTCTTGATTCCACCTCATGCCTCTTTCTTCCACCACTCGATACTTCCTGTCTCTGTATGCACTCATTCAGATTGAGTTATGAATATGCAGAGACCTTGAGCTGAGCTGCCTCCCCTCGCCCTTCAAGAGAGGTGTTCCCTTGCATCATAGTCGCCTAGTAAAATGATCTAGAAATGCTTAGCAACCCTATTATTGCTAGCCTTGGTTTTTGGAAATGAATATAGCTTTGTTTGAAGTCTTATTCTTGAATTGTTGCCTCACACTTGGTTTACTGTTTTTTTCTGACAGGTTGCATATTTCACTGTTACATTCCCTTACCTCATGCTGATAGTTCTTTTAATCAGAGGTGTCACCCTGCCTGGGGCTCTGCAGGGGATCCAGTTCTACCTTTACCCAGATTTGAGCCGACTCAAGGACCCCCAGGTAAGGAAAGGACTTACTTTGTGCACATGTTGCATGATTTAGTGTTTGGATGTTTGAAGGTACTCCTGAGCCCGTCTATGGTTTTGGTGCTTATGTGTCCACATTCTGAAATTGTCTCTTGAAAATGAACTCATCGTGCAGTAATATGTTGAGTGCAAAGCAAAACAAAGTGTATGTATTTGACAAAGCAAGGTGACATATTATTATGGTTTGTAAAACGTCTCAGAAATCATCATTCAGCCTCTAACCCAGGACTGGTACAACATGTTAACTTGGGGCAAATTTTCCAGTTTTGGAGACACTTGCGTTATATATTTAGAAAGAGAGTTGTTTTCAGATTAGGTTTCAATGGTAGCAAAATAAGCAAAAAGAAAACAAGGTATGGACACTGTAAATAGTTTTGAAAAATGTAAACGGATTCTTCACTTATTATTAAACGTTTTTAAAATTGCTGTGCTCCACCCTCACAGATTGACAAATCTACAAATGGGAGAAGAAAAACGAAATTATCAAGTATCAATGTTCATTTTTAACTAGAAATAGAAAGAGCGCAGGGCCACTCTTACTACTTGCGGCAAATAATCTTTGTAGTTGACTGAGAGACAATAGGGAGTTAACATTAATCAAACAATTTAACATTCGTGTAACCCATTTGACAACACAAGGAAGATTAGGAATCAGAAAATAAGGTTAAGAAGGTTTATTACAAATTAATAGCCAAACTGATATAAATGAATCTCAAAAACATATTATAAAGGTACAAAATCACCAATGGCAGACCAAATCTTCTTACAAAGTTCAGTCTCAATAGCAAGAAGCGTACAAGAAATTCTGTGGCAGTAATGCAAAAGAGAAGACATAGTATCTGATGCTCTGTATAATATTTCTGGTTCTCCGATTAGTCGAAAATAGATTCTAGATAACTAGTCAAATCCTACACTAAACTAAAGTCATCTAGGGAAAGGATGTCAAAATTAAAATAATAAGGAAGGTGTCAGCATAGGAAAAGATTTCAGAAGAAATCTTTTAAGCAGAGTCAAGTGTACGTCACATAGCCTTACACTCTTAGAGAACTAGAGTAGAGAAGTCTGTACATTCCCAAGTCAGCAAGGGTCTGCTCTGCTTCAACAAAGGAACCTCTAATTAAGCCTAAAGGAGTCAAAGATGAGCGCATCTCTCATGTGACCAATACCAGTAGCTTTCAACTCTCCCAAGATTGACATTTTCCTTTTCTCTTGATCCTCGCATCCCACTACTTAGGCCATCCAGGCGCTTTGAATGTCTCCTGCCAGATACCATAAAAATGCTCTCCCCTCATTCAACTTATTAGCACCACATTTCTTTGCCAATCGTTCTTCCTTGTACCTCACTATCACTAGTACATAGATACTCCTTTCACTGGCTATGAGATCATGAAGAGGCACCTGCAGAGAAGAAAACAATCGAAAAGCAAACCACTTGTACAAGCTGAAGGTTAAGTGTCTAAGACTGTAAGCTTAACGCCCACGGTTTTGCTAACTTAGCAAATCATTTCATTATACACGTTGAATACATGGCTATATGTAATTGTACAATTCAAAATAAAAGCAACCATTAATAAAGGAAATCAGTTTATAAGGCAAACTGTACTTTCAATATATGCACACGGCTCAGAATCTCTAGTCCCTAGTGAATGCACTGCATTAAATGCATTTTAACACACCACTTTACATTCTAAATCTATAAGGTCTAGAATGAATACATTTTAATAACAAAAGGGTGATTTAATAACTCTCTAATGTTATAATTCTCGTTATTAGAATGAAGCACATAGAGTATAGGATGTTCATCTCCCGTAAATACTGCTTTTCTGTGACATGTAAGGGTAGAGCCAAAATTACGCTGCACCAAAATTAAATCTAATGTGCTCATGTATGCCCTTCTAGAACACCGAACAGAGAGGGCACGTGCAAAAATAACAGACTAGTTTGCGTGTTCATACCCACTAGCAATAATCATTAGCAAAGCCAGCAAATTTCAGGTTTGTATGGTGTGCAGAATGGGTAAGACGATGCCACAAATACTTTGAAGCTATTAGTTTCACAGTCCTTGCTTACCAGGAGTGAATGCAGACAGAACATCTGAAAACTGGATGGTACTGAAAAAAGGTTTTTTTTCCTTCAGCTTCCATTTTTAGGTCGAGCCTAGAGGCAGAGCACATGCGCTGCTCTGCGAGGATGGCTGTATTGAACATGCCCACCGCTAGTCATTGGTTGCTTGGTCTGCCTCTACAAATGTAATATTTTTCGTTGGTGAATAGTTTACATTTGTCCCTACTTGTGGCTGTTTTGCTCCCATTCTGGCTACTGGCCCTGCTACGTGGATCCTTTCACCATAGGCCACATGTTTTGTTTGAGAGCACTATTTCTTTCATCCCTCTCCTACTGCTCACTGGCACACGGCGCTACTTGTTCTTTCCGCCCTCTCCTTGCCACTGGCTGGCACACAGCGCTGCTTGCAGTTCACTTAATCTCCTCCTTTGTAGGTATTCTTTGAAGTGGGCACGTATGCATATTTATTTTTATTAATAGCATTTCCTATATTCTAAAAATTCAGAGTGGGTTTCATAATGCTAAGCAATGTTGGTCATGTGCTGAAAACATTTCTCATTGTTGACGTTTCTTTATACCATGGGAGGTCAAATTCACGCACTGGTTGGCACGCAGGCCGTACCTGGGCATGTCTGGCCAGAAAGAAGCACTTCCGCCTTCTGCTTTGACAAGAACAGTGTCCACTTCTCCTGCTCTGCCGCGGTCAGCTGCCCCCTCTTTCTTCCTCTTCTTCCCTCTATTTCTGTCTCTATTTCGCTCCTCCTCACTTGCTGAATCTAAGAGTGACTTCAAGAAATGGCTCTTACCCTTTCTTTCCTCTTCTTTCCTTCATTCATTCCCCTGTGAAATGGATCCGAAAGAGAAAGAACACTTTTGCTGGAAATGTCATCTTTTTCTCACATTTTTCCATTCCAAAGTGCAGCCTCGGGATGGAGAGCAAATATGAAAAATAAATAAAGCAAGACAGAGTGGTCGCAAAGTGGCCACATTGGTTTTATTGACTCCCAAGCACATTGGCGCCCACTTTACAGAGTTTGCCATTGATGCACTACTTTCGTTTTCTAGTCTTTCTGTTGATGCATGAGTGAAAAATGTTTAATGTGACCCTTATCAGCTGTTTTCCTAAACAAATAAGTAAATAAAGCAAGACAGAGTGGTCACAAAGTGGACAGATTGGTTTTATTCACACCCAAACACATTAACACCACTTTACAGAGTTTGCCAGTGAAGCGCTACTTTCGTATTCTCGTCTTTCTGTCGATGACAAATGCCGACCGCT
Source organism: Calotriton arnoldi (assembly GCA_963921515.1). Taxonomy (NCBI): domain Eukaryota; kingdom Metazoa; phylum Chordata; class Amphibia; order Caudata; family Salamandridae; genus Calotriton; species Calotriton arnoldi. The sequence goes on along the minus strand of CAWUFW010010830.1, from coordinate 450,133 downwards.
GCGGCGGAGCGTGCGTGAGTCCTAAGACCTTGGTCCCAGGACCTCACTCTCCCCAGCAGCTCCGGCAGCTCTGAGGTGCTCTACTTCGACTTGAAGCCAGCCACCACCTCCGTGCAGGGTTCGAGACCTCCCGTTTGTTTGGGTTAAGTTTGTTTTTATTCTCACAGTATCAGTCACTGTAGCGTTTGCTCGCTGTCCCTGTCTGCTTGATTGTATCTGTATTGTACTTACTGTACTGTGCCTGTGATTTCGCTTTTTCCAACTTCGTGCATCTGTGTCCCTGTTTTTTTTCCCGCCGTTCGCCCTCCGCCGCTGACCCTCCCCTTCCGCACTGCTCCCGCCTCCCAGATGCTCGTCCCTCCCCCCTACAAATGCCGACCGCTGCGGGGGAGCGCGCTTGAGTCCTAAGACCTTGGTCCTAGGATCCCACTCTCCCCAGCAGCTCCGGCAGCTCCGAGATGCTCTGCTTCGCCTTGAAGCCAGCCAGCACCTCCGTGCAGGGTTCGAGACCCCCCGTTCCCATTTGTTTGGGCTAAGTTTGTTTTTATTCTCACAGTATCAGTCACTGTAGCATTTGCTCGCTGTCCCTGTCTGCTTGATTGTATCTGTATTGTACTTACTGTACTGTGCCTGTGATTTTGCTTATTCCAACTTCGTGCATCTGTGTCCCTGTTCTTTTTCCGCCGTTCACCCTCCGCTGCTGACCCACCCCTTCCGCACCGCTCCCGCCTCCCAGCTGCTCGTCCCTCCCCTACAAATGCCGACCACTGCGGGGGAGCGCGCGTGAGTCCTAAGACCTTGGTCCCAGGACCTCCCTCTCCCCAGCAGCTCCGGCAGCTCCGAGGTGCTCTGCTTCGCCTTGAAGCCAGCCAGCACCTCTGTGCAGGGATCGAGACCCCCCGTTCCCATTTGTTTGGGCTAAGTTTGTTTTTATTCTCACAGTATCAGTCACTGTAGCGTTTGCTCTCTGTCCCTGTCTGCTTGATTGTATCTGTATTGTACTTACTCTACTGTGCCTGTGATTTAGCTTTTTCCAACTTCGTGCATCTGTGTCCCTGTTTTTTTTCCCGCCGTTCGCCCTCTGCCGCTGACCCTCCCCTTCCGCACCACTCCCGCCTCCCAGATGCTCGTCCCTCCCCCCTCCTCTACAAATGCCGACCGCTGCGGGGGAGCGCGCATGAGTCCTAAGACCTTGGTCCAAGGACCTCCCTCTCCCCAGCAGCTCCGGCAGCTCCGAGGTGCTCTGCTTCGCCTTGAAGCCAGCCAGCACCTCCGTGCAGGGTTCGAGACCCCCCCGTTCCCATTTGTTTGGGCTAAGTTTGTTTTTATTCTCACAGTATCAGTCACTGTAGCGTTTGCTCGCTGTCCCTGTCTGCTTAATTGTATCTGTATTGTACTTACTGTACTGTGCCTGTGATTTAGCTTTTTCCAACTTCGTGCATCTGTGTCCCTGTTTTTTTTCCCGCCGTTCGCCCTCCGCCGCTGACCCTCCCCTTCCGCACCGCTCCCGCCTCCCAGCTGCTCGTCCCTCCCCCCTCCCCTACAGATGCCGACCACTGCGCGGTCGCGCCGCGGTCGTGCCAAAGGCAAGCCCGTCTGCGCCCGTCCGCGCCTGGACCGTGCTCAGCGCCAGAACCCCTGGCCCCCGCGACCTCCACAGGACCCTGCGTCGCTACGACGCAAAGACCCTCCACGCACTCAACGCCGGCCGAAAGCCCGCCTGCTTCCAGGCCACCCCGAAGCTCACCCACGGACCCTTCACCTGCCGGAAATGCAACTACACCAGCCAGCGCACACAAGCACGTCCTACCCACCCCAACACCGCTGGCCACAACCATCTTAGCTGCATACTACTCAACACCCACTCAGTCCACAAGCACGCCGTCGAACTCTGGGACCTGCTCGACACCTCCGCCCCGGACGTCGCCTTCCTGACAGAGACCTGGATGAACACCTCCTCGGCACCGGACATAGCCATAGCCATCCCGGACGGCTACAAGATCACACGCAGGGACAGGAACAACAACAAACCAGGAGGAGGAATCGCCATCATCCACAGGAACACCATCAGAATCTCAACCTACACCGAAGATGCCCTCAGCACGGCCGAACACCTACACTTCCAGATCCACGTCGATCACAAAACCCCCCTCAGAGGAACCCTCGTCTACAGACCCCCGGGACCCCGACCACAGTTCAGCGAAGCCATCACCGACCTCATCAGCACGCACGCCCTCGCCTCCACAGACTACATCCTCCTCGGAGACCTGAATTTCCACCTTGAACGACAACAACTCCACAACACTGATCGACAACCTCGCCAACCTCGGACTCAAACAACTCGTCACGACACCCACCCACTCCGCCGGACACACGCTCGACCCCATCTTCTCCTCCAGCGACCACGTCACCTTCAGCCACACCACAGAACTCCACTGGACCGACCACCACTGCATCCACTTCTCCTTCAAGAAACACACCGCACACAACCAACCACTACGCACCCCACACCGCAACTGGAAAAAAGTCACCGAAGACCAGCTCATCACCACACTCGCCCGAGACCCTCCACCCGAGCCCTCCGAGACAGACGTAGCAGCCCACAACTTCAGACAATGGATCGACGACTGCGCCAACACCCTCGCCCCGATCAGAAAACTCTCCAACAAGCGCACCGACATGAGAGCCATCTGGTTCAACGCCGACCTCCAGAACTCCAAGCACACCTGCAGAAGACTCGAGAAGCAATGGCGCAATGACCAGACACCAGACAACCACACAGCCCTCATGAACGCCAGACGCAAACACCACCAACTCATCCGTTCCGCCAAAAGAACCTCCTTCAAGGAACGCATCGACAACAACGCACACAACAGCAAAGAGCTCTTCAACATCGTGAAAGAACTCGCCTCCCCCAGCTCCAACTCCAATGACGTACCGCCATCGCAAGATCTCTGCGACTCCCTGGCTAGCTTCTTCCAGCGCAAGATCGCAGACATCCACAACAGCTTCGACACCCAGGTACCGACGAACGACGCCGACCCCCCTGACTCTACACCCACCAAACACACCGACCTTCTGCTCTCCTGGAACAACGTCAACGACGAAGACACCATCAAAATCATGAACACCATCCACTCCGACTCACCCTCCGACCCCTGCCCCCACCACATCTTCAACAAGGCAAGCTCCATCATCGCACCCCAACTCCGAAAGATCATCAACAGCTCCTTCGAGACCACCACCTTCCCAGAGAGCTGGAAACCCGCCGAGATCAACGCCCTCCTCAAGAAACCCAAGGCGGACCCAAAGGACCTCAAGAACTTCCGACCCATCTCCCTGCTCCCGTTCCCGGCAAAAGTCATTGAGAAGACCGCCAACAGACAACTGACCCACTTCCTGGAGAAGAACAACGTCCTGGACTCCTCCGAATCCGGCTTCCGCAGAAACCACAGCACCGAAACCGCCCTCATCGCCGCCACGGACGACATCAGGACCATACTGGACAAGGGCGAAACCGCGGCCCTCATCCTCCTGGACCTCTCGGCTGCATTCGACACCGTCTGACACCACACCCTGCGCACACGCCTCCACGACGCAGGGATCCGAGGCAAAACCCTGGACTGGATCACCTCCTTCCTCACCAGCAGAACCCAGAGAGTCCACCTCCCCCTGTTCCGATCCGAGGCCACCACGATCTCCTGCGGCAAACCCCAAGGATCATCCCTCAGCCCGACACTTTTTAACATCTACATGGCACCGCTCGCCAACATCGTCCGAGCACACCACCTCAACATCGTCTCGTACGCCGACGACACCCAGCTGATCCTCTCCCTCACCAAAGACCCGGCCACCGCCAAATCCAACCTCCACGAGGGAATGAAGGCCGTCGCAGATTGGATGAAGACCAGCTGACTGAAACTGAACTCTGACAAGACCGAGGTCCTCATCCTCGGCTCCACGCCCTCCACATGGGACGACTCCTAGTGGCCGACCACGCTGGGAGCTGCCCCAACACCCACTAACCACGCACGCAATCTGGGGTTCATCCTAGACTCAACGCTCTCTATGACCCAGCAAGTCAACTCTGTTTCCTCCTCCTGCTTCAACACCCTCCGCAAGATCGACAGATGGATCCCCACCGAAACCAGGAGAACTGTCACCCAGGCGCTCGTCAGCAGCAGGCTGGACTACGGCAACGCCCTCTACGCAGGAACCACGGCTACACTCCAGATGAGACTCCAACGCATGCAAAACGCCTCCGCACGCCTCATCCTCGGACTCACTCGCCACAGCACCACCCACCTAAGAGATCTGCACTGGCTCCTGATCAACAAGAGGATCACCTTCAAACTCCTCACCCAGACGCACAGAGCACTCCACAACGCCGGACCAGCATACCTCAACGAACGACTGTCCTTCTACACCCCGAACCGCCAGCTTCGCTCCCCCGACCTCGCCCTCGCAACCGTCCCACGCATCCGCCGAGCGACCACCGGCGGCAGATCATTCTCCCACCTCGCCGCAAAGACATGGAACACCCTCCCCGCCCACCTGCGCCGGACCCAGGACCTGCTGGCCTTCAGAAGACTCCTCAAGACGTGGCTGTTCGACCGTTAGCTGCCTCCACCCCCTTAGCGCCTTGAGACCCTCACGGGTGAGTAGCGCGCTCTACAAATGCCTGATTGATTGATTGATGAGTGGAGTGGAAAACGTTTAATGTGATCCTTATCAGCTGTTTTCCTTATTTTAGTATATAAAATGTGTACCGCGGCTCTGTGTTCAGGAATGTGTTCTTTTTACACCATACTGCTTATGTTTTCTAAGGATATAAGCAATGGACATTGAAACGGGTCCCTTCCGGGCCCTATAGTCATGTCTTTGACTTTTCAAGCGAAAACACTCATTGATTTCTGAAGAATGAGTGTAAAAGTGTTAAGGTAACCATGTTGTTCCTGCTTACATTTCACATGCATTACTTAATTGTGCATTCCCTATGTGTTTGCTTTTTCCAGGATGTTATTACGTTTTTTTTCAGGCAGCATATTACTCTTGTCTAGAGCATAATTTGAAATGAGTCACATCCAGGTGTTTATAGCGGGGCACAATTGGGTTGTAGCTGATGTTAGTGTGAGTTTGTCTCAGTGGGGCAGTATGGTGTGCAGTGGGGGAGAGAATGTGGCACTATGACCAGAGCTTCTGATTTGGAACTGGTGAACCATGTTCAGCATTTATGACCAGTCCACCAGACCACTCTCCTGAGGGAGCACATTCCTATGCTAGACCTTTGAAGGCCCTGCTAGACCTTAGAAGCCCCGATGTCTTAGCACTAGCAGGTGGACTCTAGTGGTGGCAAGTGTGAGTTAACATTGAAGGCCTGTCCACCACAATCCATACTGAAGTTCACCTCCAGTCTTGCTCGCAGGCCTACAAAGGAGCACACCCTATAGCAACAATGACTCTGTCACTGAGGTCACAGGACGCTTGAGTCCAGTCCGCCTCACCCATTGGTAATTCCGTTGGCCTTTTTTCAGCAGTAGTAGTGCAACTCGCCAGGGATCGGCAAGGCAGGATTCGCATCCACACCAAACTAAATTCGCAAATTTTGCGGTCTCTTTGTTTTATGCACAACCACTTTTAACATGTGCTTGTGCATTAGGGACTATGTATCGTTTTATTCCACACTAACAAGATCTTCAATTGTTGGGTACATCAAATGCTCTCTTTTCTACTTAGGCATATCTGTTTGCTTGGGTAACATAACTTAAAAACATTGCCAATAGCTCTGGCTAAACGCTTATAAGGTCCCAAATGTGAGACCTATTTGCTATGCCAATGCTTATTCAAATGATGTTATCAACGCTCCTATCCGAGTGCTGGCTGGCTACTTGCCGTCTCATTAATGTATTGTCCGTCTCAGGTTGGTAATGGAATAATAGAATATGTAGATTATTGTTCTAGGATGCCTTGACCCAAGCTGCTCGAATTACAGAATGAAATATGTTTGCCATGAATGGTGCAAGTGCAATACATGTCACTCCTAAAAACAGAATAGTAATAAAAATTAAATAATCATATAAATGTCTGAATATCAGAAGTTCACAATTTTTATTAGGATATAGTAAATCATGTGGTTGTGGGTTCACTCCAAAATATTTTTTTAAAGAATATTGTTGAAATATGTGGTGAAATTTCATTTTATGATCACTCATTGTTCTTTGTATGGCGTAATGTTTTATGACATTGTTTTTCTAATACAAATGCTAAGAAAATCTTGATCAAGACCACTGTTAATCTTTTCACTTCTGTGATCCCTCACTAAATCACTAGTGGAAGTCAAGGGCTCCTAATTTCTACAACTTGAATCTTAAAACTTTACAAACAACTACAGAAACAGACAAACATTAAACAAATGCACAAGTTATGAAATATTTAAAAAGTTTTTATTCCAAACGTTTTTGGGATTTTAGAATAATACAAAAAGAGTGGGTACAGATAGGTCACACATATTGCATACATTAGGAGAGCATGATTAATAACAAGATTACTTGTTATACATAATAAGATACAACATGACTGTAGGGGGCGTGGCTAACCAGCCATGATGGCGGACGCATTCTAGGGAGCTCCGCATCGTGGCCCGAGAATTCTCCAATTCTCCTGCGCTGGTAGAAGACATCGAAGTGTCTTGCTAGCACCGAAGAGAGCCCAGAGCTAGCAGTGACTGGCAGTGAAACTTTGAAGCAGCGGGACGCCTCGCTCATCGCGAAACAACCGCCAGGTGCCCAGAGGAAACTGACTGCAGCCGCACCTCACGGCCGAGACCGCGTTACTCTGGTGCAGGCGGGGGCTGCGCCGACCCCAAGCTGCATGGGTCTCCGGGTGCCCACCACTGCCGGAGATGCGCCACGTCGATCCAGAGTGGCGAGATGTCTGATTGTTCGGAGGCCGGCCGCCACGTCGGAGCATCGAGGAGGCTGAGAATGAGACTTGACTTCTCTCCGCTGAGCCGCAGAGCTCACCGGGACCGGCTTGAACCTGTCTGGTTGGCCCGGGGGGTGCTCGAGGAGGCACTGGGGCCTGTGGAGGTGCGGGCCTGAGCTACGGAGCGGCCCTGACCTGCGAGCACACTTGTGAGCCTGCCGCCCGCATCTGAACGCCGGTGAAAGAACGGCGGCCCGGCCAAGCTAACAGTGGTGACCCCCCGAGACTGAGACTTCGTTACGGAGCGGAGGCGATTCACCGGGACCTGGTCGAGCTGGCCTGGTGGGCCCGGGTGAGTCGCGGAGCAGCGCTGGGGCCTGTTGGGGTGCAGACCTAAGCTTAGAAGCAGCCCTGGCCTGTGTCTGGGGCTGAGAACTGACTGCCCGCGCCGGAGCGCTGAAGCGGTTGCGAGCTGTGATCGAGGAGCGATCCTAATTCGCCCGCCTGATGTGACCCCCCCTGAGACAGGGGCTACGCTTCTCTTTCCCCCTCTCAACGCGGCGGAGCAGTAGAGTCACACTGAGACCTGGATGAGCCGGCCCTATTCACTCGGGTATGCGGTGAAGCGGCACTAGAACCTGTAGGGGTGCGGACCTGATCGGACAAACTGCCCTTGCCTACAGGTATAGCACGGTGAGGGACATCTGGCGTGGTCCTTGGTGCACCCTGCTGAGAAAGCGGTGACGGTGTAGGCTGGCCGGGGGCTGCGCCTGCCCACGTGTCTCCCTGACTGAGGGCTGTGAGATTGTAACGTGACACTACCTGGAGGCAGTTGCAAGCGGGGTTGGCCTGTGGATCTGGGGCCAGGCCATCACCGTGAGATTGGAGAAACCCTGTACATGACCAGGTGTGCTGACTCGGCCCAAACAGAGGCCGCTGCTGGACTTAAATCACGTGGCACCCCATAGAGGCCTGTCAACCCGTGCTGGACTTGTAGGGCGGGCCTGCTGCCACGCAAAGGCCTGTACAGAGAGCCATTGGGAAGGCGTCGCGCGGCTGAGGCTGCACTAAGATACAGCCGCAACTGAGGCAAGACCCGGAATCAAGGACTGTAGCGGACTCAGCCAGACCGGAGTGGGCTGCGGCCTTCGGGAGGCAGCGAGTGAAGCCACAACAGCCCAGGCCTCGGGCGGCAGACACCAATATAAATATACAGGCCTAATCAGTGCGCGGTGTGCGGGGAGCCCCCCCTCCCACAGGCCCCATAAGAAGCCAACTGCACCCTCGCTGAGGGTATGCACACAGCCCACAATACGCCATGGGCAGGAACAGGATGGGTGCGGGAGCCACACATACTCAACCAGCCCCGGATCTTACACAGCCAGTTCAGTCTGATGTGGTGCCTGGCCCCGGATCATCCACGCTGGAGTCTAAAATAGATTCAGTGCTCCAAGAGGTGGTGGGCATCGGAGAGACCCTAGCGCAGACCAGAGCGTCACTAGAAAGCTGCATAGACAAAGTCACGTTGGACTTTACTCTCCTACATGCAGACCACAAGAAACTGGCTGCAAGGGTTGGAGAGCTGGCAGCGGAAACTGCGGAGATCGCCCCGGTCACAAAGGCGCTGTCTGTTGATATACAGGAACTCACTGCACGACTGCGGTCACTGGAACACAGGGTGGATGATGCCGAGGGCCGCTGCCGCCGGAACAATGTTCGTGTCGTGGGTCTGCCGGCGAGGTACGGAGGGCAGGGATGCGGCCTCGTATGTTGAATCCTGGATGAAATCCCTGCTGCCTTCTGAGTCGCTCTCTCCCTACTTTGCAGTAGAAAGAGCGCAGAGGGTGCCATCAGGCCGACCGCCACCTGGTGCAAGACCTAGCCCGTTCCTGTTCCGTCTGCTGAACTTTAAAGACAGGGACACGATACTCCGCAAAACCAGAAAAATTGAGTCAATCGCAGTCAACAACTCTCAGGTCCTTTTCTTCCCGGACTACGCCGCAGGCGTGTAGAAACTGCACAGCACTTTCCTCCCGGTGAAAAGGCGAATGCGTGAACTGGGCATAAAATACTCCCTTATATTCCCGGCCTGTCTACGAGTGATCGCAGATGGGTCCACTCGCTTCTTCAGCGAAGCAGCGGACGCATGAGACTGGCTCGAGTCCGCAGGCCACCATACTGCGCCAAGTCAGAGAGGGAACGTAGGGGAGTCAAACACGAGAGGTCGCAGAAGCCATTGCAGAAGATACAAATCACAAGCTGCAGTTTCGCCAAGACAGCTGAGGACTGCTCCCAATCCAGAACAAGCACTACAAGAAAGGCAAGGCGTCCTGAGAGCGGTGGAGAGCATGAGAAGCAGACGGCCAAGCAGAGACACTGATGTCTCATCGGAACATTCGCTGAGCGGCAGAGGCTCACTGGCCATGTGGCCCAATGGAGAAGACTCGCAGTCACTCCCTGTGGTGACGCCGCAGACTGCAGATGACTTAATGTAGTGATACGGCGCATTTGATGACCATGTATGTTTGCAGTTGCACCAAACTTGAGCACCCAGCATCCCAGGTTAGTCAGACACTTCACACGGCAACCTGGTGACACATGCAGATGGGCGCCTGGTGCATCACACAAGTTCAACACACCACACGTGAACACTCAGGTCAAGCGGGCCCACAATGCTGCGGCGCTCTTTGCTAACAGCACACCAGCCCCCCCGACACGTTCGAACCAGCATACATAGCCGTCAGTTGCCACATGGCATTGTTAAGTGTTTGGGCAGATACCTGTTGTCCCTCTGCTCTACCCAAGTTCAATCCCACGCAACTCCCTCTCACGCCAACTTCACGAAATGTCATCCACATGAACTTTCAGCATCTATGGTTGCGCCGCACACTCACTGACTGCTCTATACGCAGCTGCCTGTCCCCAGGGGCGTCAGGTGGAATACACACAGTGCTGCACTCTTCTCTTGAAACATGCCACCCACCAACGTAGTCACCTGGAATGTCCGGGGGTTTTACACACAGTTATGCAGATATAACATCTACGTGTACCTTAAGCGTCACAAAACCCACATAGCGCTCTTGCAAGAGATGCACATAGCACAGCCTGAGATCCGTAAGCTGCAGCAGTGGTGGAAAGGACAGGTACTGGCCACAGGCTACTCATCTTATGCCAGGGGGGCCCTAATTTGGATCAGACCCGGGACACTCTTTACGCCAGAAGAGACTGAGATTGTTGCCTATGGCAGATATGTCCTATCTAGGAGGCCATTGAATGGGAAGCACATGGTGATAGGCGCTATTTATGCCCCAAACACTAACCAGAACACGTTCTGGCATACACTGTCCGCCATACTCTCGCGCTTGTGCGATGTGCCATGGCTGCTAGGTGGAGATTTTAACTCGGTACTTGACACCACCATTGATAGGTTCCCTCCACTGACACAAACCAATGCAGCGACTAACACGCAAGGTCTGAGTGAGTGGCTACGCCGCTGGGGGCTGTCAGATGTCTAGAGGGCACTTAACCTGCAGTCGCGCCTCTACTCTTACTACTCTCATCCGCATCAACTACATGTCCGCATCGACCGCTTTGTTGCAACCCAGCAGGTGCTGACGCAGTGTGCCAGAGCGGATTACGTGGGTAAAATGCATTCAGACCGCAACCCCCATATACTGCAGCTGCAGGGCGATGAAGAGGGACCCACTACCCACCTCTGGAGACTACAACCCCTAGCCCTAGAAGACCCCCCATTCAGGCAGGCAATAGACGAGACGATAGGTGCATATTTCGAAGAAAACACTGGCTCCGTCACGGATGCAGGGGTGCTGTGGGATGTGGTAAAGGCAGCGATCAGGGGTCGGTGTCTGGGCTTAAGCTGGTCCATTAGAAAACAAATTAACGACGAAATACGCTGCATCGAGTGTACCCTAATTAGACTGGAGGCTGACTTGGTTCGCGGTGGGGCCACACAACAGGCAATAGTCTTACAGAGACAAACACACTGAGGTGCTAGATAGATTACGCTGCCAAAATTACACATCACATGCAGCACGCACACATGCCGCAGCTGACAGGGCAGGCAGACTACTTGCACGCATGATCCCCCAGGAGCACGCACAGACACCTATACTGCGGTTACAGTCCGCCACCGGACATAAAGAATTTGTGTCGCACTACACCAAGGTATACAAATTGGTGCACCGCGCGACCATGGAGGAGCTGGACTCCTTCCTCTCCCCACTCCCCCTGCCACAAATTACTGCCGACTAGCGAGGGGAACTGAATGATCCGATCACACTGCCGGAAGTGCAGTAGGGATATGCTCGCTGGCCACTGGTAACGCTCAGGGACCCGATGGCTTCCCGGCTGAATATTATAAAGCCTAACAGCAAGCGCTGGTGCCACAGCTTCTCTCCGTGTATTGCAATGTGCTGGAGTCGGGGGGCCCTGCCGGGTACACTGCGTGAGTCTTGTTGGTGTCGCTACCGAAGCCAAATAGGAATGCGGAGCTGCAGGGCTCATACCGCCCGGTAGCACTCCTAAATACTGATGATAAGGTTTTAGCTAAGCTTCTGGCGTGTAGACTGGCCCCGCTGGTTCCGAAGCTGGTTCACACAGACCAAAATGTATTGTGCTGTCCCGCAGCACGTCCCTAAATCTCCTCCGGTTCTTTAGAGTGGCTCACTATGCTAGGGAGAACTGGGACCATTCTGGATGCCTGGTATTAGATCTGGAAAAGGCATTCAACACCATGGAGTGGGGATTCTTGTTTGCTACACTCCGTAAATATGACCTGGGGGAAGAGTTCCTAAGCCTCGTACAACTTCTCTATACCCAACCGGTAGCTAGAGTTAAGGCTGGCCCGCACCTATCAGATCAGATCCCAATCAAAGGAGGTACACGACAGGGGTGCCCACTCTCGCCGTTACTATTTGCGCTGGCCATCGAGCCGCTAGCTGAGTCATTGCGCAAAACGCAAGATGAGTGGGGATCCCCTTGGGTGATGGCATGCATGGCATCTCGTTATACGCGGACAACCTATTTATTTACCTCAAAGATGTTAGGTCATCTTGTGCATCAATAGAAAGAATATTACTTGAATTTGCTAACGTTTCAGGGCTCCGTGTAAACTGGGGCAAATCATGCCTGTACCCCTTCTCGGAGACCACTTCGGACCCACACCTGGCGCTCAGTGGCAAGCCAGTCCATTGGCAGGTATTGGCATTCCGATACCTTGGTATACTCATCTATGGAGAGCCTTCGGACCTTCTTGAAGGCAACCTGCTGCAAGCCATCACTTCGATACGGGCGCAGATGACTTTCTGGGACATTCTCCCTCTGACGGTCATGGGGAGGATTGCGCTACTCAAGATGGTAGTACTACCGCGCCTGCTGTACCACTTCATAAATGTGCCCCTATGCCTCAGACCAACGCTGTTAAACAGCTTAGAGCTGGATGTGCGGAAGTTCATTTGGGGCGGGTCGCGCAGCAGAGTGGCGCTAATCAAAATGTACCCTTCGGCAGCCAGCGGAGGCCTCTCGCTACCCAACATGGAGCAGTACTATCTCGCAGCGCAGCTCCAGTGGGTGGCGCAATGGCTTGACGCGCGCCATCTGGAGGATTCAGCGACTTGTGCCCCGGGACTTACCCACCCTCAGATGGTGGTGCTGTTCCACCCTAACAGAAAGGGCAGACCACCTGCCCAGCTACTAGTGGAGGTGGCCCACTACTGCTTCCGTCACAGTCTGCGAGTTATGTGCCATGTGACCCCGTACGCACCATCTCTCCCCATCCTCGGCACACCCCGAGGGCACAGAGCATTCACCAATGCGGAACTACCCCAATGGGAGGAGGCGGGCATCCTAACATTAGGGGACCTATATAGCGACTGGCAGTTCCTGCCATCCGATACCCTGACGGAAGATACAGGCCTCCCCCGGGGTCAGTTCTTATACACGCGGCGGTGACACGCATGCTACAAGCGGCATGGGGTGAGGTTGCGCAGGAGCCAGCCATGCATCTGACTATGCAATATCTGCATGAATTAGGCGCCGGTCGCCATTTAGTCAGATGGTTTGCGGAATCATTAAGGATACACACAGCGCCGCAGCTGGAATCACTTTGCGCCCACTGGGACGTGGATTTGCAGTGCCCCAGCACCTAATGTGAGTGGGAGGATATCCTCAGGAGCCCCACCCATATCCCCCGCAGCGCCAGGTTCTGACTCATACAGTACTATATAGTCCACAGAGCTTACTTGCCCCAGCCAAAATAAATAAATACTTCAATCGTGCTGACGCCAGCTGCCCCCGTTGTGGTGAGTCAGGAGGGGATTTATTACATGTACTATGGTCCTGCACAGCCATACAATCATATTGGGGAGCGGTCACCAGAAGTTTAGCACAGTGCACAGAGAGCACACTTACCTGGACGTGGGAAGTGTGCATCTTGGGGTTATACAAGAGGCCTAGTAAACATAAAGTAACATCCCGATACATTGACTTGGGGTTAATAGTAGCCAAGCGCCTACTTACGAGGCAGTGGAAATCCCCGGAGCCCCCCCCAGCGAAATCCTGGTACCAATCGCTGCTTTTCTGGGCACAGGCGGAGAGCATAGCGCTGCGCCGAGAGGACGCAATTGGCATTCGGAAACAACCGATGGTGACGGAATGGGACGCAATTCTGGCAAACTTTCGCGCCATATGGCAGAATCCCCCCAAGGACTCAGATAACACGTCTGTGTAAACGGCTAGCAAGTACCTGGTGTCCCGGACGAAGAGCACAAGGCGAGCTAGTGCACAAGACATAGGCTCATCAATATGCGCTGCGTGGCAGAACTGTGTGCCCCCCCCCGCTGTTATTCACCCAGGTCCAACACCACAACGCACGACAAATGCTTGTCATGTAGTGAGAATCTTGGCAGAGGCATACGCCTAAAGAAAAGCATAGCTATAAATGACGCACATGTGCATAGATCAGCAACAAGGGAGTCAGTTAAGCGTAGTCCAGGACGAGGTGCCACCATCATTACTCTAGTTTTTTTTTTTTTTTACGAGGGGGGAGAAACGTGTTATCCACCCTGTTACATCAATGTTATGTTGTAAGCAGTTTCAAGTTTTTCTTTTTAATGGAAGTATACTGTGAAGTACGACCGCCGCTCAGGCTAATTATTGTTGTGAAAAAAAAAGAACCAACTTGCATTGTTATGTAACTATTGAACTGATGCATACCATAAAATGGAAAACCAATAAACAAATTTAAACAAAAAAAAGATTTAACATGACTGTTTGACCGGTTATGCTGACAAGTGAGGGGGAGTTGCATCTTATTTGGTTCACTGACAGAATATCGACGTCACTAATATCGTTCAACAAAATTATCGACCACAAAAATATCGACATAATGTACTTATAATTCAAATGACAAAAATATTGAAACAAAAATGTAAATGTCACTTATATCATTGTCAGAAATATTGTTTATTATATATATATAAACATAAATAATAAACATGAAATATATTTAAAAGTAAAAGACACACAGATGAAGGAGGGAATGCAGAGCAAATCAAACATTCTCACCCAGTCAATAGATCTGGGTTAAATCCATCGTTCTTTTGCCCACCATGCCACCCCAGTTTAGACCCAGCCATATGCAAATCAGTCTTGACCCTGTGCCTCATGGGAACAGTCCAGACCGAACTGCAAAGCCAGGTCCTCCCTGGACCGGAAACAAGCATTCAGGGTAGTTCCCAAGTTTAGGTGAAGAGCAGATCCTGTATAGAGCACCCTGCAACACTCACAACACTCTAAATTTGCTCACCTCAAATGTCTGCTTTTCTATCAAAGTCTTTAAGCATAGGATTAGCACAGTGCCATCCACACCAAGAAAGAAAGGGACAAACTGGCATATGCATCAAGCTATTTTGCGATCGCAAACGTTGCAAATCTCAAAAAAAGGCCGTTTGCGATCGCAAAATAGCTCTTTGCAATGCACCAACCAAAAATTTGCGAAATCACAAGGAATTCGCAAAAATAAGGAATCGCAAAATGCGAGACCAGAAATAGCGATTCCTTATTTGCGAAGCGCAAATAAGGATTCGCAAAGCTATGCACAAAAAATCACAATTAGCAATTTCAATCAAAATCGCTATTTAGCGCTCGCAATTTACCGATTTTTACAGGCAGGTGGTAAACAGGTGAAAACACTCATCAGGTGCAGCACATCAGCAGAGTATTTAAACAGGGCCAGGAGGACTCAGAATGTTTCACTATGGCAGCGCTCTACGTCATAGTGAGGAGGATGAGGCTACGAGCAGCAGCACAGATAAGGAGAATACAGGAGCGCATATTTAGAGTGCGCATCACATTGTTGGGGCAGACTGAAGAGGAGATCTATGACAAGTACAGGCTAAATGCTGCCATGATCCTTGATCTGATTGCAGAATTGGATCCCCTATTGCAGCGCCAGACTCACAGGACACATGCCATTCCCACTCACGTGCAGGTCTTATGTTCCCTGCACCTACTAGCGTCAGGCAGCTTCCAGGGTGTAGTATCTGTAGCTGGAGGGGTGTCAGAAAGTTCCCTGTCACGTTTCTTCAATGCATTCCTGCAGGCCATGTTGACAAGGATACACCACCACATTAGCTTCCCCGCAACCCCACAAGATTTGCTTAACACTAAACTAGACTTCTATCAGGTAGCCCGGTTTCCCCATGTAATATAGGTTGCATAGATGGAACTCATGTTGCCATTTGTCCGCCATCAGTGAATAAGTACATCTTTAGGAACCGCAAATCATAGCATTCACTGAATATCCAAGTATTCCGCAATGCAAAAATATCATCACAGACATTGTGGCACAATACCCTTCTAGCACACATGACTCGTACATATTTGGACATAGTGGCATACACACTCGGCTCCTTGGGGGTGAATTTGGAGAAGGACATCTGCTTGGTAAACATATGTTACATTCGCTCTGACACTATGGCCTAATGGAAATGCATATCAGTTACTAACCGTTTGCTTACTACCCTGTAGGTGACAGCGCATACGCAGTGCGCAACTACATCCTGACACCATACCTCAACCCAGCTACCCCAAGTGAGCAGTGTTATAATGCAGCCCACATAGCAACCCGAAACGTCATAGAGCGCACCTTCGGACAGCTGAAGAGTAGGTTTCGCTGCCTCCACAAGACTGGCGGGGCGTTGCAGTACCGACCAGACACCTGCTGCAGAATAGTGGCCACATGTGCCATGTTGCACAACATCGCTTCTAGGAGAGGCATACCCCTGGAACTGTTAGACAGCGAGCCTGAAGAGGACAACCAGCCAGGGCCACAACTACGTGCAGCAGCTGGGGCAAGCTTAGCAGAAGGGAGAAGGAGACTTGCCGAAATTACACATTATTTCTGAGGTAGGTAATGATGACACACGGCACAGCATGTTTGAACTGTACTGCATGTATTTGCATTTAACAATGTGATTGTGTTAAAGCACACATACCAGGTGCAAAATTGCACAGTGAGTGTAAACAACTTAAACAACATCACCTCATCATAAGACTTGTATGTCAGTCACTACTGTAGCATTGTCAATGGTTACATCATCATCTGTGAGTTAGCCTGCCAAGGGCACACAATTTCTTTCGACCACGCACCCCCAAACGCCTTTCGCTGGCCTTATTCTCATCCCTCATGGAGGCTTCGGAAGGTGTTGTGCTCCTAGTGGTGTGCCTCCTGCATGTAGTGACTGGCACCAACAGACTACTGAGGCTGGACGCCTCCTCACTCCCCTCTCCTCCCGTTACATTGCTGCCCCCAGCAGTAGCAGTCTGAAATTGCTCGACGGCCTAGTAACCTGGACCAGTGCCCTGGCCACATCCCCACAACAATGGCTCATTTCGAGCTGCATGGCCACTGACCGGGACAGCAGTGCTGTGTTGTTGCTCAGGCGGTTGTTTGATTTTGTGTAGCCATCTAGGCGCACTAATAATTGGTGATGCCTTTTTCTTTGTGACACCTGGTCCTCCTGCATCACCCTGCATAGCTCCTACATGGCCTCATTGGACTGCCTATTGCCTTCCACCACTGCTGTAGTCCGCTCTTTCACACAGTCTCTCATTTCTGCCATGTTGTTTGCCATTTTGGTGAGTTGTGCCTGCATTGATCTCATGTGTTTTGCCTGCAGGCGCTGCACCCTCAGCATCTGGCTCTCAGCCCACCCCAGACATTTGGAATTTCGTCCTCCTGTGATGACATCAGTGCCCTTGACCTGCGCCTCTGGCTCAGGTTTGTGCTGCGCCGGACCTGTGAGTGGGGTCTTGTTGTGGCTGTACCTCCAGTCTGGCTTATCTGGGGAACTGGTTCACTCTCCTCCTCAAGTTCCATGAGCTGAAGTGGTGCGACTGGGGACCTGCGTCTAGTGGGTGCAGGGTCTGTGCTTTGTTGGGCCACAGGTGTTTCCACATCTGCCTCAGCCGGAGTCGCCTGTGTGTCTCCGCCTTCGCTTTCTTCCGATTCTTCTTCTGCTGCATCTGTGATGTTAAACAGTGCAATTTGTATTAATTCTCTAAATAATAATTCAGCATCTTTTTTGTCTCATTAAATTACTATCTGAAACACAGTGTTCACGTGTTTTACTCCCTTGTTGTTTTTGCCTACCAACTTGCCTTCCCTGCCTGTTACTCCCATAATGCATTTGTGTGTTGCAAGTAAAATGTGGACTGGAGCTGAACTGACGTGATATGTCTTAATTGATAATCAGCTTTAAATGGACATTTGCATGCACCTTACCTTGTGAAGTACTGGCCGCTGCTGAGGTGTCCAACTGATACAGGCAGTGTTGCAGGTCCCCCTCCAGTCTTCTGTGCCTCCTTGAGCCTGTCCGCAATCCTCTCCTTGGCATGGCTGCACAGGTCATACCACCTTTTTTTCAGGTCGTCAATTTTGCGGTGGGTTACCCCCACTGCGTTTACTTTTGATTGGATCCCGAGCCAGATTTTCCTCTTCTCTGACTCCGGGACCTGGAGAGATAGTTTCCTAAAGACCCTATTGTGGCTCCTAACACCCTCCTCAATGAGGATTTCTAGTTCCTTTTCACTGAATTTTAATTTTCGTTTTCTTGCAGCTGCTTTCTTCCCTGGTGCTGCTGATTCCATGTTTTTGGCACAGGACAGTATTTGCAAGCACAAAATTGCTTTCTTCTGCTGTGCTCCTGCACTCAGCCTCCTCCTCTGACTCTCTCAGTGCATTGGAAAAAGCATGGGATGCATCACTTCCTGGTTGTGATGTCATCACCATGCTCCAAAAGCGACTCGCTAGCTGCGATTTCGCTATTAGCGAATTCGCAATTTGCGATATCGCTAATAGCGATGTCGCAGATAGCAATTTCTTTAATAGCGATTCAGAAACACGCTATCGCAATTTGCGTTTGCGAATTTTACCGATTCACTAATTTTTCCCAAATTTATTCCTGCATTGCATTTAGCGATTTCTTAATAGCGAATTGGTATAAATCGCTATTAAGGATTCGCTATTTCGGACTTTGATGCATGTGCACCAAAGCCTTTTGCCATTTGTACAGCGATTATGATCTCGTCTGGAAAGCATTCCTACCAAATCGGACCTGGAATGCTTTCCGGACGACTAGGAACGGGTGAGTCCGAACGAGAGATTTGGATGTATCTGGATGCTTCCGGATACGATTCGGTCAGACTCCCATTGACTTCAATGGGAGCCTGTGTTCCGAAGGAGAACACAGGTTCCCATTGAAGTAAGGGGTGGCTGGGGAAAACCTTGCACCCTGTGGCAGGCATGCCATGGTGCCTGCCACACTGTGCATGGTTGGAAAGGGGGGTCCCTTGGGTACCCCCACGGGCCTGATTCAGAGGGCTCCGGGTGAAGGGGGGCCTGCTACGGGCCCCCAAATACAGATCCCAGCAGCCGATTTATTCCGGATAAACCGATTCGGAACGGCTGTCCGAATTGGTCATCGTAATCGCTCGCTCGGAAAAACGAGTCCATAGAGCTGTACGATTTGGCTCTGAAAGACTCGACCTATCCGAATGCCTTTAAGAACCGATTCGGACAGACCTACCAGTTTGCAGGCAACGTAATCAGTCGTTGGGAACTGTGTATGATTCAGTCGGCAACAAGGGTTCCGAATCGGATTCGCCAAACCCGAATCCGATTCGGAGCCCTTCTGAACAGGATCGTAATCAGCCCCAAAGTCTTTAAGCATAGGATTAGCACAGTGCCATCCATGCCGAGCTATAAAATGAGAAAAGCCTTTTACCACTCCAGGCACAGTATTGCAGCTTTAAATTGGTAAAATACCAACCAAGCCAACCAGAAATGAATAAAAGCAATCCCTGACACGTGTTTCACTATCATTATAACTCTTCAGAGAGGTTTAGCTTTGTCCAGACACATATATGTAAATCTCAAAATGGTGGGATGCGGTGGCCCTTAAAAAGTATATTGAAGTTGGCAGGGGTTAAGAATCATGATCACCCCCAGCTATGAAAACCCACACCCTGATTTAATTAAATAATGGGTTGAATGCAACATTGAAAGCTCAGTAAAAATTATGGTGATTTTAATCAAGTATGCTGAACTTGAACGAAGCAATCTACTGGAGCAGATTAAACAGATTAATGAAGAAATCAGTAAAGATGACAATAAAGATAAACTAGCCCAGTTCAAGAAAGAAATGAAACAAAGGCTGTCTAAACATGAGGAAGGGATAAAACAAAGAAAAGCCCATAAATTCCATAGGGACAAAATGGACTATTTATGAGGGCAAATTTTCACCTTTGCCAGAAGATTTGAAACCATGGGCAGACAAAGGCAAACTGAAGGTAACCAACTGAGAAAAGAAGTTTCACTGAGTGATTTCAACTCGGATACCAGAACTGAGTCAGAAGGAGATAGAGCGGGATGGAACCAAGGAGAAAAAGCAAGCACATCACTACAGGAGGAGTTCCGTTTTTTATGTTCGGATCGAAGAACAAACTACAGACGCAAAAGACAGCAACAGCCAAGAGGAGGCGCAAACAAAGGAGAGGCAGACAAGGGAAGCGAGCAAGAGCCCAAGGGAAAGGGTGACACGCAGCTACAAGAAGTGATCCAAGGACCGAAAATAGTAATTAACTTAACAAATATAGAACTTGACAAGGATGATGAGAGAGTACTTTTCTTGGGTCTCTCCTTTTGCCCGATTTCAGGTTCTAACTAGGCACAGACAAGGGTAGACCTCTACAAGTTTATCCGCAAATTGAAATTAAAGAAATTCTTTAAAATGAAACCTGAAACCAGCCAACATAGACCCACAAAGTAAAATCCCATGGAAGGCCTTTTAGTAGCTGATGCTCTTGGTATGGGGTGCTCCTGTCCCTCGATGATACCAATGATGGAACTGCCAAATCCAATAAAGTAACTGTGTTAGAAACAGCTGGTATTAATATTGGAGAAGGGGGCAATACTGATTTTCGAGTGCAATCTAAATTTATTCTACCAAACATAAATGATGGTATAGCGGACTTTTCTGATTTGTTGTCCAGTGAAATTAAGAAAATACAAAAGAAGGTACATGTGAAGACTAGGGCAGCAGAACGACAAGATAAACAGTTTAGACAAGTGATAAAAAAATGGAGTCGCCGAGACAATTGTGTAGTCCGACTCTCTGACAAAGGTGGCAATGTGGTCCTTTGGACAAGAATATGTATATGCGAGAAGCTTACTCACGATTGAATGACAGACAATGTTATATCCGGGTGGGTACAGCAGAGTACGAAAGAGTGAAAGAGAGGTTTCTTAAACAACTGGTTGAATGGAAGAATGAAAATCTGTTGGACTGGATGAATGGAAACTTTTGAGTAAGGAGGCACCCAAAATTCCAGTGTTCTACCTTATTCCCAAGATCCACAAAGATAAAGCGAAACCTCCTGGTAGACCCATAGTGGCAGCTAATGACAGTCTCTTCAAAAATACTTCGATTTACATTGACCGGTTTTTACAACCCATTGTTCGTAACCTTCCCTCATAAATAAAGGACACCACTGAGTTCCTTAAGATCATCTTTGATGTAGTATGGGAGGTTGACATGTTGATGATGGCTTTAGACGTGACCTCCCTCTATACCAGCATCAGACACAGAGATGGCCTAGGAGCCACACAAATTTTTTTGAGAGCCAAAGCCATTACATTTTACAAGCATAATGAGATGATCCTTAAGATGATGGAATGGTGCCTGCAGTACAATATCTTTTGGTTCAACGGTGAACTGTTTCAACAGCTTCAAGGGACTTCGATGGGCACCTGCTTCGCCCCCAGCTTTGCTAATTTGCATATGGGCTGGTGGGAGGAGCAGGTGCTACATGGTCCTGAGCTAAAGGAATGGGTGGAACCCATAGTATTATGGGTAAGTTATATAGATGATGTTTTTGCACTCTGGAAGGGTAGCGAAATTACAGCTAGAGCTTTTGTTAAGAGGATCAATGACAATCCTTTAAATCGGAATTTCACGTGTGAAATTAGCAACAAAGAGATGAACTTTCTAGTTGTAAACCTAGAAGTCAAAGGCTCTAAACTGACTACAACACTGTATAGAAAACAGACCGCAGGAAACAGCATTTTACATGCCAATCGTTTCCACCCGCACGCATTAAAACAGAGTATCCCATACGGTGAATTGCTCAGAGCAAGACGCATTTGCAGCACAGAGGAAGGTTATCAGTAAACTGAAACAGAGATGCTTACTAGACTCCAACAAAGAGGGTATACCCATGAAAAATGAGAAGAAGCACAAAGAAAAGTTACCAAACAGAGAAGGGAAGACATTTTATTTTCTGAAGAAAGTACTAGAAAGAAAGACAAATCCAATGAGGGTGTAAGATTCATAACTCCGTACAATGAGAAGCACATTCTGTTAAGGAAAGCTCTCACAAAGCACTGGCACTTGATCCTTAATGATCCTATTGTAGGCAAGGAATTTCCAAGAAGACCACAAATCACATATAGAAAAGCTAAATCTAGACCTGTTGGTTAAGAATGAAGTGGTGACGTCAGTGCCTATGTGGCTGAAGCCGCAACCGGGATTTAAGTAGTGCAGCAAATGCAAAGCATGTGAAAATGGGATGAATCTTACAGAATTGCAAACACTGTTGGGTAAAACCTTGAATATCAAACAAAGTCAAACATGTAAAACAGAATTTGCAGTATATACTTTGTTGCCCCTGTTCTAAACACTATGTTGGAAATACCATTCTTCTAGTGCATAGATGTATATTACAACACCTAAGAGCGATTAAGAACAATGATCCGAGCTATCCAGTTGCACAAAATTTTCACAAAAAGCATGGGAGTGACCACAGAATGTTGCAATATAGCGTTATAGACAGTGTACTGAAGAGAAAGAGAGATGGTGACAGGGAAAAGGAGCTCAGAAGACTAGAGTCCATGTATATGCTAGAAATGGATAGTAAGGAGCCACAGGACTTGAATATTCATGAAGAACTTTTCATACATCTCTATCCTGGACTGCTGCCAGATCAGTGATCATGTTGTTTTTAAGTCAATTGTTTATATAAGTGTTTTTTAATTGGTCTTTTGACTTAGGGGCCGATTCCGATCTCGGCCGGTAGGGCACCGAATCGGATTCGGCTTTACCGGATCCGATTCGGAGGCCTCTTTTCCGACCGATTCGTGCATGCGTCCGGGCGAGCGAGTACGATGCGAGCGTACGCGAAATTGCCGACCGACTCGTTCGCGGGTCCGAACCGCTCCGACCGACTCGCACGGACACGACTCGCACCGCGCAATGGAGACGTTCCCCGACCGAGCCAGTACGATGCGCGCCTCGAGCAGTCCGACCGACTCACGCCGTCCGGCTCCAAAGAGCAGTCGGAGCCGGACTTCGGGGTTCGTGTCAAACCCCCCTGCACGCGTAGCCGCACACAGGGGGGACCCATGGGTCCCCCCTACACGTGCGTGTACGGCACGAGCCGCATCGACTTGAACCCGCTGTAGGGGGCGCCCTTGTTCGCGTCGTACCCATTGAGTCAATGGGAGCCCGTGTACGCGTTGTACGACCGGCTCCCATTGACTTCAATGGGAGTCCGGCCGAATCGAGTCCGATAGCATACGTACGCATCGTACTCGTTCGGTCGGGCTGCTAGAGTCCGATTCGGTCGGAAATCCCTCCGGGTCCGGCTCGGTCGGAGAGATTTCCTGCCCGAATCGGAATCGACCCCTTAGTGTGTAGTTGAGCAATATATGTTTTTAACCAGATGATTATTCTGTGTTCATTTACAGGAGGACTTACACCCAGAGAAGCAGGAAAATAGTACCAGATAGGGGATACATTTTAGTTGAGAGCAGTCTTATCTCGACAAGGATATACAGGGTTGACCGGTGAGAAGATAGTGAAGCACGATGTAGCCAGTGTGGTTAAATGGTAAACACATGTTAATGGGACTATTATGAGATTAAGCCCACAGGGGTCATACTATGAACTACAGCGAGGCGAGTGCCCACTTGGGCAGGACGATGACACCTATATTAGACCACAATATATAAGCTTGGATCTAGAAAAGATTTAGACTGACGGACTGTACACTGATCATTCAGGCAGAAAAACGCTCCATGAGTTTGTGTATATATGTTGTATATTATTTTGATGTTACTCACATTATTTTGACTGTTGTATAATGATTGCCGCAATGAGATAAGTTGGTGGTAAAAGCTGATACGCTGAGTAAAGAAAATGCATTTACAACAGGTTAAAAATTGCGGAAAACTATTAAATGAAATTCGAAACACTTTGGTAATTCATGGTAGTATTAATCAATTCCTGTAATTGGAAGACTTTTCCAATGATTATATAACTGAGCTCAATGCAGTGCTTATATTGTATACAAACAACTGAATTGCATTTCATTGTGTTACCAATATGGCCGATGACATCACTGATGACATCAACCACGTGATAATCTGATGCACCTCCTCACACCCTGATATAACCTTTGATACACCCACTCTAAAATACAGACTACCATTTTCGAAACCATAGACACACCAATACCAGTTACTACATACCCACTCACTGATTCCTAGGTCTACACACACATCCACTCATTCACCCATACAATCACTCATACATGCAGTCACTCATCAATACAACACTATCATAAGCACTCATACACCTATACAGACACTCACACACCACCACTCATCCAGAGTTACTCACACACCTAGTCAGTCATGCAAAGAATCAATCACACTCCCATTTACTCACCTATACAGTTATACACACACCACCTCACTTATTCATAAGCATACTAACACATATTTACTCTCTTATAAAATCACTGATACAAGCACACACTCATCCATACAGCCCTTCACCGATGCACTCTTGAACCCACACACCCAGTGAATCACCCACTCACACATCTATGCACAGAGTCACACAACCCCCACCCACCCATACAGACACCCAGGCACCCATACAGATACTCAGACAACCAATCAATAACCCATATAGACACTCATGTAGCTACTCACCAACCCAAGCAGCCGCTTACACACCAACTGACAGACTGATAGACATTCACACAGTTTAGTCACTAACCCATGCATTCAGTAAGACACATTTAATCACTCACTTATACAGTCAGTCACGCACCTACTAAATCATCCATTCAGACACTTCTATACCCACTCATTTTTCAATACACCTTGGTATATATATATATATATATATATAAAACATATTTAAACTTTACAGAAACACACAGTCACTGGATGATGTCATTTGAGATGTCATCCGTGATGTCACTGACCATGTCATGAATGGAATGATGTAATATGTGACGTCATCAGCAGTGCATTGCAGGGGCGCGAGTTATAGTTAGCTCAACTAACTATAACGGCCGAATTTCTCTGGTTTTGTACGAGTGAAATGTCCAACTAACTATAACGTCCCTGTAACCTTTGGTTTTTTTCAGTGAAATATATATATATATATATTGTGTGCGAAGTGCGCACTGAGGAACCAATCGATATATATATATATATATATATATATATATATATATATATATATATATAATCGATTGGTTCCTCAGTGCGCACTCACACACAATATATATATATATATATATATCTCCTCAACACACCTGTCTGTATAAACAACAAGCACCAGGATGCTCGGGCTCACTTGCACAGACGGTTTTATTGTTGCTTCACAGGTATACACATATATATGTATAAATATATATGTATGTATAAATATATATACATACCAATTTAATAACAAATAAAAAATATAAAAACTTACATTTACAAAAAATACATTACATATTAAAAACATAACTAATTAAAAATATTTTAATTTTAACTACACAAAAACATAATAATGTAAATTTAATTAATAAAAACCAAAGTATAAAATCCCACAAATAATACATTTAATATAGCCACTGAAATCTATAAACAAGTTAAAACAAATTAAACTTAGGAAAAGTACAAATAACTATTCCCAGACAATAAATTCAACAGTAGGGAAAGCGGTGAATTGCGCAGGGGTAAAATGTACTATTCCTGCTACACTCGGTGCAACAGTAGGGACAGTTTTGGATCACAGAGGGGTGAAATTTACTATTCCCACTCCAGTCAGTGCAACAGTAGGGAAAGTGCCAGATTACGGAGGAGTTAAATTTACTATTCCCACTCCACACATTACAACAGATGGGAAAGTGTTGGATTGTGGAGGGGTAAAATGTATTATTCCGACTCCAGTCAGTGCAACAGTAGGGAAAATGTTGGATTGCGGAGGGGTAAAATTACTATTCCCGCTATAGTCTTGGCAACAGTAGGGAAAGTATTGCATTGCAGAGTGGTAAAATGTACTATTCCCACTCCAGTCAGTGCAACAGTAGGGAAAGTGTTGGATTGCGGGCGGGGGGGGGGGGGGGGTGCGAATTTACTATTCCCACTTTAATAAGTGCAAAGGTAGGGAAAGTTTTGGATTGCGGAAGGGTCAAATTTACTACTGCTACTACACTCTATACAACATTACAGACACAGAAGTTCACCTCATTAAATAACTAAATGTTTGAATATTTAAATAGAAAAATTATATTTTTTTATTGAAAAAAAAAACAACAAATTACACATGTATTACAACCTTTAATACAGATTATAAATTCATACAAATATTGTAATTATAATTAAAATGCCAAACTATATTCTAAAAATAACAACAAATAAATAAAATATTTTTTAAATAAAAAAGCACAACACAATTAACACATAACATAACAAAAAACTAAATTAAAAAAATATTTAAATGTTTATAAATGTTTCATTACTTAAGTAACTTCCTACCCTATACCTATCCAAACTACACAACACACACCTAAAATATATTCATTAAATGATAATCATGCCGCAGGATCCGACGGAGTTCCAGCTGATGTCTTTCAATTTGATAAGGATATTTGGCCACTTAACATTCTGGTTATTGCAAATGCGGTAGCAGCAGGAGGCCCTATTCTTGAAACATAGAAAGGCGCAAATGTGATTCCAGTCTAAAAAAAAGGAGGACCAATCCACACCTGGCAACTACAATCCGATAAGCCTGATCGATTGCATAAAGAAAATCTTTGCCTGCTGTGTTCTTCAGAAGATCCAGGACTGGATCTCTGATATGTCTGTCCTTAGTCCCTATTAGGCTGGGTTTCACTCTAAAACCTCCACGACAGGCCAGGCTTTTATTTTTCTAATGCTTTACTGGCAACTTATATGTTGCCTTTGTAGATTTATGGTCAGCCTTTGATCTGGTCCCATGACCTAGGCTTTGGAAGATACTTTCCGAAATTAAAATCCCCTCACATCTACTGGCACTGGAAGGCCAACTCCACAAGAATAATTTTGCATGTGAAAGATGGGGAAGGCAGAACAATTTGACAGAACAAATTAGCGTTTCCCGGGGAGTGAGACAGTTCTGTGTTTTGGCCCCTACACTTTTTTCACATTATAATAATGATATTTTCTCCACCCTGACCAAACTTGATGTTGATGCACCTTCCCTAAGTGAAAGTTCTAATATTATTTTTCGCAGATGATACACTATTGGTCTCCAAGACCCCGAGTGGCCGTCAGAAACTTCTGACGGCATTTAAAGTATTTTTTACTGACAGGGGCTTGAGATCATAATGACTAAAACTAAACTGATGACTTTTAAGCCCCAGAAAATGTTAAAAAGGGAATAGAATTGGGAGGGGGAACTTTTAGAAATAGTACACAGCTTTACATACTTGGGTAACGAATGGACACTGGACTCCGAAACCACTCCCCCCTCTAACAATGCCAGCCAACCCACCATCTCCGCCTGGACCCCAGCCACCACCGAAGACACCGAATCGACCATGAAGGGCATCTACTCAGGAGCACCTACGGACCCCTGCCCTCTGCACAAGTCAAGCCCCTGTTCAAGAAGCCCTCGGCAGACCCTTCGGACCTCAAAAACTACCGACCCATCTCCCTCCTCCCCTTTGAGGCCAAAGTCACAGAGAAGACGGTCAACACCCAACTAACGAAATTCATCGAAGAGAACTCCATCCTCGACCCCTCCCAATCCGGATTCCGCAGCAACCACAGCACCGAGACCACCCTACTCGCTGCCACAGATGACATCCGCACCCTCCTCGACCAAGGTCGCACCACGGCCCTGATCCTACTTGACCTCTTCGCAGCCTTTGACACCGTCTCCCACCGCACACTCGCAGCAGACTCCACGACGCTGGCATATGGGGAACTGCCCTCGAATGGCTCCGCTCCTTCCTCAACGGCAGGACCCAAAGAATCAGACTGCCTCCCTTCCTCTCCGAACCCACAGAGATCAACTGCGGAGTACCTCAAGGATCGTCACTCAGCCCTATGCTCTTCAACATCTACATGGCCCCCTCGCCACCATCGTCAGACAGCACAGACACAACATAGTCCCCTACGCCGATGACACCCAGCTCATCCTCTCCCTCACCAATGATTCCGTCACCACCAGACTCAGCTTCCAGGAAGGAATGAAGGACGTCGCATCCTGGATGAACAGCAGCTTCCTGAAGCTCAACTCGGAGAAGACAGAGGTGCTCGTCCTCGGGCTTCCCCCACCGCTTGGGACAACACCTGGTGGCCCACCACCCTCGGCAGCCCGCCCACCCCCATGACCAGACCCAGAACCTCGGCATCGTACTCGACTCCTCCCTCTCAATGACCCGACAGGTCAACGTTGTCGCCTCCACCTGCTTCAACACCCTCCGCATCCTTCGCAAGACCTTCAAATGGATCCCCCCCGAATCAAGAAAAACCATCACCCACGCACTCATAACCAGCAGACTGGACTACGCAAACGCCCTCTATGCCGGAATCAACAAGTCTCTGCTCCGCAAACTCCAGACCATTCAGAACACCGCAGCTAGACTCGGCCTTGGCATCCCTCGACAAGAACACATCAGCCAACACCTGCGAGACCTCCACTGGCTCCCTGTCGAGAAGAGAGTAACATTCAAGATACTCACCCACGCCTTCAAATGCCTCCACAACACCAGACCCCAATACCTCAACAAGAGAATCTCCTTCCACATACCCAAGAGAAACCTCCTATCCGCCGACCTCGCCCTTGCTGAAACCCGACGCATCCGCAGAGCCAGAACGGGCGGAAGAGCCTTCTCCTACATCGCAGCCAAGATCTGGAACGAGCTCCCGATCGACATCAGACGCGCCCCCTCTCTAAACATCTTCAGGAAGATCCTCAAGACCTGGCTCCTAGACTGAACGGAGCCGTTCTCCCCCCCCCCCCCAGTGCCTTGAGACCCTCACGGGTGAGGAGCGCACTTTACAATTCCCTGATTGATTGATTGGGTATCATCTTTAGGAATAATATGTCCTGGAGGACCCACATGACAAAATCTATTTTGAAACTCAAACAATTATTGGGGGCAGTTCATAAAGAGTGCAATGCCTCTTTTACAAGCCCATGTGGCCTGCTCTACAGTTATATGAGTCAAGGGTCTTGGGGTCTGTCCTTTATGGGGCTGAGCTATGGGGACATGCATATATAGATGCATTAACAGTACTGAAAATAAATGTTATGCAGACAAGCATCTCTCCCCGCCAATACTCCTCTGGTACCACTTTTTTCGGATTTGGATGTCCGAAGTATACATGACAAAGCTAGCCTTCTTCCCTTGTTATACTGCAGACGACTCTGGTCAATGCCAGAACTTGCACATTATACCTCAGCCATACAGGATGTCTTCTCCGCCACCCATTGTGTTAAAATTCCTTAGCTTTTGCATATCAAGGAGCTATTACATGATGTTGGGGCTCCTGAGCTTTGGGAGAACCTAGGCACTACTACTTTTCTATCTAAATTGGCCCTGAAAAAGCTTTACTGGACTACAATATAGAGGCCAACGCCCAGTGCAGAATAGATCTCCTTAGAACATCAAGAGAGTTTCTGGATATCAGGGACCAGACAGGATATGAGGCATATTGGGATCAAGTGACTGTCCCAAGTGACAGCTGTATTTTCAGTAGGTACTCTCCTGCTGAGGGCTTTTTCAAAGCACTGCACTGCAGGGGCTTTAGACTCTTGCCCCCGCTGCTCTACTGTGATCGAAAATGTATCCCATGTCCTTTTTGTTTGCTCTGAGTGTGTAAGACCTCATAGACACTGGATAGCCCCTGTTTGTAGGCAATTAGGGCAGCACAGTAATCTTGCTGCTCTCGGTATCTTGAGATCAGATACCAGTTTATCTTTTGCTATCCCAGTTGCTAAGTTTCTTGGGGCTATGTGGATATTACGTAGAAAGCTTCTATCTTCTTCATAATGAAGTTGACATTCCACTTCATTGTAGCTGGCACTCAGAAGTTTTAACTTGGTTTTTAATAGCAATATTATTATGATATTTTTAAATACTACTTCAAAGGGAAGGTCCCTATTACAAATCTTATTATATTTTTACTACTGCAAGTTTTATAACATTGGTATTGTAATTGTTTTTATGTGTACTTTTATGGTCCTAGCAGCCGAAAAAAAAGTTTATTGTATCGTATTGATAATGTTTACACATTTTACTTAATTATCAATTAAAATAATAATAATGATAACCTAATAGCAAATTCATTATATTTAATTACCTTCCCTCCCTTTATCCTTAGAAAACAAACAACCAGCACCTAATATATGTATTTAAAATAATGTTAATTTAATAATTTACGTAATTAATTATCAATTAAACAATTAATAATATTTAACTAAAAATAAACTAATTACCCTTTACCCCTACAAGTACAACTGGCACCTAATATATAACACAAACAATATCTTAATTACACAATGTACACTTTTTTTTTTAACTCTTTTTATTTAGCAAAATAACATACAATCAGATGCAAAATTTACACAGGTTATTTTACATATTTATTTTACATATGTTGATACAACAGTGATTCTTCATTCCAGCGTCCCTTCCATAGCATTTAATGAGCCCTACCATCTAACCTCACTGCTTCGTAGTTCCACAGTAGGAGACAGGCATATTTCACCCCTGTGTGTATTCCACGCAGCCCACTCACGATCCCATTTTTTGGGGCACCCTCTGTGCTTGAAAACGTCTTTCTCCGCAATCATGGCTCTATCCATATCAGCAGCCCAGTCTCTGATAGTTGGCATTTCCCCCACACCCCATTTTTGTGTGATGTTTCGTTTTGCAAGGGCCCATCCCAATGAAACCCATGATTTCTCAGTCTGGGTGAGGTCTATGGCCTCCCATTTATTTAGCGGGCATAGTTTCAGGGTAGCCGTCAATTTCTTCCCCCCAGCTCTCTCCATTTGCTCAGCGACAACTTTCCAATATGTTTGGCCCACTGGACACTCCCAGATAAGGTGGAAGAAAGTCCCCTCCTAATGACACTGTCTGAGGCAATAAGGATCAGCCCTCCTGCCCATCTTAACCAAATCCCCCGCAGCAAGGTAGAGGCAGTGCAGGGTTTTGAGCTGGACCAGCCGCAGTCTCATGGGGATGGCCACCTCCCTGGCGGAGGCCAAGGCGTCTCGCAAATCATCCTCCTCCAGCACACCAAAATCTACCTCCCAGTGCTGCCGCAAGTGCGTTAAAAGATCCGGGCAGTAATTTATAAATTTTTTATATGTAAGGGATATGGCCTTCGAAACCGGTCCTAGGATGCTTGTTTCCAGTCCAGGGAGGACCTGGCCTGGCAGTTTGGGCTGGACTGTTCCCATTGGGCACAGGGTCAAGACTGATTTGCATATGGCTGGGTCCAAACTGGAATGGCATGGTGAGCAAAAAAACTATGGATTTAGGCCCAGATCTCTGTACTGGGGTGAATGTATGACATTGTTCTGCATTCTGTCCATCAATTGTTTTTTTTTTGCATTTGTAACCCCGAGTGGGACGGGTATGCCCAGACGTGGGTCCCGTGCTCTCCATGCCACTGGAGTCAAGCTATCCTGGCTGATGAGGGTTGCAACCTCGAAACCGGTCCTAGGATGCTTGTTTCTAGTCCAAGAGGACCTGGCATGGTAGTTCGGGCTGGACTGTTCCCATTGGGCACAGGGTCAAGACTGATTTGCATATGGCTGGGTCCAAACTGGAATGGCATGGTGAGCAAAAAACAATGGATTTAGGCCGAGATCTCTGTACTGAGGTGAATGTATGACATTGTTCAGCATTCTGTCCATCAATTGTTTTTTTTGCATTTGTCACCCCCAAGTGGGACGGGTATGCCCAGACGTGGGTCCCATGCTCTCCATGCCACTGGAGTCAAGCTATCCTGGCTGATGAGGGGTGAAACCCCGAAACCGGTCCTAGGATGCTTGTTTCCAGTCCAGGGAGGACCTGGCCTGGCAGTTCGGGCTGGACTTTTCCCATTGGGCACAGGGTCAAGACTGATTTGCATATGGCTGGGCTCAAACTGGAATGGCATGGTGAGCAAAAAAACGATGGATTTAGGCCCAGATCTCTGTACTGGGGTGAATGTATGACATTGTTCTGCATTCCGTCCATCAATTGTTTTTTTTTGCATTTGTCACCCAGAGTGGGACGGGTGTGCCCAGACGTGGGTCCCATGCTCGCCATGCCACTGGAGTCAAGCTATCCTGGCTGATGAGCGGTCAAACCCCGAAACCGGTCCTAGGATGCTTGTTTCCAAGTCCAGGGAGGACCTGGCCTTGCAGTTCGGGCTGGACTGTTCCCATTGGGCACAGGTCAAGACTGATTGGCATATGGCTGGGCCCAAACTGGAATGGTATGGTGAGCAAAAAAACAATGGATTTAGGCCCAGATCTCTGTACTGGGGTGAATGTATGACATTGTTCTGCATTCTGTCCATCAATTGTTTTTTTTTGCATTTGTCATCCCGAGTGGGACGGGTATGCCCAGACGTGGGCCCTGTGCTCTCCATGCCACTGGAGTCGAGCTATCCTGGCTGATGAGGGGTGAAAACCCGAAACCGGTCCTAGGATGCTTGTTTCCATTCCAGGGAGGACCTGGCCTGGCAGTTCGGGCTGGACTGTTCCCATTGGGCACAGGGTCAAGACTGATTTGCATATGGCTGGGTCCAAACTGGAAGGGCATGGTGAGCAAAAAAACGATGGATTTAGGCCCAGATCTCTGTACTGGGGTGAATGTATGACATTGTTCTGCATTCCGTCCATCAATTGTTTTTTTTGCATTTGTCACCCAGAGTGGGACGGGTGTGCCCAGACGTGGGTCCCGTGCTCTCCTTGCCACTGGAGTCAAGCTATCCTGGCTGATGAGGGGTGAAACCCCGAAACTGGTCCTAGGATGCTTGTTTCCAGTCCAGGGAGGACCTGGCCTGGCAGTTCGGGCTGGACTGTTCCCATTGGGCACAGGGTCAAGACTGATTTGCATATGGCTGGGTCCAAACTGGAATGGCATGGTGAGCAAAAAACGATGGATTTAGGCCCAGATCTCTGTACTGGGGTGAATGTATGACATTGTTCTGCATTCTGTCCATCAATTGTTTTTTTTTTTTTTTACATTTTAAAAAGGGCAGCTCGTCCCAGAAGGGTCAGATGAAGGGAACGCCAATGTTTTACATCAGTGCGAAAGCGCGTCAAGGGCCCTGCAAGTTTGTTTCATAAAAACGGGTTGGATCTGTCGTTATATAGATTCCTAAGTACCGGAAGCCCTCTGGTGCCACGGGGATCTCATAGTCCCTTGGTGCATGCGGCGACGGGCCCTGCAGTGGGTATAGTTGTGACTTAGACCAATTTATTGTGTACCCAGAGTGCTTGCCAAATATGCGGAAAATGTGGAGGATACGATGAAGGGTAGACGCTGGAGAGGCCATATATAACAGTATATCGTCCGCATAAAGCAAAATTCTATCTTCATGATTCTTGGTCCATTTGAGTCCACGGATCAGAGGGTCTCCTCTCACCCAGACTGCCAAAGGTTCCAGCACTAAAGCAAATATTAGCGGCGACAGGGGCCACCACTGTCGAGTTCCCCTGCCCAATTGAAATTGTCTAGAAGTATGCCGGTTCACCACTGCTTGAGCAGTCGGGCTGGTGTACAAAAGCTTGATCCATTTTATAAACTTAGGCCCGAAGCCCATTCGTTCCAGAACCGCAAACATATAATTCCATTCGATAGTATCGAAGGCCATTTTGGCGTCGAGGGACAACAGGGCCACGTCTTCCCTAATCGTATGCTGCCTACCCAGCACCCCATGCAGGCATCGTAAATTCAAGGCGGTGTTCCTGCCAGACATGAAGCCTGACTGGTCCGGGTGTATCAGCCCACTGATCAGAGGGATGAGTCTATTGGATAACAGTTTCGCAAGAATCTTAGCTTCTGACGTAAGAAGAGATAGGTCTGTATGCCTTGCAGTCATTAGTTGGTTTGCCTGGTTTGTGGATAACCACAACTGAGGCTAGCCGGATCTCCTCTGGCAGCAGCCCTCTCTCATAGCTTGCTAGATACATCTGGCAGAGATAGGGAGTTAACTTGGAAGCCATTGACTTAAAGAGCTCAATTGGGAGTCCGTTGGGTCCCTTGGCCTTGCCTGAGCGGATATCACGAATGGCTTACTGGATTTCCTCCTCTGTAGGTTCCCCCTCAAGGGAGACTCTGTCCTCCTGCGATAGACAGGCGACTTTAATAGTGGAAAGAAGCTCCTGCGCTGCCAGTGGCGAGACTGTCATGGCAGACAAGTCAAAGTAGGTGGCAAACCTCTCTGCTATCTGTCGGGGATCAGTGATTTCTTCCCCGGGGGGCCCTTGCAATTGGTGTACCCATCTCGATGCCTGCTCTCTTTTTTCCAGCCAGGCTAATAGTTTGCCTGTTCTCTCCCCATGCTTGTAGATCCTATGGCAGATTGACTTTTGTTTTGCCCTAGCCGCCTCTGTGAGGAGCTGTTTGTAGTCCAGTATCTTAACCGCCAATCACTGCTGTGTGACATGGTCAGGGACTG
The DNA here is from genome assembly GCA_963921515.1 of Calotriton arnoldi. NCBI lineage: Eukaryota > Metazoa > Chordata > Amphibia > Caudata > Salamandridae > Calotriton > Calotriton arnoldi. The sequence continues at coordinate 415,671 of CAWUFW010010830.1, read as the reverse complement.
TGCCAATGTTTTTTCCCCCCGTAGGATGTCTACCTCAAGTTGGGCTATACGTTTCGTCAATTCCCTCTTGTGGCCTACCATTAAGGCGAGGGCTCTTTCCTTTTTAACTACCCCAAATGCGCCCCAAAGGATTTGGGCAGAGGTGACCGAGCCAACGTTTTCTTTAAAATATAATTCGGTATCTTTGATTAACGCCGTCTTGATGTGAGGTATTTTGTGCGCCCAAGGATTTATAGTCAGGGTGTTGCACCTGGGTTGGGGGCCCACCGTCATCTTGGTCAAGATAGGAGAGTGTTCTAAAATTCCACGAGCGAGGCAGAGGGCCTCACTAAATTCGGGCAGGTCCTCGGCATATGTGAGCATGTAGTCTATTCACGATTAGCTATTGTGGGCCCCGGAATGGAAGGTGAATTGTGTGGTCGTGGGCCAAATGCCCACCAGGCCGAGAGCCGAGAGGAATTCAGCTAGTTTGGACCCAGAGACAGGATCTCTACGCGGGGCAGTCGATCTAGTGAACCGTCTGCTGTGAAGTTAAAGTCTCCCCCTATCACTAACGTGCCGATTGGGAGGTCGAGAATACATTTACTAAGGTCTTGCAGGGTGGACTGTCGCAGCGCGGGGGGATATAGACCGAGAGCATGCTGAGTGTTTTCCCCTCCCAGGAACCAGACACCGCCACAAACCTGCCCTGTTCGTCAGTCCATGTTTTCTTAACCATATAGGGGCAATTTCTCCACAGGAGTATCCCTGTCCCACAGGAGCCTGAGGTGAACCCCGCGTGTGCAATCAATTGATAACCCCATCTGTTTAGGGCCTTACATGTATTACCAATCAGGTGGGTTTCTTGCAAAAGGGCCATATCGGGAGCCTGTCTCTTTAGGTATTGGAGGACGATTCCTCGCTTCAGTTTGTCCCCAAGCCCATTTACGTTCCATGTAAGGAACCTAAATTCCGCGCTTGACCCCATTAGTGGAAATACGAGTGTGGAACATGTGTATCAGTAGCGCAGCACAGCACCCTTACCCGAGGAGTTAAAGTGATAATTCGATTTGCAAGGACTCGTGTTGTATATTTGCTGATAGATCAACCCTATAATGTTGCGTGAAAGCAGACAGAAGAAACAGTCCCCATACACCATTATGAGGTCACCAAACACCCAGGAAAAAGAAGCAAACATCATTTTTGACCTTCTATTAATGTTGCGTTGCTGTTCTAAACCAAAACTACAAACTAAACTACCAACCCTCCCTCCCAGAACTCCCTCCACCCCCCTCCCTGCCTCCCTGCATAACGGAATCCTGTGACCCACTTCCCCAACAGTGCAGAGTGCCCGTCGCCCTCCCAACCCTGAAATGGCGGAAACGTAGGCTCAACCTGTCCCTCCCATCCCTTCCCCGGATGGTCATATTTTAAGCTAAAGGAATCATTATATACAGTGAAATGTACTCATCACAATCCCGCACAGCGGTTCTTCAGTTCCATGCTGCAGTCCCACTCCATCTCCACCAGTGGCCGGGCCATACTGGACATTGATATGCTGACAGGTCCATGCCAATCTCCCAGCCCGCCCCGTCCCCCCATTTGGTGAGGCGGCACGATACGCACCTCAAGGTGGTTGTCAACAAGTCAAGTCTGAGTTCAGGTTACTTGGGTGGTTTCAGAAACCACCTGCCGTGTGTACGTCCACCAAATCGCGAACAGGTTCTTGTCATTCTGCTTCTACGGCCCTTAACGTTCTTGTCGTTCCGGTCTTCCTTTCTCGCCTATTCTCCGCCAGCCATCGAGCCAGTCCATTGCACCCGCGGGGTCCATGAAGAACCAGCTTTTTCCCTCTGCCTCTACACGCAGTTTCGCAGGAAACATCATAGCATAATTGATTTCTTGCTCCCTGAGAGCCTTTTTTACCTCCAGGAAGGAACGTCTTTATTTCAGAACTTTGGCAGTGAAATCCGGGGAAAAACGTGATCATGCGGTCTTCAAATTTGAGGGCGGGGGTCACACCGAGCCGTCTGAAAATATGGTCCCGATCTCGAAAATTAAACACTCTTGCCAGGATAGGTTGTGGGGGCGCCCACGGCCTGGGCCTACCCCCCGGGATACGGTGGGCTCTCTCAATAGAGAAGTAGTTGGAAAGGTGTTTAGGCCGCAGGTGCTTGACCCCCAAATCCTCCACAGAGAGGTCCACTGCTGGCCCCTCGGCCCTCTCCGGCACCCCTAGGATGCGAACGTTATTGTGACACGACCTTCCTTCATAGTCGCCAAGTTGGGTCTCCAGGAACCCAGTCTATTGTTGTAATTCAGCTACTTGTTTTTTCAAAGTGGATGCGTCGGTGACAAGTTCTTGTGTGACATCCTCCACCTCCTTCACCCGGGAGTCCATTTTACGTAGATCTGCTCTGAGGAGAGATATGTCTGTAGCGACTGAGTCAATATGACCCTCTAGTGATGTACGTACGCCACTGATGGCCGCCAGGACGTCCTGGAGCATGGGTGGTTCCTGCTCACTCACCTTCTGTTGGGTGTCGTGTTCCAAACCCAGAGGTGGCTGCCCCCCCTCTTGCGACTTCTGTAATGCGAATTTATCAATTTTTTGTTGATGCGCATTGCGACTTCCCTTGATCGTCGCCATTCTGGAATTGAGTCAGCGGAATCTACGCCAGGGGTACTCACCGCCGCCCACCGTAGTAAAGACCACGTGGCCTGTCAGTTCCCCCCCGCCAAACCACGGCCTCCCGCTAGAGCGCTTTTGGGTCAGGTGCAGGGATAAATTGCTCAAGTGCTAGTTCCTATGTGCCCGCCAAGGGGGCAATGACACAAGTTACTCCGATGCAAGGACACTAGTTGTTGGGAGCCCAGGTAGGCAGCACCTTCCCCCTCTGGACTCCCGCACTTTCCTCCAGGCCCGCGCCAACTCCACGAGCGCGGACCCTCGTCAATGCCCCGTATCTACCTGGATGGCGCTCCGCAATGCGTGTTTTTTCAGGTCAGGTCACCCAAACCTAGTGACGTTCCTCTGTTCCCCAGGTCATCCAAGTACCTCCAGGCAAACAACCGTAGGTCACCTCTCACATCGATCCCACCGGAGAGACCCCAGGTCGAGGTCCCAAGCTGGGGTAGGACTCAGGATCAAGGCCGCCAGGAGGGTAAAGGATATATCACACAGGGCCTCCATCTCATCTGTATTTCACGGTGGCAGCCCCGGGTGCAGCGGCCCGCAGGCAGAGTTAATGATTTGAGGGCCGGCCCCGCCCTGTGAAGCCCACGTCGAGCCCATGTCGAGCCCCACAGGGGAAAGTGGAAACAGGAGCGCCGTCGGCACCGACGGTGAGTGCCACCGATCTCCAGGCGTCCATAGGATGGGCACACACGTATGGCCAGTCGAGCAGGGCCCTCCCTGACAGAAGTCAACGCGCTCCGTCACCAGCGCGGGTCGCTCACCAACTACGTGCCGGACCCACCTCTTCACGTCCAGGCACAAGATTACGCAAGTCTGTGGCTTCTCTGCCTTGACAAGCGGCGACAACGCTGACTGCTCCTCCTGCCGCCGTTCGTGCTTGGAATGGCCGGTGTCGATCCCTGCCGCCTCTAGGAACTCGCGCACAGGGATTTACATTCCTGTAGCCAGATAAAAGACAGGATTGATTAAGGACAAGAGTTGCCGGTGCCTGAGCCGCGCTAGCAAGCGGCCATCTTCTCCGGCAGTTGGCCACGCCCCACAATTTACATTATTAATTATCAATTACATATTTTTTATAAATTAACATTCATTAAATACTATGATTCATTTTCTGCACTCCCTATAACCATACAAAACAGCAAAGTACACACAAAAATTAATTTAGTAGACAACTAACACAATTAATTATCAAATAAATCATTATTTATAATCATAAATAATTATTAGGTAATTATAATTAATTTACTTCCCACCCTGTACCCCTAAAAACCCCACAGCCCGCTACGGTACTTAAATTGCAAAAAAACTAAATTTTAAAACGTGTTAAAAATTCACAAACTATATTAAAAAACATTAACAATATTAATGCAATCAATTTATAGCATATACAATTAAAATATATCTTAAAATACATAAAAATAATAAACAATATTATTAAAAACAATGGCCGTGATTACGATGTCAGTCAGACTTGCATCCGCCTGACACCGTATCGGTCTGGAACCGCCCGACCATAGGTCAGCGGTTCCGATCGCCTGATTCGGATGCCACCACCAATAGGGCGGTCAGAAACATCCATTTGTCAATGGAAGCTTGTGTGGCGGGCGGGAAAGGCCCGCAGCACAAGCTTCCATTGACAAATGGATGTTTGTAAACATCCCTGCACCGTGGGTGCCTGCCACACAGTGTAGGGATGTTTAGGGGTGCACCATAGGTGTCCCCCAGGCCCCAATGCAGAGGGCCAGGGGGAAGGGGCCCCAAAGACACTTTCTGAAAGCCTTTTCATGTCGGAAAGGCCAACATGAAATGGCTGTCGGAAATTGCTATCATAATCCCGACGGAGGAGACGAGCCTTGCTCTGCCATCATTAGAGGATTTTGCTGGCTTCCGCCGCTCCGACAGGCTTCTTGAGCCCATCAGAACCGCGTCGGAATCCCCCTGCTGGTTTTATACGGACCGCTGTCATCCTTATACGGCAGTCAGAATGAAACCTACAATGTCGGGCGGATAGCCTCCGCCCGCTGGTCAGAGGCTTTCCGCCCGACATCGTAATCGATCCAAATATTTTTAACATCGATATTAACAACATACATATTTTTGTAATTGATATTAACACTTTCTATATTTCTGGCATCGATATCACTTACCTTAAAATTAATATTCTTGTCAGCGATATTCTTGCTGATGATATTTCTGTCTGACGATATTTACAACTCGGAATTTCTGTAGGTTGATATTAATATTTCGATATTTTTTCTGAATACCATCTGATTTCAGACTATTGAGGCTAAAGGGTCTTGTTAATATTCTTAAGACACCATCCTGATCTGGAAATGAAACAAAAGGACCAACATGGATTGGGGACAGGGAAAAGGGTTGGGGTAGGTATAAAGAGGGGAGATTAAAGAAAGGGAGAGAATTTGGAAAGGGAGTGCCAAGAGGAAGCATGGGTGAGCAGGCATTAGAGCCAAGTGGATGGTCAATAGTACCATTGTCTAGGTCTGCGTCAGATCTAAAGAGCCCACCTCAGGGGTACTTAGGGAGTGAGACTGGGCGATATGCGTGCTTCTAAGGAATGCAAACCCATGCCCACCAAGTGTGATAGGAGACTTGCTTAAAGTCTTTCCAATCTAGTAGGATAACTTTGAGTTCAATGCTGGTGAGCTGGTCAAACAGAATAAGATCTCGGTATGCAAGCAGGAGTAGTGTCATAGCCACATGAGTGCCAAGTATAATAGTCAGAAAGTCCAATGAGATAGTTGTAATAAAGATTTTACCTAATTAAACCACTATTTCCTTCCAGTGAGAGGTAATTAGCGAGCACAAAAACAGCATGTGTTCTGGGTCACCTCACCCTGTTTTCCATGACCAGCAAGTGCCAGTATCCTTCAGTTTTAATTTAAAGAGAGTGCATGGTGAGAACGTTTGTTTGCTCACCATTTAGAGATTAGACCGTTAATAAGACATGTAGTCTTTTTATAGAGTATAGTGACGCTCTGTTTATTTTCTGCATTTGATTTTAGATTTTTTCCCCTGAAGAAGGGCTTGTACGCCCGAAATGCATCGGGAAATTGAATACAATACATTTGGCACTTATATCAATCAATTGAATCACACGTATTCATGAATGAATTAAATTCATGTATTCAACAAACTTGAACAAGAGTGTTTGAACATTTTGCAACCATCAAGGTGTTTATCATTATGATTTGGAACATTTGTTACCTGCAGTCAGGGATTCAGCTGTGCCTAGAGGGATACCACTCATGAAGAGTGGCACTACACAATTGTATTATGACATAGCCAAATTCACTATTAAAGGGAATGGGTAGCTAATGTGTCTTTCGATGCTGAGACAAGGTGGCAAATTCGGTGGGGGGGGGTTTCAATTCCAGCCATTGGTTACCCTAAGCTGCTAAAAATGCTGTCTGATAGTTAAACTAATCTGGAAGATTGCCGCCCTCTTTTGTAATGGGAGACCTGAACTTCCTGAAACTCATTCTGGGTTTCCTCTTCCTTAAAAGAAATTCAGAGCATAATTTGGCAACTGTTGAGAAAAAGGATTTGGATAAGCAGATTGGGGGCATACTGGACAGAAAATGGGGTACCATCATTTTCAAAGTTCCTAATCTGCCCCACCATGAGATATTTTTGGGAGACCAGGCCATTAAAAGGTCTTTAATTTTATCAATTGTTATACTTTAATTTTTGGATATAGATTCATCCAAATTTTTACAGAACCAAATTCCCAAGTGTTTGCTAAATTTAAATTACCATTGGAACTGAGAGTTTTACAGCCAGGAAGGGCTAAAACCTCTGTTTTGTCCCTATTCAAAGAGTAGCCTGAGAAAAAGAAAATGTATTAAAGATGTCCAGAATAGCAAGCATAGCAGCCTCTGGAGTTTCCGTAAAGTTTAAAATATCATCCATGCAAGCAACCATTTTAAAAACCATTTTCCAGAATTTCATTCCTGCAATGCTGGAAGATTCATTCAACATCACCATCAAGGGGTCAATGGCCAGTAAAAAAATCAATGGTGAGAGCAGGAAGCCTTGACTGGTACCTTGTTGTAAAGATACTGTAGATGATAGCTCCCTGTTGACTCTAATTCTCATGAAAGGCTGTACATAAAAAGACATGACCTTTGTGATTTATGATTTCCCAAAGTTGTATCTATTTAAGGCTGCCTCCAGAAACGGCCATGGCACCTTATCAACGGCTTTCTCCACATCCAGGGCTATAGCTGCTGTAGCCGGAGCTTGTGGAAAGGATGATTTTTTTGATAATGTTACAAAATGTCCAAATATTATCACTAGCTATTCTTCCTTTGATGAAATCAGTCTGAATGGCATGGACTAACTTTGTAATCATGGGGCAAGTTGAGACATCAGGATTTTAGCATAAATTTTGGCCCCTTGTTTATTAATGAGATTGTTCTTAAAATTCTTTGGATCAGAAGGTTCCTTCCCCTCTCTTGAGATCACCACCTTAGTGGCCTCTGCAACACTGCCCAAAACTGCTCCTGAGGAGGCAAAGTGGTTTAGCATGGTTTCTAAAGCATCCATAATTGTGGATTCAAAGGTTTTATTAACATTAATGGGAAGGCAATCCGAAGCTGGGGCCTTCCCGGATGGAATAAGTTTATTCGCCTTCCACATCTCACTGCACGCTATCAGTTTATTTAGTTTCATACAGTCCTCTGCAGAAATAGATTTTATTGCCAGAATCTGGAGAAAATTGAGATAAATATCTTTTTAGGGGAAACTGAGAGCGAGTATATGTGGGTATAAAATTTCTGAAAAACTTCCAGGATATCGCCCGTCTTGGTTATAGTTGAACCTTCGGGGTTATAATGTTAGAGATTAAGGTGGAGTTAATTTTAAATTTTAAGGAGGTGACTAACAATTTTCCTACTTTGTTTTGGTAAAATATTTTTTTCGCTTGAACCCATAGGTGAGAGCGATTACTGATTGTTTTGTTGTATTCATATTTGAGTTTTTGCAGTATTATTAGTGCTCGGGGATGTTTTGATGGTCTGAATATCATTTCTTAGGATTTGATATCAGCCATCAATTTTTCCTAGGCGTATTTGATTTCTTTGTTTTTCTTGGACATACAATTCATCATTTGGCTTCTAAAAATGTTTTCTTTATTTTAATGATTTTTTTTATTAATTACCAGCTGAACAAGAAAGCAACAAAATGGCAAAGACAGGGAAACCAGATATATTCCTTAACAGGAAAAAGAAAAGACAAATAAATATATATATATATATATATATATATATATATATATATATATATATATATTATCTACTGGCGGTCGCCAGTAGATAGTTATAGTTACAACCTATTATCCATAGGAAATCCGCGACATTCTATTTGAAATAACTCTCTTGCCGGTTGACGTATCTTTGCAAACTTTTCAAACTTTGTGGCCCGCTCCGGTCCGCTCCTACCCTGAAAGTCTCGGGGGATTCGTCAAGCGGGGGCCGAGAAAAAGGGGGGTCCCAAAACGCGTTTTCCCCATGCAATTTTCCATAGGAAACTTTAGACACGGCTACAGCCCGAACTGCTGAACGGAATTACACCAAATTTGGCAAAGAGGTAGTTCTTGGTTCAGAAAGAACCCTTTTTGTTAAATGGTGTAAATCCGTTCAGTAGTTGCTGAGAAAATCAAAAGTAAAAAGATAGTGATATCTATGGCCGAGTAGGGTCCGCGTACCCTCCCGATCACGAGCTGCATGTTAATTGGCTGTCAGCTGGCTGTCAACATTCCGATTCAGGAAATGTTGGCAGCCATTTTGTCCCTCGAGGGACAGAAACAAGTGCGCAAGCGCACAAAGGGGCAGGGTAGAAACACGCTGACCCCTAGGTTTGCTCAGGGGTCCCACAAGGACCCCCTGGGCAAAAAAAAAAAATTTTTTTTTAAAATCGGCAGGATGCGCTCAGGGTGCGCGAATCCTGCCGGAAAAAAAATCGAAGCGCGGTCTCCGCGCTTCGATGTAGCTGGCCCCGGGTGGGCCAAGTCCCGGGGCATGCTGGGGGGTTAATTTTATGTGTGGGGGCCTCTAAGGGCTCCCAAGCCCGGGGACCACCACCCCCGGGGCTTTATGTATAATGGTGCGGGAGGGCTCTGAGCCCTCCCGCAGCCCCGGAACCACCACCTCCCGGGGCTTCTTTTTAAATTAAAAACCTGTGTGGGGGGCTCCAGCCCCCACACGCCCGAGACCACCACCTCCCCGGGGCACTAAGAAAAATTAAAATGGGGGTCCGTTTTGGACCCCAAGCCCCGAGGACCACCACCTCCCGGGGCTTTCAAAATGTAGGGAGGGGGCCGCGCGGCCCCCTCCTGGAGCCTGTGGTGGCCCTGGGGACCGCCACCCCCAGGGCCGGCTCCTGCAGTGTCCCGGGTGCCTACCCCCGGGACACTGCTGTTTGCAATGACAGGACGGGAGCCTCGCGGCTCCCGTCCTGTCATTGCAAACTTGCTTTGGATATTGGAAGAGAGAGCAGGAAACCTGCTCTCTCTTCCAATATCCAAAGCCGATTGCTTTCCACATGGGGAGCAGCATGTTAGCTGCTCCCCATGTGTAAAGCTATGCCGGCTCCCGTAGGACACGGGGAGCCGGCGGGACTGTGGGGGCTTGGGGACCCCCACAGTCCCCAACGAGAGGCCAGGCCCCGGGGATGGGGTCCCCGGGGCCATAAGTGGCCACGGAGGGGTCCACGCAGCCCCCTCCCCAAAGTAAAAAAGGAAAAAAATTTAAAAAAGTGCAAGGCCGGCCCGGGGATGGGGTCCCCGGGGCATTAAATGGCCTGAGGGGGGCCACGCAGCCCCCTCCAAATAAAAAAAAGAGGCCATGCCCCGGGGATGGGGTCCCGGGGCCAATACAGGCCCAGGGAAGGGGGCCACGCGGCCCCCTTCCCGTTTTTTTAAATTTATTTTAATTTTAAAAAAGGGGTAAGGCCCTGGGGGATGGGGTCCCCAGGGCCTAAAAATAGGAAAAAGGAAGGGGCCACACAGCCCCCTTCAGGGGGAAAACAAAAAAAACTATCGGGCCCGTAGGCCCGCCCCTTCCTTCACCACTCTGCAAACGCGCCCCTGGCGCGTTTGCAGAGGGAACGAATTCCCCTTGAATACTGGGGGTCCCTGAGGGCCAACTAGCCCACCAGGAACCTCCAGTATGCGCCAGGGGCTGCCTTGCAGAGAGGTGTACAGAGGCCAAGCCCCTTTTACACCTCTCTGCAATGCAGCTCTATGGCGCTTTTTGGAGGTATATGGTGGGCTAGTTGCACCCCAGGGACCCTCAGGATTCAAGGGGAGTTAATCCCCGCTTAAAACGCGCCACGGGCGCGTTTGCACAGTGGTGAAGGGAGGGGGCGGGGCTTCAGGTGACATGTGTGCAAACAGGCCCCGTGGCGCGTTTTAAGATGGGGAATTAAATCCTCTTCAATCCTGAGGGTCCCTGGGGGCCAACTAGCCCAACAGGTACGTCCAGAAAGCGCCACAGAGCTGCGTTGCAGAGAGGTGTAAAAGGGTGTGGCCTCTGTACATGTCTCTGCAACGCAGCCCCTGGCGCATACTGGAGGTTCCTGGTGGGCTAGTTGGCCCGTAGGGACCCTCATGATTCAAGGGGACTTAATCCCCCAACTTAAAACGCGCCACGGGCGCGTTTGCACAGATGTCACCTCAGGCCCCGCCCCCTCCCTTCACCATTGTGCAAATATTCCTCTAAAATCAGCCGAAATACGAATTCTGATTTACTCACCTGTTATCAGGAGAGACCTCAGTGCTGCATCTTTCAGCCCAGTACTAATCCTGAAAAGTAATTTTAACCGTACTTACCAGTAACTTGAATTTCCTTCCATAGGCTAACATTGACTGGTTTCACTTGGAAATTCTTCTAAGTGTGGAGTTTTGGAACTTTAAAATATTCCTCTAAAATCAGCCGAAATACGAATTCCGATTTACTCACCTGTTATCAGGAGAGACCTCAGTGCTGCATCTTTCAGCCCAGTACTGATCCTCAAAAGTAATTTTAACCGTACTTACCGGTAACTTGAATTTCCTTCATAGGCTAACATTGACTGGTTTCACTTGGAAATTCTTCTAAGTGTGGAGTTTTGGAACTTTAAAATATTCCTCTAAAATCAGCCGAAATACGAATTCCGATTTACTCACCTGTTATCAGGAGAGACCTCAGTGCTGCATTTTTCAGCCCAGTACTGATCCTCAAAAGTAATTTTAACCGTACTTACCAGTAACTTGAATTTCCTTCCATAGGATATCATTGCCTGCTTTTTGCTGAAAAACTTTCTAAGTGTTGATTTTTGAAACATACAAATATTCCTCTAAAATCAGCCGAAATACGAATTCCGATTTACTCACCTGTTATCAGGAGAGACCTCAGTGCTGTATCTTTCAGCCCAGTACTGGTCCTGAAAAGTAATTTTAACCGTACTTACCGGTAACTTGAATTTCCTTCCATAGGCTAACATTGACTGGTTTCACTTGGAAATTCTTCTAAGTGTGGAGTTTTGGAACTTTAAAATATTCATCTAAAATCAGCCGAAATACGAATTCCGATTTACTCACCTGTTATCAGGAGAGACCTCAGTGCTGCATCTTTCAGCCCAGTACTGATCCTGAAAAGTAATTTTAACCGTACTTACCGGTAACTTGAATTTCCTTCATAGGCTAACATTGACTGGTTTCACTTGGAAATTCTTCTAAGTGTGGAGTTTTGGAACTTTAAAATATTCCTCTAAAATGAGCCGAAATACGAATTCCGATTTACTCACCTGTTATCAGGAGAGACCTCAGTGCTGCATTTTTCAGCCCAGTACTGATCCTCAAAAGTAATTTTAACCGTACTTACCAGTAACTTGAATTTCCTTCCATAGGATATCATTGCCTGCTTTTTGCTGAAAAACTTTCTAAGTGTTGATTTTTGAAACATACAAATATTCCTCTAAAATCAGCCGAAATACGAATTCCGATTTACTCACCTGTTATCAGGAGAGACCTCAGTGCTGTATCTTTCAGCCCAGTACTGGTCCTGAAAAGTAATTTTAACCGTACTTACCGGTAACTTGAATTTCCTTCCATAGGCTAACATTGACTGGTTTCACTTGGAAATTCTTCTAAGTGTGGAGTTTTGGAACTTTAAAATATTCATCTAAAATCAGCCGAAATACGAATTCCGATTTACTCACCTGTTATCAGGAGAGACCTCAGTGCTGCATCTTTCAGCCCAGTACTGATCCTGAAAAGTAATTTTAACCGTACTTACCGGACACTTGAATTTCCTTCACAGGCTAACATTGACTGGTTTCACTTGGAAATTCTTCTAAGTGTGGAGTTTTGGAACTTTAAAATATTCCTCTAAAATCAGCCGAAATACGAATTCCGATTTACTCACCTGTTATCAGGAGAGACCTCAGTGCTGCATCTTTCAGCCCAGTACTGATCCTGAAAAGTAATTTTAACCGTACTTACCGGTAACTTGAATTTCCTTCATAGGCTAACATTGACTGGTTTCACTTGGAAATTCTTCAAAGTGTGGAGTTTTGGAACTTTAAAATATTCCTCTAAAATGAGCCGAAATACGAATTCCGATTTACTCACCTGTTATCAGGAGAGACCTCAGTGCTGCATTTTTCAGCCCAGTACTGATCCTCAAAAGTAATTTTAACCGTACTTACCAGTAACTTGAATTTCCTTCCATAGGATATCATTGCCTGCTTTTTGCTGAAAAACTTTCTAAGTGTTGATTTTTGAAACATACAAATATTCCTCTAAAATCAGCCGAAATACGAATTCCGATTTACTCACCTGTTATCAGGAGAGACCTCAGTGCTGTATCTTTCAGCCCAGTACTGGTCCTGAAAAGTAATTTTAACCGTACTTACCGGTAACTTGAATTTCCTTCCATAGGCTAACATTGACTGGTTTCACTTGGAAATTCTTCTAAGTGTGGAGTTTTGGAACTTTAAAATATTCATCTAAAATCAGCCGAAATACGAATTCCGATTTACTCACCTGTTATCAGGAGAGACCTCAGTGCTGCATCTTTCAGCCCAGTACTGATCCTGAAAAGTAATTTTAACCGTACTTACCGGTAACTTGAATTTCCTTCATAGGCTAACATTGACTGGTTTCACTTGGAAATTCTTCTAAGTGTGGAGTTTTGGAACTTTAAAATATTCATCTAAAATCAGCCGAAATACGAATTCCGATTTACTCACCTGTTATCAGGAGAGACCTCAGTGCTGTATCTTTCAGCCCAGTACTGGTCCTGAAAAGTAATTTTAACCGTACTTACCGGTAACTTGAATTTCCTTCCATAGGCTAACATTGACTGGTTTCACTTGGAAATTCTTCTAAGTGTGGAGTTTTGGAACTTTAAAATATTCATCTAAAATCAGCTGAAATACGAATTCCGATTTACTCACCTGTTATAAGGAGAGACCTCAGTGCTGTATCTTTCAGCCCAGTACTGGTCCTGAAAAGTAATTTTAACCGTACTTACCAGTAACTTATATTTTCTTCCATAGGAATCCATTGTCTGGTTTTCACCAGAAAAGTTTCAAAGTGTCGATTTTCACAAACTACAAATATTCCTTAAAAATCGCCTGTATGACTTAAACGCATTCTTTCAACTGTTTACAGGAGATGCACCAGTGCTGGATCCAGGATCCAACACTGAGTAAGAAAAAGTAACGATAACAGTTTTTACCTGCTAAGTGAATTTCCTTCCATAGGATAACATTGGTGATTCTATGAGAAAAAGTTTGTGTCAACTTTTAAAATACAATAATATTCCTTAAAAATCACGACTGTAACCAAAACGCTTTTACTCAACTGTTTACAGGAGATGTACCAGGACTGAATCTAGGATCCAGTCCTGTGGTTAGAAAAAGTAATCCATAAAGTAACTAATTGCATTTAACTAGAAATTCACATTGAGCTGGATGTTGCATTGTGTATGAAAATGTGTTGCCCATTGCAACAACTGTAACTACTGTACTTAAAAGTCTATTGCCTATGTGCAAAGTATTTAAACTAAAGTAATTCATTCTGAGAAAGTATTTTTTGTAATGTAATGTATAATGTAATTACAATGTAATTTAAAAAATAAAATATGTAAAAGAAATTGTTTCTAAAAATGTAGTAAATCAGTGTGAAAAAAATTAATATAAAAATTAATACATTTAAAAATTGTCATTTAAAAAACCTTTGAAATTCACTGAAAAAACCGTAGGTTTCAGGCACGTTATAGTTACAAATTAGCATTTTAAAAACCTTTGAAATTCACTGAAAAAACCATAGGTTTCAGACACGTTATAGTTAGAAATTAGCATTTAAAAAACCTTTGAAATTCACTGAAAAAACCATAGGTTTTAGGGACAGTTATAGTTAGTTGGACATTGCACTCGTACAAAACCCGTGAAATTCCCCGTTATAGTTAGTTCAGCTAACTATAACTCGCGCCTCGCAATGCACTGCTGATGATGTCACATATTACATCACTCATGACATGGTCAGTGACATCACTGATGACATCACTGATGACATCTCAAATGACATCACTGATGACATCATCCACGTGATAATCTGATGCAGCTCCTCACACCCTAATATAACCTTTGATACACCCAATCTAAATTACAGAGTGCCATTCGCAAAACCATAGACACTCCAACACCAATAACTACATACCCACTCACTGATTCTTAGGTCTACACACACACATCCACTCACTCACCCGTACAGTCACTCATACTTATGGTCACTCAGTACAGGACTATCATATGCACTCTTACTCCTATATAGACACTCAAACACCGCCACTCATCCATAGAGGTACTCACACACCTAGTCAGTCATGCAAATAATTAAACACACTGCCATTTACTCACCTATACAGTTATACACACACCAGCTCACTTAATCATACAAATACTAGCACATTGTTACGCTCTTATACAATCACTGATACAAGCACACACTCATCCATACAGCCACTATCACAATCACTCACTCTAAGCTTATAGCTATTTATATACTCCAATACACATATATACTGCCTTTCACATATGTAGTTACTCACACATGTACCACTGGGACATACATTCACTCACTAACACACTCTTACACACACTTACCCACCCATACAGTCTATCACAGATGCACTCTTGAAACCATCCACCCAGTGAATCACCCACTCACACATCTATGCACAGTCGCACACACCCCATCCACACAAACACTCAGGCACCCATACAGATACTCATAGAACCAATCAATAACCCATATAGACACTCATGTAGCTATTCGCAAATCCATGCATCCACTTACACACCAACAGACGGATACAGACATTCACACAGTTTAGTCACTAACCCATGCATTCAGTAAGATACGTTTAATCACTCACTTGTAGAGTCAGTCACGCACGTACTAAATCATCCATTCAGACACTTATACACCCACTCATTCTTCAATACGCCTTTCCCTATATATATTAAACATATTTAAACTTTACAGAAACACACAGTCACTGGATGATGTCATCAGTGATGTCATTTGAGATGTCATCAGTGATGTCATCAGTGATGTCACTGACCATGTCATGAGTGATGTAATATGTGACGTCATCAGCAGTGCATTGCGGGGCGCGAGTTATAGTTAGCTGAACTAACTATAACGGGGAATTTCACGGGTTTTGTACGAGTGCAATGTCCAACTAACTATAACTGTCCCTAAAACCTATGGTTTTTTCAGTGAATTTCAAAGGTTTTTAAATGCTAATTTCTAACTATAACGTGTCTGAAACCTATGGTTTTTTCAGTGAATTTCAAAGGTTTTTAAAATGCTAATTTGTAACTATAACGTGCCTGAAACCTACGGTTTTTTCAGTGAATATATATATATATATATATATATATATATATACGAGCACAGTCAGTGACAAAACGAAACATAGTACACTAAATCAAGAAGAGACCAATTTTCTAAACAAAACAATACATTTTCCTCCCAGAAATTGAAAAAGAGAAGAAGAAACATTCATGTACTAAATAATCATAAGTAGGTGGAGGGAAGCACCAAGACAAGAAAGGAAGAAGAAAAAGGGAATGTGCCTAAGCGTGCATGTCTTGTTGAGCAGCTACTTTGGCCAGCCAGACCCGGACAGTGTGTTGAAAACAGCTTCCCATAATTATTCTCAAGGATCTCCGAGATAATAATAGTTAAGATAATAGTACACCCAGATAGACCAGTGACTGGACCACCTCACATCCTGTTCTGATGAAGCAACATTTGATGAGATCTGGGTCTTGTCAGATTTTAACTTGTAACCGGATGCCTCCCCAAATGCCTGATCGGCTGAAATTACTGCTCTTAAACGTTTCATCAGAGCAGGTATCCGAACAGCCACATCATCAGCATGTGCCAGAATTTTGACCTCGTAGGGATGCAGGTTCGAGGGCTGTATCTCTTCTGATCAGTTAAGAGATTGAATGAACGGCTCAGTATATAGTGAAAATAGCTGGAGGGGGAGAGGGCATACCTGCGGGGTACCACGAAGAACATTGATGGGATCTGAAACTAGACCCGCCCTGTGGATCCTTGCCTTGAGACCGGTATACAGATGCCTAACTTTGGAGACAAAGATTGAACCTAAGCCTGCAGAGTCCGTAACTCCCCAAAGGAAGGGCCAGGAGACCCGGTCAAATGCTTTCTCTGCATCCAGACATATCATACTGACTTTATCCCACCTGAAGAAGTAACCTCCAGAGTCGAGATTTCTGTATTAACATGCGACGATGTGTCCCAACCTGTGATGAAACCATGCTGATTTAAATCGACCAACTCCGAAATGATCACCAAGAGTGTGGGGTCTTTTCCCTTTTGTCTCTCTCCACAACGCAGGGACCCAGTCAGAAGACTCAAAAGAATTAAACAGATCCCTTAAGTCTGGAGCCAAAATCTCCAAAAAGATGGAATAAAACTCTAATGGTATCTGATCAGGGCCAGAAGCCTTCTCACTGGCAAGACAGCCAATGCCATTTTCAACTTCCGAAAGAGTGATGGGTGCCTCAAATTTAGACAGCTGGCTAACATTCACCTTTTTGTCAAAATTTTGGGTGATATAGCAAGAAATCTCCTCGGTGGAAGCGTAACAGTCCTTGCTATAAAGGTCCTGGAAGAATTGACAAAAGACCTCATATACTGTGGCTGGATCAGTAGTGAGAGCACCATTCACATCCCTGATCTGCTGGATAGTATTATAACTAGTTCTATCTCTAACCTTAAAAGAGAGAATTTACATCATTTCATCACTGATTTCTAAGTAAGCCATCTGACGTGCCCTGCCATTTTTAACCACCCTATTCCAGGTTTGTTTTTTAAGGGGGGCTCTAATAATAGTGGGCTGTTCTAAAAGCTGGCAGGCCCTTGGCCCGCAGTTAGACATGATACTTTGTCCCAATTCGATTTCCAGTAAGCTAAGAGTTCGTCTGGCCACTGACTCATCCATGAGTAATAGCCGCCGTTGACGTGAAGCAAATTGGAGGGTCTGTCTGCATCAAGATGCCTTAAGGGCATCCCAGACCATGTGAAGCGGTGCTGATCCAATATTAAATTCCAGAAACTCCCTCAAATGGGTATTCATTGCACTAAAAAAGCCAGGTTCTAGAAGTAGTCTATGCTCAAATGTCCAGCCCCGGCAGCCTGATGTCTGAGTGAGCTCACCAGTTAAATAATGACACTGAATCTTAAGCTGTTAAAACCCACGAGTTAAGTACCGTCTTAGAACTGGAGACTAAGGTATTACTGACCAAAAATATATCCAGCCTTGACAAGGTTTTATTGATGAGCAGAATAAAATATAAATCCATGTTCTTTAGGGCATTCAAAGCGCCAGAGATCAACCAGCGCATATGAGGAAATGAACTGATGTACCGTACCCCGGAGACGGTGCTCCCCGAGCGAGCCAGGTCATTGTTAAGCAAGTCAAGAGATGTAGGCTGGGGTGCGGGCTGAGATGCCGAATCTTTAATAGGACACAACGTCATGTTAAAATTCCCACATACGATATAAGGTGGAGCCCAGAGATGCAGCTCTGAAGCTTTGAAGAAAGTCCAGTATCTTTGGTTTGTCCGTATTTGGTCCATACAATACACAGATAGTGAAGTAGTCCCTGTCCTTCTGGATAGTAGCCACCAACCATCGCCCCCATGTACATCTTTTGTCATAGAACCCCCCCAGGTACTATCCTGTGCCAGGAGTGTCACCTCCCTCTGAGCGGAGGTAACACAAGAAATGGAGAGAACCTGGTAAACAAGCTCACTTAAGAATACCATCTCCGTCTGAGACAGGTGCATCTTCTGCAAGCAGAGGATCTGTGGTCTAAGCATATTCAAATCTGCACATACCAGTTTATGTTTCTGTGGTGACTTAATTCCATTAACATTCTAGGATATAATATGCAGCTGCTTGCCAGGACTGCTGCTGCTGCTAATTAGTACCCTAGTACGATAAAATCCGCTAGGTGCTCCTCCACTATGCATATTGAGATAAGCAATATCGATAAATATACTTCCATTAAAAGATAACCGTTTTTATTTTGCCATACTCAAAATTGCTCGGCATCATATTATCATAGATAGTACAAAAAGTGCTCTGTTTAATAAACCAAGGTCCGCCTCCACTGCCCCTCTACCCAAACAGCCCGTCCTAAACCCACTCCTGGTTCCAAGACAGGCAAACCACCACCGCCCCCCATAACTCTGCCCTATATAGCCAAGGGCAAAAACACCTTCCACTAAGGTATTTATATTGGCAGACAAATCGCTAAGTCACTGAGTTTCCCAGCTCCCGCAAGCACCAGAATCTAAAAAGAAGAGAGAGAAAGCCCCTAACCCCACAGAGAAAGAAAAAATAAATCTGTCCCAAACAAGAAGAAGAAGCCAGAGGCAGAGTAAGTCAGTTAGATTCAGATAAGAGAAAATGAATAACAAAATACGTACCATTATATAGCGAAAGAGGGAAAAATACAAGAGAAGAGAAAAACGGATGATAAGGAAAAACCTTCCCACAGCTCAATAGTCTAATTAAATTTTTAACCCATCTAGAGCCTGCCCCCACCCCAGCTCATAGCTAGTACCATTCGTATACCCCAAACTTGCAAACCTCCAACACTAAGGGCACATAGACTTCTTGACACAATCACAACAGGGATCATTAATCCAAAACAATCTGGGGTTCCGGCACAGGATGTTCCTACCCTCTGTGCCAGCTATAATCATCTTCTGCAGCACAGAGAGGACTATTGGAAAGACTCACTGGCCTTGAAGGCTGCCCATCTTAAAACCCAAGTTGTTCTCCGAAAGCTCTAAAAAAATATGGACATTATCTAGTCGAGACTAGTAGAGGGTGAAGCCTCCTAGTCAGCTCTCTAAAAGGTGGTTGATTCCAACAGCACTGTTATCATTCAGCATGATTCATAGATTACGCCACTGTCATCTAGGGTGGAAGACCTAGAGAATAGGTCATGCCGGAATAACCTGCAGGTACTTGGGATCCCAGAAGGGGTGGGAGGAGATGACCCTCGTGCCTTTATGGTACGCTTGCTCCGAGAGGCGCTCCCTACATTAAGTGACTGGGATATGGATTGTATGATCCAGGGTGCACATCAATTTCCATTTAGACCTCCCAGTAAGTCTTCTTGGTACACCCAGGCTATTATAATCTATATTGGGAACTTCATCCTCCGACAAGAGATCTTATGAGCTGCAACTCCTAAGCTTCCTGTTAAAGCATATGGGACTGAGTTCTTTGTCCCCTCTGATTTTTGCCATCAAACTGTGGTCAGATGCTGGCAGCTCCGGGAGCTTATCCCAGCACTTCAGAAGCTGGGGGCTTTTGTCTCCCTTATGGAGCCCGCAACTTTGCAGATTAGTAAGGATGGCCTGACTCTATACTGCTATGATGAGCTGCTAGCCAAGTGACAACCCAGGGGTTAATGCTTTCTAAAAAAACATTTCAATGTGTCCTTAAGGTTGACTCTAGAGGAGACAGAGGAAGTGCTGTCCTGTGAAAACTAGACTAACTCTTTGTGTAATTTCACCATGTCTAGATCATTCTCCAGAACTTCAGTGTTCTTCGGCAGGAACAATTTTTGGGCTGAGAAGCAAAATCTTAAGGGAAATTGAAACAGCAGCATGATCATAAATGGCAATGGGCTTAATGGAGGAGGATAAGGTGACTTGTAGGATTGCATTGTCAACTAAAAGGTAGTCCGTTCTTGAAAAAACTGCTTTGTGGGGGAGAAAAGAAGGTGAAGTCATTACCAGTGGGGTTGTATAGCCTTCGTGCATCCCGAGGCTATAAGAAGTATACAGTGATCCCAATGACTTATGAGCTTTAGGGGCTCTATATTTAAAGACCGAGTTTCTATCTAGGATAGTTTCCATTGGTAAATTAAAGTCCCCCCCCAAGGAGGAAGCCAAGATAACAGACGCAAGCTAACACAGCTCCGCGCCACAGCTCTGTCATCCTGATTTCTGCCCTCCGTGGGCGACCATCTGACCCCCCCCCCACTTTCTATCTTATTTGGGGGAAGGCTGTCTCGGCTTAAATTGTGAGCCGTCAGAGTATGGTGATATACATTTTGACACCTGGGAGCCCATGGCCTCCTACTGACACTGGGGTATGGCCAAAGAGCTGTCCCAGCCAACGTAGTGATCCGCTGGCTCTGGGTGCCGTTCCTACCTTGGTGCCTTGAGGGCAGTAATGTGGAGGCCTACATAGACACCTGGATACACAGCTTAATCCCTGTGGAACTATTATCACCATTCTCCTCTGTGGAATGCGCCCATAGGGTCTCCATGCGACGACTCCAACCTGGCGCTCTACCCCACCCATTAGTGGAGTGCCTCATGCACTATCGAGACAGGGATGTCATCTTAAATTAGGCATGTTAGCAAAACAATTTAATTATTGACAATGTTTGGATAATGGTATTCCCGGACTACACACTAGCGGTCCAGCGGAAAAGTCACACTTTCCTTCAAGTTAAGAGCAATCTGCTGGAACACCACATCCAATAAGTACTTCTTCTCCTGGCTCATCTCTGCATCCTGGCTGATGGCAAAACCTCATTCTTTACCAACCCTGTGGATGCTTGGTCCTAGATGGAACAACGCGGACCGCCAAATAGCCGGCTCAGCCCCCTGCTTGGCTATACGAGGACAACAACTGTCGGCAAAGATAAAATGCAAAAAATGTACACGGTGTCCAAACTTGATGGCCCCTTGAGCACACACTTCCCTGAACCTGGTGGAAGATATGCAAGAATGCCTGAAGATGTTGGCACACTTTCGTGATCCTGTACCATACTATAGTGCGGACGAAGACTGCTCCAGATCTTCTGTCGACAATAACTGCCTTATATCTGAAATTGTTCCCTCGAGCACTAATGGGATGCCCACGGTGACTTCTCAAACATCAGATGATATCCTTTAACAAGTTGTGTGACTGTGCATGCATATTTCCCTTGCTTGCTTTTCCCTACCTGTTTTAATGTTGTTTCCGGTATGAGTACTGAATTAGTGGGCGAGAGGGGCTTCATAACTGGTTTCTTTGAACTTACCTTGTAGGCTTCTCATGCTGCCTTTAGCATTTCTGGGTTCAGTTGTTCCTATGTTGTGGTCGCCAAGACCGATGTTCTACCATTCACTCAAAATGGGAGGGGGCTGCTGTTCGAAACCTTGCCTCCCTGCTCACCCACTAGGCCGGCTCCTTCTTTCCAGTCCCTTTAAGTTTACTGGTTTGGGTAGGTACCTGTTGTACACCTGCTGTCAATGTTATTATTTTTTCATTGTTATGCTGTTGCATTGTATTTTATTGTTATGACACACACTCGTTACTACCTCACATGCTTAGTTGAAGCAAGGGTCCATACCCATGGCAACCAAGACTCCTATGCTCCCAGACACCTCACCATGGCCACCACTAAGGTCAATACCTGGAACATGCGAGATATCTATATCACCTCTGGTAGATACACTGTGCAATCTTACCTAAGCTTCAGACAGATGCATGTAACCCACTTACAAGAGTCAAACCTCACAAATCAGAGGCATCCAGGCTGCAGAAGAGGTGGCATGGTCAAGTGTTTTCCACTAACTATTTTACCTCAAGGGTCCTTGATATGGATTTGGGTGGGAGTCCCCTTTGCTGCCAAACACACAGTCAAAGACCTAGAGGGACGGTATGTATTTGTGGAAGATTGTTTGGATGGTAGCCGCTTGCTCCTTGGAGCGATATATGCACCCAATGTGGACCAGCCCCCCTTTCCTTCAATGCTTATCTGTGACATTGGCCCACTGGAATGACATCCCCTGGATGTTGGGTGGGGTTTTCAACAGTGTCCTGGACATGGGACTTGATCGCTCCGTCCCACTCGTGCCCTGCACTGTGGCCACCTCTAACGCACTTGTATGGTTAAAACATTGGTTTAGACCTGCAACCTTAGGGTGGTCTTCCCCAAACTTTTTGCCTCCCTCCTCCATTTTTATGACCTAGTTTTTTCTGGCTTTTGGACTCTGCGTACTTTACCACTGCTAAAACAGTGCTAAAGTTCTTGTGATCTCTCCCTTAAACATGGCAATATTGGTTCATCCCCAATTGTCATTGTTGCCCAGCCCGGCTATGAATTTGCCTTGAAAAAATGAAAAGACACGAGGCATTTGGCAAATCAGGAACAAGCTGGTTTAATTAAACGCAGCAGCAGGGAGAGCATCAACTGAATCGCATCTGAAGACAGTCTTAATGTACAGAAGTTTTGGCTGATCATCTATACAGTTCGTGAGGTACAATAAAATGATTTCACTTTCTTAGAGAGCATGTGGGTGCAATTCTAGTCATAAATCATGAATTCAACCATCTGATAAGGGGGAGATAGGTGGGTCTGGACCTCGGGGAGAGATAGTGTGGGCCTGTGTGTATGTGTCCAGGTGTCCGCCATGGATTACGCATGATCACTACGTATGGTGTGCATGCTGTGTCCTGATTGGCTGAGTGTTTCTAACTATACGTGGTATCTAACTTTATGGTATTTTGGAAACGTGTGCCTTTGGCCAAACGTATTTGATTGGGGCAATTTCCTCGGGCCTGTTTGTGGTGTAACTGCCTATCTGTGGAAAGGATCAAGGTTGTCCCTGGTTGCGTGTTTGTCTTCGGTTGGATATAACCCCACCTGTGACCTATTAATCAGTAGGCCTGGGTTTGAGGTTGATGGGGCGGTCATCTTGGGTGAATTCAACAGCAATGATACGAGTTTGTTATTGTGTGTACGTAGAACATGGTGGTCATATATTTACCAACATTCTCATTATTATGCGTACAGTTGTCATAGCGTACATCGACATTGCTTTTACTGGTCTTGACATGGTTATGCATACATAGTTTATGGTGTACATCGACATTGCATTTATTGGTATTCCCGTTATTGTGTGTGCATATATCATGGTGAACACTGACATTGCATTCACCGATGTTAACAGCATATTTAATTTACTTATAAGTCCCTAGTAAGTGTACGTCATGTGCCCTGGGCCTATAAATTAAATGCTACTAGTGGCTTGCAACACTGACTCTGCCAACCACATAAGTAGCCCCTTAATTGTGTTTCAGGGCTGCCAATGCAGGACCTGTGTGTGCAATTTACTGCCACTTTAACTTGGCATTTACAACTATTTGCCAAGCCTTAAAATCCCCTTTTCTTACACATGTCACACTTAAGGTAGGCCCTAGACAACCCTTAGAGCAGGGGGATGTGTAATTAAAAGGAAGGACATGTACTTGTATTGTTTGCATGTCTTGGTAGTGACAAGCAGCTAAATTCATCTTTCACTTCTGTGAGACCTGCTCCTCTCATAGGCTAATATTGGGAATACCTTAATGCACTATTAAGTTTCAATTCCTAATTGGAAATGAGTAGCTATTACATGTTTTATATCTTTGAAATGGCAATGATAAATCTCTTTACTGGTAAAGTTGGATTTGGCATTACTATTTTAGAAATATTTAGAAATGCCACTTTTAAAAAAGTGGCATTTCTCTGCTCTTACAGCTCTGTGTGCCTCGCAGACTGTCTCCAATACACGTCTGGGATGGGTGACAGCTACACTTTGTGCATTCCCTCTAGACAGCCACAAACACAGGAAGACTAAGTGTGTCTGAGTACCCATCTACACACATCTGCATTCTGATGGGTCTTCCTGGGCAGGAAGTAAGGGAGGAGCTGATGCTTACCCTTCAATATGTAGTGTCCTGCCCCCACACACAGCACTGATATACCCCCATTAGCTAGTCTGGAGACCGGGTTGGGTTGAAGGGATACGTATGCACTTCAAAGACCACTGTTTGAAGTCTCCCCTGCTTCAAATGCACATTTGGGTATAAGTACTCAGTCGCTGACCCTACCAAGACAGTATACTTCTTGACCTATGACCTCTCTGCTAGGAAAAAGACCTGTGTGCTGCTAAAAAAGACTGCTATCCTGCCAGACCTCTGCTTTGCTGTACTCTGCCTTGCTGTGCTCTTGCCATGCTGAGTCTCCCTACTGTCTGATGTACGACTGACTGGACCTGTATCACTTGAATCTAGAGTGACTCCAAGGGCTTGATGGCTTGCCCCCTGTTTCCAAAAGAGATATCAAAGACTTGAACTATCTGTATTTGCACCTGGACTCTATAAGCCGTGAGTCTGCCCTGGCAAGTGGTGCTATTTGAGTCCTGGACACTTGGAGGTGAGGACCTAAGGTGCTCAACAACCCGCACTCACACATCTGCATTGGATTCTGTGCCTCTCTGCCGCAGTGTGGGTTGGAACCCACGCACTCTCGCTGTTACATGTAGTGAACTTGGTGCATCACCGCAGTTACATGGAAGACCTCTACGCATCTCGTACACAGCGTGATCTATGCAGCCTAATAGCGACAACATAGTCCGGATCAAAGTAATTTTGTTCAGCCGACCTAAGGAAGCCCCTTCTACTGGCCTGCACTCCCTCGTGGTAGTCCTGAACTCTTGACTTTGTCCTGGCCTAGTGCGCCAGGTAATTCACTTAAGCACTTAACATCTCTAAGCATTCTTTCTGACTTTTGGATGCCATACAACTTTGTACTTCAACGTCTATTGAAAAGAATCTAATGGTTATGATCCTGTTTTATAAATAAAAGCACACTTTATTTTTCTAAACTGTTGTGGAGTCTTTTTGCAGTGTTTTTACTGCTTTACTGTTTAAGTGTTGCACAAATACTTTACACATTGCCTCTTAAGTTAAGCCTGATGGCTCTCAGCTAAGCTACCAAAAGGTGAGCACAGGACAATTTAGGTTGTATAGTGACTTACCCTGATTAGGATTCTGGTTTGTTTTTCAACAGCGTGAATACTCTGCCAAACAGAAACCCCATTTCTAACACATTGAAAATTACTGGATGTGAGGTGCCAACTTAATCCCATCATCAAAGTGTACTCCTACTACTTACACGCGCATGGACTTCATTCCGGCATAGATAGGTTTGCTTGCACTGAGGATATTATTCCACATATTACACGTGCGGAGTACCTTATTACACGTGCGGAGTACCTTGGCCAAACGCATTCTGACCACAATCCACAGTTATGTCGGGAAGACATCCCACTACCTATACTCCTCTTACTACAGGCCCTCACCCCGGAAGACCCCCCACCTCCTACCCCCGTTTTGTGCCTCCATTGATGATAATATCACAGAATACTTTGAAATTAACACTGGTTCAACCTCATTTGTCCTAATAGAATGGGATGAATTCAACTTATCCATTTGGGGACACTGTATGGGTAACACACTTAACATAAGCTGTCATCTCACTGCTGATATCTCTCGATTGGAAGGTCAACTGTTAGGCCTTGAAGAACTAGCTTGGATCCAACACCGCTTGGTAGCAATGACACCAATCCCAGCGTGCACATATTGCCCCGTTGGAAAGGCTGCCCAGCCTTAATTATGCTGAACACATTAAATGCACACACAGCAATGCAGATTGCCCAGCTACAGTACTGGCATGGCGGTGGATAGACTTCCCATCCCACCTCCGATGAAGGAAAATTACTCCACATGAAGAGAGACATATATTCCGCCTTTACACGCCACTACACACAGCTGTATACACCTCCTCCTGCTGCATCCTTGGGAGCCATCAGTGACTTCCTGACAGATGTACCACTACAACGGATCTCACCAGATTGCAGGGAGGAACTCAATGGGGAGATCAACATCTTTGAATTGCAGGTGGTGATCAGTGCACTTGACACCAGGGCCAGATGGCCTAGCAGCTACATTTTACAAAGTTTACACACGATTGCTGGCACCCCATCTGAAGACTTTGTATGACACTGGTCTTACTGCAGCAACCTTGCCACCTACATTGAGAAATGCCCTACTCATGTTGTTGCCTAAACCGGGTGGAGGCACGCTTGTACTGGAGTCCTATAGACCTCTTGCACTGTTAAATACAGATTACAAAATTCTATCCAAAATTCTGGCGGATCGTCTGGCCCCCTTGGTACCACAACTAGTCCACTCAGACCAAAATGGCTTTGTACCTGCCAGAAACAACTCCTTAAATCTCTGACTTTTTTGTGTGTGTGCACATGCCCCACAGCAGTATATCGCCACTCGGCATGCTTAGTTCTGGACTTAGATAAGGTTTTTAATTCTCTCGAATGGCCCTCTTTATTTCAAGTACTCCATTGGTATAGACTGGGGCCCCATTCCTCTGACTGAATAAACTATTATAAACCAACCCCACAGCTAGAGTTAAAATTGGTTGCCATATCTCAGATCCCATTGTAGAGCAACGGGGGACTTGCCAGGGATGCCCGTTGTCTCCCCTTTTGTTCTCTCTGGCATTGGAGCCTTTGGCGCATCATCTGCATGCCCAGGCCAACACTGGGTGATCCCCGTGAGGGATGGTACACACTCAGTCTCCCTTTATGAAGACGATATGCTATTTTATGTTAAGGATGTTCGGTGTGTACCTCTTACTATTGCAAGCCTATTGACTAATTTTGCCACCATCTCTGGCCTTAGAGTTAACTGGACTAAATTGTGTCTCTCCCCTTTCATCACTCATACTCCAAACCTGATGTACAGGGTGACAACCCTCTACATTTTGCTATTTAGGGATACGTGTCCACCACACGTCTGAGGACCTTTTGGAGGGTAATCTGGTTCATGCTGTCTCTGCGCTACATGTGCATTTTAGCAGACTCTGCCGCTGTCAGTTATGGGGAGGGTGGCTCTGACAAAAATGGTGGTCCTACCGAGACATTTGTATTATACTGCCAATCTCCCTCCTTTTATACAGCAACTCTTTTTTCGTTCTTTAGAGCGCATGAGTACGTGTTCCTATCTGACACAACACACATCGCAAAGTAGCGCTACTCAAGATTTGTCTCCCTACAGACAATATTGGGCTCAATGTTCCCAATCTTGAACAATACTATTTGGCCTCTCAACTCCAATGGGTGTCACACTGATATGCAGGTGCAAATCCAGCAGATACCATGACACTTCTTCCTCCTTGGGACTTGGAGCGGTTACTTACCACCTTCCAACCCATTGCTAGGGCTCCAATGCCAAGTGTGCTCCTCCTCCAGGTCACTTACTGATGTTATCGTAGGGCCCTGTTCATTACTCGGTCGACCAAACCATATGTCCCCAGCACTGCCATTACTTGGTGTGCTGTGCGGATGCGTGTCCTCTTCTCTTAGGGAATTTACACTATGGCACGTGGCGAGCTTACACAGGCAATTTATATCACAATGGAACTCTCCGCTTCATAGATAACTTATTGGCTGGCTCTGAACTCCCACCTGGCCAGTTATTACTACATGCTTCCTTTATTTGTGTACTGATCCAGTCCTGGAGAGAGATACAAGGAACCCCCACAACATCTTATCATCCAATATTTACACGTCTTAGGTGCGGGTGGCCACCAGACCAGATGGCTGGCCGACACCTTACGCATGCATGCAGCAGTTCCTCTCACCACACTAAGAAGACACTGGGATGCAGATCTTGGCCATGCCTGTACTGACAGCAAGTGGCAAAATATTTTAAGCTAGCCTTCCTTAGAGTCCTGAAATGCCAGTTTTAAATTAGCTCAATTCTATATCCTGCATAGGGCTTATTTAACTCCCAATTACATAAACCGTTATTTCCACTGCAGTGTCACTTGTCTGTCCCCGCTGCCAATCACAAGACATGGAACTGGTATAAATGCTCAGGTTCTGCCCGTCACTGACCACGTATTGGAATGATGTCATTGCACACTTGACACACTGCACAGGGCTATTGTGACCTATACTTGGGAAACGTGCATTTTGCGGCTAAACCTCTGTACCAAAAAATACAAGGCTGCAATGCGCTTTGAGGACCTTGCCCTCCTTCTGGCAAAATTAATGATCACCCGTAAATGGAAAGTAGCGAGCCCTCCGGCGGCCTCCGCATGGGTTCTATCCATGCTGGCATGGGACCAGGTGGAGAGCACACTACTACGCAGGGAAGAGGTGAATAATACCACATATCATTTGGGCTGGGGAAACCAGTCTAGCATCCACCATAGTGACACTGGCACCTGTATCCCTCAGAGCTTCTCCCTCAGTCCCATTGATTTTAGCTTAGGCCTTTGTCTATGTTAGACCTGGCCTTCTTAGCGTGGTTTCCCCTGACTTTTTGCCTTCTGACCTCCTGTTATGCCAACTTCATTTATGCTGGCTTTAGGATTCTGAGCACTTTACCACTGCTAACCAGTGCTACAGTGCATGTGCTCTGTAAATTAAATATGGTAACATTGGCTTATCCACAATGGCACATTTAATTGACTTACAAGTCCCTAGTAAAGTGCACTACATGTGCTCAGGCCCTGTAAATTACATTCTACTAGTAGACCTACAGCACTGATTGTGCCACCTACTTAAGTAGCACTTTAAACATGCCTCAGGCCTGCCACTGCAGAGCCTGTGTGTGTAGATTAAACTGCCATTTTAACCTGGCAAGTTAACCTACTTGCCAGGCCCAAACCTTCCATTTCAATACATATGTCACCCCTAAGATATGCCCTGGGCAGCCCTAAGGTCAGAGTGTAGTGTATTTAAAAAGTAGGACATGTAGTTTTAAGTTTTACTTGTCCTGGTAATAAACTACTCTTAAATTCATTTTTCACTACTGCAAAGCGTATTCTTCCCAGAGGTTAACATGGGGGCTGCCTTATATCATTTTATAAGTGTAGTTTCCCTTTGGGACCAGATAGGAAAATCAAATTTGGTGTCTCTGGACTCACAATTTAAAAACACAACTTATGGTATAGTTGTTTTTTAAATTGCAGTTCTGAAAATGTGACTTTTAGAAAGTTGGGATTTTCTTTCTTAAACCATTTGGTGTCTTCTGCTTGTCCCTAGAACAGACTTCTGGGTGGGTGACAGCTGCCTTCCTGCATTCCCTCTAGACAGCCACACACACAGTCAGAGTAGGTGTGACTGAGCAACCATCTGCATGTTGATGCATCCTGAGGCAGAATGAGAGGGAGGAGATTATACTTGCACCTGAATAGGGCTATGCCTGTCCCCACACAAAGGGTTGCATACCCCTCTGCAGTGAGTCTGGGGCCAGGGTAGGACAGGCAGGGCCTTGTGCACTCCATAGCATCGATTTGAAGTCTCTCTACTTCAAAGGCTAAA
The DNA here is from genome assembly GCA_963921515.1 of Calotriton arnoldi. NCBI lineage: Eukaryota > Metazoa > Chordata > Amphibia > Caudata > Salamandridae > Calotriton > Calotriton arnoldi. The sequence goes on along the minus strand of CAWUFW010010830.1, from coordinate 386,192 downwards.
TTAGGTATAAGCACTGGATCTGTGGCACCATGATTTCAGAACATTGCTGGAACTTAGAACATTCTGCCAGGAAGGAGTGCTGCTGTGCTGTAGAAGGGACTTCAACTTTGCTAACTGCTTTGCTGTGTTGGCCTGCTGATTGTTGTAATGTAGGAGGGACTGCCACTTTGCTAGCTGCTTTGCTGTGTTGGTCTGCTGCCTTCTGCTTCTTGCCTGGGAGTGAAAAAGACTGGACCTGTTCCCTACATCCTTGTACCCAAGTTCTCCAAGGGCTTATTGGTTTGCTCCCTGTTTTTGAAGTCTCACGGCCATCAAAGACTTTCCCTAACTCTGCTTCAGGTGCTGGACTCTGACATCTGTGAGTCCTGCCCTGCCACTAGGTGTCAATCCAGTCCTGGGCCTTGAAAGTGGGTCCTGCAGCTGATTTCTACAAGAATCGTGACTAGTTTGCACCGATTAGAACTGACGCAGTGCCATTTGATGCTGACCCAGTGCTGATTTGAGGACATCCCTGTGCGGCTCAATGATGACGCAGGACCCGACTGCGAGGTTCGACTAAGACGCAGCGCCTGTATCATAAGCTGTGCACCGCCGACGTGGGGCCTGACTGCGACGTTTGTCGACGACACATCGCCTGCATCAAAAGGGGTTTGCTGATAACGCGGGACCTGACTGCGAGGCTCAGCGATGACGCATCTCACCGACTGCGTGGATCAGAACTGACACACGAGTATTTGACACTGACGCTTGCTCATTCCAAGGTATTTTTTCAGCGGGCCCTGTGTGGGTCCTGTAGCCGGTCTGACCTTCATTGCGGTTGGCATGAACTTTGCATTTACCCCCGTGCGATCTCAAGTAACCCCTAAGTGCTAATGGCTTTTAAGCAGTATATTGCAGTTTATTCTTAAAAATTTCATATCTCAAGTTCTACTTATTAGATTTGCGTTGTTTTGGTCTTCTTTTACTCATAAAAGTATTCTTTATTTTCTAAACTAGTGTGGAGTCTTTTTTTGGTGTTTGCACTGTATGACTGTTATTTAAGTGTTGCGCAAACACTTTCTTTACACATTGCCTCTGAAGTTAAGCCTTACTGCTCTGTGTCAAGCTACCATGGTGAGCACAGGTTAATTTAGGGTGTATATCTTACCCTGACTAGGATTGTGGTCCCTACTTGGACATGGTGCAAATCTCTGCCAACTAGAGAACCAATGTTTAACAATCTATACTTCTCCAGGCTTAGAGGCAAGAAAGCCAGGGCTTTAATATCCACCCCGCCCAGGGAAACTAAAGTAGCCTCAGTGTATCCTCTAACCTCTTCAGAGTAAACTTACATCCCCACTCCCATGCTAGCCAATCCCTTGAATTGTCAACCACTGGGGGACTTTTTGAAGCATGCTGCATCTCCTTTCTCATGTCCTGCCTGATGACAGTCATGACATAACCAAGAAGCCTTTGCTGGGTCCCAGTTTTTACTCTGATGCCCATTGCTTTTGGTCTGGGAGAAGTCTTGGGCCCACCTTACCGAGAAGAACTTTGGGGGCCTTTTGAGAACTCCTTCTTTTTATCCTTGTTATTTCTCACCTCCTTCCCTTGCTGGGAAGTCTGAGCACCCTTTTTCTGGTCGCTCTCATCGTGGGTCTTTCTGGGCACCCTGATTCTGACCCATTTGTCAGCTATCCTCCCCGACTCTCTGGGGGAAGACAACTTAGAATCCATCAAATGCTGAGGCAATTCCTCTATAGTACAATTAGTTAAAATGTGCTCCTTCACAATTAAATTATATAGCCCATCATAAGTGTCCACCTCATTGCCTTTTATCCAGCCTTCTAGTGCTTTGACTGAAGAGTTTATACCGTCCACCCATGTCTGGTTTTGACTTTTATGGGTGTCCCTAAATTTCAATCTGTATTCCTCTGTGGTGAGGCCAAATCCTTCTATCAAGGTTTCCTTCATATGCTGATGGGACTCAGTGAATTTCTCATTAAGGATCAGAAGTCTATCTCTGTCCTTCATTGAGAATAACTTCTACAGCAGTGAGCCCCAGTGCTCATGATGTATACTCCTAATTTTGGAAGCCCTCTCAAAGGCTGCAAACTATTTATCATTGTAATCATCATCACTAGGCTTGAGGAAAATCCCTTTGGAGAGCTTAGGATCAAAAGATTCCTCTTTCTCCCTATTAATGTTGCTGTCACCATTATCTTTTGGCTTTAAGCCCATCTTGCCCCTTCTTTATTCAAGGGACCTTTTCTCCAGTTAAATCCTTCTCTCTTCTAGTTACAGAAGATCATGCTCTATGTCAAGGCTTACTACCACCTTACCAGTGCGGGGTCTGCTAAAGGGACTCCTAGCACTTCCCACTGGTGAAGGGGGTCTGGGAAAGGGTGGAGAGTTTTGGTCTTCACGTTCTTCCTCATCAACTTCAATTTGGGCTACGGCACAATACTCACCTTCTTCAAGGTCTTCCTCTGAGAAATGGCCCTTCCTTTCTAGCTTGTCTTTTTCAAAGGAGCTGTGGGTTTCTCTTTTTTTAGCTGTAACTCTATATCTAATGCCCCTAGCTTGCACAAAACTCTCAGATCACTGACCTTCAGGGCTGGGATGACTGACAAGTCGAGATTCTTACCAGCCTCCACTGTGCCTACTCTTTTATTTGGAATTGGGACCTTTTTTAAAACTTTAAAAAAAAACTTTAAACTTTTTCCTAACTTTCTACGTCTTTGGTTTTACTATTGGAATGGGGGTCTATACAGGGCCCTAAAATTCTAATTTAAGAAATCAAAAAAAAGATTTGAAAAAATAATTTTTAAGTATAAAGTCATTAGTGGATTTCTGCTGCAAAAATCACTTTTGACCAAGTGGTACTGCAAAAGACAAGTTCAGGATCCCATGCTGTAACACCAATGTAGGAAGGTGGACTTTTAGGTGGTGATGTTGATTAGCCTTCACCATCCAATACTCTCACAATACCCCGGCGATAGTCCTGGTATTCACAATAATAAATCCTTAGCTCAGCCCTGGTAGAGTGGCAAAGAAAAGTCAGGGTTTACTAGAGGAACATGTTTTAATCATTTTAGAGTACCAACATGGATGACAAGTAATTGACATGACTCGAAACAAATCCAACATTTATTTATAAACATAAATCAAATGTTTATATACATTTAGAAACCAAAATAAAGTCAATCAGATAAGTATAACTGGAGTTATGGGTTTTAGAAGTAAAATAAAATGAGTGCAAAACAGTACTGCTAAGTCCATACACTGTATGGAAATGGACCACCTCAACAATTTGGGGTTCTCTCCTCTTACCTGCCATCTAAGAGGCCTGTGGTTGGTTTGAATCTTGAAGTGAGTCCAAAGGAAGCATGTTCTCAGCTTCCTCAGGGACCAAATCACAGCAAAGGCTTCCCTTTCAATGGTACATCAACGCTTCTCTCTAGGGAGGAGTCGCCTGCTGATATAGGCAACTGGTTGATCTTGACCCTCATCATTTTTTTGTGACCACACTGCCCCAATCCCATGTTTAGAAGTATCTGTTTAGATAATGAACCCTTAGTCTGGTGCCTTCAGGACAGGTGCTGCTGAGCACATTGCCTCTTTTTGCTTGTCAAAGAAGGCCTTTTGGCATCCTGTGGTCCAGAAGGCTTTCTTAGGCTGCTTTTGGTAGGTAGGTTCAGTGAGTGGGGCCACAATGGTCCCATATCTCTTCAAAAACCTCCTGTAGTACTCAGTCAAGCCTAGGAAAGCCCTCACTTGGGTCTGGGATTTAGAAGCCTCCCACTCCAGAATGGTCAGGATCTTGGGTTGGAGAGGTTGGACTTGGCCTACACAACATAACTCTGCCCTATCTGGCACTTACTGACCTTGATATTTAGACCTACCTGTTGCAGGGCTTGTAAAACGTCTTTCAGGTGGACCAAGTGATCCTCTCAGGTGGAACTAAAGACAGCTATATCATCTAGATATGCTGCACTAAAGTTGTCCAGTCCTGAAAGAACTCGACTCACTAACCTTTGGAAAGTGACAGGTGCATTTTTTCCAACCAAAAGACATCACCTTAAACTGGAAGTGGCCTTCTGGGGTTCAAAATGCTGACCTCTCCTTTGCTCCCTGGGTCAGCCCAATCTGCCAGTACCCTGATGTTACATCAAATATAGTCAAGAGTTTGGCTGCACCCAGCTTGTCAATGAGCTCATCTCCTCTTGGAAATGGATGAGCATCAGTTTTAGTGACTGAATATAAACCCCTGTCCTCCACACAGAACTTCATCTCTGATTTTCCACCTTTTGAGTGAGGTTTGGGGACCAGTACCACTGGGCTAGCCCAAGGACAGTTACAGGGTTCTATCACCACTAGCTCTAGCATCTTGCATACCTCAGGTTTGATGCAGACGTAGACGTGGTCAGGCAGTCTGTATATGTTATTCTTGAAAGGGAGGCACATCATGGGTACACCATATTGTCTGACCAGGAGTCAAAGAAAAGAGCTCAGCAAACTGGCCTAGGACTTGCCTGGAGTTAGATTTCTGTTGCACAGTAATAGAGTCTGATAAAACAACACCCTCTACTGGACCATCTTGTGGGTTATTTGACAGTCGGTCAGGGAGGGGTTATTTTCCTCCTCCTGGCCTCCATCAGTGACCATGAGCATGGTCATGTTAGGTCAGTCCTGGTGAGTGTTAGAAATGGGGGTCTCTAGTTGGCAGAGGTAGGTACCTTTGACCAAGTAGGGGCCCTTGCTTCTAGTCAGGGTAAGGGGGCTACACTCCTAAAATAACCCCTGCTCACCCCCTTGGTAGCTTGGCACGAGCAGGCAGGCTTATCTCAGAGGCAGTGTGTAAAGCATTTGTGAACACATACAGTAATACAGTGAAAACACTACAAATGGACACCACACCAGTTTAGAAAAATAAGTAATCTTTATCTAGATTTAACACAAGACCAAACGACAAAAATCCACAATACAGTATTCCAAAATATGACTTTCAATTGGTAGAAATAGCTTAGTTCAAAGTAGATGGTAAATGCGACACTTTACTCTCAAAGTACCTTGGATGCGTAACGTAATACAAACAAAAGGGTCGTAGGGAAGGTGATGCGTTGGTTCCTTACTACAGCGCACGGGAGGTGATGCGTCGGTTCCTTACCGGAGAGGAGGTGATGCGTCGGTTTCTTACTGAGTTCCGGTTACGATGCGACAAGATGGCGCCTCGATGCGATGTGACGATCCGGTGCAATGCGACAAAATGGCGTCTTTGATGCGATGCGACAACGTGGATACGATGCGTGCAAGCCCGACGGCCGTGCGGCGAACTCGGTGGATTCTTGAGCCGCGACAGGCCCTGCGACACGCTTCTCCGGTGATGCGACGGCAACCTCTGTGGCGGCGACACGCTTCTCCGGCGATGCGACACGCTTCTTCGGCGATGCATCGACGGCACGCTTCGGTGATGCGACGGCAACAGCTGCGGCGGCAACACGCTTCTTCCTCGTTGCGTCGCGCTTCCAGCTCCCAGCAACACGCAGTCTCTAGAGGTCCCCAACAACAGCAGCAGGCACCTCTCTGCAGGTAGAATTCCCAGCAAGGAAATTCAGGGGAGCTGGTGGTGAAGTCTTTGTGTCCCTGAGACTTCAGAACAGGAGGCAAGCTCAGCTTCAAGCCCTTGGAGATCTTCCTCAAGATGATAAAGTACACACAAAGTTCCTTTTCTCCTTTCCTTGGCAATAATTAACCACTGCAGGCCAACCCCAAACAGTCACCAGCGCAGGGGCAGTCTCCTCCTTCAGCTTCCTTGGTTTCTCTCCTTGGCAAAGGTTTGTCTTGATTCCCAGACGTGATCTAAAGTTCTGGGGTCTGGGCCTCTCTTTTTATACACATAATTTCTTTGTTCTCTGAACCCAGCCCAAACCAGTTCTGTCCTCCCTGGTGCAGCTTCCTGGCAGGAGGTGGAGACAGCATTGTTGAAAGCAGACCTGGCCCAGGTAGCTGAAAAGAAATCTCCTCCCCCTACTCTCTATTCTATGTAGGCTCAGGCAAGTGAAAGGAAATCTCCTCCCCCTACTCTCTATTCAACCCAAGTCCTATTCAGCCCAGCCCTGAGTCATCAGACTGCTGGAGCCAAAGCCCTCTCCAGCCCCCTGTCACTCACAAACCAGACATGGAATACACAAACCTAGCAGAGGCATACTGGATGGTTAGGCAAGAAAATACCTACTTTCTAAAAGTGGTATTTTCAAACACAGATTGTAAAAATCACCCACACTAAAAGATGTATTTTAACATTCTGAGTTCAGGCATACTAAACTTTATTTTCATCTTGTTCCTAGGGTCAGTTATGTTTATAAGATGTTATAAACTAACTCCCCATTCTGGCTTATGGGAACAGATAGCCTTGCAATAGTGAAAAACGAAATTGGCTGTAATTCACTATCAGGACATGCCACACACATCAGGGCATGTCCTACCTTTCACATACAATGCACCCTGCCCACAGGGGTATCTTGGCCTACCTTAGGGGTGACTAACATGCAGAAAAGGGAAGGTTTAGGGACTGGCAAGTGGGTGCACTTGCCAAGTCGACATGGCAGTCCCAGACTGCACATAGGCTCTGCAATGGCAGGACTGAGCCATATTTTACAAGCTGCTTCTGTGGGTGGCACAATCAGTGCTGCGAGGCCACCAGCAGCATTTGATTTACAGGCCCTGGGCACTCATGGTGCACTGTACTAGGGTCTGACAAGTAAATCAAATAAGCCAATAATGGAGTCACTAATCCAGTACAACAATTTACAATAGGGAGCACTTGCACTTTGGCACTGAACAGCAGTGGCCAACTGCCCAAAGCATCTAGACCAGCAAAAACATAGCAAAAACATAGGAGGCAACAGTGAAAAAATGGAAGGGAGACCCACGCCAATGGTGCCAGGTCTAACAGTGTGGCTTAAGTCAATTTATATGTAGAACTCTATGAGGACTCCTAGGGGTGCCTAGGTCTACCAAGTAAGTGACTTCCCCTTTCTTCTCCAAAATGAGATAGAACTTGTCCTGAAGGTGCCTGGGAGCTGCAGGCTCGAACATCCACACCAACTGACCTGGTTGGTACTCAGCCAGTACTGACTTTTGGATAAGTATAACTGGAGTTATGAATTTCAGAAGCAAAATAAAATCAGTGCAAAACAGTACTGCAAAATTGAATTATTGCGCTCAATGGGAAAAAGCACTAGCAACAATTGGTGACTTGCAGGTCGTGTTGTGTGGAACCCAAGGACGGTAAAGGTGATGCGAGTCTCAGGAAGGACCAAACCATGACAGTCAGTTAAATTTCACCTAGCTCGATAAGCCTGGTGCTGAGTTGTCCTGGCTGTCCTTGGTGCTAAAGCAGAGGCCTCAGGGGAGCTGGCTTTACTGCTTACAGGGTGCTGGTGGGGAACCAGGTGCAAAAAGTCGACAAAGAAACCACTGCTGATGTCGGATGAAGGTTTTCTCTAATTCCCTCGAGGTGCAGTGTTGAGTAAAGGTGATGGTTGCCAAACTGGTGACCAACAAGCGTTGGCAGCAGTAATCTCAGCAGAAAGTTAATTCGATGTCCAGAGGTCCGGGGGGGAACGGTAGCTGCCTGAAACTTTCTGGAGGTCAGGACTACATTTCCCACAATGCACTGCACCATCATCTTTTGTGCAATCCCTCAGAGGGCCCGATGGCCAGCGATTCTTTGGTTCTGGTATGTTGTTTTTACCTGCGGTGCACAGGGGACTAGTGCCACTAGTTCAGCGGAGTTGAAAGTTACCTTTGGCTCTCAAAGGAGTCCCTCTGTCTGGGGGCACCGGGCTTTGTTCCAGGATGAGTCGCAGTTGTGCAGTTCTAGGAATATTGCCACAGGTGTAGAGTATCACATCTTTGGTTTGTGCAGCACCTGTTGTCGCTGGCTCTGGTCTCTTCTTGTGTCCTTTGTTGCAAGTCAGATCAGAACTGAGGATCTAGTGTCAGGGGTAGCCCTTAAATCCTAGATTTAGGGTTGTGGGTGCAAGTGGCCAATGGGCTGCTAGTTTCCAGCGGCTGATCCACCCCTGAGGTGGCCACATGGTAATGGTAAGGGCCTCTATAGGGTCATTTAAGCTTAGACTGATTTGTCTTCATTTTTAATATAATGAACCCTGCCTCCTGGAATCAGGAGGGCTTCCTTAGGGGTGACTGGCATATATTAGAAATTGTACATTGACTTTGCCATACGTGGTGAGGGAAAAGTCGAGTTCGAGCAGTGTGCACTGCTTCTGCAGTCTGCAATAGCAAGCCTTTTGTCATTAGTTTACTTGGATCACTCGGGGTGGCACAAACAGTGCTTCAGGCCCAGGCGACCCCTTTAACACCCATGCCCTGAGTACCACCGGTACCATGTACTTGGGACTTATAATGGGGTTATAGTCCTTGCCAATTGGCTCTGCCAATTTTCATATACCAGTTTTAGAGAGAGAGCACTGGCACAGGGGCCTTGGCAGCAGGCTCCAGTGCACTTTCAGGTGACAACCACCAGCATTAGAGCAAAGCGTGGGGGGAAGCATACAATAGGGCACTCTCCAACAATGCTCTACCTAATCAACCATATTTCTAATTCTGTAAGTACATAAACACAACTATATAGTATAGATGCCCCAGGTTCCAAACCAATCTTGCAATAATATGCTTGATGGGGAGGGAATAGTCTTTGTAATAAATGCACAGAATACCCAAAACTGTCATTCATATATATATATATATATATATATATATATATATATATATATATATATATATTATATATACATATATGTAGGGAGGCCCATTGTTTCCTCCAATGGCAGCTTCTTGGAGAACACTGCTATCTATATCAACTTGTTTTTATTTCCATTCGTGAAAACACTACCGTCATATTGTAAGGATAGTGGTGATTTCCTTACCAAGATCAATAACCTTGTCTGGGCAGACTCCTATATTATGATTACACTAGACGTAACTGCCCTATATACATCCATTGGACACGACTTTGGGCTACAGGCCTGTGAATATTTTCTTAAGAAGAGGCAGGCCTGCTTCTTGGAACACAATCGGATGCTTCTTAAAATGATTAGAATCTGTCTGAAAGGTAACATCTTTATACATGATGGGACTCTGTATAGACAGAAGTTGGGGTCTGCAATGGGGACCTGCTTCGCCCCCAGCTTCGCCAATCTGGTGATGGGCTGGTGGGAGAAGCAGGTAGCCTGGGCAGATGTGAATTCCGAATATGTCAAGAATACCCTGATCTGGACCTGTTACATTGACGACTTATTTTTGTTATGGAATGGGTCCAGATCTAAAGCAGAGGAGAATGTAAGGGCTCTCAACAACAATACTTTTAATCTCCACTTCACATCACATATGAGCTTTAGTGAGATCTCTTTTTTTGGCATCTTGTTACAAGTAAAGGATGGGAGCATTAACACCACAGTCCATCGTAAACTAACAGAAGGAAATAGCACTTTTCACTTTAAAAGTCAGCACCCCAAGGATTTGAAAGAGACCATTCCGTACGGTGTTGGAAAGGGCCCTTTTTGCAGGGTTATCCCTAAACTTTTTGCTTCTTCCTCCTTTGTTTTTCCTGACCTGTGGTTGTTGGCTATAGGACTCTGGGCACTTTGCCACTGCTGATCAGTGCTAAAGTGCATATGCTCTCTGGGTAAATTGTTATTGTGATTGGTTATCCATGATTGTTATATTCGTTTTACCAGTAGGTCCCTAGTAAAGTGCACTGAATGTGCCAGGGCTGGTAATTCAAATGCTACTAGTGGGCTTGCAGCACTGATTGTGCCACCCACATGAGTAACCCTAAAATGATGTCTCAGGCCTGCCACAGCAGTGCCTGTGCGCAGTTTAACTGCCATGCTGACCTGGCCAGTGTCCCCACTTGCCAGGCCTGACCCTTCCCTTTTCTGATACATTGGACACCCCTATGGTAGGCCCAAGGTACCCCCCTGGGCAGGGTGCAGTGTATGTGAAAGGTAGTACATGTACTAGTGTGGGTAACATGTCCTGATAGTGAATTACTGCCAATTTCGTTTTTCACTATTTGAAAGGCTATCTTGCCCATAGGACAGATTGGGGAATGCTGTGTAACATGTTTACCTGCATATCTTCCCATAGGAGCAAGATAGAAAATTGGAGTCTGGTATCCCTGAACTCAGAATTTAATAACGCATCTTTTAGGAAGGATGGTTTTTAAATTCCGTGTTTGAAAATAGCACTTTTAGAAAGTGGCTATTTCCTTGTTCAACCTTTCTGTGTGCCTCTGCCCGTTTGTGGATTGACTGTCTGGTTTGAGAGTGACAGGGGCTGGGGTGGCTCCAGGAGTCTGGGTGAGTCAGCACTAGGCTGAATAGTCCTATCTGCATTTGGAGTAGTGGGAGGAGTAGCACCTAGGCCTGAATAGGGCTGTGCCTGCCTTCCACAATGCTGGCTCCACCTCCTGCGGTGTGTCTGATGGCCCTGGCCCACACTCACAAAGGAAGAAGATGTGCACTGGCAGAGTGCCCCCAGAACTGGTTTGAACTGGGTCCAGAACCCCTCACACAAGGAGAACAAAGACTTTTGGGGTATAAACACTAGAGCTGAAACCCCTGAAAGTTAGACTACTTCCTGATCAAGAGGAATCCCTGCCAACGAAGATCAGCTGAAGAGACTGAGGAGAAGTACTGCCCAAGTGTGTCTAGGGCTGGCCTGCAGTTTGCTGTTTCTACTGAGGAGAGGACCAAGGGACTTTGCTGTGTGCTGTGTCCCCCCTGCTTGAAGAAGGACTTTGCTGAGTGCTGTGTCCAACTGAAGAGAAGTCTCCAAGGGCCTGAGAAGAGCTGGCCTCCTGTTTCTGAAGTCCCAGGCACAAAAGGACTTCACCCACAGCTCCCTGAACTTCCTTGCTGGGAGTTCCAGTCTGCCAGGAGGGCCTGTAACTGTGTGTGAGGCCTTTTTGCTGGTGGGAGCTGGAAGCTCGACGCAACGAGAGAGAAGCGTGACGCCGCCGCAGCAGCCACTGTCGCATCATCGAGGAAGTGTGTTGCCGCTTCTGCTGTTTGCCGTCCCATCACCGGAGAAGTGTGTCGCAGGGTCGTCGCATCGCTGAGGAAGCGTGCCGCCACTGATCGCCGCCGCAACACCGGAGAAGCGTGTCGCAGGGCCTGTCGCGGCTCAGAAAACCACTGTGTTTGCCGCACGGCCGTCGGGCGTGCACGCATTGCCTCCCCGTTGTCGCATCGCAAGAAAGACGCCATTTTGTCGCAACGCATCGAGGCGCCATCTTGTCACATCATAACTGGAGCGCAGGAAGAATAGACGCATCGCCTTCTCTGCGACCCTTTTGTTTGTTTTGCGTTACGCATCCCAGGTACTTTGAGACTAAAGTGTCGCATTTATCATCTACAAGTTTATTTTTGCAACAACCCTTTTTAAAGACATTCTACTGAGTTTCTGTATGTTGGATTTTTGTCGTTTGCAGCTACGTGAAGTACAGCTTCAACTACACGTAGCTATGCAAATTGCGTAGTGCGTAGCTGTGTGCTTGACTGCACTGTACAATAATTACCAAAAGCAAACTTGTACAGTGCAAGTTAAGATAAAATAAATATCTCTGTCTTTATATGCTAAAAATGCATATAGTCATTTCACTAAAGTGAAAACAAAAGTTAAACAGCAGTGAGAGAGGTGATGATTTTGGTATCCTCACTAACTTAGGGAGAGAACCAACAACCAAGCAGATGTCTTGAAAACAAAAAGCACATCTTATTGAACGATTCCTCCTAGGACCACACCAAGCACAGTTATGGGCAAAAATACAATCCCAACCAAAGGCCCTGCAAAGCATTATGGGACGAGATTAGCAGTGGGCAGTGAATATTATAGTGTCCAATATCAAAATAATTCTACAAAGAGCTGCAGTTCAACTAGTCGTTACTAGGTGTCGTCCCTCAAGAGTGAAATGCAAAAGTATTGAAAACCTTTCATGAAGCTTTTGCATTTGACTCGTGAGGGACGACACCCAGTGACGACTAGTTGAACTGCAGCTCTTTGTAGAATTATTTTGATATTGGACACTATAATATTCACTGCCCACTGCTAATCTCGTCCCATAATGCTTTGCAGGGCCTTTGGTTGGGATTGTATTTTTGCCCATAACTAGTGCTGGGGTGGTCCTAGGAGGAAGGGACCACCATTGAATCGTTCACATGATATGCTTTTTGTGTTCAAGGCATCTGCTTGGTCCTCCCCTAGGTTAGGGGGACTCCAAAATCATCACCTCTCTCATTGCTTGATATTTTATTGTCAAAATTCATTTTTGTGAATTGGTTATATGCTTTTTAGCATAAAAATTGCTTTATCAAAGCATTTGAAGGAGTTTATTGTTAAGCCTGTGCGTAGCTGTGTGCTTGACTGCACTGTACAATAATTACCAAAAGCAAACTTGTACAGTGCAAGATAAGATAAAATAAATATCTCTGTCTTTATATGTTAAAATTGCATATAGTCATTTCACTAAAGTGAAAACAAAAGTTAAACAGCAGTGAGAGAGGTGATGATTTTGGTATCCTCGCTAATTTAGGGAGAGAACCAAGCAGATGTCTTGAAAACAAAAAGCACATCTTATTGAATGATTAGGTGGTGGTCCCATCCTCTTAGGACCACCCCAAGCACAGTTATTGGCAAAAATACAATCCCAACCAAAGGCCCTGCAAAGCATTATGGGACGAGATTAGCAGTGGGCAGTGAATATTATAGTGTCCAATATCAAAATAATTCTACAAAGAGCTGCAGTTCAACTAGTCGTTACTAGGTGTCGTCCCTCAAGAGTGAAATGCAAAAGTATTGAAAACCTTTCATGAAGCTTTTGCATTTGACTCGTGAGGGACGACACCCAGTGACGACTAGTTGAACTGCAGCTCTTGTAGAATTATTTTGATATTGACACTATAATATTCACTGCCCACTGCTAATCTCGTCCCATAATGCTTTGCAGGGCCTTTGGTTGGGCTTGTATTTTTGCCCATAACTGTGCTTGGGGTAGTCCTAGGAGGAAGGGACCACCATTGAATCGTTCACATGATATGCTTTTTGTGTTCAAGGCATCTGCTTGGTCCTCCCCTAGGTTAGGGGAACTCCAAAATCATCACCTCTCTCATTGCTTGATATTTTATTGTCAAAATTCATTTTTGTGAATTGGTTATATGCTTTTTAGCATAAAAAATTGCTTTATCAAAGCATTTGAAGGAGTTTATTATACTCCTGCTACGCTACGTTTATTATTTGCATGCTTCGTGAGCGTAGCAAAGTATAATGCCCAGGGTTAGTCTTGTTTAGTTTAGATAAAGATATTTTGTTTTTCTAAACTGGTGTGGTGTCCATTTGTGGTGTTTTCACTGTGTTACTGTGAGTGTTGGTACAAATACTTTACACATTGCCTTTGGGATAAGCCTGTCTGCTCGTGCCAAGCTACCAAGGGGGTGAGCAGGGGTTATCTAAAGTGTGTATCCTCCTTACCCTGACTAGAAGCAATGGTCCCTATTTGGTCAAAGGTACCTACCTCTGCCAACTAGAGACCCCCAGTTCTAACATACGGTGAAACCTTGAGACTGAAAAGGATCTGTAGTCAGGAACAAGAATTTGAAGGACAGGTGATGAAAATGAATAACAGGTTTCAAAAGAGGGGCTATGACTCAAGAACTTTGAAAATTGCGATATCCAAATCCAATAATATAACTAGGAACTTAATCCAAATAAAATGAGGAAAAAGGGTAATTCTGTAAATAGATTCATCACGTCCTTTAATTCTGTCTCCCAAGGTCTCTCAGATAATGAGAAATCGCTGGAAACTGGTGAAAAGTGACAGTGATAGGGAGAGATCTGCCACCAGTACCTCCCGTAAGTTATAGGAAAGGGAGGACGCTGGGAGACAGCCTGACACACAGCTACTTTGTGAGGAAACGCAAATTGGATACTTGGCTATCTGCCAAGAGTTTTTTTTTTAATGCAATCGTAAAACGTGCAGGCTGACTAAAAATGTATTGACGTTTCAGACCTCTGATGGCCAAAAAAGAAGAGTCAATGGTTTCTATAACAGCAATACGGATCATTGTGTGTATGTATTATCATGCCCCTGCCCCCTCCTGTATCTGGGCAGTACCATATTGCCCCTGAAAAAACATATCTTGGAACATCAGCGAGCTATAAGAAACCATGACTTTACTTACTCAGTGGCCAGGCACTTTTATGACCACCATGAGAGTGATCCAGGACTACTGAATTATTTTGCAGTACACAGAGTTGCCCCGAATATAAGAGGCAGGAATAGGGTGAACAATCTTAGACGCCTCGAGTCCAGGTATATCTTAGACTTGCATACTAAATTCCCGGCGGGCCTACACAGGGATGAAGAGTTGGAAGTACATTTGGGGTGATTCTATTGATGCCCCCAGTATATGCTATTTTAGAGTAGTCCCTGCCTGTTTGATTGAGTAAATGGATTAGGAACTGTACATAGCCCCCCCATGTAATTAATTTGCTGATTACATCTCTTGTGTGACAGTATTTATGTATTTATTGATGAAATGAACAGCTTGATATGATTAATTTATTAACATTTTGTAGTTAGATATTTGTAAGTATTTGTATTGTAGAAAAAACCCTCCCCCTATTTTAGATACAGATTTTGATATATTTGAGACATGATGAATTTTTGATATATATGAATTATTTGGTGGTAGTGGTTTTATCCTTAAGATATTTATAGGATTGAGATATATACATATGTTTTTATCTTTGTAAAGCTGTAAAAAGCTGTGTCCATTTCATCTTGTATATACATTTTACTTTGTCATTTTGAGATAATAACTAACTGTGACTGAATAGGGCACTGGCCCAAGAGACTAAATGAGTAACTGAGACCTCCTAGTTCCCAGGTCTGAATCCTGTACACTTAAAAGTAAGGTACACAGGAGTGTGTTATACCTATGTATGGCATTGAAATTATAAATGGAAAAAAAAGATACATAAAAAAGAAAAAATGAAAATATGCAAAAAATGAAGAAAGACTTCAGAAACATTGATGTCTTCTATGTCTATGACACCATGTACCTTTAAAAAAGAAATGGGGGGCGTGGCCTGGATTCAGATGGAGTAGGACGCACGCTGCTGGTGCTCCGTCTCCCGGGGTCAGCCTAAGGCGCTTTGGGGGCGCTCTACAGCACGGGGGACGCAGGCGGTGTCCCCCCCTACTTCTAGCATTGCTTCAGCGGCTGCCCTGGACCGGCGGTGGGGGCCCTTTGCCCGGGAATCGCCCACCGGAGACGACGTCGGGGAGATCCCGGCCGCCATCTTGGCGACACTGGGTGCTGGAGGCCCGGTGGCTGAGGTGACACGAGCGGACGGACCCGCAGCGCGGCCGCGGCCCGGCGGGCGACGGGAGCGGAGTGACGCGCTGGGAGCGCTGGCACCGCTGCTGCGGGGGCTCCGGATTGAGACGGCGGTGCAGGAGTCTGGAGAACGGGCAGACGGGCGAAGCTGAGGTCCGGCCCGCCATTTTGTTGGAGGGGTGAGGTGGAATTCCGGGACCCGGAGGGACCGAGACGGGCCACCCCTGTGTTCCTGAATCTGGTGCGGCGTGAGCCTAGAGTGGGGAGACCCCGTGTTTGCTGGGGGTTCCCGCTGCGATCCTGGGACCCGTGGCCTGGTGACAGTCCCACCCACTGACGGAGACCCAGGAGCCGGGGCAGGCCCTGCGCTCGGGTGTGAGCGGTGGCGACCGGCGGAAGGGGACGCCTGCTGCTCTCCCGGTGGAGCCTTGAAGTACCTGGAGGTGAGGAGCGAGGGGAGTGGATCCCGGAGGAGCCCTTGAGCCCCCAAAGATCCGTGAGAGGGGGGCGAAGACCCTGATGCAGCGGGCTGGGCACGGGAGACAGTCAGAGCTTATTTAGGCCGCGGCCGTCCACCTCCAGGGCTGCCTGGTAGCCCTCCTCATCCGTGCTTGGAGGCCCCCTGCTTCTTGGGCCTGGGGTGGCCTCCCAGCCAGTATAGCCGCCTCCACTCATTAGCGGCACACTATCTCTGGCGCGCCGCCTCGGAGTGGCTGGCTGGGCGAGCGCGTTTGGGGGTGCAATGGCTCCGGTGGTAGCAGTGGCCCATTGAGACCCTGGGGGCCATCTTCAAGGGTCCCCCCGGCCGATCTACTTGGACTACGCAGGGACTGAGCTCTGTGGGACCCGGCAGTGAGACGCATCAGTGGACGTCCTCCATAGCGAATCGGCCTAGGCGGACCTGTCCTGACCACCCACAAACCTCAAGCGCACCAGGAGGCCGACTCACGCACTGAGGGGGAGACCTGTGCTGGCCGGAGACCGCACAGGCTGCACCAAGTCCTGCGCTAGCAACATGACCAAACCTAGAGGGGCAAAGCCCGCGGCGCATACCACCACCAAAGACACCTCGGTTAAAGAGCTGTGGAGCAAAAGCGCCTCGTCATCCCGTCCGGAGTCCCCTACGATGGCGTCTAGCCTGACAGACCCTGAACAGGGCAGCATCACGCAGGCAGTGCTGGCTACCTTCCTTCAGGAGATAAAGTCCGAGATCTCATCCCTAAAGACGGAGGTTAAGACCTACATGACGGATGTGCGCCGGGACGTCAATGAACTGGGTAACCGCGTCGACGATATCGAGCGCACTGTAGACTCCCGCACGGAAGACCTTGAAGATCTCCGGCGAAGGGTCATGTCGCTTGAAGAACAGAACGTGGAGCTTCAGGCTAAACAGGAGGATTTAGAAAATCGGAGCCGCCGGAACAACCTCCGCATACGAGGGGTGCCACGGGGAGGCGGAGGGAGCGGACATACTCACCTATGTTGCGGACCTCCTCCAAGCTGTCCGGGGTGATGAGGATATTTCCCCCCCAACGTTAGATCGGGCCCACCGAGTCGCTCCCCCACGGGGCACCTCCAACCTGGTCCCTGACATCCTGACCAGGGTGCATTTCTATGCGGAGAAGGAGGCGATTCTCAAGGCCTCCAGGGCGGCTGAAAAACTGGAGTACGCGGGTCACAGTATCCAGATCTACCAGGATCTCTCGCCTCTCACCCTTCGCCGCCGTCGGGATTTCCGACCAGTGACGGCCAAGCTAAAGGCATCCAACATCAGGTACCAATGGGGACACCCCTTCACTATAATCTTTCACTGGGAGGGAAGACGGAGGTCTTTACGTTCACTGAGGGAGGCACTTCAACTGCTCCACATCTCGCAGGACTCCCGGCCCGCCTCTCCCACCCCTGCAGATTCGGCCTCACAGATATCACTGCGCCCTGAGTGGTCCAGGGTGAGGCGCCAGGGCTCTGGATCCTCGGTGGCCAACTCGAACTCCAGCCAGGCTAAACAGGACATAATCCGCCACTTGAAAGCATTAGAAGAGCCCCAGCGGCTGCCGGAGAGGGCCCCTACACCGGGGCCCACTGTGTCCTGGGACCCCGGTGCCGGGAAATGACTCTTGATCGACAGCCAGGTGTCTCACCTTGTCTGGAAGACTTTCTGCCTGCATTAGTATCCTTCCGATGGAGGGCTGCAGCTGTTGTGTTCCTGAAGCCGCTCAGACACATTGCAGGCCCGGGAGATGGATGGCCCGCCTATGCCCGAGGCGCAGAGCTACCTGCAGGAGAGTATTTGCCGTGATGGCCCCTTGCCTTTTATAAGTGTATCCACTCTTGTCTCTTCTCATGAAGATTGCCATTGGCGCCTGGGGTGGTCCTCTGTTAATACGTGTGAACTGGGCAATTGCGGACACACCTGCACCTGGATTGCCGTGTTTTCTCCAGACTCTGCCCCCACACCCATGGCGGCCCACTGGGAGTCGCCTGTCTTGGCCCCCTTCGAGATGGTCTCTTGAAGACCCTATGAACTTTTGGGGACGCCTGGACAGGCCTCTCCTGACGAACCAGCCCTTGGACGACAGCTAAGTGCTAAAACGATGTTTGCTATGTTTCATGTTACTTGCACTGTTTGTTCTCAGGTGTCTTTGATGACTACGATGCTGCATTCTCGTTGTTTGATTGCTAATGTTTGTTCTTTTAGCATCTCCCCCCCAGGCCCCGTCCTGCCAAAGGGAGGTACCCCGGGGTGTCCGCTGACTACCCTGGGCCTGCGTTACTTCCCCTCTTATCCCTTTTTAGTACCTGTACATGTACCTAGCCTTCTCCTGACCCCTCTCTCGGGCCGCAGAGCCCCGAACCCATTGGCGTAGGCTGAGTACGCACGCCTGTCGCGCTTGCCCTCGGCCCCTGGGCCTCTGGACTATCCTCTCGCTGCCGCGCCTGGGTGGGGCGGCCGTCTTCATGCTGAGCCCCGACGGTGCTGGGCCTTGTTCCCCCTGCCGATCCTTGCTCTCGTGATTGGCCGGGTCACGAGAGCAAGTCCTCTGTCGGGGACTCTGGCCTTGCTCGTCCCGGGGCTCCCGCTGCGGCTGCCCTCTCCTGTGCGGGCCCCGAGCTGGGATTCTGATGGACCCCCGCGCCCTCTCCATGATGAGGTGAGTGGGTCGATCCCCGGGGGACGGTTGCGAACCCTCCTTCTTGAACTCCACGGTCCCTCCCCACCATGTCCTTAGTCCCCAAGAGGAGTGACTTCCTCAGAGCTGCCCTGGTTCTCACCACTGGGCCGCTCCAGGACTGGACTGGATCCTTTGGGCCCCGTTGGCCAACTGGTTGCTGGTTATCCTTTACTCTCTCTGTCTCCTTTTCTTGCTTCCCTCAATCGTTTTTCTTCTTAACTCTCTGGCTCTGTGGGGGAGGGCTCTGTTTGCGAAGAGTTGGTCTGGCCTTCTGGCATGAGTCCCTGGGAATGATAGATGCACCGCATGCCCGCGCAGGGGGGGATGGGACTGGACACGTTCCACGACGCCTGGCCAAATACTCACCCACAGGGAGATACCTATCTACAGTGCGCAAGGGGGGAGGGGGCGTGACTGTACTCTAGCGTGCTTCATCCTACTTGATCAATGACACATCTTAAATGTTTGTCCCTTAATGTTCGGAGCTTAAACTCACCGAACAAGAGGCGACAAATCTGGAGATATCTCCTCTTAAACGACCCCGATGTTATCTTCTTGCAGGAAACCCATCTTCTCCGCGGGGACTCTCCCCGCATGCAACACCCTAAGTACCCCCTGCAAGCATGGGCCTTTGCGCAGACAAAGACTGCGGGAGTGGCTATTATGGTTAAGGCTGGTCTTCCGGTGCAGGTCGTCCGCACCACGCGCGATGGAGAGGGCCGATACCTTAAACTGGCGGCCACAATGCAGGGCAAACCCCTTATCCTACTCAACGTCTACGCCCCTAATCAAGCACAGGACACCTTCCTTAGGGATCTCCTCCGGCTTCACCTCTCCCAGGAGGCAGACCCCGTCATCCTTGGGGGCGATTTTAATTTGGTGTGGGACCCTGGACTAGACCGCACTACCTCTCTGTATCAGGGTACGGGGGCCATGTCGGCATCACTTAAGCATGATATCACTGCCCTGGGGCTTGTGGACGCTTGGCGTTACCGGGAGCCCGATGCACGGGACTACTCCTTTTATTCCCATGTTCACCGGTCTTATTCCCGTATTGATCTCTTTTTTATCTCCCAATCGCTTGCTCGTTCTTTAGAATCTGCGGCGATCTCGGACATCTCGGTTTCGGATCACGCGCACCTAGAAATTAGCTTGTCTGGAATAGGCAGACCTCCGGGGTCTGTTCCCCGATGGCGTCTTCCCCCCAGGTTCTGCGTGACCCAGTAGACGTAGCGGAACTGAAACAAGCCATCCAAACCTACTTTACTCACAATGACCTCCCGGAAACCCCTGTCCCCCTTTTATGGGATACTTTTAAGGCCACGATTCGGGGCACTATCACCTCTATCTCCATAGCCCGTAGGCGGGAGGCCCGATTAGTGGAGGACAACCTTGGCCGAGACATTAAAGCACTAGAGAGACAAACGCACTCAGAGCCTTCTCTGTCTGCAAAAAAGAAGCTCGCATCTCTCCGGGGCCAACTCAGAGCCCTCCGGGTGAATAAGGCGGAAAGCTCACTCCTTGCGCTGAAGCAGAAGTTTTACGGAGGAGGTAATAAGGTGGGCTCCATGTTGGCGCGTCGACTCCGCCTTCAGATTTCCCGCAACCACATCGCCCGAATTGCCAGACCAGGGGAGGGTGGGCTATCTCGGAGCGAGATAAACAGATGGAATTTAGGGCGTTCTTCTCTACTTTATACGGCGAGGGCGATGCCTGTCCCGATCGCATAGCACCTTTCCTGGATTCCTGCGACTGGATGCCGTTAACCCCCCACCACCGGGATAAAATGGAAGAGCGCATCACAGCGGACGAGCTCTCGAAAGCTTTCAAGAGTATGCCGGTTGGGAAAACGCCGGGTCCTGATGGGCTCACGCTGGCATTCTACCGTCTCTTTCTTCCGGAGCTCCAGGGCCCCCTGCTACGCCTTTTTAACTCATTTGCTGAGGCTGGATCCGTCACCCCAACAATGGCTGAAGCAGAGATTGTGCTGCTCCCGAAACCCGGGAAAGATCCCACCGCCTGCGCATTATTCCGCCCCATATCCCTACTTAATGTAGATGCTAAAATTTACACCAAGATACTGGCGCAACGCCTGGCGCCCTTCCTGCCGGGCCTGATAGACCCAAACCAGGTGGGCTTTATCCACGAGCGTCAGGGGGCGGATAACCTGCGCCGGGTGGCGCACCTGGTACAGAAGGTCCGCCACCAAGGAATCCCCGCCTTCCTTCTCTCCCTGGACGCGGAGAAAGCCTTCGACCGGGTCGACTGGTCTTTTCTTTGGGCGGTCCTCCTCCGCATAGGCCTAGGGCCTCTCATGGTTGCCCGCATAATGGCACCATATGCAGCCCCCTCAGCGCGCATCCGCGTCAACGGCGCCTTGACCCCGTCTTTCCCCATCCGCAGGGGCACCCGCCAGGGATGCCCACTCTCGCCGCTGCTCTTCGCTCTGACGGTGGAACCCTTGGCGATTGCTATCAGACAATCGGCAGATATCCGGGGTGTCCGCATGGGGGGGTGGACCATAAGATAGCCCTCTTTGCGGATGACCTTCTGTTGACGCTCACGGAGCCCGCGACCTCTCTCCCGACCGTCCTGGATCTTCTCTCTCAGTTCGAGTTGACGTTGGGTCTACGAGTCAACCTTCCTAAATCGAGTGCGCTTAATCTCACTCTTCCCTCACGGCTGTTGGAAGACTTGTGGACCATTAACCCCTTCCGGTGGGCCCCCACTTTTATACGCTATCTGGGTATTAACATCACAGCTGACCTTACCACCAAGATGCAGGCTAACTGGCCAGCCTGTAGAACTTCCATACGAACGGACCTCCGCCGTTGGAAGTCACTACCCCTGTCCTGGCTAGGACGCCTCAATGCGGTCAAGATGACCCTTCTGCCGAAGGTTCTCTACCTCTTTCAGGCACTCCCCACGCCAATCCCGCACAAGGATATTCTGTGCCTCCAGAGAGAAATGGTTGCCTTCATCTGGGGTGGGGGGTGACCGCGACTGTCGACCAAGGTTCTGTTGCTACCAAGAGACCGGGGGGGTTTAGCATGCCCTGACCTTATGGCCTATTATTGGGCTTCCCATCTGAGGTATATCTCGGAATGGTCGGTGCGAGCTAGTGAAAAGCACTGGTTCCACATGGACCGGGCCGCGGCGTGCCGTCCACTCTGGGACTTGGCCTGGCTGGGTAGACCTGCTAGACACCCTAGTGCTTATATCGCTATCCCCACGCGCACTGTGTTGGAGATCTGGGACAGAATCGCGATCCCCCCGAGGCCTTACTACCTTTCCCTCCCCCCTCACGCCGGTGTTGCTTAACGCAGATTTTCAGCCAGCTTCCCGCCCACCAGACTTTCCGACCTGGGCGGCAGGCGAATGTCGCATCATAGAACAGCTCTTTGAAGATGTGTCCTTCAAATCCTTTGAACAATGTCGAGAAGATTTCAATCTCCCCAAAACGGCGCGGCTAGAATACTTTCAAATCCGCCACTGGCTGCGGGCCCCATCGTATACGGAGGGCGCCATGCGCCAGCTTACACCCTTTGAACTCCTGGTTCGGTCGTTTGACGGATCCAGGGGACTGATCTCCCGGACCTACAAGGTCCTCCAAACCTCCCAGGCGATATCACCCCACACGTACCAAAGCCAGTGGCAGAGAGACCTTGAGGTGGATATTCCTCCCGGCCGGTGAGCGCAGCTCTGGCGGGACATACAGCATAATTTTAAATCTTTAGCACAGCAGGAGTCCGCGTACAAAATTATGACGCGCTGGTACTATACACCTCTTCGACTCCAACGAATGTTCCCTGGATATGCTCCTGTTTGTTGGCGATGCTTGAATTCTCTGGGCTCCTTCCTCCACATCTGGTGGGCCTGCCCGCTAATTTTGCCGTATTGGGCGGAAATTCTTGATCATGTTAAAGCAGTAGTGGGTTACCCCCTGCCTAATGAACCGGGAGTTGATATTCTGGGCCTCCGTCCCACCTCTCTTAAAGCCATAACCTGCGGACTGGCGCCTGATTTTCCACATGCTCACTGCTGCAAAGCAGGTCATCGCATTGCATTGGAAAAAGGCCTGTACTCCTCCGGTCCCGGTATGGATCACGCGCCTATGGCAGGTCATGGCAATGGAACTCCTAACCCACAGATTGGCACATACGGATGCCAAATTTCAGCACACCTGGCAACCTCTGATTCAATACCTAACACGGTTGGAGCACGCTCGCCATGTACCTCCTCGCCTGCGCGCCCTACAACTTTTTGCGGACCCACTATTGCCTAGAGGGGGCACTCCCGACACTGACCATGACTGATATGACCTGCTCCTGACCCTCCCCGACCGTGCCGCTCATCAAGGTCAAGACTGATTACTCCATGGAGAGCCTTTCACTCCTCCCAGGCCCTCCTTTCCCTTCCTACCAGCTGGCCAGAGAACTGTTTTTTCTTTTCTTCCTTCTCCTTTTCTTTCTTTCTCTCTCTCTCTTCTTGGTCACGCCACTTTTCAAGTTCCCCGCGGACCAGCGCTCACGCCAACTCCCATGGCACTCCTCAGCCAGCGTTGAGGGCTCTTGCCAGCCGAGGCGGCCTAGGGTGGTCGGTCCCCGACCAGCCAGTGCCCATTCAATGTGCTCAGCTCACGGCCCTCACTGTCGGTGGGGTAATGCCTCCCCACTCCTATCCACTACTCACTTGAAGCGGGAAGAACGAGTGGGACATGGCACATAACCCCCCCAGCTCTTACCCATTGCATGCCAGGCCTTGTCCGCTCCGGACCACCAGGGCCTACTACCCTTCCCAATCATTAGCAATCGGCCATATACCGCATAGTATATGACACCACTTCGCCTGAACTCTCCTGCAATGTTACAGTTCTCCGCTAGCGGGCTCCGTGCCGCTTTCCCGGCCAGAACAACGGTTTCCTTACACTGACAAGATTATGCCTATTACACAGTCACTGGGTGCTATGTTCTGTTTGCAGATGCGCTACTGCCCTATTGCTGATGATTTCCCCAACGCGGCCGGCCCGAAGTGGTTGTAGGCGGCATGCTGTGTGCTTCCCCACCCGGTTTAGCCTTTGGCTGGCACTGACAACCGCGCTGCCGGCCCGACTGGGATGTAGGCAGAACGCTGTGGATGTGACCTTTCTACTTCTCAATAAAGGTTTTTGAAACTTAAAAAAAACAAAAAAAAAAAAAAAAAAGAAATGGCCGGATGGTCAGTGCATCTTTGATAAAGGCTGGGACCAGCCGAAACGCGTCAGGGGGCTGATACCCTGTTAATTTAATAAAGGAGTATTTCTTACCCCCGTCTGGAGTGCCCACTGTGTTCTCATGCTGCAAGAGGTTGGGGTTGATATATATATATACCCATGCCAATGATGTGCCGCCCAGCATGTTCTCCAATTTGTAATTCAGTGGCGTAGTGTGGTTTAGATTGTATGTATGTATTCATATGCTGCTATACGCCAATCACAACACTCTGCTCTGAACATTAATTACCTTTTTGTATTTAATTTCCTTTGACATTAGGTTCAGTGAATGCAATTAATTCAGTGAATCATGGTGAATTGTTTTTCGCTTTGTTTTTAATGTTGAATAATGCATGTCATATATATTATTTTTATCATTGTCAGCCTTTTTCACTTCTCATTGTTTCAGTGAGCACAGTATGTCTTCTGTGGCCACGTTTTAGTCTGGCAACTCAAGTGGTACTTAAGGGCCTGTTAATGGCGGCCGCGCTATGTGATCAAGGTGGCTGTGTCCACCGAAATGCGTCGCCCAGCGTTCATCTCTGCCTAAAATAAAAACCTCACTGTTTCCTGGTTGCTGGTGCCTGCTTTCATTCTTCAGAGAGCGGGACGTTTTGCTGATATATATATATATATAAATATATATTACCTACTGGCGGTCGCCAGTAGGTAGTTATAGTTAGGACCTCGTTTCTATTCAAAAAGCGTTTTTTCTTTTCCCAATAACTTTGGCGCCGGTTGACGAATCTTCACGAAATTTTCAAAACTAGTGGGGTGCTCTGGTCAGCTCCCGTCTTGAAAGTTTAGGGGTGATTCGTCAAGCGGGGGCCGAGAAAAAAGGGGGGTCCCAAAACGCGTTTTCCCCATGTTAATTTCCATAGGAAACTTTAGACAAAGCTACAGCCCGAACTGCTGAACAGAATTACACCAAATTTGACAAAAAAAGTAGCCCTTAGTTCAGAAAGAGCCCTTTTTGTTAAATGGTGTAAATCCGTTCAGTAGTTGCTGAGAAATTAGAAAAAGAAAAAGTTTCGATATCTGTGGCCGAGGAGGGTTCGTGAACCCTCCCGAGCACGAGCGTCACTCTGATTGGCTGCCAACACTTCCAAACCAGGAAGTGTTGGCAGCCATCTTGTGACTCGGTAGAAATGAGTCACAAGAAAACAGTAAAAAAAAAGGTTAAAAAACAAGAAAAGGGGGCAGGGTAGAAACACCCTGACCCCCTAGGCCTACTCAGGGGGTCCCACAAGGACCCCCAGGGCCAAATAAAGCATTTTTTTTTTTATCATTTCGGTAAAAATTGCGTTGGGGTCGCGAATCCCGCCGAAATTATTTTTTTAAAAACGAAGCGTGGGCTGCCGCGCTTCATTTTCAAAAAGCCCCCGGGTGGGCCAGGTCCCGGGGGCACTGCCAATTAATTTGTGGGGGCCCGCGGGGGCCCCCGCAGCCCGGGAACCGCCACCTCCCCGGGGCTTATTACATTGTATGCGGGGGGCACTGCGGCCCCCCGCAGCCCTGGGGCCCGCCACCTCCCCGGGGCTGTGAAAAAAATGTGTGGGGGGTCCCAATCCCCCCCACGCTGCCCCGGGGACCGCCACCTCCCCGGGGCTTTCAGAATAAACCACGGGTGGGCACGTGGCCCCCTCGCAGCCCCGGAGACCGCCACCTCCCCGGGGCTCCATATAAAAATTTGAATTGATGTGTGGGGGGGCTTGAGCCCCCCCACATGCCCCAGGGACCACCACCTCCCTGGGGCACTCTATATTTAAATTCGGGGGTCTGTTACGGACCCCGTGCCCCGGGGACCACCAACTCCCCGGGGCTTTGCAAACATTGGGAGGGGGGCCATGTGGCCCCCCTCCTGGAGCCCTTGATGGCCCTGGGGACTGCCACCCCCCAGGGCCGGCTCCTGCAGTGTCCCGGGGTGCCCACCCCCGGGACACTGCTGTTTGCTATGGCAGGGCGGGAGCCGTGCGACTTCCGCCCTGCCATAGCAAACTCTGCTTTGCTTCATTGAAGCAAAGCCGAATTGCTTTTGAGCAAGGAGAGCCGCATGTCAGCAGCTCCCCTTGCCCAAAAGCAATGCCCACTCCCGCAGTAGGCGGGGAGCCGGCGGGACCGTGGGGCCATTGGGGCTCCCCCCACGGTCCCCAACGCAGAGGGCAGGCCCCGGGGCATGGGGTCCCCAGGGCCAGAAGTGGCCTGGGAGGGGGGCCACACAGCCCCCCTCCCCAATAAAAAAATATATATATTTATATTTATTTTTTTTAAACGGTAAGGCCGGCCCCGGGGGATGGGGTCCCGGGGCCATAATTGGCCCCGGGAAGGGGGACACGCGGCCCCCTTCCCGGTTCTAATTTTATTTATTTTTTATAAATAGGGGCCAGGCCCTGGGGATGGGGTCCCCAGAGCCCAAAAAATAGTAAAATAAGGAGGGCCACACAGCCCCCCTTCAAAAAAAAAAAAAAAACGGCATCGCGACGGAGGCCTCGCCCCTCCCTGCAGCACTCTGCAAACGCGCCCCCTGGTGCGTTGTAAGTTGGGGAATTAATTCCCCTTGAATACTGAGGGTCCCTGGGGGCCAACTAGCCCACCAAGTACCTCCAGTATGCGCCAGGGAGCTGCGTTGCAGAGAGGTGGTCCAAGGCCATGCCCCCTTTTTACACCACTCTGGAAACGCGGCTTCTGGTGCACTGCTGGTGGGGCGATGAGGTCCTCTTGTGTCCTGAGGACCTCAGGACACAAGTGGACTTCATCGTCCGAGCAGCAGTGCGCCAGAAGCCGCGTTTGCAGCGTGGTGTAAAAAGGGGCGTGGCCTAGGAACACCTCTCTGCAACGCAGCTCTGTGGCACTTACTGGAGGTACATGGTGGGCTACTTGGTCACCAGGGACCTTCAGGGTTCAAGGGGACTTAATAGGGATTTTATAGTTAGAAATTAGCATTTATAAAATCTTAGAAATTCACTGAAAAAAACATAGGATTGAGGCACATTATAATTAGAAATTTCCGTTTAAAAAACCATTGAAATTCACTGAAAAAACCATAGGTTTCAGGGACGTTATAGTTAGAAATTAGCATTTAAAAAACCATAGAAATTCACTGAAAAAACCATAGGTTTCAGGGACGTTATAGTTAGAAATTAGCATTTAAAAAACCTTAGCAATTCACTGAAAAAACCATAGGTATCAGGGACGTTATAGTTAGTTGGACATTTCACTCGTACAAAACCATAGAAATTCCACCGTTATAGTTAGTTCAGCTAACTATAACTCGCGTCCCCGCAATGCACTGCTGATGACATCATCCACGTGAAAATCGGATGCACCTCCTCATACTCTAATATAACCTTTGATACACCCACTGTAAAATACAGACTACCATTTTCGTAACCATCGACACACCAATACCAGTTACTACATACGCACTCACTGATTCCTAGGTCTACACACACATCCACTCATTCACCCATACAATCACTCATACATGCAGTCACTCATCAATACAACACTATCATAAGCACTCATACACCTATACAGACACTCACACACCACCACTCATCCAGAGTTACTCACACACCTAGTCAGTCATGCAAAGAATCAATCACACTTTCATTTACTGACCTATACAGTTATACACACACCACATCACTTATTCAAACAGAAACAAACGCATACTTACTCTATTATACAATCACTGATACAAGTACACACTCATCCATACAGCCACTCTCACAATCACTGACTCTCACAATCACTGACTCTCACGTATAGTCATTTATATACTCCAACTCTCACATACACTGACTTTTACATATGTAGTTACTTGGACATGTACCACTGAGGAATCCATTCACTCACCAACACACCAACACACCCATACACCCACTCACCCACCCATACACCCGTTTCCACATGCACTCTTGAACCCATACACCCAGTGAATCAACCACTCAAACATCTATGCACAGAGTCACACACCTCCCACCCACACACACACACACACTCAGGAACCCATACAAATACTCAGGCAACCAATCAATAACCCCTATAGACACTGATGTAGCTACTGACCAACCCATGCAGCAGCTTATACAACAACAGACAGACTGATACAGACATTCACACAGTTTAGTCACTAACCCATGCATTCAGTAAGAGACATGTAATCACTCACTTAAACAGTCAGTCACGCACCTACTAAATCCTCCATCCAGACACTTATACACCCACTCATTCTACAATACACCTTGGCATATATATAATACATATTTTAACTTTAAAGAAACACACAGTCACTGGATGATGTCATCAGTGATGTCATTTGAGATGTCATCAGTGATGTCATCAGTGATGTCACTGACCATGTCATGAATGATGTAATATGTGACGTCATCAGCAGTGCATTGCGGGGGCGCGAGTTATAGTTAGCTGAACTAACTATAACGGTGGAATTTCTATGGTTTTGTACGAATGAAATATCCAACTAACTATAACGTCCCTGAAACCTATGTTTTTTCAGTGAATATATATATATATGTATATATATATTATCTACTGGCGGTCGCCAGTAGATAGTTATAGTTACAACCTATTATCCATAGGAAATCCGTGACATTCTATTTGCAATAACGTTGGCGCCGGTTGACGAATCTTCGCGAAAGCTTCCAACTTGTTGGGGCGCTCCGGTCCGCTCCTACCCTGAAAGTCTCGGGGTGATACGTCAAGCGGGGCCGAGAAAAAGGGGGTCCCAAAACGCGTTTTCCCCATTCATTTTTCCATAGGAACCTTTAGTCGCAGCTACAGCCCGAACTGCTGAACGGAATTACCCCAAATTTGGCAAAGAGGTAGCCCTTGGTTCAGACTGGTGCCTTTTGCTAAAATGGTGTAAATCCGTTCAGTAGTTCCTGAGAAATTCACAATTAAAATCACATATATATCTATGGGCGCGTCGGATCCGCGTACCCTCCCGATCACGAGCTGCATGCTGATTGGCTGTCAACACTCCAAATCAAGAAGTGTTGGCAGCCATTTTGTCCCTCGGTAGAACCGAGGGACAGAAACAAGTGCGCAAGCGCAAAGGGGGCAGGGTAGAAACACCCTGACCCCTAGGTCTGCTCAGGGGTCCCACAAGGACCCCTGGGCAGAAAAGATTTTATTTTTTGTAAAATCGGCGGGATGCGCTTAGGGTGCGCGTATCCGCCGAGAAAAAAAGAAACAAGTGCGCAAAACGCACAAAGGGGGCAGGGTAGAAACACCCTAACCCCTAGGCCTGCTCAGGGGTCCCACAAGGACCCCTGGGCAAAAAGCATTTTTTTTTTTAAATTGGCAGGATGCGCTCAGGGTGCGCGAATCCTGCCGAAAAAAATCAAAGCGCGGTCTCCCGCGCTCGATGTTAATTGGCCCCGGGTGGCCCAAGTCCCGGGGGCATGGTGGGGGGATAATTTAATGTGTGGGGGCCTCAAGGGCCCCCAAGCCCCGGGACTGCCACCCCGGGGCTTTTTAAAAATGGTGCGGGAGGGCTCTGAGCCCTCCCGCAGCCCCGGGACCACCACCTCCCGGAGCTTTTTTTAATTAAATATAAAACCAGTTTCGGGGGCTCCAGCCCCCACACGCCCGGGACCGCCACCTCCCCGGGGCACTAAACATTTTAATATGGGGGTCCGTTACGGACCCCAGAGCCCCGGGACCACCACCTCCCCGGGGCTGTGTACTGAATGGGAGGGGGCCGCGCGGCCCCCTCCTGGAGCCCTTGATGGCCCTGGGGACCACCACCCCCAGGGCCGGCTCCTGCAGTGTCCCGGGTGCCTACCCCTGGGACACTGTAGTTTGCTATGGCAGGACGGAGCCTCGCGGCTCCCGTCCTGCCATAGCAAACTGCTTTGGATATTGGAAGAGAGAGCAGGGAAACCTGCCTCTCTTCCAATATCCAAAGTGATTGCTTTTCCACATGGGGAGCAGCATGTCAGCTGCTCCCCATGTGGAACAGCAATGCCGGCTCCCAAGGGACGTGGGAGCCGGCGGGACTGTGGGGGATTGGGGACCCCCACAGTCCCCAACGGAGAGGGCCAGCCCGGGGATGGGGTCCCCGGGGCAAGTAGTGGCCCGGGAGGGGCCACGCGGCCCCCTCCCCAAAAAGGAAAAAAATAATAATTTAAAAAATGGAAAGGCCGCCCGGGGATGGGGTCCCCGGGCCTTAAAATGGCCAGAGGAGGGGGCCACGCTCCCCCTCAAAATAATAAATATAGAGGCCATGCCCCGGGGATGGGGTCCCCGGGGCCAATACAGGCCCAGGAAGGGGGCCACGCGGCCCCCTTCCCGTTTTTTTTTTTTTTGTAATTTAAAAAGGGGTAAGGCCCTGGGGGATGGGGTCCCCAGGGCCCAAAAAGAGAAAAAGGAAGGGGGCTACACAGCCCCCTTCAGGGGACAAAAACCAAAAAACAAAAAACGATCGGGCCCGCAGGCCCCGCCCCTTCCTTCACCACTCTGCAAACGCGCCCTGGCGCGTTTGCAGAGGGGAACGAATTCCCGTGAATACTGCGGGTCCCTGGGAGCCAACTAGCCCACCAGGAACCTCCAATATGCGCCAGGGGGCTGCGTTGCAGAGACGTGTAGAGAGGCCACATCCCTTTTACACCTCTCTGCAACGCAGCTCTGTGGCGCTTTTGGAGGTATATGGTGGGCTAGTTGGACTCCGGGGACCCTCAGGATTCAAGGGGACTTAATCCCCAACTTAAAACGCGCCACGGGTGCGTTTGCACAGTGGTGAAGGGAGGGGCGGGGCTTCAGGTGACATGTGTGCAAACAGGCCCCGTGGCGCGTTTTAAGATGGGGAATTAAATCCCTTCAATCCTGAGGGTCCCTGGGGCCAACTAGCCCAACAGGTACATCCAGAAAGCGCCACAGAGCTGCGTTGCAGAGAGGTGTAAAGGGGTGTGGCCTCTCTACACGTCTCTGCAACGCAGCCCCTGGCGCATATTGGAGGTTCCTGGTGGGCTAGTTGGCCCCTAGGGACCCTCAGGATTCAAGGGGACTTAATCCCCCAACTTAAAACGCGCCACGGGGCGCGTTTGCACAGATGTAACCTCAGGCCCCGCCCCCTCCCTTCACCATTGTGCAAATATTCCTCTAAAATCAGCCGAAATACGAATTCCGATTTACTCACCTGTTATCAGGAGAGACCTCAGTGCTGTATCTTTCAGCCCAGTACTGGTCCTGAAAAGTAATTCTAACCATACTTACCAGTAACTTGAATTTCCTTCCATAGGCTAACATTTACTGGTTTCACTTGGAAATTCTTCTAAGTGTGGAGTTTTGGAACTTTAAAATATTCCTCTAAAATCAGCCAAAATACGAATTCCGATTTACTCACCTGTTATCAGGAGAGACCTCAGTGCTGCATCTTTCAGCCCAGTACTGGTCCTGAAAAGTAATTTTAGCCATACTTACCAGTAACTTGAATTTCCTTCCATAGGCTAACATTGACTGGTTTCACTTGGAAATTCTTCAAAGTGTGGAGTTTTGGAACTTTAAAATATTCCTCTAAAATCAGCCGAAATACGAATTCCGATTTACTCATCTGTTATCAGGAGAGACCTCAGTGCTGCATCTTTCAGCCCAGTACTGGTCCTGAAAAGTAATTTTAACCGTACTTACCGGTAACTTGAATTTCCTTCATAGGCTAACATTGACTGGTTTCACTTGGAAATTCTTCTAAGTGTGGAGTTTTGGAACTTTAAAATATTCCTCTAAAATCAGCCGAAATACGAATTCCGATTTACTCACCTGTTATCAGGAGAGACCTCAGTGCTGCATCTTTCAGCCCAGTACTGGTCCTGAAAAGTAATTTTAACCGTACTTACCGGTAACTTGAATTTCCTTCATAGGCTAACATTGACTGGTTTCACTTGGAAATTCTTCTAAGTGTGGAGTTTTGGAACTTTAAAATATTCCTCTAAAATCAGCCGAAATACGAATTCCGATTTACTCACCTGTTATCAGGAGAGACCTCAGTGCTGCATCTTTCAGCCCAGTACTGATCCTCAAAAGTAATTTTAACCGTACTTACCAGTAACTTGAATTTCCTTCCATAGGATATCATTGCCTGCTTTTGCTGAAAAAGTTTCTAAGTGTTGATTTTTGACTAAAATCAGCCGAAATCCGAATTCTGATTTACTCACCTGTTATCAGGAGAGACCTCAGTGCTGCATCTTTCAGCCCAGTACTGGTCCTGAAAAGTAATTTTAACCGTACTTACCAGTAACTTGAATTTCCTTCCATAGGCTAACATTGACTGGTTTCACTTGGAAATTCTTCTAAGTGTGGAGTTTTGGAACTTTAAAATATTCCTCTAAAATCAGCCGAAATACGAATTCCGATTTACTCACCTGTTATCAGGAGAGACCTCAGTGCTGCATCTTTCAGCCTAGTACTGATCCTCAAAAGTAATTTTAACCGTACTTACCGGTAACTTGAATTTCCTTCATAGGCTAAGATTGACTGGTTTTCAGCAAAAAGTTTCAAAGTGTTGATTTTCACAAACTACAAATATTCCTTAAAAATCGCCTGTATGACTTAAACGCATTTTTTCAACTGTTTACAGGAGATGCACCAGTGCTGGATCCAGGATCCAACACTGAGTAAGAAAAAGTAACAATAACAGTTTTTACCTGCTAAGTGAATTTCCTTCCATAGGATAACATTGGTGATTCTATGAGAAAAAGTTTCTAAGTGTCAACTTTTAAAATACAATAATATTCCTTAAAAATCACGACTGTAACCAAAACGCTTTTACTCAACTGTTTACAGGAGATGTACCAGGACTGAATCTAGGATCCAGTCCTGTGGTTACAAAAGTAATCCATAAAGTAACTAATTGCATTTAACTAGAAATTCACATTGAGCTGAATGTTGCATTGTGTTTGAAAATGTGTTGCCCATTGCAACAACTGTAACTACTGTACTTAAAAGTCTATTGCCTATCTGCAAAGTATTTAAACTAAAGTAATTCATTCTGAGAAAGTATTTTTGTAATGTAATGTATAATGTAATTACAATGTAATTTAAAAATAAAATATGTAAAAAAATTGTTTCTAAAAATGTAGTAAATCAGTATGAAAAAAATTAATATAACAATTAATACATTTAAAAATTGTCATTTACAAAACCTTTGAAATTCACTGAAAAAACCGTAGGTTTCAGGCACGTTATAGTTAGAAATTAGCATTTAAAAACCTTTGAAATTCACTGAAAAAACCATAGGTTTCAGACACGTTATAGTTACAAATTAGCATTTAAAAAACCTTTGAAATTCACTGAAAAAACCATAGGTTTCAGACACGTTATAGTTACAAATTAGCATTTAAAAAACCTTTGAAATTCACTGAAAAAACCATAGGTTTTAGGGACAGTTTTAGTTACTTGGACATTGCACTCGTACAAAACCCGTGAAATTCCCCCGTTATAGTTAGTTCAGCTAACTATAACTCGCGCCCCGCAATGCACTGCTGATGACGTCACATATTACATCACTCATGACATGGTCAGTGACATCACTGATGACATCACTGATGACATCTCAAATGACATCACTGATGACATCATCCACGTGATAATCTGATGCACCTCCTCACACCCTAATATAATACACCCACTCTAAATTACAGACTGCCATTCGCAAAACCATAGACACTCCAACACCAATAACTACATACCCACTCACTGATTCTTAGGTCTACACACACACATCCACTCACTCACCCGTACAGTCACTCATACTTACGGTCACTCAGTACAGGACTATCATATGCACTCTTACTCCTATATAGACACTCAAACAACGCCACTCATCCATAGAGATACTCACACACCTAGTCAGTCATGCAAATAATTAAACACACTGCCATTTACTCACCTATACAGTTATACACACACCAGCTCACTTACTCATACAAATAGTAGCACATTGTTACGCTCTTATACAATCACAGATACAAGCACACACTCATCCATACAGCCACTATCACAATCACTCACTCTTGCTTATAGCTATTTATATACTCCAACACACATATATACTGCCTTTCACATATGTAGTTACTCACACATGTACCACTGGGACATACATTCACTCACTAACACACTCTTACACACACTTACCCACCCATACAGTCTATCACAGATGCACTCTTGAAACCATCCACCCAGTGAATCACCCACTCACACATCTATGCACAGAGTTGCACACACCCCTCCCACACAAACACTCAGGCACCCATACAGATACTCAGACAAGCATTCAATAACTCATATAGACACTCATTTAGCTATTCACAAACACATGCAGCCACTTACACAGCAACAGACAGACGGATACAGACATTCACCCAGTTTAGTCACTAACCCATGCATTCAGTAAGATACGTTAAATCACTCACTTATAGAGTCAGTCACGCACCTACTAAATCATCCATACAGACACTTACACACCCACTCATTCTTCAATACGTCTTTTCCTATATATATTAAAAATATTTAAACTTTACAGAAACACACAGTCACTGGATGATGTCATCAGTGATGTCATTTGAGATGTCATCAGTGATGTCATCAGTGATGTCACTGACCATGTCATGAGTGATGTAATATGTGACGTCATCAGCAGTGCATTGCGGGGGCGCGAGTTATAGTTAGCTGAACTAACTATAACGGGGGAATTTCACAGGTTTTGTACGAGTGCAATGTCCAAGTAACTAAAACTGTCCCTAAAACCTATGGTTTTTTCAGTGAATATATATATAGATATATATGTATTCATGTGTGCATATATATGTATATAGAAATCCCTTCATCGACTTATAAATCAAGTTTGTAAAATATAGTTTTTTTTTTTTTTTTTAAATAGTTCTTTATTATTATTATTATTATAGGCATACACATTTGAGAGATGGAGCACACATTTTGAGTGCAGTGATAAGGAAATGCAACAATTACAGATGCGTCATGGTGAAGATGCCAACAGTGTTGAGGAACAACTCTATATAACAGTACAATGTATTCCCAGTGTCCATCCAGAACGTCGTCCATAGGTAGCACAGTCTAACTAGCGGGTGCAGTGTCTGTATGCGCCATTTGTTATTAGCCCACTACAACTAATCTATAAAATTGCCCAACAGGGTCTGTAACTTCGAAACCTTAGAAATGAGGAGCTAATCTGCAACTTGTGCTGCAGAAGCAGTATACCTCCACTGAGGCCAGTGCTTGTCCAGCAGCAGGGGTAGGCCCTGGTGGTCTGGGGAGGGGTGATGGTGAAACGCATGGGGTGGTAACCTATCAGCGATAATCTATGGGGTGTGTGTAACATACATGCACATGGCACGGGGGGCCCTGGAATTTGATTAGGTTGTCCTGGAGGTGGAGGGATGTATTATCTCTTATGGAGGCCTGATGTCTGACATAGCTGCGAGTTTTTCTAGGTAGGTGTCCCAGTTGTGGTGCATTTCTCCGGTGTATTAACAGTGTGCACCAGGCCATGATCTCTGCAGTTGCCCATTCGAGCAGGTCATGTAGCAAAAAATCTGCTTTGAGGGAGAGGGCTTCTCGGAATTTGCTGGCCATGGCTATACACTTTTTTGCTAGTACATAAGCCAAGCAAATGAAGTTTGTGGGGTATCTGTTCTTCTGTGTGTGCATTGTGATTCCGAGGAGGCACCACAGGAAGTCGACTGGCAGAGTCGGGCTGGAAATGTCTGTGATTTTAATATTTCTTAATATACATAGTCCATCAACTGTAGCATAAGGAGTACTCTTTGGCATTACGCTTTCACTCAAGACAATGTGCATTAATTTGCCCACCACTGGCAATACCTCATGAATTGCACTGGTTGCCTCAAACTAGCCAAACTTTGCCAGATTCACATTAATAAGAACAGCCAGGGAGGAGCAACACACTCTGATGATCCAATACAATCTTAAATATGTAAAGTAATATATGAAACATTATTGGGAGTGATAGCTTAAAGATATTACATGTGCAGTAAATAACAGCATAACATTCCCGGTACAGAGAAGGCCATATATTCCTGGTCACCTGTTGTTGCCTGACAGCACACATGTGGGCAGAGGCATGTCTCCATATGTGAGTTTCCCTTGACTCTTCGCACTTTCTCCTTTTTAGACAATAAAAGCTGTCTTGTGCTCTCAAAAAGTTATGTCAACTATTCCCCCATTTTCATGTTGTGTACTACTTGGTTTGTCTCTAATGCTCCGATATATTGCATCTGTTTATTCCGATCTAATCTTACACTACATCCTCTCTGTGCTTATTCATAGACCCTGGCTTGATATATGATAAGTTCCAGACAGAACAAACTGCTTTGACTATATGTGTCTCTAAATATATGCACCTATCAAGGCTAGTACAAAGAGCACACAATTTAGGGGCAGATTTACAAGCCCTTTGCGCCACTTTTGCGTCACTTTTCCCATGTTAAAAATGACGGAAAAGTGGCGCAAGGGGCTTGCAAATCTGCCCCTTAGTTTTTTCTCTACAGCCCAGTTCATATTGGTCTTTTGCATGCATTTACACTTCTCACTACTAACTGAGCTGATTAACTGTTCATGTCACCTCAATACCATATGCAAATGTAGACTATTTAGGAAGATATGAGCAAAGTCTGTACTAATAAAGGTTTTTTAGACCCTCGTGATTAAGAGCAAAAGTGTTTGTGATCTTGATGGAGCAGGATTTTTGTAAATAAAATCTGCTCGATGTAATTCACCCTAATGCATGTTTTAATAAATGTACATGGATTTACTAACATATAATAATATAGTATACAACAAGTGAAATATACATAAGGCAAGACAAGTATGATTTTCTTAGTTAATACCATAATACTGCTATTTGGATGTTATTCTGTCTTCCTAACTGCGGAAAAATAAACGGCAAAAGAAAATGTTTTATTCTTCATGAAAGTATAATGTAGGCTGTTTAGAAATTATTCTCTGTTCTGCTAAATAAATGTAGGCCTTAGAAATGTTAGGGGATGTGCTTTTCCGTGCTCCTATCCTAAAATGCTGACTCCAGGTTTAGAGTTGATAATCCTTGGCACAATTACACTGATACTAGATACAAATTTAGAGACCAAATCATTAGTCTTTAATGTCTAGCTAGAATAACTCTCTAAAACCATGGGCCTTGATAACTTTGAATAGGGGCAACACAGTTAGTCTAACAAAATGGCCCATTTTAATCAAATGATCAACAATAACAAAGCTGACAGTGCAGTTCTGATAGGTGCCCAGCAAGTAGCACTGTGAAACACAAGGAACCTATACTCCTAGGTGGCCACCACCATTACAAGTCTCAAGAGAGTTCCATGGTGCTTTGGTTAACATAGGGGCATATTTACAAGCCCCTATCGCCACCACAATGTCACTTTTTACGTCGTTCCTGTGGCGATAGGGGCTTTGCATTATTTACAAGGCAGCGCTAAGCCACTTAATGTGACTTAATGCTGCCTTGTAAAAAAGGCACCTTTAACGCTGTACTTAGCGTGATAGGGGAGGGCAATGGGTGTTGTGGTGGGTGTTCCCCCGCAACATCCATTGATTTTGACGCTGCCCCATATTTACAAGCGGGGCGTAAATAGGAGGCAGCACCAAAATTAAGACCAGGGAAAACCTGGTCTTAAACAGGCGAAACGAGGAGAAATGCATTATTTCTACTCGTTTTTGCTGTTTCCATGTGTGCTGCGCCACAAGTGCCCCCCCCCATGACTGCGGGGCCTCCACCCATGTGTGGAGGTCCTTTGCGAATCAGGCCCTCAGCATACACAAGTGAGCGTGGACCGCTGAACATGACAGGAGGGCTCTATAGAACTTTTTTTAGCCATCTTGAAAATCGTTTTAAACAATTCCAATTTATGACGTTGGCAGTGTGGAAGAAATATTTCCACCACAATAGTGTTGTACCATTGGAGAAAAGTCCAACCTCAAGTATAGTGTGGGGAGATCCTGAAATGTGGAAAACTCTAATAACATCCATGGAAAAATAGGATGAAACAGCACATGATTCATGAGTCAAACAAATATCACATGAGCCACGATTTGCCAGTTTGTGATAAAAATAGCAAATCGGATACAATTCATGGGTTTCTGAAGGGGTTAAGAAAGTGAAAAAGACAGAGGGGGTGTGAGGGTAAGAGTTGGTAAAAAAGAGAGCGATAGAGCTGGGTAGAACCATAGGACTTGCACAGTGGGGGTAGTGTTTCTTCCATTTTATACCATTAAGCTGTGTTGCAAGTTGTGTTTTTGGATTGCTGTGTCTTTATTGTGCTTTGGCAATGATATTTTTTGATGTTTTGTGCTGTGCTGTGTTTTTGGTATTGTCTAGAAGTACTGTTGAGATGTTGTGGGTCCTATTTCGC
The DNA here is from genome assembly GCA_963921515.1 of Calotriton arnoldi. NCBI lineage: Eukaryota > Metazoa > Chordata > Amphibia > Caudata > Salamandridae > Calotriton > Calotriton arnoldi. Next base: position 347,932 of record CAWUFW010010830.1, on the reverse strand, counting down.
TGTTAATAAGCTGTGTTTGTGTGATTTTGCTGTAGTTTCGTTCAGTTTTTTGTTATTTATATTACATCAATATGTTGTGTTGCCATATTGTGCTGTTGCTATATTAGTTTGAAATTGATGTTTTTATTGTGTTGTCCCCTATCCCATGGAATACTTGATTACAATCATGAACTATACCCACAAAAGTCAGGAGGGGACAACTGTTGCACACATGGTATCGATCTCTTTAGATTTATTTATGATATTATCATCAGTGGAATATTACATTGTAACTGTTAGATTATTCCACGCTCTCAGGCAAGTCTCACCTTTTTCCTCAGCTATAGACTGCCACCACATAACAAAATCTTTTCAAAATGCTCCCGAAAAGAGACCAGCTCCTTTATATTGGGTCATCCTAATCTTTATTTTCTTGGAGGCTTTAATACTCTGACAGATTAAATAAGTCTGGTACTACATCTCTCATCGCAAGGCTTAACCACTTTACTGCTGAGGTTACCTCTGCTGAGACTTTTCTTTGGGCACTTTGCACTTAAACTTTCATTAAAAAAATCTTACAAAAGGTATCCAGGCCAAATTTGCATCATGTGCTTCCCACATGGGAACCAAGAAAAGTGCCAAAATATTGCAAAATGGTTTTTTTAAAATGGGAAAATGGGAGCATGCAAGAAATTGTATTTTTTTCGATACAAATTGCTCTGCTATGATCAGCCTCCTCCCAGTTTCAGGAAAAGGCAGTCCACCCCCCCCCAACTTCTTTTTTTGATAAATGGTTCCCCACTTTTCCCATCTTTGTAGCCTTATTTGCATTCTGTGGTGGGAACAGAGGGGACATATATTGGTGAACCCAAAAAGCTATACATTTCTGAAACATTGGCAAAAATGCAGAATTCAGCAAAGGGTGATTTGAGTGAATGAATGAACGTGTGAATGAACAAAAACAACCCCTGGCACGTGTTTCACTGTCATGATAGCTAAACAAGTGTCGGGGTTGTTTTTATTAATTCCAGGAGCCATGGTATTTTACCAATCCAAAGCTGTAATACTGTGCCTGGAGTGGTAAAGCACTTTTGTCGTTTTACAGCTCAGCGTGGATGGCACTGAGCTAATGCTATGCTTGAAGACTTTGCTGCAGAAATGGCAAAAGACTTTGTACTTTTCTAGCTCAGCGTGGATGGCAATGTGCTAATTCTATGCTTAAAAGCTTTGCTAGAAAAAAAGACATTGCAGGTGAGTGTTGCTGGTGTTGTAGGGTACTCTATACAGGAGCTGCTATCCATCTAAACCTGGGGACTACCCAGAGTAGGTGCGCTCTCAGGGTGCATGTGAGGGAGCCCCCGTGAGTGTCGTTCCTATGAGCAAGGTGTCCGTATACAGAGACCCCTGGGTGCCTTACCGCTACGATCAGGAAACAGACTGCGAGAATCTGGACGGAACTTCCGCTGTAACCAAGGGTTTTTCCTTCAACATACAGCCCAGCGGAGAAAACCCGGAAGTGATCCACCCCTGGAGGGGCGGAACGGAAACCTGAGACATCCAATCGGAAGGGTCTGACGCGACATCAGTGCGGCCGGAAAAGGAGGAGGAGAGCTTGCCAATCCCGTCAGCTGTTGGGAATCGGAGAACACGGGAGAGCAGAGGAAGCGCTGGCGAATCGGAGGAGAAGGCGAAGGAGAACGGAACCGGAGACGAGAGAGACGGAGGCCTGGAAAACCCAGAAGTGTGGTCCGAAGACTGGTGGATCCCGGAGGAGGCGGATGAGCCGCCGCAACTCAGGAGAGTTGCGGCAGAAAGCGCACGCCGGAACTTCGGGACCCTACCAGCCCACCAGAAGGAAACTGACTCCGTGCCCTGGAAGGACCACTTCTCCTGCTGCACCCCACCACGACGACCACTTATTTGCGTTTCCCTGTACCAGAATCAACAGACATTTACTCCGTCACACCCGCTATCCTGACACTGTTTCCACCACAACCATAATAAAACTCACAATATAGATCCTATACGGCCTCCTCGCTTCTGTTTCCGACCCTCCCTCCGACAGTGCAATACACTCAAACCAGAATTGTTGCTGAAAACTGTTTAATTACACTTTTGTTTAGTTTCCAATGCACAGGATGGAAAAACATCACTGGAGTAGGCAGTATCTATTCTTCTCTAAGGTGGATTGCTAGTTCCTCATCCTAGTTTAAACCCCCCAGGATTTTCGTTTGGAAGTCAATGATATATTTTGACTCCTTTCTGAGTTTGAGAACTCTGTTACCTCCCCTAAGATCATTCATGATCTGTTCGAAGGCTAAGTAGGTGAGTTGTGATGCGTCTGAGAAATGTCTGTCTTGAAAATGTTGGGCTACTGGATACCGGGGGTCCCTATTGGTGATGGCCCTTATGTGTTCCAGTATTCTTTTTTTGGCCATCAGTGTGGTACTGCCTATGTACCACAATTTGCAGGGGCATTCAATGATGTAAATGACAAATGTGGTACTGCACGTGAGGAATTGGGAAATTACTTTACTGGTTTTCCCTGGTGATAGCTCTTTGAACCTTACGCTATTCCTACACACCTTGCAGTGGCCACACAGGTAAAAGCCCTGTAGGTTGTGCGTGTTCCTGACTGATGGTTCAGTGATGTCACTGTGGACAAGCATGTCCCTAATGCTGCGTCTTCTTCTGTATGTAATGTTGGGTCTCCTCTTGATACTATTGCCTATGATGTTATCACAGTTGAGTATGTTCCAATTCCTGGCCAGGATCCTCTTGACATCACTGGCATTACCGTTATTTGTCAAAATGATTCTGGTATTGTCTTCCATTGGATCTGCCACAGTACTGGCTTTGTCCGCGAGTGTCTCTTGTCTGCTGATGCCATAAGCTCTGTTGCTGGCTTTGTTGAGAACCCAGACTGGGTACCCTCTCTCCCTGAATCCATCAATCATGATCCTGCGTTCATGTTGGTATGCTTCTTCAGTATTACAGTTGCGTTTTGCCCTCAGTAGTTCACCAAAAGGGATGCTCCATTTAAGGGCATGTAACAGGCTGTTGCCAGCCGCCGCTTTGCGGAAGAGTTCTGTGTGTATTTTATTCTGTCTGATTTCTATCTTGACATCTAGGTATTCAACTGTGGTTCTGCTGATGTTGCTGGTCAGGTGTATGTTGCGGTTATTGGTGTTAAGTTTCTCAATGAAATTGACAGCTTCAATCTCTGAGCCCTTCCAGATGATGAACAGGTCATTGATGTACCTGAGCCACACAATGACCCACTCAACATCTGGAGTGAGCTCAGTACTGCAAAAGACTTCCTCCTCCCACAGGCCATGAACAGGTTGGCAAAGCTTGGAGCGAAGCATGAAGCCATCGCTGTCCCGGTGGTTTGCTGGCAGAGAACACCATCAAACAAAAATATGTTATTGCTAAGAAAGTACTCTATCATGTCTAAGATCATCATGGTGTGGTCCCTGAATCTAACCTGTCTTTTGCGTAGGAAATGATGACAAGACTCTAGGCCCTGTTTGTGATCCATAATGGTGTAAAGGGAGTTGACATCTAGTGTAATGAGAAAGAAATCATCTTCCCAGTCTATGCCCTGTAGTTTGCCCAGAAAATCCTTGGTGTCTCTGATGTAGGAGGTGAGTTTGGTCACATGGTCCCTGAGAAAATGGTCCACGTATTTGGACACATGTTCCAGTACGCTGCCCCGTGACGACATATATATTACCTACCGGCGACCGCCAGTAGGTAGTTATAGTTAGGACCAACTTTACATAGGAAAAGTGTTTTGTGTTTTGCCAATAACTTTAGCACCATTTGATGACTGCTCAAGAAATATTCAAAACTAGTTTGCCACTCATTGCAGCTGCTGTATGGAAAGTTTTGCGGTGATTTGTCAAGTGGGGGCTGAGAAAAAGGGGTGATCCCAGAATGATTTTTCACCATGCAAGTTCTTATAGAGATTTTGAACACGACTTCAGCCCGAACCAGAAAGAGCCCTTTTTGTTATTAGGTGTAAATCTGTTCAGTAGTTTTTGAAATATTATTGGGAAAACAAAGTTCTATATCTAGAGGCACGAACCCTTTGCAAATACTTTGCGAAGCATCGCTAATTCACACGCCAACAGCAATGCTGTGATTGGCTGGCAGCAACTTGTGTAGAAAGTTCTGCCCGCCATTTTATGTAATAGGACACGGTCCTGAGGGGTCAAAATAAATAGTGGAAGTTGCAGAAGGGTCAGGGTAGAGGTACCCTGACCCCTTGGGTGAAATATAGGGGTCTTTGAGGGCCCCCTTAAGTGAACAAGATGTAGAAAAACATTTTTGTCCCACATGCGATATTCGCAAATCCACACTCACTGCAGCCCCCCATGTAAAGTTGTGGCAGATTCACAAATATGGCTGATAAATGAAAGAAAATACATTCACACACTCACTCAGACACTAATGCACTTGCTCACAGACCTACTCGCACTCTCCTAAACCCACTCACAGACCCAATCAGACACTCAAGCACCCACTCAGACATTCACACACCCACTCATGCATCTACTCTACTCAGACACTCACTCACAGAGTCACTCAGACACTAACGGACCCGCTCACGGACCTACTCAGAGACACACGCACCCACTCACAGAGCCACTCAGACTCATGTGCTGACTCACAGACACACTTGGAAACCCATGCACCCACTCACAGACCCATTCAGAGACTCATGCACTGACTCACAGACCCACTAAGAAACTCATGCACCCACTCATCGACTCAGTCAGACACTTATACACCCACTCACAGACCTACTCAGACACTCATGCACCCTCTCACAGAGCCACTTAGACACTGATATGTCTACTCACAGACCCTCTCAGATTCACGCACCCACTCATTGACCCATACAACCACTCACACACCCACTCACTGACCCATACAGCCACTCACACACCCACTCACATACCTACCAAAACACTCACACACTCACTCACTCACAGACCGATACAGCCACTCACACACCCACTCACTGACCTATACAGCCACTTACACACCCACTCTCAAAGGTGGACATTATAGTTCGAAAATAACATTTTAAAAAACCTTCAAAACTCACTGAAAAAAACAAAGGTTACAGAGAAATTATAATTAGGGAATAGATTTTTAAAAAACGTTTGAAATTCACCGAAAAAACCATAGGTAACAGGGACGTTATAGTTAGGCTCAGATTTCACTTGTACAAAATCATAGAAATTCAGCAGTTCTGGTTACCTGAGCTAACTATAACTTACACCCCTGCAATGCACTGCTTTTGACCTCACATATGACCTCACATATTATATCACTCATGACAAGTGAGTACTTCTGTGTAAAAATATGTCAGATTGCAATCAAAGAACAAGGCAAAAGGAAAGCCCCATGCAGCCGCGGTCCATGCAAGTAACAGCGATGGGGTGGTGGGGCCACGTGGGGGAGGGGATTTCGAGGGACGATCCAGAGGGAAAATTAAATAAATAATTAATTATCCCTCTGCATCGTCCCTCGAAATCCCCCTGCACGCGGCCCCACCGATGTTACCTGGACGGACCACGACTGGCCCCATGTATGCATACACAAACAAGTCCGCATTGGCAGAGAACCATTTATGTCAACCACAGCCTCTAAGCACAAAAATGCCCATGAGAGCACCTGCGCTCTGATCTCGCAGCTGACCTGAAAGTAATACTGAGCTATAAAAACATCCTTAAAACTGCAGAGTTGGGTGCAAATTTAAGGAGATTAGGATGAATGACCTGATTAAATCTGTCAGATTGCTTTGAGCCCCATATAGACTTGAAACTGACTTGTAGAGGACAGGAATAGGTTTCGAGATCTGTGAGAGACAAAAGCATCATTCCATCTGTACCAGAATTATTTAATTGCAGAAGGGGAATATGGGAGTGCTAATTTTCAATTAAATCACTTTCAGTTTAACACCCTGCCCTGATCTACTGTATCTGCCTAATTATTTAATGTGGGAAACTTTATCACTTTTAAGAATCCTTTTTTGGTTATTATTAAGTGATCTCAAAGAATTACTTTAAAATCGTTGAAGTACAAGCACAATATGTGTATTTAAGTATGTTATAATAATAGGAAGCCAGCAACCCTGATGTTTGATTTCTTGGTTTCATCTCACACCTGCAGGTATGGTTGGATGCTGGAACACAGATATTTTTCTCATGTACCCTATGCATCGGCTGTCTTACAGCTTTGGGAAGTTATAATAAGTACAACAATGACTGTTACAGGTAAGTATACCACAGGATTGACTCTTAGCAAATTGATTTTGCACTGAAACAAAGCTCTTATATCCCACGCCAACACTAGGAATATCTCTACTTTAGGGCCAGTGAATATATGTGATTATGTGGCTGAAGTGTATCTGGATAATTATAGATTTTGCTTTTCACAATTCAGCATTGGGTGCATAATTTACAGATTTCTGAATAAAAGCTGTTTCTAGCTCAAATGGATCAAAAGTTAAACAAGCATTGGAAAGCCATAAGTTTCACATGTGCTGCGAGCCTTTTATCTTTGCCTTCTTTTGTTTATCTTTGACTTCTTTTTTTGTCATTGTTTTGGTTTTTGTAGAGCTTTATTGTTGGGGGAGCTATCAGATTCTCGCCATCTCCCATTGTCATAGTCCCTGGTACTGAAAGGATCTTCTTTGTGTGTCAATGTGCTTCTTGTAAAAGAGAGCAAAATGCTATCACTCACAGTTAGGTTAGCCAAAGCCTGAAGTGGATACCTTCCTGCACAAAAACTATTCTTGGAGGCTTATTCTTCTTTGTATGTGGGCTATAGAATGCAATAAATTTTTTGTACATTACTGAATTTGTTGGTACCCATACTGGCATGTGATTCAGTGGACATTTTCCTTGCAGTGACTCTCATTGACCCTGGTTTGCTCTGTACCTGTCGGTAGGGCACTAGGCCCAGCCACACAAGTGAGGCAGTGTTTTTTATTGGCACAAGTGAGAGAACGCTGGGTGGTAGGAATTTTGATGATCCCTGTGCTTTGCAGAAGTTAATGTCACAGAAATGGTAGGAAAATATTTGATTTTCAGCAAAGTTTGATGTTTGCAGGACGTTGTGGGTAAGAAAATGTTGTAGGAGCCACAAGAGACACACCATTATGGACTGCCTTGGGTGTCTAGTTTTCAGAAATGCCTGGTTTTGGTAAGTTTCCCTAGGTAGCAGCTGGCCCGAGCCCAAAACATGCAGTCATTTAGCATGGAAGTAGGATGATATTGGGACTTAGTTCCACTCTGCTACACATATGTAAAAAAACATCCACAGTAATCAAATTGTTGCCTCCTAAAAAGGAATGGGAAAGCTATAGTCCCGGGGGGGTGGAGGGGTTATAAAGACTCTACTATCCATTCTGGGGAGGGAGTATTAGCTCGCTGCCAGAGTAGGTCACCCTAGCCTTTTGTTTGTTTTCGACCCATGATGAAATTCTTGGTGTCCTTGCACCGTATTCCAACCCCAGAACAGGCACATCAGTCTTTCGACCCCCCGGGGGTGGGTTAGGGGTGTTTACACAAAATTTGCCTTGGCAGGCAGAAAGGCCACTAGACATGAGGGGAAAATGGGACCCAAAAAATAAAGCAGGGGGTTGCTCATCCTAGAAGAGGTGCATCAGTCTTTCTGCCTCTTCGAGGGTGGATTGTGGAGATTTACCCCAAATCTGCCCCCCCCGGATAGAAAGGCCACTGTACACCAGGAGAAAAATATTTCCCCACCCCAAAAAAATGGAGTGGGGCAGCTCACCCAGGCATTGTGCCCGCTCCCATCCCAGAACAATTGTTTCTGTATTTCTGCCCCACCCGAGGAGAGGGGATTGAGGGTGTTTACTCAAAACCAAAATCTGTCCCCTGGGGACAGAGCAGCCACTGGACACCAGGAGAAAATTAAAAAAGGGGTTAGGGCGGCTCTCCTAGTCATCATGCCATGATTCCACCCCAGAAGCATCAGTCTTTCTGTCCCCTTTCCCCCCCCCCGGGGTGGATTGAGTGTGGATACCTAAAACCTGCCCAGAGGGGACAGAAAGGCCACTAGACACCAGAGGAAAAATAGGCCAAAAAATTAAAAAGGGATCTAGGTAGCTCACTCAGGCAGTGCGCCATATCTGCCCGTGGGGACAGAAAGACCACTAGACACCAAGGAACAGAAAAGCCACTTGACACCAGAGGAAAAATATTCCTAAAAATAAAAAAGGGGGTGGGGTGACTCATCCAAGCACATCATGCTGTGCTCCCACCCCCATGCCAGGTGCTTCAGATTTTCTGCCCCCGGGAGTGGACTGAGGGTGTTTACCGAAAATTTGCCCCCAAGGGACAAAAAGGCCACTAGACACCAAAGGCAAAATAGGCCGAGAAATATAAATGAGGGCAGCTCACCCAAGCATCTTGCCGTACCACACTCCAAGACAGGTGCATTAGATTTTCCGTCCCCCACCACCCGGGGTGGATGGTTTGAGGGTGTTTATCTAAAATCTGGAACAGAAAGGCCCCCAGACACGAGGCAAAACAATAGACACAAAAAACTTTTTAAAAGGGTCTGGGTGGCTTACAAACACATCACGTCTTGACCCTAGTCCAGAATGGGCACAACAGTTTTTCTGACCCCTGGTGCAGGTAATCACCCAACCCCTTTTTTATATGCCACAGTTAAAACTCCCTGGTGTCTAGTGGGCTTTCTGCCTCTCTGAGGGGGTGGGGGGGGGTGGCAGATTGGTGATAAAGACCTTCTGTCTGCCCAATGGGGGTCAGGAACACAGTTGGGGTAATTCTGGGGGTGGGGGCTTGGCCCAGAGTCTGAGAAGGTGACCCTGGTCCTTGAAACAATAAAAAAAATAACATTTCCCTGATGTCTAGGGAGATTTCTTCCCCCTCCCCCCGGGGACAGCAGATTGGAGGTAAAAATCTCCTATCTTCCTCTGTGAGTAAAAAGACAGTTAGTGTGATTTTGGGGTTGGGTGCTCTGCCCAGTGTCTGAGCAGGCTGATCCCACCCCTGACAGCAATAAAAAATGAATCTCCCTGGTGTCTAGTGGGCCACTTCCAGGGGGGCAGATTGGAGGTAAAGACCTCCTATCTACCTCCAGGCAGGGCAGAAAGACTGTTAGTATAGTTTGTGGGGTGGGGGCTTGGCATAATACCTGGGTGGGCCTCCCTGACTCTTTTTATTGTCAAAAAACACTCCCTGGTGTCTAGTGGGCTTTCTGCCCCCCAAGGGCAGATTGAATGTAATGACCCAATATTTAAAAGACTTTTGTGGATGGCAGGACAAGGGGAACAACAGCCCATTGTCATGGAGGTGCTCCCATCCTCCAAATATGCTCCCTTTGTGTCTTATGGGTGGATCCCTGCTTGGGAACCATCCTTCTGTGGCGCTCCTCAAGCAGAGATTCACTAGGGAGGGATACCATGTGAAAGGTGAGGTTCTCCCCTTTCCATCAATACCTTCCCCATTCAAGTCGGTTCTCGGGGGCTGAGATATGCCTCCAGCACATATGCAGTAAAAGTGAAAGTGAAATGAGCCAATCAACTCATTCACTTTCATTGAAATGTCAGTATACAAACCTAAACCAAAACTGACTTAGGCTGTTGGGGAAGTTCTTCCCCAGCAGCATGAACTGAAACTAAAAAAAGGAACCCTACTGGTGCGAGCACCAAGGTGATTTCCTGTCTTTAGGGCTAGGACATACTGGAGCCATTCATAGCGTCTCCAGCATGTCCATAGCATGCTCGGGGTTAAGCATGCCCAGGTCATCGGGGAGGTCACCAAGGTTTCCTGTTCATCACTGGGTTTTTTTAAACAGTAACAGCAGGCTCAAAAATATGCCAGACACACTAAATATGAACAGAGCAGCCTGTTTAGTGAAACAGGGAAGAAACTGTGAGCTCTGATTGTCACAAGCACAGTACCACGGACAAAGGACCTAAAAAACAAACAAAAAACACGTCTTGTCTCTGTGTGTCCATGTGAAAAAGCATTAATTGCAGTAGTAGTTCTTGGCAATGAAGTGGACTACTTATTGTGCAGATGTGCACATTGTGCAAGAGCAAAATGCCTTCACTTACAGTCAGGTAAGCTGATAGCTGAAGTGGGCTGACCCTGTGCCCCATGTTGTGTGCTATGGCGGGCGGAAACAAACTATGAATTACACCACAGCAGACCAATGGCTAAAGAGGGCTGACTGAAATCCCCTGTAACTATGTATAGTAATGCATTGTATATGTTGGACTTGTCTTTTCTGCAGGGTCAGACCCAAACGTTTTGCCTTCACCCTCATGTTTTCTGAACCTGTTTTTATTGGCTTTTAGAACTATGTACACTTTACCACTGCTAATCAGTGCAAAAGTGCTTGTGCTCTCTCCCACATACTGAAATTGGCCTACGCCCAATTGACACAATTAATTTACTTGTAATCCCCGAATAAAGTGGTACTTCATTTACCTGGGGCCTGTAAATTAAATGATACTACTGGGCCGGCACCAGTCATTGTGCCACCCACTAGCATAGCCTTTTCAAACTTCTGTCGGCCTGTCATTGCAGTCTGTGTGCAGTTTTAAGCTGCCTTTTCGACATGGAAATATAAACTTTTGCCAGACCACAACCTTCCTTTTTAATAATTATAAGTCACCCCTAAGAAAGGCTCTAAACGCCCCTTATGACAGGGTGCAGTGTATTTAAAAAGTTGACATGTACTTTTAAGTTTTACATGTGATGGTAGTGAAAAATTCCTGAATTAGTCTTTTGCTACTGCAAGGCCAACCTCTCCCATAGGATAACATTGAGTTACCTCATTACATTTAATAAGTGATAACTTGTGTTTGGGAAGATGTAGAAATGTCATGTTTGGTCTCTTAAGAATTGTAATGTAAAATCCTCTTTAATGGTAAAGTAAGATTTTAAGTAGGCCTGGGCAGAGTTTGCGGACTCACGCTACACGGAGCCCTGCAAAGTGTCAAACAAACTCTGTCGTGCTACGCGGAGTTCTGTGAGCTGCGGAGTCCGGTACGTCACTGTGTTCGATCAGATTTTTAGCACCAAGAGTTTCTCCTGTGCTGTAAAATCAGCACGAACAGTATCACGTGGAGAGCCATAGGGCGTTGCTTCTTTCTGCTTTCTCAACGTGAGTGGTAGCAACTGGCCGCGACCTCCCACATTCATAAATCTCGCTGGGAGGTGGTCTAGCGCACAATTTCTGATGCTCGCCAACTTAACGTAGGCGAGCCGTGTGAGAGAAAAAACTCTGCATCGATTCATGGAGTTTTTGGCACTCTGCGCTCACTCACGTGGAGCGCGGAGTGGACAAAACTCTGCAAACCCTGAGGGCAGAGCGGAATTCTTCACCCACCCCAAATTTTAGGTCACAATTCTGGAAATGCTACATTTAGAAAGTTAGAATTTGTTTTGTTCTAACCATTGGGTGCCTACAGCCTATGTCCTGGGTCACATGGCAACGTGCATTTGGCAGTTGGCATTTTTATATTCCTCCTAAACAATGTCACAAAGTGGGAGTGGGTGATGGTAGGATGGGCCACCCTGACAGGATGGGTGTGGGGTGGAGCTGTCCGCTACCACACTTGCACTTCAATAGGGACTGCCACAAATAAATTCAAACTGGCCTTTTGTCACCCCAGACATCTTGGGGCCTGGACAGTGGAAGGAAGGAAATTTCAGTGCCAGAATATTCTTCAACCTCAAAGTTGGCACCGGGTATAAATATTGGAACCTGAGACCAACTCTCCAGAACACTCCTGGACCTGTAGACACTACAAGAAGAAGGACTGCTCAGATGCCTGAGGACTGCCCTGCTGCCTGAGTCCTGCCTTGCTGACCTTGATTCTAGCAGCAGCGGCCTGTCCTTAAGAATAAAGAGGCACCGCCCTCCCACATTTTGGTAGACATGAAGAGTGTCTGTTAAGCTGAGCAATAGTCAGCCTGACAGATACTCTTTATGTTCAAGTCAGGCTGACAGGCCCTAACCATAGTCCTAGTTTTTAATTAATACTTAATAATATAACTTACCTCATAAGTGCAGATGATATTATGACCACAAATATCTTTGTGACGACAATATCATGCCTCTGATAATTTTGTAGGATAATGTTTTATGACCAGAGCATATGCCACATTACACCACATAATTTGCCTTTTACTGATAAACACAGCATACGTTGGTGCTTCATTGCTGCATAATTGCAGTAGCCCTGCTTTTAGCCAACTTATGTGCAGTTTTGCATGAAACCATAGTCTTATCAATGGATCCTTAGCACAAAAACAACAGTTTTCACCACATTGTATAAGCAAAACATCAATACATTACACCCCAAATGGTAATACTATATTATACCTCAGTCCTTCTGCAAATCATCTCAAACTCCTGATAGACATTAATTGACAAAATAGCTCTCATGTTTCTCCTGCAGGTAGAAATTATAAACATCTCCTTCCTTCTGCTGAACCCTTTAAACTGCTCTAAATACTTGGTGCATGAGAGCAACTGTCTCCTCAGTCAACAGGCACTGGTCTCTGCACCAACTGTACAGTTAGCTATTTTCTTTTTGGCAGTGCTGCTTTTAAAGTGAAGCAAAAGAAGAATGGAAAAAAAGACATTGCCCCTTCATCTTGATCTTTAAAAACCTTTGCATTAGTCCTATGTCCCCTATTAATGTCCTAAGCATTGTTTTACTAGGGAAAATACGGATGTCACTTTCTTGGTCTTCATTTTCTCTAAGGTGTTCCTCATTCTAATTGGCAAAGGTGGTACCCAGTTCTGGTTTCTAACTCATCCTTTTTTTCTCTTTCTCAGGGATTCACTTGCTCTTTGTTTCCTGAACAGTGCTACCAGTTTTGTGGCTGGGTTTGCCATATTTTCCGTTTTAGGCTTTATGGCACAAGAACAAGGTGTGCCTATTTCCGAAGTGGCGGAGTCAGGTGAGTGAGAGGATCTCACCAATAAGATGGGCTTTGCTCACTTGGTGGGAAGGGATTGTGTGTAATATCACCTCATGTAAAATGATTCAGGTTCATTTGGAAAGTGGGCACATTCAATTTAGGCAATTTATTTTGGCTGAAATTATTCAAATCGTTTTCTATGAATAGTAAGTCAGAATTTTGAAGGACTGCATATGGCAACCTGTGGCTCTTTTTCTGCACCCTATGTCACACAGCCGGCCCTGTTGCAGGTCAATGCTAATGTAGCTCCACCTAGAGCACCATACTGTCGTCAAGGTTAATGTCCAACTTGTTGTGATGATTTCTATAGAAGATTCTTAAAAAACTGACCAAATGTAAAAATATGGATTTAGAACGGACTAGGCACAGTGAAAGGAGGAGGTGGTGGACAATCCAGGTAAGAAAAACCTTCCTTTATTGAGCATACAGGTATAGGACCGGTCAGAGCAGGCAGCGAAGACCAACTGCCTAAACCCCTGACCATTCCACATGCTACCATTCCAACATAGCAACCGCTGTCATAGTGGCATGTGCATTACAATCTTAAAGCAGAACCCAACACATCTCTTCCCCCACAATAATGAAAAATAAAGAAGAAAAGATTAACATTACCTACACAAACAACACTGGAGAAAACAGTACCCCATAAAAATTAGCTACAATAGCATAACATGAAAACATTTAAAAAAACAGAACCCCAAAACGAAGGGACGCATTAATATGTCACGTAATCCTTAAACCAAACAGGCGGTCTTCTTTCCCTTTCTGGCGTGGCAGTACACATTTTTTGCTCAATGCCACAACTCTGTTTGGACAATCTCTCCTTGTTCCACCATTTCCCATCACTCAGCTTGACAGATCTGCCTCCGAGAGAAATAATCTGCATGGAACTGGAAAATGTTTAATGCTCATTAGCAGCCAATCCAGGCAACCTCACTTTAACCCTATCTCCTGCTTCGAAAAGGGCTTGTCGTCTTCCTTTGATTGGTTCCTCGGTAATACACATGCTTTGGGACTTTTCACAATTTTCTTTCACCAATTCACGTTTCACATTGGACACATTTAAATCACGCATCCACGGTCTTTCTAATTTGGTAGCAGCCATTCTACCTTTCAACATGGCAAAAGGCGACTCCTTGGTTATGGCACTGGGAGTGGTGCACAAACACCACAACAAGTCTACAAGTTCCTTTCTTCCAATTTAATCCATTGGCCACCGACAACTGAATACTTTCCTTTATGACCCTGTTACATCGTTCTACCAAACCATTACTACAGGGATGATATAACATGGTCGTAATGTGCTAATTGCCCCAATGACTCATGAACCCTTGGAACACCTTGGCCGTAAAATGCACCCCATTGTCAGTGGGGTGTCTCAAAAATAAGGACTGAAGAAATTCTAACACCTCTTCAGTATTGGCCGACTTTACCTCTTCAATTGGACTAGGAAACGTGACTTGGGTTTTGTCACTAACCGCACACGCTACAGAATCTCTCATAAAATGTTCAACTCCTGATCCATACCTGGTCACAAAAAGATGTCTCTAATTCTCTTCATAGGTCTCATGCCCACATGACCTTTATGGGCCAAAGCCAAGATCTTACTTTGCAATGCCAATGGCATCACCAACAAATCCATTCTTCTTAAAACTCCCATATGCATACTTAGCTCTGGAAAAACGTATTTGAAAGAACTAGCTTCCCCGTCTTTAGGCACCCAACCCTTACTTAACATTCCAGCCACCACCTGAATAGTTTTATCCTCTTGTACTGCGACTTTCCACTCTTCCTCTGATATGCACCCAAAACCGGATTCCCGCAAAGAGGCCACAACGCAAAAACCATCATCCCCCTGCTCCCCTGCCTGCCCATTGGAAAGCGGCAACCTGGACAAACAGTCCACAATAACATTCTTAGTGCTAGGAATATATTCCAATGGAAACTGGAACTCCATCAACCTGTTGTGCCATTTACAATGAGGGGAGTGGCATTGCTAGCACCCTTCATGGTGAATACGTTTATCAAAGGCTTGCGATCCGTCCGGATGATGAACTCAGAACCCCATAGGTATTCCCTAAAATGATCCACACCCCTCCAACAGAGTATTACGGAGTAAGTGCATTCCGCACCTCTTAAGGTACGAGACGCAAATGCCATAACTTCTTCCTTTCCCTCTCTTTTTTGGAGTAACACAGCACCCAACCCATGCTGACTAGCATCCGTGACTATAATAGAAGGATCATGTGTATCAAAAGGTACAATGGGCAATGGCACAACTCAATTGCAGCTTTATTTGCTGAAACACACGCTTTTGCTCTGAAGACTACACAAACTGATGATTTTTCTTCATCAGCATCCTCTAGTTACATGTTTTATCACTGCACTTGGGAATTAACCTGGCATAAAATTCCAACTTACCAAAAAATGACAGGAGGTGGTCCTTGTTTTGAGGTGTGGGGAAACCTTGGCATTGGTTGCTTGGATGCAGGCGCCAGAACGTAACTGATGCAGCCGCATAGTCACGAAGGAGGTGACATATATCATCATGGTCACTAAAACACCCAAAATATGGATACCCCAGAATCGTATCCAGGTGGATGCAGACAAAGTGTGCAGAAAAGAAGTGCCAGCAAACATGCTGATCACAGCTCCTGCTGCGCTAATGCTGCAAAGGACCCGTCCCCCGCTGGTTTGCAGACACCGTGAATAACGCTCCTGCTCTGCCAGTCCACGGTCCAGATCGGACCGTCGCCACTGAAAGGAGGAGGCGGTGGACAATCCAGGTAAGAAGGTGAAGTAAATGATGACAGGAGAAATTCCGGTTTTCTTCTTGTATTTTTATTCGTAGGTAAATGCACCCACGACCGGAGCCATCCGCTCACGGAGGATCCAGCAACCGTCTGGCGTTGCTAGGATTCCCAGCAAGCGAGCGGCAACGCTCGAGAATGCAAGGGAACAAAACAATAACAGTGACCATGAGTCTCGTGAGCCCACGAGACTCATGGTGAAGCATGGAGAAATACACAGTGATACAGCATTAAAGCAATACAGCATTATAATATTATTACAACATCTTCCCCCTTAGAAAAACGAATGAAAATAACGAAAACTGAGCATAAGAAAATGAAAACATCTATACTAATACTGTAAAACTAAAGAAACAAAAGGTTGTGAACCAGTGAACATTATTATTCTAAAACATAATCCCTTCGTTTCCAAGAAAGTTGTCTTAAACGTGAGGCCCTCTTGAAGATAACATCTGGCGAATCACTAGTGACTGAAACCTGAGGTTGAGAAGTTTGCAATGTGTCAGGAACCAAAGGAAGTGTTTCTGGAACCAAAGAAACATCAGAACTCACCTCCTTTTTCTGACTGAAATCAAACCAGTCTCAATGGTCAGACTCTGAAATGGTATGTTTACTGATCACATTAGCCTGAAATGGTGTCACTTTTACCAAAGCTCTTTTGTTCCACCATCCCTTGTTATCAAGAAGAGCGGAACCTCTGCTCACTTGTATAACCAGTACCGGTGAGGAAAACTTTGAACAACCTTTAGCAACCTTTCTGGGATTTTTAATGAGCACCCAATCTACTTTTCTTAAAGGTTGGTCAACAGAATGTTTACCAGATTCAAAATGTGTTTTCATGTAATTCTGTTTGACCTTTACCTGATCTTTGAAAGACTTTGGAACAAGTGTGAAAGAACAACCCTGTGAATTTTTCTCATCAAGCCAACTGGGATTTAAATGAGAGTGGATCTTTCTTTTTCTTAAAAGAGTGAAAGGTGCAACACCTGTAGTCAGGTGTGGAGTAGAATTATAAGCCCACACTTTGTCATGCACAAAGACCAAAGGATCTTGCCTGGACGAGATCGCTGTTTGTATACCCTCCTTAATGATCCGGTTACCTCTTTCAACCAAAACCATTAGAGGAGGGTGAGTACAAAGCTACTGTAGTGTAGCTCCTATTTCCCTAATAGGCTCTGCGCATTGGAATAATATACCCTATAGGCTTGACATAGGACTGAGGTCGGTATGTCCCTATCGAGTATATTAAACTTAATTACTTGTGCCAGCTAGCTCAGAGGCCACTAGAAACTACTTGACAAACAAGACGGGAGTAGTTTCTGGCAGCCGCAAAACATGACCACTTTGTTTCCCTTTAGAATCAGAACGTGTCCCAGAGTCGTGGAAACAATAGATAACCGTTTCACTCAGCTCAGTCGTGCATGCTTAGTTTTCCTCAAAGTTACACAGAAAGAATAGATGGGCGTTTCAATAAAAGATTTATTGAACAGTCTTGGTTCTCGTGTAAGTAATATGTGCTGTTACGATCACAAGACAGTATGCAAGATAAATAATGTACAGCGTAAGCAGTAGAAAGAAATAATACTGCGCTAGCATGATCTTTAGTAGATATTCATTTATATAAATAACACAGACTAAAAATGCGAGTACTCATACAATGCGTTTCTAAGCTAGTTCTACCCCAATGTACCTAACCTAACCTAGGTGTAGGGAGAGGTATGAAGTAGGTGGAGTATTCCTTACTATGGTATACTAAGAGTATGTTACGCCTAGTATGCCAAGTATGCCAAGAGTCCCTCTAGGTTCTAGTCAGCTCCATACCTTAAGAATGAGAGAGGTGGGAATCTCTTGCCAGACTCGAACTCCAACACCCCGCAAGGGAAGTCAGATCACTGGAAGCTGGACTCTCTGCGTGCAGGGATGACAGCGTCTTCTCAGTGCGTCAGGCCGGGAAACGGGCTCCTCTGAAGTGGAGGTCTCCTCTGATTTACAAGGGCTAGGGAAGGTATATTTATACCTGAGAGGTACCTCAGAATGTTAGCATTGACGTGAATCGGACAGCGGAAGATGTCATGAATGAACCCCTAAGGTATAACGGTTCATGCATAATAGATGAGTCCTTGAAGAAACCAATAGTCCTGTGCTAGGGAAACTCCCGAAGCCTAAGGGTCTGTTCTTCAAGAACTCGTTATGACGTTAGGGTGGACGGATGTCGGAGACCATGCCTGTATTTGGAGTGCACGGTTTAATGCCTAAATAAGGACTGTGATTTTATGCCTATATAAGGGCAGGGCGAATTGTGCCTATATAAGGACATGATACAGGAAAACCTATATACGGACACCCTAAGAGGAATACAACACCCACTCCACTTTCGTGTGTACGATAATAATATAAATGCTAAACATTTAAAATGCTAAACATAAAATGGAGTACCGCATATTGCTAAAGATATGTCTTAAAAGCATTAAAAAGCATTTAAAAACCTATTAAAATGCAAAAGGTACTGTACATTGTAAGCATTGCTTTTCATTTCAAGCATATATTTGAAAATAAAAATGCAATTTGAATGAAATAAGCAGTAATATTTACATGTGACAGAAAAATGATCGTTAAGTTTGTTCAAAATCAAAGTTTTTCGTGTCATGGAAATTAATGAACTCTTTAGACAAACAAGATGACAAAGTGTCTGAGGAAGTACCGCGAAGTCCGTACTATAAGAATAGTTCTACTTCAAGCAGATTGATTTGCCATTTAATTTGAAAAAACGGAAAAAAGTTCAATATGGGAAGAGTTCCAAGTATTTGAAATATGAAGGCCAAATTTTCACTGCATCTCTGGAACACTGTGGGCTGAATCAGAGTCAGTGTACGGGTCTGGTGTAAACATGAGATCATATATTTCTGTAGACAAAATATCGTCCACTGTAGTTGGTGACATTCGGAACACCTCGTGTAGTAGATTAATTGCACAGAGATGTGAAGCATCGCTTTCAGCATAGGATGCCGCAGCAATGTTCAGCGTCCGTTGTTACCTGTGTGCCTGTAGATCCATCTCGTACCTCAGCAGCAGCCGGAAGCGTCTGTGAGATCTCAATGAATGCCGTCATCAGGATTGGTAGCCTCTGGGGACAACACAGAGCATGGGCCGTTATCGGGTCCAGCAGAGTATCGATATCCGTTGGCGTAGCTGATGGAAATGTTAGACAGGTGTCCAACACGCATTCTTCACCGCATAGCAGGCATCGTAGAACAGGTAAGATGCAATCTTGCCAGATTGGTCTGAACAACAGGAACCACGTGGTATTAAGTTCCCGTAGACGATTCATGCCCAAAGCTGTACTATTCGCTCACGGCACTTTCGTTCAAGGAGAGCTTTCTCCACTTCGCTCGGAGTGATGTCTGCGAATAGGCTGGCCATAGCGTAATAGCAGGAAGAGAAATAGAATTCCGGCAACAAGTGCTAGAATTAATGGTATGCCACCAAACACCGAATGTGCAAAGTTTGGGATTATTCCGAGTATTGCCTGGAAAGGTGCTAACAGACCGGAACAGATGCTCTTAAATACATGTACAATTCCACTTGTATCAGACATGTTAAAGATACGTCCTATCATTTCCACGAAATGTATAGGGCAGTTTGTACGTATTAAAGTCTGTATCTCAGCCGAAGTCCTTGCGACTTGTAGATCATAGGTTTCTTTGGCCGAGGTCAAAGGCACTGTTTGTTGTAAAAGCATGGCTTTCATTCTGCTTAAAGTATCAAATCTTATAAAAGAGACGTTCAGCGAAGGCCACAAAGGTGGCTCCCTGACTGTGTCTATTGGGGCAAACAATACTTGCATACATCAAGTGACCCTGGAGTTGACCGTTACTAGATATGGGATGCCTGGCAACATGCCGCAGCAACTCTGATCATTCAACATGAGGTAACTCCCATTAGAAAGTTGTCCAAACGTTGGATTAATCACAGCAGCTGGTGTACAGTGCTGGTGGCAAGACAAATTTGCCACAGAACCATTACAAGCCCCGTGTAAAGAAATGTCCTGACATATTAGTGAACCGCTCAGTGCATTTTTACAGTGTGTACCGCTCAGAAACACCTCACGATCCCCACTCCAACATCTATATGTGTATGGTAAATTCCAAGATGTCTTAATGTATTCCTTACCCAACCTTTCATATTTGCCTGCTTGCATTTGTTTGAGGCAATACTGAAACTGAAAAGTAGTCACAGGTAGTGTGATTTTGCCATGAATAAGCCATTTGGTAGCTGGTTTTTCTGCCACTGTGAATGGTGACTTTTCCAGTTTTTCAATGCCAAGCACTGTATACTTTGCTCCTCTTTGTGCCAGTTCGATCTGTTTATCAGTTAGATTGTATTCTGCAAACAGAATTGACGTGTTGATAAAACGCCAAGGCACATAGCCCGCACGCAAAGATTGCAGCGTCCAGCTTAATAACACAATAGAACGTAATTGAGATTGGCCTTGTTGTAACATCGCCAAATCTTGTTCCAGTATGTCGATAGCAGAGGATACAATGCCGTCCAATGAATATATTCTGGAGGACAAAGTTGTTAACCCATTGTTGACCACAGAGAGAGTTTTCTCTAAATTAATACGATCAAGTTCACGTATTCGTTCTGCGGCCTCCATCTGTGACACTTTCCATGCTTCATTATAGGCAGCATAAATGCTGGCATATATGAATCGTTTTTGACGCGGTTTTCTTGGTCCAAGCAAGAATTCCCTAAGGTCTGCGTCTTCTTTAAGTAAGGATAAGTGTTGTTTCACATCCTGTAGTGTAGATTTCTGCAGCCGATCGAGGCATAATTTACCTACACTGTATGTTGTTACTACCCCCGGATGCTGTCTTTGGACGTATCTTGGGTCTGGCCTATGAATAGTAAAGCCCTGAGTTTTATTCAGGAATCTTTCCTGACAGTTGTTCGTGTCTGTGGGCCAGATCAACCATTTTCTCCAATCAGTATTAGATCTGTTGAGTTGTAGTATTTTGTCAACTGTAACCGCTGCCTGTGTATTGTTATCACTTGCAGGTGTTGGTACAGAAGGTGTTTTCATCTCTTTGATCTTGGCTAGTCCAAGACAAGATGTCTGTTGGACAGTTTCATTCAAAAACATTATTTGTTCAGGGATGATACAGGCTCTAAATAAAGCTTCTATCCCCTGCACTTGCCAATCTTTAGTACCCCAGACAGTTCTTGTGTCTATTGTGTCTTTCCAAAAGTCGAAACCCTGTCTAGACAGTTGGGCAATAAATGCTGCAGAATAAATCTGTTTTGTATTTGCTAACATATTTTTCAGTCCTGTTTTGTTCACATTTTTATAGTAAAACATTTCTGGATCAGATGTATTGTAACCTGAAAAATATGGAAACTTATTAACAAATGTTTTTGAACTACCTTTTGGTGGTGTAGGACAATGCTCCCATTGGTTAAACATAAACACATTTCTAGGGTATGCAGATTTATGCAAATAATGATGACCATAGTGGTTATAGCAATACAGCTGTTCATAGTCTGATGAACCCTCTAAATATTCACTTTTAGAAAATGCAGCAGATTTTTCTAGGTCAAACATTATGTCGTTAACAGTCTCAAAGTCCCAATCATCAGAATAGGTGTTGGACGAAATGAGATCACTTCGTGAAATTTTAAACAAATGTGAAATGTTCAATTGTTCCGTCGGGCCAAAAATATCAAAATCTGTTTTGTCCCACACTATACCATCCTGTATAGGAATGGCTGTGATGTTCACTGTTGACAAGTCTCTTGCTTCACGATGGGAAGATTTATGAGGTTTCAAAAGTAAGTTCACATCTTTTCTTTCAGTGTTCACATGGATGTATCTGCCATTTATAAGCACGCTCATAGTCATAACCAAAGCTAGCCAAAGCAGGAAAACAAATATTCCAGAAATAATCCAGAGTTCAATCCATGGTGAAACCAGATAAGTTTTTTTCAGAAAGTGAAGAAAGTCTTGTACTTGCTGCTTGAATGTTAATGATGCTGGCGTCATTTCAGGTTCACTCGGATCTTCTGAGAACGTATCAAAGTTAATGAAATAGCCAGAAGCAGTTCTGTCAATTGTTGAAATTGCATCAGGATTTGTAGAAATCGCTGGAACCAGTTGATCACTTGCTACATTGGTGTAGACAGGTGTATTTGGACGAACTGTTACTTGATTTTCAAGAGGGATGAGTTCCATTGCATTGTTGCTTAGTCCTTCATCTGTTACTGCTGAAGTCTCGATGGATATCAGTCTTTCAGTCTGAACCTCTTGGATAGTAGCGAGAGGAGTGTGTCTGCTACTAGGTTGGAGTCCATGAGGCCTACTATTTAGTATTGGCCACATACTGTGGTTTGATGAGGTCGATGGACACAAATCTTTTCTCCTTTTTCCAGCAAGGGGCGGCAGAAGTACTGTTCTTGTTCCTTGAACTGCTAGGACAGGTACTGGTTGTCTGTAAGAAGGTCCAAATTCCTTCTTGTCCGCAATCTTTTCTCTGACTAGATCCCCAACTTTTGGAATCCAGACAGGCCTTGCTGGGACCGCCGGTTTTTCCCCAGTGGTGATTGGCTGCAGGAATACGTTGCTTTGTTTCGATCTTAGTTCATTGAGTTCCTGTAAAACAGCCAAACGATCTTTGATATCAAACAGTTTATTTTCCACCACGGTGCCTACGTGATCGAGGTCTGGTACCCACATTCTTGTCCCAAATAGGACCTTATATGGAGTGACCCCCCCTAGAGAACTTGTTGGCAGGTTGTTCAATGAGCGTTGGACCCCATAAAGATGTTTGACCCACCCATCACCCGAACCTAATACCCTAGCTGTTATAGACTGCTTTATGTCCCGTTTTTTCCTTTCCACAACCGAATTTCCCTCAGGATGGAATGGAGAGGAGTACCGCAATGCAACGCCCAGACTGGCCATGGCTTCTTTGTAAGCCCCAGAGCTAAACGCAGGGCCCTGGTCAGAATGTAGCGTGCCTATTGCGTATGTGCCGATAAAGACTCACAAATCTTTTATAACAGTTCGAGCGTCAGCCGAGCGCTGAGGCCATATCCATAGGAACCTAAATTCAGTATTTGTGGTATTGCATTTGTCCAGAAGGACGCATGCGCGTAGATAGTCTAATGCTGTCTAACAGTGGTGTCTGTACTGGGCAGCTACATTCGTAGCATGGTGTCTGGTGGCGTTCTGCATCACGCTGTACCTTACAGTCTATGCAGTCATTGATGAAGATGTGAATCTGTGTATTCATTCCAGGCCACCAGTACATCTCTTTTAACGTCAAGATTGTTTTAGAGATCCCTTGATGTGACAGACCCTCCCCCAAATGTGCTTCATAAATCAAAGCTGCTCTACGTTCCATGTTTGGAATTACCCTAGCCCCCACTCCAGGGATTCGAGCAAAGGAACGTTGTTCGCATCAATTACATAAGAGTACTTGAGTGGAAACTTTTTTGGTAATGCTGCACCACTGCCTTTGCTTGTAGCATTGACAGCCAACATTATCTCACTGTCTATTTTTGTTTTTGAACGAGTGATCGCAGCTACGGAAGCCGTCTGAACAGCCCCTTTGCGGCTTCGTCAGCCAATGAATTCCCTGCAACGTGAACGCCATCACGTTGATGACTCAGTGTGTGGATCACGTGAGCCTTTGGTAGATCGTTTTTCAACTGAACTACTTGTTCCCAAAGCGTTTTATGCTTTATTGTGCCACCTTTCGCATCTTTGAATCCATTTTCAAGCCAGTTTTGTATATGTTCATTATACGACTGAACACAGTAAAAGGAATCGCACACTATTAGTGTGGGGAATTCTCGATCTGTACTTTCAAGTGCCAGTTTGAATGCTTGTAGTACAGCTCACTGAGCTGTACAATCTCCTAGAGATTGAGTTTTTGTGATCATAGGTCTGAAGATACCATCTCGCATGCGACCTTTAACGATTGCACACGCTGCACTGTAAGCTTGCTTACCCCTGTTGCGGGTTGTGCGGATCCGTCAGTGTAAATTATGAATTTGTACTGATCGAGAGGCAGAATTTCAGTGGGCAGAGGACATTCTTGTTCATATTGCAGGAATGCTTGTGTTTTTAAATCGGGATCAAAAACATATTCAACATCTGTTGCAGCAAGAGAATTAACCCACTGTATCCATCTTGGATGTAATGCTTTAGCATTTGGAATGCTTGCTTTTGTGACCGCTTCTAAAGCTGGCACTGGTGTTACGACAATAATGCGTTTCCCTTGGGCTAGGGCTCTTTCTTTTGCTACAGCAGTTTGAACTGATGTCAGAATTTTTTCAGTTGAAGTGAAGCGCATTTCCGCTCGTGTATACAAATGAGATTTGTATGCGATTGGTATTTTTTCACCATCATTAAATGTTAAGTAGGTGAATCCGCATTTTCCCGAAATTATTCGGATCACCAGGTTGCGTTGACTTACGCGTGTTTGTAAGTGATTTGTTGCTAACATGTTAGCCTGTAGTGAACGCAAGATTTCTGTGTGTTCTTGTGTCCAATTCTTGATTGAAAAATCAGGTTTGATTAATGCGTAGAGAGGTTTAACCCTTTCTGCGTAATTTAGAATGTATGTTCTTCCAAAATTTTGGAAACCCAGGATGGATTGTAAGTTTTTTAGCGTTTTTGGAGGTTGGAGCAGCGCACACTTTTCTAAAAAGTTATCTGCCAAGCTCTTGCCTTCACTTGAAAGCTCATATCCTAGAAATAGGACATTGAGATGGGCAATTCGGGACTTTTTAAAGTTGAACTTGTAGCCCTCAGAGGCGAAGCCCAGTATAATGGTGCTTACCCTGTTCAAGTGTTTGTCCAGGTCATCGTCCGTCAGATAGATATCATCGACATAGGACAATGCCTCATTGTCATAAATTTGTAGTAACTCTGTTACTCTCGCTGAGAATAACCCCGGGCTGTTCTTGAACCCTTGTGGGAGTCGACAAAATTGACGCTGGGTCCCCATTATAGACAATGCTGTTAAGTACCTGCTTTCAGGTGCTATGTTCTGACAAAAGAAACCATTTGAGATGTCCAATGTGGTTTTATATTTGTTACGCACAATGTTATTCATTAATGCAGTGCTATGTGCATTTTGCACTGCAAATGTTTTACAACAAGTGTTTAAGTGTCTGTAATCCAAAACTAGACGATAGGTGTTGTCTGGTTTGGAGACAGGAAACAAAGGATTGTTCATTGAGGAGGTGCATGTTTCAATCACCCCTTGGTATTCAAGTTGATCTAAGATCTCCCTGACCTGTTTTTTAGCTTCTTGCTTTATTGGATACTGCCTTTGTGCAGTTGGTTCATGTTTCAGATGTATTTTATGGTGAGGTGAGTCCTCATCCCATCCTACATGATTTTTATATAATTCTGGGGCCTGGGCTACTGCCCATTTCCTGGCATAAGTATATTTTAGATGAATTGGAATATGGTTAGAGAAGACAGGCATAATAATGTCCTCGCCATGTGGGCACTCCCTGACAAATTGTGGTGGCCAGTCTTTTTCTGCTAGAAGTATGTCATAGCCCCTTGAAAGTTTTTCCCAAAAGAGTGCTTTCACCTGTCTAGGTATGTCTCCCTCCATTCGGAGTGTTATTTCATATAACCGTTGTGGAGTACTAACCCTGGTGTCTACAGTCTCAACTGTAATGTACTCATTCAAGTCCACTATCTCCAGAAGTTCCTTCAGGTTCTGGCAAACTATTGTGACTTCTGCTGCACTGTCCAGCATTGTCTGGGCCCATTCTCCGTTCTTGAGTTGTGTTCTCAGTATTCTCGGCATGTCTGATCTTCAGACCTGCTACTTTCTTTTTGGAGAATTGAGGTTTTGTTTTATTTTTTGGAGCGTGTTTATCTTCCTTGGATTTCACACGTTCTTCTCTATTTTCTGACCGTCCTCTTCTTTCCGAAGTCTGTGACGAGATCTGTGACGAGAGGAACGTGTATCAGTATCTTGATACCTGTCAGGTTTTCTCAAATTATCCCTATTCCTGAGGTTATACCTCCTTTCAGAGGGCTCCTTTTGAGGAGACCTACCTCGGGATTGAGAACGTTTCTCGTTTGAGTTTTGTTTAGTAGTTTCTCACTTCTTTTTAGAAGATGTAGGAGTTTGTTTAATAGAGTCCTTCTCAGGACTTTCAGATAGTTTTGGTTTCACTGGTCTTCCACCCAAACTATCTCTGCCTAATTCTGCATATGATTGTTCAATTATTCTGTGTAGCTCAGTTTGATTAACTGTAACATCGAATTCCCTTAATCGTTGGCGGATCGCCACTGCTGCTGCCTCCCCTTTAATATTAGATATTATTGTTGAGACCTGGTCGAAATTTTTCAGTAATTTCATACCTAAATTCAGAGCAGGCTCTGCCCCGTATACATTTTGAATTTGTTTCAGGACATCTGGTATTACCGCAATTGATGGAATACCATGTGTTTTAGTATAGATGGCAGCAAAGACTGAGCCCCAAGTGGTACAGTCTTCCAGTTGTGGTGTGATCCCCATTGGTAAACTGATTATTAGTATTCTGTGTTTCTCATACGGGCTAGTATTTGGAAATACTGCTTCGATTTGAGTAATTTTTTGAGCTATCCAGAATGGAATTTGCTCACGTTTTGTGGGCATTTAACCCATGACTGCGTATAGAGTCTGTGGTGTAATTTTTAGTGCAGCCCCCGATTGAGGGGTCTGATTTGGAATGGTTAATGGTGGTTGGACTGTGAAAGTCCGCATGACATATTGGACCAATTGTCTGTAGATTTTTATTAACTCTGTGATTTGAGTAAGTAATTCCTCATCTGACATTATATCCAGTTCAGGATGAGGTGTGTAGCCGGCTAGAATCGGCCATGTTGCTCCTGGTCTACCTAGTGGACCGAGCCTGGTAATGTTTCTGTGATGTTTTAGGGCGCCTTTAAACCAGAGCTGATGCTCCTGGTATGTTAGTGGAATTTCAATATCCTCGAAAGGAATATATTCCCCTGGTGGATCATCTTCTTTGTAGAAGTGAAACAGGTGTGTTACTGGATTTGATTCAGGAAATATTACCCATGAATAGAATACCTCTGTCTGAAAGGATTCGTGTGCCTCTATCACGAAAACTGCTCTACTGCCTCTTGGTGGTAGGCCGTGTTTTATGAGTTTGAGTGATGGCTCTTCTTAAGTTTGGAGGGATGTCTATAACACCCTCCTCGGTTTCATTTAAACCTGTAATGTTAAAAGCTGTTGCTAGGGCTGGATCAGCCGCAGCTCCACCGTTTTCGGAGTCTGGCATTTGTTTTTTGAAAAATGTAGAACAAGTTTCAAGGAAACAAAGATAAGGTGCACAATATTTTGGAACACTGTATCCTTCAACGTTGAGCAAACCAAACAGCTAATATATAGGGTGTTTCCCTATGTAGCCGTGGTGGATACTTAACCCTGTCCACTCCAGACGTCTTTTGGAGTATATGGGTAGGGGTCTCTGAGAGAAAAGGCACGGCTGAGTTACTCAGTATCTAACGTTAAATTACCGCCTTACCAAACCGTTGGGCGCCATGTAGTGTAGCTCCTATTTCCCTAATAGGCTCTGCGCATTGGAATAATATACCCTATAGGCTTGACATAGGACTGAGGTCGGTATGTCCCTATCGAGTATATTAAACTTAATTACTTGTGCCAGCTAGCTCAGAGGCCACTAGAAACTCCTTGACAAAAAGAAGGGAGTAGTTTCTGGCAGCCGCAAAACATGACCACTTTGTTTCCCTTTAGTATCAGAATGTGTCCCAGAGTCGTGGAAACAATAGATAACCGTTTCACTCAGCTCAGTCGTGCATGCTTAGTTTTCGTCAAAGTTACACAGAAAGAATAGACGGGCGTTTCAATAAAAGATTTATTGAACAGTCTTGGTTCTCGTGTAAGTAATATGTGCTGTTACGATCATAAGACAGTATGCAAGATAAATAATGTACAGCGTAAGCAGAAGAAAGAAATAATACTGCGCTAGCATGATCTTTAGTAGATATTCATTTATATAAATAACACAGACTAAAAATGCGAGTACTCATACGATGCGTTTCTAAGCTAGTTCTACCCCAATGTACCTAACCTAGGTGTAGGGAGAGGTATGAAGTAGGTGGAGTATTCCTTACTATGGTATTCTAAGAGCATGTTACGCCTAGTATGCCTAGTATGCCAAGAGTCCCTCTAGGTTCTAGTCAGCTCCATACCTTAAGAATGAGAGAGGTGGGAATCTCTTGCCAGACTCGAACTCCAACACCCCGCAAGGGAAGTCAGATCACTGGAAGCTGGACTCTCTGCGTGCAGGGATGACAGCGTCTTCTCAGTGAGTCAGGCCGGGAAACGGGCTCCTCTGAAGTCGAGGTCTCCTCTGATTTACAAGGGCTAGGGAAGGTATATTTATACCTGAGAGGTACCTCAGAATGTTAGCATTGACGTGAATCGGACAGCGGAAGACGTCATGAATGAACCCCTAAGGTATAACGGTTAATGCATAATAGATGAGTCCTTGAAGAAACCAATAGTCCTGTGCTAGGGAATCTCCCGAAGCCTAAGGGTCTGTTCTTCAAGAACTCATTGTGACGTTAGGGTGGACGGATGTCGGAGACCATGCCTGTATTTGGAGTGCACGGTTTAATGCCTAAATAAGGACTGTGACTTTATGCCTATATAAGGGCAGGGCGAATTGTGCCTATATAAGGACATGATACAGGAAAACCTATATACGGACACCCTAAGAGGAATACAACAGTACCTTAAAATGGGAAATGTCTTGCTTCTTGAGAAAAGAACACATTTTCTGAGAAACAAAATGCGTACCGTTATCCGTTACAATAATTTTGGGAAAACCTTCAACATCAAAAACAGTTTGCAAAAATGTAATTGCATTCTCAGTTGTAGCACCATTACAAAAGCAATAATATAGCCATTTTGAGTAGTAATCAACCAGTAAAATTAAATATTTGTTTTCACCTGGCAAATTTTCATAGGGACCAGAAAAGTCCAATCCCACTTTATCCCAGGGATTTTCCGGAAGTGGAACAGGATGCAAGGGAGTAGAAAGAGTCTTCCAGTGTTTGTCCGATAAAAGACATTCATCACAATTGTCAATTAATTTCTTAACCTGAGCATCCATGGAGGGCCACCAATAAAATTGTTTTATTCTTTGGCAAGTTTTCGTGATACCTAGGTGTCCTTGATGAGCATTCTGAATAATAATATGGCGTAGAGATTCAGGTGGGATAAACAAATCATGTCGCATGACAACATTTCCAACCACAGATAACTCATCAGATACATTTAAAAAGGATCGAAGAACAGAGGATAAAACTCTGCACTCAGGCCATTGACCTGAAATAAAACTTTTCACCTTAGTAAGTGTGTTATGTCATACGCTAAGTTCCACTCATTTTCAGAAATAGGTAAACAATCAGAAATTGCATCAATAGCTGCAACTACACATTCAATATCATCAGCTGTATTAGGAACTTCACTCAAGGACATTCTTGATAAACAGTCAGCCCTGAAGTTTTTACCTCCTGGAATATGTTTAATAATGAAATGAAATTCCTGCAGTTTGGAAAGTAGCCGGATTAATCTTGCCGACGCTTTATTTGAAGAGCTATTTGAGAGCATGTGCATGAGGGGCTTATGGTCAGTATACATTTCAAACTCATGACCCCAAATATAGGACTTAAACTTGTCAATAGCCCAAACACATGCCAGGGCTTCCCTCTCAATAGTACTGTACCTAGTCTCAGCTGGAAGGAGAGACCTGGAGGCAAAGGCGATGGTATGCTCTTTACCTGAAACCCATTGTCCTAAAACAGCTCCTAATCCAGAAAGACTGGCATCGACAGTAAGAAAGCATTTAAAGCAATCTAAGAATGGATGCAAAGCTGGAGAATTTTCAATCAGTAACTTAACCTGATCAAAAACTTATTGTAGGTCATCTGACCATGCAAACTTTACACCCTTTCTTAGAAGAGCTCTCAAGGGTTCAACAATTTGAGCATAACCCTGCACAAATCTAGCGTAATATTCCGCTAAACCTAGGAATGAACGCAAGGAATCTCTATCATTAGGAGGTGTGGCATCTCTAATCGCTTTTATGAGGGAAAATTTTGGTTTTATACCATTGGGTGAAAGTGTATGTCCTAGATAATCTAATTCTTGTACAGCAAATTTGCACTTGTCGTGCCTGACCGTCATGCCAACATTTTTCATTGTATCCAAAACCTTAAAAAGGGTTTTATCATGCTCTGTTAGATTACTGGCGAAAACAAGGATGTCATCCTGATAGGCCTGTACTCCGGGAATGTCTTTCAATAAAGTGTCCATTAATTTTTGAAAGACACTACCCGCGGAGGCCAGGCCAAAGGGTAATCTGCGATATTTATAAGCCCCAAACGGGGTTACAAATGTGGTCAATTCTTGAGATTTTTCTGAGAAGGGAATCTGGTGAGAGGCAGACTTGAGATCTAATAATGAAAAGTATTTAGCCCCACCCAAATTTGAAAGTAAATCGTGAATCTTGGGCAGGGGATGACAATCCACAATTATATTGTTATTTAAGGAGCGCAAGTCAGCGCATAATCTGACATCGCCGGATTTTTTGCAGACCAAAACAATTGGAGAAACCCACTCAGAAGAGTTGCAAGGTGTGATGATTCCCTCATCACATAACTCCTTGAGTGTTTTTTTAAAATCATTTCTTGCACTCAAAGGAAGGGGTCAAACCTTGTGAACAATGGGTTGTGCATTGGGTTTAAGGCGAATTTCATGTTCAAAACCTAGAACATTTCCAACCTTATTTTCAAAAACAGAGGGAAATTGACTAAGTAAGGTGTCAATATTGTAATTTGAGACAGAAAGATTGGAAACAATAACATCCTCAGAATCATGGTAACTGTAGTAATCAGGTGGAATGTCTCCCAAAGTGACAGGTTGATCTGTACCAGGTTTGAGATACAAACCCATCTTAGCCAAATCCAACCAACCCAGAATGTTCCTTCCCTTAAGAGCAACATAAACCTTGGTGAAAGTGCGTCTCTCAAGGCATTGAATCCTAGAATGGAAGTAACCCAACATATCGATATCTTTTTCGCCATACACTTTAGGGTTTACATCAGATTTGATAAGAGAAACATTACTGCCCCAGTTTGTATAGCACGTGGTGTCTGACAAGATAGTGATAGGAGAACCTGAGTCCGCTTTCACTTGTAAAGACACAGTTCCAACCAACAGCTCACACTATGGGCCTTTAACTTTTGAAAGATCAACAGAGTCACACTCAATGGATAGCATTACATTGTCAAGTTTTTCTGAACAAGATTCAAGGTTCTCATTAAACTCAATATTGTTGACTCTGGGAAATCTTTTTCCACCTCTGCATAAAGCTTGAAAATGACCAATTTTCTTGCAAGATGAGCATCTTTTGCCTGAAGCTGGGCAATTAGGAGAATTTCCAAGATGGTTCCTTGAACCACATCGGTAACCAAACGTTGGTTTTCTAAGAAACTGATTAGACGATTTGTTGACAAGATTAACAGATCAAGTAGAGGAAGATCGATCATCAACCAAATGAACGCTTGATTGTGACTGACTTTCTTGTAAAATTTTACTGGAAATGGTTGCACGTTCAATGCCTTTGGCAATATCTACAGTTTCTGCCAACGTGGGATTCTTGTAACTCAGTAAACGTTCCTGAATTTTCTTTGAAACGCATGAAAAAATAAATTGATCCCTTATGCACATATCTGTGCTTGCACCATATTCGCAAGTAGAAGCTAAAATTCTGAGTTCAGCAATGTAGTCTTCAACACTTTCTTCCAAAGACTGCTTTCGTTTGAAGAAATTATGTCGTTCTAAAACGATGCTTGGCTCATCGGAATATTGTTTATTCAAACGAGCAAGTGCTTCCTGGTAGGTGTCCCAGTGATCACTTGCACCTGCAGGGGCAGGAATAACAGGAAGATTTTCAAAAACCTGTTGAGCTGCTACCCCTAAACATCCATATAAAATAGCTACTTTGCGTGGAGGAGAATATTTAACTGCATCGATGGCAACCAAATAATTCTCAAAACCTTTCAACCACTGGCGCCATTTAAGAGCCGGCTTACCAGGAGTCTGTAAAAATGGAAGAGGAGTTTGAAATTGTTGAGAGGAAGCCATAACTGTGTATGCTGAAATTTGTAATGCAAGTTTAAGTAAAACTTTTCACCCAAGATGTGCTCAGATTTTTGAGAAAATATACAATAGGCTCTGTATGCCACTATTTAAAGCGTGCCTATCACATGAAAGTAACCAGCGCTGTGAAAAATGGCGGTATAAATCAAAGCGTGCCTATCGCTGAGACCGTAATAGGCAATTTATATGTAAAAGCGTGCCTATCGCTGTGAAAAAAAATATGGCGGACTGACGCCGTAACCATGGTAACGGTTGTGCGTCAGTTTCTGAGGCTGGTGGGCTTGAGTTGCTGCGGAGTCGCTTGCCGCGTCACTGCGTTCCCAAACAACAAAGGGAAGGCGCGCGGGCGTGCGCGTTTGAAAGTCACGCTGAGGCAGGGTAGCTCGAGCAAAGGTAAACTGCCAGTTACAGAATGAATGGCAAAGCAGTGCAGGAAAGGTAAGAATTTTTTTTTATCCAACCGTATTGTAGTGGATGATGAGCCCAAGACGCTTGAAAACGATCCACGCCGTGTGGATGATGTGGCAGGGTTGGTTGCTCCCAGGAGATGAGGGAAATGAAGCGGTGACTCGGCGGTGGGTGCGGAAGGTGATC
Organism: Calotriton arnoldi; assembly: GCA_963921515.1. Classification (NCBI taxonomy): domain Eukaryota; kingdom Metazoa; phylum Chordata; class Amphibia; order Caudata; family Salamandridae; genus Calotriton; species Calotriton arnoldi. Next base: position 315,304 of record CAWUFW010010830.1, on the reverse strand, counting down.
CCGATCGTCGCCAAATGAAGTAAATGATGACAGGAGAAATTCCGGTTTTCTTCTTGTATTTTTATTCGTAGGTAAATGCACCCACGACCAGAGCCATCCGCTCACGGAGGATCCAGCAACCGTCTGGCGTTGCTAGGATTCCCAGCAAGCGAGCGGCAACGCTCGAGAATGCAAGGGAACAAAACAATAATAGTGACCATGAGTCTCGTGAGCCCACGAGACTCATGCTGAAGCATGCAGAAATACACAGCGATACAGCATTAAAGCAATACAGCATTATAATATTATTACAGAAGGTGAGTGCAAAAATTGACGCAAGCAACACTTATTAGTTCCTCTTAGAAAACCTTCCTATATTCAGCATACAGGTATAGGACCGGTCAGAGCAGGCAGGGAAGACCAACTACCTAAACCCCTGACCATTCCACATGCCACCATTCCAACATAGCAACCGTCGTCATGGTGGGATGTGCATTACAATCATAAAGCAAAACCCAACACACAGGCATAAAATGTAGCCTTAGATTCAAACAGTGTATGAAAAGCCTGCTTACAAGGACAGTCAAAATAACATACTTGTTAACAGACCCATGTGAAGGGGGTAGCTGCCAGCTAGGGCTTAAAAACAGTACTAGATCCCTCTTGTGAAGCTCACTTTTTCCTTCACATTTATAGCGCTTCTTTTTATAGGGAAATGCACAAGCATTTATCATCCACACAACTATCTATTCACTGAAACCTGCTAAATGTAAAAATGGCTCTTCTTTATTACATTTAATAGATCCTCAGTACATGAAAAAATACTCTATTTAGGAGTGTATACAAAATTACTTAAAATATCATCAAATCCAGTCTCTTAAAACATTATTCTCAGTTCATATAGAATCTCAATACTTCGAAATACAGCCCTAAATAGCTTTTTAAGCCCAATGTTAGCTCTTATCAGTATTTGTGCACTTTCAAATTGCTATCATTCACCCCAGGCTAAACATTACATTCCTAGTTATGCCCTGGTAATACAAAGCAAACAACAACACAAATTATCATTACAAAGCAAACAACATATATCACAAGTTGTTGACGCAGCGTTTTGGTGGTATGCGGATAGTTCACATAACCTTCTTCAGGACAAATTTTTAAAACCAATATAATTATCTATGAATCACTGTGGATATTCTCTCCTTTTTCAGGGAAATTTAATTCACGTTCCTTATGTTTACTAAAAAGAAAACCACTTCAGTTGGTCCTATTTTTAGACCTGTTGCTCTTCCGTTCTAAATGATGAATCCCCTCTTCTTTTTATTTGGGTCTGTTCTTTCTCTGAACGCCTTTACAACGGGCAAGTCTGTGCCTTAAATTTCAATAGTTGTATTAGAAGGAGACCATTTCCATTACTTATTTCTTGATGTACTTCTCAATGGTGAGTCTTATGATAATCAGCAGGGTGCACAGGCATGTGTTGTCACGCGCATGCTTCATTATAACATGCGGCCATTTTTTATCTAGCCTGAGAGACCATTGTGTAAGAATTATAAATAAAGATGTTCAATAAAGCAAAGGAGTGTGAGGTGAGTGCAAAAAAGGACGCAAGCAACACTTATTAGTTCCTCTTAGAAAAAAAATAAAAAAGACCGATTGTGAACAAGAAGAGGAGATGGGTAGAAACGAAGGGAGAGTCCAGGAAAGGTGGGGGTTTGTGAAACAAAGTGATGGGGCCAATGGTGCAGATATAAAAGTTCAAATAGGGAGGAGAACAAGGAGCAACATGCAAATCTAGTTCTAAAAAGCAAATAAAGGAAACAATCCCTCTACTATCACATCCAATGAGAACACTGTGAGTATGAAATGCCCCTTGGTGAGGCTAGCACAAGAATTGGAAGGAAAGCTGTCTAATCAAGAGCAGACGACAGATAAAGACAACAAAGGTATCCAATCATGAGCAACGGGGTGACAGCCCCACCAAGTACTATGCATCAGGGGTTAGACTAACCCATTTTAGTGCAGTTATACACATCACCACACTAAAATGCATTAGTTACGCGTATAGAGCTCCCTGACACTGTAGGGATCATAAGGCGCTCCAAAAGCAGCCCGTGCATTGCTCTGTATCTGTGACCTGCCACTCGGCTCTGCCTATCTGACAATTTAGCCTGTGGCTTGGGACTCTCATTGCTATGGTTACCAGGGACATGAGTTCCAAAGGTAGAAGAGTTGCATGGCAACGAATTTTACCGACTCCTTTGAAGCAGTACGTGTGACACTAACAGGGCTAACGGCTCTGTACATGAAACGGAGTACAGGCGTGACCAAGCTTCAGATTTGGAGTGGAAGCATTGGCGTTAGATCTCTTACAAAACACATTTACCTTTACAGGGTCATGTGGTATACCCAAATTCAATGGACCGGTTGAGGACTGAGTTCATAAAGTCAATGCCCTTGCCTCACTTATTTATTGTTCTCACCAGGATCCTAGGATCTCGGTGAGGGCTGAGGTATGGGGCCCCCATCCAAAAGCACCACTGAGACCCTTGTGTTAGTGGGAAAGAATGCCTCCGGGTCTCATTGTGAGTGCTGTGACGAATGTCTTATCCCCTTGGGTTACAGGTCATGGACCAGCTCCCTGGGTGGCTATGGTTCTCTTTATTTGGTCTGATGATGACTTTGAAGGTCCATCCAGTACACTCTCTGGCAGTCTGCATACAGAACTCTGGAAATATCAGCTTTCCCCTTTCTAGGATGCAGGCCATAATGCATCACACATGAGAGGGGTCAAGGGTACCATACAGGGATACAACTCTACAAATCAGATGTTTTGATCTTCTCCTAATTTAGCCTGTATTATAGTTCTAATGTGCACCCTGAACAAAGTTTACCATGAGGAGCTGAAGCAGAGTTTACAACGAAGACAGATCATATCACTCAAAAGTCTCCACCAGCTGCTGTGAAGTGCTGCGCCTGGTCCTTCGATGGGCTAAGATAGACAGAAATCTTCTCTCAGGTGTCTGTTTTATTCTGAATCTTGTTATTGACACAGATTTATGTTCACTTTGAGTCATGTCTGGGATGGTAAGGGCTTTAACACCTCATTAGATTTACTGTGCTATATTGAAAGATAAATAAATGGAATATAGTACAGTACTTCCAAAGGTGATTCGGGGAAGTGGATTCAGCGCTTCTTCCAGGTGCCCACCAACTTCTAATTCATAGACTGCTGGACCATCAGAGAACTAAGGAGTAGGTGAGGCACTAACCCACCTGTTCCTCATTTTCACTGACCACGAAGATTCTGACATCCCCTTCTCCATCAAAGCTTTGTTTCATCATTTGCTGTACACTCTTTTTCTCCATTTGTCATCCCCTTTCTCTGCACTTTTGTTTCCCATCCGTCACTCTCTATACCAGGCTTCTCAAATGCGTAGCTCATGAGCTACTGGTAGCTCTCCAGGTACCAATGAGTATCTCTCCTGTCTGCAACCTAGCCTACCAAACTAGAAGCTTTTGATTTGTTGAATTAATATAGGTACACCAAAATTGAAAGCATGTGTTCAAGATGAAAATGTGTTTATTTTCAGAACTTGTAAACTAATGTTTGGAGAAAACTGGCTGAGTTTCCAAAATATACTTAAAGCTGATATTTGAGTAATAAATCATGTAGTGTAGGGAAGACCTGTTACTAATATTACCTTAATGTCCGGGGCATTACTGCTATGGCTGTTATGTATTCATCACATAGAGAAATTCTACATTGACAAAGCCTTAATTACGTTACTGCCAGCAACCATGCATAGAAAACTGAGGTGACCACTGATTGCAATTTTGCAAATGGTGTCCACTAATATAATCTTGTCTGATGTGATCAATATAACAACACTAATATTAGTAGCTCAGGATGATTTTTATTGAACTGAAGTAGCTAATATTAAAGGAAAGGTTGGAGACCCCTATACCAATCTATCATATATCCCTTTTTGTCACTCAATCTTTCCTCTCCCTTCCCCTGTTTGTTTCTCTGCTCCTCTCTCTGTCTCTCATTTCCTTTAGTCTCTCTTTCTCTCCTTTCCTTGTTCTTGCCTTTAATGCCAGGATGGAGGATGTTTTTGTTTTTCAGCAACACTGCCAAAAAAGGTGGTTTCCTTTTAATCCATTTCTATTCATAGTTTTTTAACAAATTGCAAAGTAATTTTAAACTTTTGTGGTTACTGGTGTTATTTCTCTCACTCAATTGCACAGGATTTTCATGAAATTGAAAATAACATTCCTAGGCAATATGCATTAATACATAATGAAACACATAAGAAAAAGAGTTCAGTATAACTAAAATATATGGTAAAAATATTATCTTTTATTTATAAAAAATAAACATCACATTAACATATATATTTATTAAAAATCATCAATTTTATAAGGTACATTGACAATGATTTAATTATTTTCTTTCATATAATTGATATTAAAAATACAATATAATCAAAGAACATAAGTGGCAAAAAGTATATTCTTCGACGCGCGTTTGGCGCCAATTGCGCCTTCGTCAGGAAATGCCACAGGTAAACCTATAAATAGTTAAAAATACCATCAGAACTCATTTTCTAGTTACAAAATATTCCTATTTCTTATTAACAAGTTTTATGTACATCCTGCTTGTGATATAGTTGCCTTCAGTAAAATTACACACAATTCTAATAGGTGTAAGACCCAAGTGCAATAGTCCCATAATCAAAACAAAGAGAAAGACATAGAGTAGACAGGGTAGAAATATAGTAAAAGTAAATAGACCCCAACTCCAATTATTTATTACCCAAAGTGTATTTTACAATATATGGAAGATAACAACATATCAATACATGTTTAGTAACTTACTTTTCCCTGTTATTACAAGATGGATATTCTTTAGTTAGGTAATAACTTCAGGATCCAGACTAGATTTCCTTCTGTAATAATTCATACAATCAATAGGGACAAGTGCTACTTTCATTATTGATGGTCATTATTAATATATTGTTAAGACTTTAATAACCTACTTTATATGGACAAAAATCATCAATGTTTGTCGATCTAATCAGTGGGTTTATTTTTCTTCAGAGTTTCTTTATTCATTTAAAAATCCTAATGCAGGGAAAAACAAGAAATTCCCAAATAAAGGCATATCTATTTTATAACATAAAAATTACCTAACATTGATTTATTTACTAGCCCTCAATGTTAAGTTATCTAATTAGGAAATAAAAGGGTCTTACCAGTGGGTATATATATTTTTGTTGATATATGGCGAGCGCTGCATAGATGACAACCCTCTAATATATATATATCTCGATCCTAACAAGAAATAATGAATATAAATCAGCTTTTTTACTCAATTTAAAGCCTAAATATTCTATGGTCCCCATTTATATAGCCTCGCTTACCTTTGGTCTCAGATATATCTTCAAAGATGTAAAATCTATCGTTACTTGTTGGCGTGGATGGCGCTGATAATGGAGGAACCGATGTCTCTTACGCGATTTAAATAGACCACTTCTAAGCGGAATATGAGTCATGTGGTCATACGTAACTCACGTTTACGCCATGACGACTTAATTAGAACGGATCTCTCATTGGTAGTAAACAGCGGAATTTCTACCGCGAAAAAACAAACTAAAAATGTTGAATTGTGGGTCAAGTAGTCCACGTAACCCACGTTAGAGGCCCAATGGAAAAGCAACTAGAACGCTAAGTTGTGGGTCACGTAGACTACGTAACTCCTATATAAAATCTAATAGATTCAAAAAATAATATTCTGACTCAATAATATGCGACAACAGTAATTTTTACAGTGACTAAGACTATATTTACTAACCAGAATATATTTGATGTAACAACACTATTAAGATATTTAAATAATGGCATTTTACCAGGGTAATTCGTTGTTCAAACCACATTTAAATGTATTTAGAGAAAAGATCCAAAAAACCTCTCTCTTTTTGCGGATTGGAAGTCCGCCTTTATCATCAGATATTTTAATTTTTTCTAATATTCGCCAACGAATATCTTCTGGTTTATGGTTACAATCAATAAAATGTTTAACCAAAGGTGCCATAAGTTTTGCTGTCCTAATAGCTGAACGATGTTCTGTCAGTCTAGTTTGAATTGCCCTAGCTGTCTCTCCAACATAACCTAGTTGGCACGGGCAAAGAATGAGATAAATAACATTCTGTGTCTTACAATTCCATAGTTGTTGTGCTCGTATGGTAAACCCATTAAAAGTCATTGTTTCACCTTCTATTATGTTATCACAGGATTTACAAGAAGAACATCTTACAGTTCCTTTTACTGGAACACTACCATTAATGGTTTTTGTACAAATGGAAGAACTGTGTTTTGGGAAACAAATCTAGAGTGTACGATCATGTCTTTAAGGTTTTTATTGCGACGATGCGCAAATAAAGGTTTCTGAATCTTTTTCTTTTGTTCGTTATTACTATTTAGAATATGCCAATTCGAGTTTATAATCTGTTTGACTTTGGCATTTAAAGTAGAGTGTTTGGTAATACATACTAATTGCGGATCCTTTTTTAGTTTAGTACCTTTTAACAGATGATCTCGATCGTAGTATCTAGCCCTTTTATATGATTCTCTCACCAACCGGTGAGGATAGCCTCTAGCTATAAATTTCATTTTCATTATAGCAGCTTGAGCATCAAAATCAGATAAATTAGTACAATTGCGTCGCACTCTCAGGAATTGTGAAAAAGGAATACTCTGCTTCTGAGAACGTGGATGATTACTTTCAAAGTGTAGAAGTGTATTTCTTGCTGTCTATTTTACAAACAAGTCCACTTCTAATATACCAGCATTATGTCTAATTAGAATATCCAAGAATTCTACCTGTTCTGTACTAATGTTAGCAGTGAATTTCAAATTCCTATCTGCTAAATTTAGCCATTCTAAAAATTCTTGTAAGCTCTCTTCCCCATTGGTCCAGACAAAGAATATATCATCTATATATCTGGACCAATGGGAAACCGACTTCGAAAAATGGGGCTACCTCATTGTGAACATGTCTATCTTCAAATAAAGCCATATAGATATTTGCAATTGAAGGCGCAACTGAGGCACCCATACTTACGCCTTTTATTTGGTGAAATAAGTCTTGCCCAAATTCAAAAACATTTTCGGTTAGAACTAAATTTAAACATTCCAATAAGAAAAGTTTTGAGCAGGGAATGTTAAACTTCTCTATAAACCAATCTACTGCTTGTAGAGCTCCTTCATGAGGTATATTGCTATATACTGACTCTACGTCTAGAGTCACTAAAATGTCCATATGTGGATTGAATCTAAATTTTTCCACTTTATTTATCATTTCACCTGTATCTTTAATGTAAGAATTAATCTGTGAGATAAAAGGTCTTAATATTTTATCTACATACTTAGAAACTGGTTCTGTTACCGTTCCAATTGTTGACACTATTGGTCGATATGGAGGGTCCTTTTCATTTTTATGTATCTTTGGGATACCATAGATACATGCTGTTTTATTTTTCGAATTGTTCAGATATTCATATTCCTTTGCAGTAATGTCACCTGCATTCAATGCTTGATTAGTTAAAAATCGAACTTTTTGAGATGTTTTCAATATAGGATTAGATTTTATTTTAGAATAAAAAGTCTGATCGTTAAGCATAATCTTCATTTTAAGTTCATAGTCGTCAGAATTGACAACTGCGATCCCTCCACCTTTGTCACAGCTTTTTACAATTAATGTTTGATTCTGATTTAAAGATTTTAAAGACATAAATTCTGCCTTATTGAGATTGTATGAGGGTTTAGGAATAAACTGGAGTGCTTGTTCAAGGCGGTTCAATACTACACGTTCAAAGACTTCAACTTCAGGTCCTACTTGTTCTAAAGTTGGTGTAAACATGGAAGGTAAAGATACAATAATATTAGTAATGTGTTGAGATATCGTTTCATCCACATTCGAATAAAATTTGTGTAATCTAATTTTACGAAAAAAAGAAAATATATCTTGATATAGCTCAAATTTGTTGGCAGAAGAATGAGGAACAAACGACAACCCCTTTGAAAGCAGAGTCATACTAGCAGTGTCTAGAATTTGTGATGACAAATTAAAAATAGGTATTAAATCCCGTGTTTCCAATACTGCCTGTTCCGGGTTTCTAATATATGTTGAGGATCTGGTTGGAAATGATGATTCTGATAATTCTCTCTCGGTTGTGGTTGAAATCGCACTCTCTGACGGCCCCTGCGGGATCCACGCTGTCCTAAAAAGGTTGGCGTGTATTCTTATTTGTATTAAATGTGTTATAAGGGCCTTCTGTTTCATAAAAATGAGAAAAACCTTCTCCTTCTGAATCAGACGTATCAGAGAAAGTAGTTACTTTCTGCTGTTTCGAAGTATTTTCATTAGGATAATGGTTCTGTTTGTAAAAATGTTCTCCTAAATACGGATACGTTCTTTCTAAGGTATAGAATCTTTTATCTTTAAGTAATTTGTCAGTTTTCCTTTTATTTAAATACTCTGCGAACGACGCTAATTCTCTATTTGATTCTTCCAATTTTTTATTTGCCTCTTCTATACTATTTGATTTTTTAATTTTTTCTTCTAATTCATTTAATTCTATTTTTAATACGGCTGCCAATTCTTTTGCCGTTTCTATTATCAGAATCATTAAATCCCTGGAGCATCTATTAGCTATCATGCTCCACTTCTCTAAAAACAGCTTATATTGAACAAATAGGCCTGGAATGTTACGGACCCGTAAACCTTACGGTATTATGCCTGCTTTTAAATATTCGAGCATATATTCACCATGTGCTTCCATTCTTTTTACTTTCTTTTTCAGATTAATTAATTTATTTATATCATCGTTGTCTTGAATACTTGATTTTGAATTACTACTAAAAGAATTACTCGTACCTACTAAGATGGCAAACTCCTCATCTGTAAACCCAAATGTTTTGAGTTGGGCCATTCCTAAATATTTTTTAGTAGTACGGTTTATCTTATTTATTGAATAATCTAAAAATTAACAGACCTGGTAAATATAAATTTCTATTCAACAACAAGAACACCAATATAAACTTACAAACAAATAGGCGGAAAAGAAAGAAAAAGAAGAAGAAAGATAAACAAATAAATCACTAAAAGTTATAGGCTCTATCACATATTACAATTTATAATAATAGCAGGAATTCACTATGAAACTGATAAAGTTGTCTAATTGACTGAACGGTCCCACACAGACAAGCTGTGGGTAAATCAAGTAAAAGTATCAAGGACCCCCTGTACACTCGAGATACAATTCCTAGGACAGGGCAATTATGCAATTGAAAATAACATTCCTAGGCAATATGCATTAATACATAATGAAACACATAAGAAAAAGAGTTCAGTATAACTAAAATATATGGTAAAAATATTATCTTTTATTTATAAAAAATAAACATCACATTAACATATATATTTATTAAAAATCATCAATTTTATAAGGTACATTGACAATGATTTAATTATTTTCTTTCATATAATTGATATTAAAAATACAATATAATCAAAGAACATAAGTGGCAAAAAGTATATTCTTCGACGCGCGTTTCGGCGTCAATTGCGCCTTCGTCAGGAAATGCCACAGGTAAACCTATAAATAGTTAAAAATACCATCAGAACTCATTTTCTAGTTACAAAATATTCCTATTTCTTATTAACAAGTTTTATGTACATCCTGCTTGTGATATAGTTGCCTTCAGTAAAATTACACACAATTCTAATAGGTGTAAGACCCAAGTGCAATAATCCCATAATCAAAACAAAGAGAAAGACATAGAGTAGACAGGGTAGAAATATAGTAAAAGTAAATATACCCCAACTCCAATTATTTATTACCCAAAGTGTATTTTACAATATATGGAAGATAACAACATATCAATACATGTTTAGTAACTTACTTTTCCCTGTTATTACAAGATGGATATTCTTTAGTTAGGTAATAACTTCAGGATCCAGACTAGATTTCCTTCTGTAATAATTCATACAATCAATAGGGACAAGTGCTACTTTCATTATTGATGGTCATTATTAATATATTGTTAAGACTTTAATAACCTACTTTATATGGACAAAAATCATCAATGTTTGTCGATCTAATCAGTGGGTTTATTTTTCTTCAGAGTTTCTTTATTCATTTAAAAATCCTAATGCAGGGAAAAACAAGAAATTCCCAAATAAAGGCATATCTATTTTATAACATAAAAATTACCTAACATTGATTTATTTACTAGCCCTCAATGTTAAGTTATCTAATTAGGAAATAAAAGGGTCTTACCAGTGGGTATATATATTTTTTGTTGATATATGGCGAGCGCTGCATAGATGACAACCCTCTAATATATATATATCTCGATCCTAACAAGAAATAATGAATATAAATCAGCTTTTTTACTCAATTTAAAGCCTAAATATTCTATGGTCCCCATTTATATAGCCTCGCTTACCTTTGGTCTCAGATATATCTTCAAAGATGTAAAATCTATCGTTACTTGTTGGCGTGGATGGCGCTGATAATGGAGGAACCGATGTCTCTTACGCGATTTAAATAGACCACTTCTAAGCGGAATACGAGTCATGTGGTCATACGTAACTCACGTTTACGCCATGACGACTTAATTAGAACGGATCTCTCATTGGTAGTAAACAGCGGAATTTCTACCGCGAAAAAACAAACTAAAAATGAGGAATTGTGGGTCAAGTAGTCCACGTAACCCACGTTAGAGGCCCAATGGAAAAGCAACTAGAACGCTAAATTGTGGGTCACGTAGACTACGTAACTCCTATATAAAATCTAATAGATTCAAAAAATAATATTCTGACTCAATAATATGCGACAACAGTAATTTTTACAGTGACTAAGACTATATTTACTAACCAGAATATATTTGATGTAACAACACTATTAAGATATTTAAATAATGGCATTTTCCCAGGGTAATTCGTTGTTCAAACCACATTTAAATGTATTTAGAGAAAAGATCCAAAAACCTCTCTCTTTTGCGGATTGGAAGTCCGCCTTTATCATCAGATATTTTAATTTTTTCTAATATTCGCCAACGAATATCTTCTGGTTTATGGTTACAATCAATAAAATGTTTAACCAAAGGTGCCATAAGTTTTGCTGTCCTAATAGCTGAACGATGTTCTGTCAGTCTAGTTTGAATTGCCCTAGCTGTCTCTCCAACATAACCTAGTTGGCACGGGCAAAGAATGAGATAAATAACATTCTGTGTCTTACAATTCCATAGTTGTTGTGCTCGTATGGTAAACCCATTAAAAGTCCTTGTTTCACCTTCTATTATGTTATCACAGGATTTACAAGAAGAACATCTTACAGTTCCTTTTACTGGAACACTCCCATTAATGGTTTTTTGTACAAATGGAAGAACTGTGTTTTGGGAAACAAATCTAGAGTGTACGATCATGTCTTTAAGGTTTTTATTGCGACGATGCGCAAATAAAGGTTTCTGAATCTTTTTCTTTTGTCCGTTATTACTATTTAGAATATGCCAATTCGAGTTTATAATCTGTTTGACTTTGGCATTTAAAGTAGAGTGTTTGGTAATACATACTAATTGCGGATCCTTTTTTAGTTTAGTACCTTTTAACAGATGATCTCGATCGTAGTATCTAGCCCTTTTATATGATTCTCTCACCAACCGGTGAGGATAGCCTCTAGCTATAAATTTCATTTTCATTATAGCAGCTTGAGCATCAAAATCAGATAAATTAGTACAATTAGCGTCGCACTCTCAGGAATTGTGAAAAAGGAATACTCTGCTTCTGAGAACGTGGATGATTACTTTCAAAGTGTAGAAGTGTATTTCTTGCTGTCGATTTTACAAACAAGTCCACTTCTAATATACCAGCATTATGTCTAATTAGAATATCCAAGAATTCTACCTGTTCTGTACTAATGTTAGCAGTGAATTTCAAATTCCTATCTGCTAAATTTAGCCATTCTAAAAATTCTTGTAAGCTCTCTTCCCCATTGGTCCAGACAAAGAATATATCATCTATATATCTGGACCAATGGGAAACCGACTCGAAAAATGGGGCTACCTCATTGTGAACATGTCTATCTTCAAATAAAGCCATATAGATATTTGCAATTGAAGGCGCAACTGAGGCACCCATACTTACGCCTTTTATTTGGTGAAATAAGTCTTGCCCAAATTCAAAAACATTTTCGGTTAGAAATAAATTAAAACATTCCAATAAGAAAAGTTTTGAGCAGGGAATGTTAAACTTCTCTATAAACCAATCTACTGCTTGTAGAGCTCCTTCATGAGGTATATTGCTATATAGTGACTCTACGTCTAGAGTGACATTACTGCAAAGGAATATGAATATCTGAACAATTCGAAAAATAAAACAGCATGTATCTATGGTATCCCAAAGATACATAAAAATGAAAAGGACCCTCCATATCGACCAATAGTGTCAACAATTGGAACGGTAACAGAACCAGTTTCTAAGTATGTAGATAAAATATTAAGACCTTTTATCTCACAGATTAATTCTTACATTAAAGATACAGGTGAAATGATAAATAAAGTGGAAAAATTGAGATTCAATCCACATATGGACATTTTAGTGACTCTAGACGTAGAGTCACTATATAGCAATATACCTCATGAAGGAGCTCTACAAGCAGTAGATTGGTTTATAGAGAAGTTTAACATTCCCTGCTCAAAACTTTTCTTATTGGAATGTTTAAATTTAGTTCTAACCGAAAATGTTTTTGAATTTGGGCAAGACTTATTTCACCAAATAAAAGGCGTAAGTATGGGTGCCTCAGTTGCGCCTTCAATTGCAAATATCTATATGGCTTTATTTGAAGATAGACATGTTCACAATGAGGTAGCCCCATTTTTCGAGTCGGTTTCCCATTGGTCCAGATATATAGATGATATATTCTTTGTCTGGACCAATGGGGAAGAGAGCTTACAAGAATTTTTAGAATGGCTAAATTTAGCAGATAGGAATTTGAAATTCACTGCTAACATTAGTACAGAACAGGTAGAATTCTTGGATATTCTAATTAGACATAATGCTGGTATATTAGAAGTGGACTTGTTTGTAAAATCGACAGCAAGAAATACACTTCTACACTTTGAAAGTAATCATCCACGTTCTCAGAAGCAGAGTATTCCTTTTTCACAATTCCTGAGAGTGCGACGCAATTGTACTAATTTATCTGATTTTGATGCTCAAGCTGCTATAATGAAAATGAAATTTATAGCTAGAGGCTATCCTCACCGGTTGGTGAGAGAATCATATAAAAGGGCTAGATACTACGATCGAGATCATCTGTTAAAAGGTACTAAACTAAAAAAGGATCCGCAATTAGTATGTATTACCAAACACTCTACTTTAAATGCCAAAGTCAAACAGATTATAAACTCGAATTGGCATATTCTAAATAGTAATAACGAACAAAAGAAAAAGATTCAGAAACCTTTATTTGCGCATCGTCGCAATAAAAACCTTAAAGACATGATCGTACACTCTAGATTTGTTTCCCAAAACACAGTTCTTCCATTTGTACAAAAAACCATTAATGGGAGTGTTCCAGTAAAAGGAACTGTAAGATGTTCTTCTTGTAAATCCTGTGATAACATAATAGAAGGTGAAACAATGACTTTTAATGGGTTTACCATACGAGCACAACAACTATGGAATTGTAAGACACAGAATGTTATTTATCTCATTCTTTGCCCGTGCCAACTAGGTTATGTTGGAGAGACAGCTAGGGCAATTCAAACTAGACTGACAGAACATCGTTCAGCTATTAGGACAGCAAAACTTATGGCACCTTTGGTTAAACATTTTATTGATTGTAACCATAAACCAGAAGATATTCGTTGGCGAATATTAGAAAAAATTAAAATATCTGATGATAAAGGCGGACTTCCAATCCGCAAAAAGAGAGAGGTTTTTGGATCTTTTCTCTAAATACATTTAAATGTGGTTTGAACAACGAATTACCCTGGGAAAATGCCATTATTTAAATATCTTAATAGTGTTGTTACATCAAATATATTCTGGTTAGTAAATATAGTCTTAGTCACTGTAAAAATTACTGTTGTCGCATATTATTGAGTCAGAATATTATTTTTTGAATCTATTAGATTTTATATAGGAGTTACGTAGTCTACGTGACCCACAACTTAGTGTTCTAGTTGCTTTTCCATTGGGCCTCTAACGTGGGTTACGTGGACTACTTGACCCACAATTCCTCATTTTTAGTTTGTTTTTTCGCGGTAGAAATTCCGCTGTTTACTACCAATGAGAGATCCGTTCTAATTAAGTCGTCATGGCGTAAACGTGAGTTACGTATGACCACATGACTCGTATTCCGCTTAGAAGTGGTCTATTTAAATCGCGTAAGAGACATCGGTTCCTCCATTATCAGCGCCATCCACGCCAACAAGTAACGATAGATTTTACATCTTTGAAGATATATCTGAGACCAAAGGTAAGCGAGGCTATATAAATGGGGACCATAGAATATTTAGGCTTTAAATTGAGTAAAAAAGCTGATTTATATTCATTATTTCTTGTTAGGATCGAGATATATATATATTAGAGGGTTGTCATCTATGCAGCGCTCGCCATATATCAACAAAAATATATATACCCACTGGTAAGACCCTTTTATTTCCTAATTAGATAACTTAACATTGAGGGCTAGTAAATAAATCAATGTTAGGTAATTTTTATGTTATAAAATAGATATGCCTTTATTTGGGAATTTCTTGTTTTTCCCTGCATTAGGATTTTTAAATGAATAAAGAAACTCTGAAGATAAATAAACCCACTGATTAGATCGACAAACATTGATGATTTTTGTCCATATAAAGTAGGTTATTAAAGTCTTAACAATATATTAATAATGACCATCAATAATGAAAGTAGCACTTGTCCCTATTGATTGTATAAATTATTACAGAAGGAAATCTAGTCTGGATCCTGAAGTTATTACCTAACTAAAGAATATCCATCTTGTAATAACAGGGAAAAGTAAGTTACTAAACATGTATTGATATGTTGTTATCTTCCATATATTGTAAAATACACTTTGGGTAATAAATAATTGGAGTTGGGGTCTATTTACTTTTACTATATTTCTACCCTGTCTACTCTATGTCTTTCTCTTTGTTTTGATTATGGGATTATTGCACTTGGGTCTTACACCTATTAGAATTGTGTGTAATTTTACTGAAGGCAACTATATCACAAGCAGGATGTACATAAAACTTGTTAATAAGAAATAGGAATATTTTGTAACTAGAAAATGAGTTCTGATGGTATTTTTAACTATTTATAGGTTTACCTGTGACATTTCCTGACGAAGGCGCAATTGGCGCCGAAACGCGCGTCGAAGAATATACTTTTTGCCACTTATGTTCTTTGATTATATTGTATTTTTAATATCAATTATATGAAAGAAAATAATTAAATCATTGTCAATGTACCTTATAAAATTGATGATTTTTAATAAATATATATGTTAATGTGATGTTTATTTTTTATAAATAAAAGATAATATTTTTACCATATATTTTAGTTATACTGAACTCTTTTTCTTATGTGTTTCATTATGTATTAATGCATATTGCCTAGGAATGTTATTTTCAATTGCATAATTGCCCTGTCCTAGGAATTGTATCTCGAGTGTACAGGGGGTCCTTGATACTTTTACAGGATTTTCATGAAACATCCAATCTCAGTTCCAGAAAACTGGCAACAGGCACTTTTGGCTTGTCTGCCTGATCATTGTGACCTGCTGTGGGCAAAAAAGCCTCCTCCCCACACAAAGACTTGCTAATTGTACTGCTCAAAAGACGCAACTCCCTCAAAGGCTCATTGCCGCCTACTGAGGCCCAGGATGGAAGGATGTGCACTAAATGACATGTGTCCTACAGCCGCCCATTTGTCATTCTGTAGATGACAATTAATGGGCCTAATATGTGGCTTGCTTAGTCTACCTCTCACCTGAAGCTGTGAAAGTCTATTGGATAGAAAAATCAGTCCAGGCCTGCTTCAGCCACAGATGAAAGAAAAACAAGCAATGCAATCGGTCTCGCATTTGTTAAAGTTAGAGCTGTTGCCCTTGAAAATAACAATGTTTTTTACTTTTGTTTTTTTATTTGCAGTGGAGTTATTATTTTTGCATAGCATTGGTGCCAAAGGTATTTTCAACGCAAATAGCTCTAACTTTAACACATGCGAGACCTATTAGTACTGCACCCTTCAAAGTTGGAGTTGTTGGCATTATAAATGTTTTTACCTCGCCATGTTGCAGGGTGCAGTACCATATATGGCCAAAAGAGGTCCCATGGGACCTCTTTTGGACACATATAACACTGCACCCTTCAAAGTTGGAGTTGTTGGCATTATAAATGTTTTTTACCTCGCCATGTTGCAGGGTGCAGTACCATAAGTGTCCAAAGAGGTCTCATGGGACCTCTTTTGGCCACATATGGTACTGCACCCTGCATATATATGGTAAATCCACCCTAGCTATAATGCATTGCATGCAAGACAGTACCACAAGTACATTCAAATAGCAATGTCCATATATACGATTAGTAGCTTTGAAATGAGACAAAAGAATTATTATATTAATTGCAGATTAGGTTGCACTCTGTGTGGAGCTGATGAAGGGAAATTTATAGAATGTGAGATGTACTAGTGAGTAAAGTAACCACTGCCAGCCTTGCTTAGGACCAAGTGTGTGTCCTGCCTGAAGCCCTTTAATAAAATTTTGCTCTGAGGCTGTAATTAAAACCTAGGTAGTAACAACACATGTAACAGGGGGTGTCCTCATGGGAGGTGACAAGAAGAGACAAGGCGGTACTAAGGAGGGACTACTAAGCCTATTGACCAGTAAAAAGCCAACATTGACAAAGGACAGGAGCCAATTAAAAATATGGAAGGAAAGTGGGTGGAGCTTTAAGCTCATATCCTGAATACATCATGTCTCGAAGAGACAGTGCAAGCACTGCCTAGGTGAGACCTAATAACAGCCCACTAGCTCTCCTCTTTCACAGACTCCTCGGGCACAGGCCGATTGCCCGCCTTGCAAATCTGACCCTGATAGTACTGACAGTCACCTGCAGCCACAACTTCATGAAGCCCTCTGACCCCACCTAGTGGCCAAAGACAAGATCCTGGCTCAGAAATGGGATATTGGGTTGGATTACAGTTGAACAATTTCGACGCTGCTGATTACCAAACTCAGAGACTCATTGAGTCCAGGTGAGTCACAGCAGGCATGGCCAAATCGTTTTCCCTTCCACATGCTGCCACCGTGCCCAGCCAGACAACTAGTGGTGGTGCTCTGCAACTCGCGTGAGTGACCACTGGACCCTTGAGTGACGATAGGTGTCAGGAGTTATAGTTACCACCGTACGCCACCGGGAGAGCAGTGACATGATGGCTCTCTCAGCTCTCTACCCCCAGCCCGCGCAGCCAGGCAGAGTACACCACAGCACCATCCAGGCAGATATAACTGACTGAGGAGAGCTATGCATTTACCAGCCATGGTCTGTCTGCCTAAGCCCACAATTAGTGCCCGTGTCCACCCAGCTGCACATCCCGGCTGAAGACAGAACTTGAAGACATTCAAGGGGGCATTCCCAAGCCAAGTGTTCAGCACACAGTCGCAGACACACTCTGTAGGCATAGTGTAGGCTGTCAACTAGCCTACACGAGTCACGCACCCTCACTGTCTCTCAGACTGTGTGCAGTTCACCATCTGACAATCCTTACAGCATGTGCTTTAACCTTATTATGGCGCCAAAATTCCACTTGTTGTAGAGACATGCTTTTCTAAATTTATATTTGAGACTAAAACCAAATGCTTAGTGTTAACTGGTTCTACACTGAGAATTAATGTTATGTATGTGCCTTAAGTGATGTGTGGTGATTTCCAGCTCCATGCAGCTTTTTAAAACCCAAGCTGTGCAGTCATCTTAGTAGAGACTGTAGGTTAGTGACTTTCCATTTAGAGTTTTTGCAGCAATTTCAAGATATTTGAGAGATTTTGATTGCTCAAAAGGGTGTAATTTCTGATATTTATCTCTTTGATGCACTTAATCACTTGGTTTTACGTGCGAGAAAGTGTCACACTATGGTTCTGATTATGAGTCTGCCGGTCCACCGAGAGCAGGGGCGGTATTCGACCGTCCAATTACAACTGGGACAGTCGGACCACCATTGTACTACCGCAACTGCCAGGGATCAGAGATCCCTTGCGGTGGTGCGGCGGTCTTGAGGCCGCAATATGCTTGCGAAACCTCCTCCATGAAAACTGTTGCGGAGAGGGAACAAAGCAGCCCCTGCAGGGCCCCATGTTGCCCCTAGGGCATGGGATGCATGCAGGAGGGCACGTCATGCCCCCCCTGTGTGTGCGTACCCCAGTACCTGCACATCATGGACAGCACCAGTCCATGCCATGCAGGTACTGCCTTTGATGCTCCCATTGTGGTGCCTACTTCATAGGCACAACTGTGGATCCGCCTGCCAGTGAATGAAAGAGTCATAATCTGGCGGGCGGTTCGCACACAGGTTTGGCAGTGAGGCAGCGGGTTGGTCCCGGTCCGGCACTACCTAACTCGTAATCAGGCCCTAAGTGTCACACATATATCATCAAATGTCTTTGCACTGAAACCATGGAAATGTCACACTTAAGCAATCTGAAAACTTGACAGCTATGAGGTGATATAAAGCCCAACTATATGTTACCTATTGGAAACATTAGGTCTTGCCAACAGGTTAGGTCGGTCTGTAGTTGAGACCTAAAAATAATTGTGTGGAATTTGCCTGGAGTCATTATCAGACACCTGCTCAGCCAACAGGGTCATTTCCTCAGGAAAAAACAAGCATTGACAGTGCTAATCATTTTGTAATTTATTTTAATTAAAAAGTTTGATGATGCTTCAGTAATGCCCACAGTATCATCAGTAACTGTAGTGCAAGATTTCTTCACATTTAGAACCAGTATAACACTTTAGCAGCAGTGTATGCATCTCTTGTATGTACAGAAAAGGTAAGCACTGCCTTCATACAATACAATACAATACAATGCCTTTGTAAAGCACACAACTTCCTTCGAAGAGGCGCCCTGGCGCTAGCAGAAAGAACGCATACAAGAGACCTAACTATAGATCCTAAATGATGTCAAGACAGGAGTCAAAAGTAGGGTCTTAAGGCTCTTTCTGAAAACAGCTTCAGTCGAGCTACTTTTCAGTCAAAGAAGGAGAGCATTCCACATCTTCGAGGCCAGGAAACCAAATGATCTACCTCCTCTTCTGGCCTTGTGAATGTGTGGGAGTTGGAAAAGTTTAACTTGATTAGATCCCAGCAATCTCACCTGGGCCTGAGGCTTAGAGTGGAGCCTAAGAGAAAGAGGACCTTTGTGGGTATAGGCCCTAAATGGAAAGATTAGTGCCTTAAACTAACTTCTTATCTGCTCCACAATGCCAGAAGTCACAGGTAGGCAACTGCAGTGCTGTTTCTGTACCAAGTGCAAAGTCACACACAGCATTCTGAAGACTTCATTATTAAAATCAGTCCCTGGGTCTGACTCCAGAGAAACCAGGAACACAAACCTGGGCATCAGTTCACACAGCAACAACTTGTCTACAGTGAGACTATCATTCTCCCTATTCGGGTATGCTTCAATCCAACAGGAGAAAATATAAACTATAACCAGAACATAACTCAACCTGTTACATACATGTATCTCAACAAAAGTCCAACTACATTCAGTTAAAGGGACCTCCTGATCGCCCCAGGTGACTCATGGTGACTGAGGTTCATCTCCCTACATTTATCTGCTGGCAGACAATGAGCCTATGACACAGGTTTTCAGCCATTATCCTGAATCAGAGGTTAAACCAGTCTTGTCTGAACAACCTCACCATCGTATCCCTCCCTATGTGTGTGTGACCACAAAAATGTCTAGCCATGTGTGATTACAGAATATCAGGTAACACCAGTCTCCCGTCTCCTGAAACCCAAATCTCATCCTCATTCTTCACACATCGTGCTCTAACTCAGCCTTGCCGTTCAACTTCTGTAACTTCCTCCGGCAATCCCTTCACTTCCTCCCAAGTATCAGCTGCAGTCAACAAAAGAATAAGTCATTCATATTTTCAGATTAATTTGAGTATTCCTCATTAAATGCACAGGACCCATAAGTCGGCGGAACTCTGCGAAGTGACATAAAAACTCTGCGGAGTTCCGCAAGCAGCGGAGTGTGGCACGAACTGCCATTCGCCCTGATCTTCCTGCCGCGCAGGTAGACATTCTACCGGAGTGGCAGCTCCCACTCGCTAACTTACGGTTGGCGAGCGCTAGCTGGGAAAAAACTCTGCTGCGAGCTCCACAGAGTGCGGAGTGCAGCAAACTCCGCTTACGGAGCAGAGTTCACTGCCCAGGCCTACTCATAAGCACTGTAACGGGAAACCGGGAAACCTCATCAGCGTACTGGTTACCACCCATTACATAATCAGTTCAGTTCCTTTGTGCTGTGCATTTAATCACAGCAATCTCTCAGGGCATCTGCCACACTTCAAGTAATCTCATGGCATATTTCCCATTTCTTATAGGAGATCCAGATGACGTCATGAATTGCCTCTGTAATCACAAGTTTCCCAAGTCATGGATAACACCAAAGCCGATTGACTATCAGTAAGAATTATACCTTTCAGTTGGTCTGAAACATAGCAAGCTCTAGTTACAATGACTAATTTAGCCACTGGGCAGACATTACACCACGGAGCCAGGAGGCTTCCACTATGCCTTGAACAGTACAGATAGAATAAGTGGCTCTTAAAGTTCCCTCATCATTTTTTAGGAAAGAGCCATCCACAAATAATACATAATCAGGCTCTGCAAGGCATTTGTGTTTAATATCAGGCCTTGGCTTGGTACATAATTATGTGATTTCGAGACAGTCATGCTCAACCTACCCCTCCTCAGCTTCAGACTCGGGTAAGGGTAACAACATAGCAGGATTTAGGCTATTGCAGCGCTTCAATGTAATATTCTCAGCAGCAAGAATAATCTGCTCATACTTAGTGAGCCGACTAATAATCAAGGCTTGGGTTTTGGTACGAGTGAGCAATAGCTCTACAGACTGAGGAACCCTCACTGTAAGATCATAACCTGTAACTATGTTCTCACTCTGCTAGATGATGACACAGACAGCTGCTTTAAGGCAGCCAGGCAGCCCTGTGACTACAGGGTCAAGCACAGCAAAAAAATAGGCCACAGGTTTTCAAAAATCACTGTGCATTTGAGTAACAATGAGAGAGCACAGCCCTTCCTTACACTGCAAAATAAAGTGAACTCTATAGTGTAATCTGGTATTCCCAGAGCTGGTGCATGGCAGAGCTTTCCTTTCAACTCTGGAAGGCAATCATGCTGTTGTTGTCTCATGGTATCGAACCAGGCACATCCCTGTGTATCAACCTCTGCAGAGGTTCAGCCACTAAGGAAAAGTTGGGTATCCACTGATGGCAGTAGCTCACCATTCTTAGAAACATCCAGACTTCTCTCTGTGGGTTCATTTTTAAAATGGCAAAAAGTCTCCCTTGCAACACCTTCACAACACCGACCTTGCTTCCTTTTCGATAAGATGTCCTAGGTAAAGGATATCTTACTGACAGTACTGTAGTTTACTTGGGGACACTTTGTGTCCATTCTCAGCCACATGATTTAACTGGGCAATGGTGTCTTGTCTGCACGCCTCTTGCGACATCGACACGACCAACAGGTCATCGATGTTTTGGACAACAACTGAATTACAGGGTAATTTCAAAGTCTCTAAATTCCTTTTCAGGATTTGGTTAATGATTGAAGGATTTTCTGTATACCCCTGTGGAACTCGTCACCATGCGACAATTCTATTTTGGAACCGAAACATGATGAGAAACTGGCTCTCTTCCTGCAGCGGAGAAGAATGCTTGACATAAATCAATCACTGTGCGATAGGATGTCCTAGGTAAAGGATATCTTACTGACAGTACTGTAGTTTACTTGGGGACACTTTGTGTCCATTCTCAGCCACATGATTTAACTGGGCAATGGTGTCTTGTCTGCACGCCTCTTGCGACATCGACACGACCAACAGGTCATCGATGTTTTGGATAACAACTGAATTACAGGGTAATTTCAAAGTCTCTAAATTCCTTTTCAGGATTTGGTTAATGATTGAAGGATTTTCTGTATACCCCTGTGGAACTCATCACCATGCGACAATTCTATTTTGGAACCGAAACATGATGAGAAACTGAGGCCCACATGCATCAAAGAAAAAAATTGCAACTCTAAAATAGCGAAAATTAAGGATTCGCTATTTAAGATTCGCTAAACGGAATGCACCAAATAATTCGGTAAATATTTGCGATTCCTTAAAAATCGCTAAAATATTTACCGATTACTTATTTACCGATTCCGTATTTGCGAATTCGCAAATACCGATTCGGTATTTGCGAAAGCGCCAATCGTCTCATGGAGATGACATCATACCAGGAAGTGAATCCCAGATACCACACACCTGTGCAGAGTTAGAGACTGAGGAGGAGGAAGACTGTTGGTGCACAGCCTGGAAAACACATTTCCTAGCAGAATCTGAGACCAACAATTACAATGGACCCAGGAAACAAAAAGCAAAAAGGAGAAGGCAGGAAGAGGAAGATCAAATTCAGTGAGAGGGAACTGGAAATACTCACTGAGGAAGTCGTCCAGAAAAATGACCAGCTGTTTGGGAAACAATCCCTGCATGTTGCAGAGTCAGTCAAGCGGAAGATCTGGCTTGGGATACAAGCCCGGGTCAATTCTGTGGGGGTCACACACCGTGACATCAGCAACTTACAGAAGCGATGGTATGACCTTCGCAGCCGGGCAAAAGAGAGAGTGGCTGAAAGGCTGGCATCTGCAAGAAAAACAGGAGGGGGAACATCCACTCAGCCTGCAAACACCCCAATGGACGACTTGGTGGAATCCACTCTGCAGCCCGAGGCAGTTGTCGGGGTCACGCAGATTGACACCTCAGGACATGCGGGGACCTCCCAAGGTAAGAGCACATCCAAACATATTGCAAAATAATTGTAAGCCAAAGTGCAACAAATGCATACCCTGCGTAGTGTAGCAGGCATGAGTTCAGTCCACCTCTTACTTGCAACCCCCTAATGCATTGTGGGAGTTGTATGCAAACATATGTAATGGCAAAGCATGGAGGGAGTAGCACAGTTCAAATGCAACAGAGTACAGCAAGGCAGTGACAACAGTAGACTTCCTGCATCACAGAAGTTAATTTATTACACCTCTGTGAGCGCAATGTCACAAACATGTGCAAAAAATAGATATATTACATTTTACAAAACAAAATGATCTTGCACTGTTTCCCTCACAGATGCATCACAGGAGAGTGACGTGGCAGACATCCACGATTCACAGGGACATACAGACCAGCAAGATGAGGGACAAGAGATGCCGGCATCCTCGCCCCTACCTGTTCCCACTCAACGCAGGAGAAGAGTACTACCACTGCCCGATTTGGATAGTGAGGAGGACACACAAACAGGAGCAGACCCACAGGGCACTGCCCATACACCCCCACCCCCACCACCAGAGGTAACAATACCACCACGTCACAGTCCGTTCCGCAGGCGAAGGCCAAGTCCATTTCTGAGGTCTGCTGTGGACGATGGTGAAGCTGCCTGCAGTGTGCTTGAGACCAAGATGTTGAGGGTCCAGCGCCTGCAACAGAAGAACATGCGACTCATGCAGGCGCAATTGGGAACAATGGCCACACACATGGGTGGGATTCGTGACTGCATGAAGGAGCAGACGACTGCACTCGTTGAGGGGTTCAGGGCACACGGTGACAAACTTGACCGTGTTGCAACAGCCATTGAACAGATGTGCAGTGTCATGCAGGCTGAGCATATCTCCAATACCAGGAGGCAACAACATTCTATGGGGCGCATGCGCGGATACACCAGGGCCATCAACAGGCTGAGTTCTACGACAGCTCAGCTATACAGGCGTGCAGTCGCCATGCAGATCGAGATGACCCACTGCTGTGGGGATGTGGCCAGGGGCCTAATCCAGGTCACCACTGCTGTGGAAGGGCTGCAGACAGCAGCAGCCAGTGGGAACCTCATGCATGGAGGGGGAGAGTGAGGAGGCCTCCAGCCTTAGCAGCCTACTGGTGCCTGTGGCACATAGCAGGAGGCGCAGTAGCAGGAGTCAGGCAGTCACAGAAGACACCATGTCAGATGCAGCTGGGCCTACTACAAGGGCCACAGGGGGCGTCACAGGAAGCGTTAGACATTTGGACATACAAACAATCTGGTGATGTAACCAGATATGTGTTACCTATACACACTGCAGTTGCAGTCCCAAGGCAATGAAATGTAATTGCCTGTACATGGTATGTGTGCATTAACACATACACACAACTGTCACATTAAACCTTTAACCAAATTCTGTGTTGTCATGTGCTTACTCACCTTAGAAGTAATGTTGCGTGATTTCTGCTCTTCTATGTCTGCCCTCTGCTGCATGTGGTCCGCCTGCTGCATGGGGTGGTTGTATCGACTGTATGTCCTGTTCTGGCTCGCTGTCAGAGTCCACCAAGGGGATGCCTCTATGAAATTTGTACTTGTAAAGCGCACTGCTACCCCAGCTGGGGTTTCCTGGCGCTGTACGCATACCGCTGTGGAACCCTTCCTGGCTTTTCCCTGTGAAATGTCCACTCCTGGGCACCCCCAAGGTGAAGACAGGCATCCCAGCGCTGGTGGGGCCGTTGTGGAGATTAAGCAAGCTATTGCCCAGAGTTGCAGAGTGGGACCCATGAGTAGAATAGGCACCGAGGCGAGAATTATCAGGTCCGAGGAAGTTGAGCCCAAGACCCGCCGAGGCGGGAATTGAACCCTGGTCCCGGGCCAGATCTCTGCATCAGGGTCTGCCGCTCTAACCATTGAGCCACACTTCTCCTCTATTGGTGGCTATGTTGTGCAACATAGCGCACGTTGCCACAATCTTACAGCATTTCCCAGGACTGTACTGTAATGCCCCACCGCTCTTGTGTATGATGCGGAATCGTGATTTGAGTACCCCAAATGTCCTTTCAATAACATTGCGCGTCGCAATGTGCGCACGATTGTAACGTCGCTCCCTTTGAGTGGCAGGATTCAGGTATGGGGTGAGGATGTAAGACCTCAGAGGGTATGCGCTATCACCTACAGGATGTGAGACACCAACATACATTAGTCACTGCAATGCATTGATTTACCCAGTAGATATCCTTCTCCGAACTCCCCGCAAGTAGACGTCTGTGTATTCCACTGTGCCGGAAGATGTATGCGTCATGGGCACTGCCAGGGTAACTTGCCACAATGTCAGTGATTAGTGTTTTTGAGTTGCATGTTACCTGTATGTTCAGTGAGTGGTAAGATTTCCGGTTGCGGTAGACATACTCATTCACTGCAGGGGGACATATGGGTACATGCGTCCCATCGATACAACCAATCACATGCAGGAACTGTGCAACCTGATAGAAATCTAATTTGGTTTGCATCAAATCCTGTGGTGTGGTGGGGAACCTGATGTGGTTGTGTATCCTCTGCAACATGGCATTTAGGAAACTGTTAAAAAAACGGGATATGGCACTTTGGGAGACCCCGCCAGCTGCTGCAATTACTCCCTGGAAGGACCCTGAAGCTAGGAGATGCAGGGAACACAGGACCTGCACATGGGTGGGTATGGCATGTGTCCTGCGGGTCTGCCGCTGCAGTATAGGGTCTAACTCAGCAATTAGAGCCAAGATAGCTGCAGCATTCAGCCTATATTTATCATAGATCTCCTCCTCCGTCTGCCCTAGCAATGTGACGCGCACTCTAAAGATTCTCTCCTGGATCCTCCTTCTCCTCTGTGCGGCTGCTCTCAGCCTCATCCTCCTCGCCACAACGTAGAGCGCTGCCATGGTGGGTCTGTGGGATGCATTCTGGGACTGTTTAAGTAGTTTGCTGATGATTTACACCTGTTTTTGATTATGTGTGATTTTTACCACCTGATGTGATGTCTTCTAGTTTAAGGAATGCAAATTGCGAATTTAGGCTGGTTCTGTATTAGCGAAAACTTGATGCATCGCATTTTGCGATTTCTTAATTGCGCTTCCTAAAATAGAGATTCGGTATTACCGATTCTGTATTTTATGAAGCGCTAAAATTGCGAGTACTACTATTTCTTGCGGTTTCACTTAATGCATCTGAACTAGCTAATTTGCGATCAGTAAAGGCTTTTTTACCGATTCGCAATTTTTCCGGGCGCAAATTAGCTTGATGCATGTGGGCCTGAGTCTCTTCCTGCAGCGGAGAAGAATGCTTGACATAAATCAATCACTGTGCACCACTCAGCTTCACAAGGGATCTGAAACCATATCACAGCAAGAACTGCAAGGACCCTTTTTTCTCAGTGATCTTGTTCCATTTATTAAGCCAAACTCGTGTGCATTCTAACATTTATGGCATATAATGACCTGGCGTACCTTCTGGTGGAGCTTCCTTGCCCTCTCAGATGGGAACTCGCACATCAATCCTCACCAAATCTCTTAAAGCCCTAAAACATTTCTTTTTTATGGTGATTTCAACATTCAAAGGTAAGCAATTAGTGTTGAAGAAGCACTAACTTTTACCACATCAAAATGTAATACATATCAACACGATTGTCCAATTTCAGCTTGGCAACTGATGATGCAACAACCTACACCAACCGACCGATAGCAGCATAGCACCTTCTGACATCGCCTGCAGCTCCTTCCTGCAGCTCACCCTCCTTTACAATTTCGTTCACACAGCGACTTGTTCAAAAACGCTAAAGCAAGCACATGTAGCAAAATAATTTGTGTCTGTTTACTAAAGAAATTCAAAGGTATCACTCACACAAAGAGGTTACACAGGAAATAATGATTTCCAGTGTTGGCACACACTCAAGTGAAATCTCAGCTAGCAGGAAATCTCCTAACTAATGTGGTATCTACTCTGTGCAACAGAATCAACTTCACTATTAGTACACTTCCAAAAATCCGTTACAGTGCCTACCTTAATTGTGCTGTTGATTGTACCTCACGACTGATACCACAAACCATATTAGACAAGTTAAACAACAAAATACTTCTTATCTATCCGAGGATCTTGGACTGCAACTAGGTCTATAACAACTTCAACATTGCAACATTAAGTGCATACTTCTTCACCCAATCAGCCCAAATACTTCACTATAATACAAGACACGATATTGACTCAAAACCGCAAGCTTGGCATAGATAAATTGCAATGTACTACCCTATTCATACTCACTCCTCAGCCATGGCATTCGCCTTCAGAACTGCCAAAACACCGCCGATCTTCCAAATTAGGCCATGGATTTTAGGGGCATGGACTGGACTTGAGCATGCTCTAGATATTCTCTAGAGTATTTTTGCTTCCTACACCTCAATGACAAACCATCCTCGTCGCTACCTCTTGATAGAGTGGGGTTTCTTGTATCTCAATCTTTTTCTAAAATCAAACAAAATCCCTCACTGGTAGTTTGAACCTTTGATAATTGACATGAAGTGAAATAAAGTAGCTAACATCAGAAATACATTGTATGTACAGGGAAACAAATATGGCTTCAGAAAACCACAGAGATGATGGTGTCCAAACCAGATCTATGGTTTGATAAAAAAGAGTCAGAGTATTCAAGTATGAAGCTTAATACTCTGGGCAGGGGAAACAGCAGAGTCAAGTCGAGAAGAGGTCTTCTCTCAGCAAAGTCATGATATTGTTTGATCTTCTATTCTAAGAGCACACAATTAAAGAAGTTTCCAGTAAGCTTCTCCCTATCACCTTCCACCAAACAAACCAATCAAAAGATTGGGGAGCAGGTAGACTCCCTAGTTTCACAGCTTCCATCAAAGGAGTAATCCTCTGGGAGACCTTTGAGTATAACATCAATCTAGTCCACCTCGTATAAGATTGAATCTCCCGCTATCTTAGTCTCCATATCTGAGGCCAAAAGTTAATTAAAGTATTAGTGGTCTGCTGGTCTAACACATTGCACATATTCTAAGCTAAGGAGGATATAGATCAGATACCTGCAGAAAAGCAAACAAGACACTAGCAAAACATTTAGAAAATGTAACGTGCACTAAGGCCTGGTTACAAATTAGACCAACACTAGATTTAAACCAGTTCTAAATGAATACAGTTAGCATAAGTGGTTATGTTAAATGCAATTTTTAAGCAGGCATGCATTTCTTTCAATATGATTACATTTATTATAATTCAGGTAAAGATATGAGTGGATCTCACTAAAAGGAGTATACAGCTACTTACTACAAATGAATTACAAAATGCACACATTTGATACAGTTGAACACACATTGAATATATAAGTTGCATATAAAAAGGGTTGGGCACTATATTATGCTACTCCATATACAAGAAACCTCTGTCCTTTTTAGAGTATGTCTCCACCAGGTGGAGAGCGTGATATTGTATTGTTTGATTGGATACATGATTTGCACATAGCATATGGATGGGGTGTCATTTGTGCATTATTTGGACTCATTTTAACAGAGAATTATCCAGAGGTGTAGCTTTCAACAGTGCAGCTGGTGCAGTGGCACTAGGGCCCAGCAGCTTGAGGTGCACTCACATGGCAAGTATGGTTGTCTTTTACTACCCACCAGGAGTTTAGGGGTCCATTTTCCTTTCTTGTATTAGTGTCCAATTTGACTTTGCTACACCACTGAAATTATCATTTCAAGCTGTTTACTTGTGGTCTTCTCCTTCTTAATTCTGCTTGTTATTACAGGTCCTGGTCTGGCATTCATTGCTTATCCACTAGCTGTCTCCATGATGCCTTTCTCACCACTTTGGGCCTGTTTCTTTTTCTGATGATTATTTTCCTGGGATTGGATAGCGAGGTGAGTTCTTGCCACCAATAAGAAAACAGCATACTAATGTAAATTTCACTTCCACGTCCAGACACACATAGGCATTGGCCATAGACTAGACACAACATTTATTTTCTGATTAAATTAGGAGCTGGAACTACAAATGATGGCGGTCCTGCAGCACCTCCATTCACCATGGTTATTGGTTTTCTTATATTGGAGAAAATCATGATTTCAGCAATATCACTCTATGAAAGGATTCAGCACCAATGCACACAAGAAGACCTAAACTAAATATGGACATAGCAGTATCAGTGATAAGAAGGTTTCCTAAGACATTATAGGTCAAACACTTTGCACTCCTGAGTGATGGTATTAAATATAACCCACACACATCATCCTCCAGTTAACCACTGATCTGCAATAGTAGTTGATGTATGCTCTAAAACCTATTATGTCAGCTAATGAATATTGTTGGACCAGGCTCCTCCTGCAGGGTCAACCCGGATTTTTGCCTTCCTTGATAAACCAATTTTTTTGGCTTTGAAGACTCTTTACATTTTACTCCTGTGAACCAGTGTTCTCTCCCTTAAACATGGTAAAACTGGCCTACTCCTGATTGGTACATTTAATTTACTTGTAAATGGCACTAGATGTACCCAGGGCTGATAAGGAAAATGCTACTAGTGGGCTGCAACAAATTTTTCCACCCACTAAAGGAGCTCTGTAAGACATGTCCCATGCCTGCCACTGCAGCATGTAGTGCGGTTTTAAACTGCCATTTCAACATAGCAAAATACATCTTTTGCCAGGCTTAAAGCTTCCTTTTTAATACTTTTAAGTCACCCTAATGTAAGCCCTAACTAATCCTAGAGCAGAGTGCATGGTATTCAAAAAGCAAGACGTGTATTTTAGTTTTACATGTCCTGATAGTGAAAAACTCCTAACTTTGTTTTTCTCTGTTGCAAGGCTATATTTCCCATAGCAATGGCTACCCTATCACACTTAATAACTAATACCTTCAGTTTGGGAACAGATAAAGAAATACTTTTTGCACTGAAATAAATTGTAATGTGAAATGCCCTTTAATGGTAAAGTTGTATTTTAAGTTACTATTTTGAAAACACAATTTTTAGAAAGTTGCCTATTGTGCTAACACCAAATGTGTCTTTCTGCCAGTGTCACCTGACTGTGAATGGAACTTCTGTGGTGTTTTGTGTATTCCTTCAAGCCATGGGCACAAAAGGGCCTTTGGTGTGGGGCAGGGTGTTGCTCTCCTGAGCAGGGTGTCCTAGGGGGTCATAGCCAGCTCTCCCTTTGATTTGCAAACATAGCTTCAGGAATTGTCTAACCCCTTCCACACTTCTACGGACTGCCTGTTGTGCTGCTTACAAATGTAGCTAACACCTAGATCTGCCTGCTCTTTGTTACCCTAGACAGTATTGAGTCAAACCCAGGAAAGAGGGAAGGTCAGACAAAAGGGGCAACCCCAACCACAGACTGACACTGAGGGTAAAAGTGGCACCTTCAGAACCTCTCATCAAAACACTCCTGGCCCTGTGGAAGAATCACAAGAAGCACTGCAATACTGAGTAATCCCACCATGATCAACAAGGTCAGGGGCCTAGCTTACTATTGGACATGGGGTCAGATCATCATGCCAAGAACAGCGAAGCCAGAAAGGCGACACCCAGCCGAGGCCAATGACAGCTGTTAGTGCCAGGAACCCCACCTTTAGCTCCCAACTGACAGGTGAAGGGGCCAACTTTCATGTTTCTTGGGGTTATGGTTGCCTGTCTGCTGCTTTAGAGTGGAGAGTTACTACCTCCTGTAGCAAACACCATTCTTCTACTCTCTTTTCTATCAGCTGAGGAGCCACCATCTCAAGCTGAACAGTTGCCTGAGGGATCAGGACTTCTTGTGGGGCAGGAAGGGCTTTACCGGTGCCAACTTTAGGGTTCTCCCCTACTGGTGTAAAATATTCTTGGCTCACTGGAACTGTGGCTAACAGTTGCCCACCTTTCCTACATTTTCTCTTCTTCTTTCTCTTTTGGGGCTTACCTGCACTAGCTACAGGTTCAGCCCTCCCAGATCCTTGGGTGTGAGGACTGGCACTGGACCAGTCCCTCACATTGACTCACTTCAACCTCTGGGTTGTCATTTCCAAGGATACAGTCAAGGGAGAGGTCTTGGCTGCCTACCACCCTTCTCCAACTAAGGGACTAGCTATTTCTAGGGCACTACAGCCACAGGCCTAACAGTGACCTACCCTGGGATACCCCTTACTCTTCTTGTCTCACCTGGGATATACTGGTTTGAGAGTACCAACCTGTCACGCACAACTGTGTGACTGGAGCAGGTATTTCTCTGGGCAGTGGCTGGGATTCCATTCACCAGTAGGTGGTGGAAGTGTTTATTTCCCTCTGCAATCTCTAACTCACCTTTTGAGCCCACTTTCCAGTTGAAGGCTAGTAGGATTTCTTCAGCTGAGAAACCACCCTACATTGCATTAGGGGTTTGGCTTCTAGGGCAGCAGGGGTCCTTGGATAGGTGCCCTGTCTTGTTACAGTTGAGGTACCAAGCCTTCTTGTGGTCCCAGTTCTTATCATGGTACCCATTTTTATTTTGTGGAGTGTCTCTGTGCCCACCCTCCTGCACAGGGTTTTGGGGGCCTACAAGGAACTCCTTACTTTTATCTTTTTGAGAGTGGCCCACTTTTTCTTCTGGGGGGTCTTTTTGGCCTCATTCTTTTAGTCAACCCCACCATATCTACTTTTGGACACTCTGGTTCTTACCCAATGATCCGCCTTCTTCCCCAACTCTTGGGGACAGACTGGCCCCAGGTTTACTAGGTATTGATGCAACTTTTCCTGCACACAATTATTTAAAAGATGTTCTATCATTATCAAATTATAAAGCCCATCATAATCGTGCATATTGTTACCTTCTAACCAACCTCCTAGTAATTTCAATGAGTAGTCTACAAAATCTACCCAGGTCTGGCCCCAGGGTTTTTAAACCTCCCTGAACCTGATCCTATACTCCTCAGTGGTGAATACAAAGCCCTCAATTAGGGTACCCTTCATGAGGTCATAAGATTCAGCTTCTTTCTGAGAGAGTAACAGGCGAACATTTAACACAGGATAGACTTCCTCAGCTTCCTGTGGACCTGTCTGGGAAGACAGGCTCTCTCTACCACAATGAACCACTTTTTGATACCATCACCCTCAAAGTATTTTGAAACAATTCCTTTTGGATTTTAGGGTCAAAAGATTGACTTCACTCCCTATTTATTATTGTGCTGCTACCAGAGATGGGTCCTAGGCCCATCTCGGCTCTTTCTTTACTATGGCCAGGAGTTTAGCCTCTAAGGCTATCCTCTTGGCCAGTTTCTGAAGATCTGCATCTTTAGTGTCTAACTCCTGTAGGACACTGCTAAGGTCGCGTCCAGTGGTGTTGATATCTGAGAGAGTAGTGAGGGACCTAGAGCCCTCCTCCTCCACCTCTTGGGATTTATTATACTCTTACCCATTGGGGAAGTTTTACTTGCCAGGGCCTTGTCATTCTCTGCCAGCAACTGCTGCAGACGGGTCTTTGTGGGTTTAGGGCCCATGGCAAGTTTCCATGCATTGCACAGCTCTTTGAGTTGTGGAACTTTCAGATGTGCATAGGGACCAGGTTGAGCTTCTGGGAGGTCCCTGGTGTCTCAAACATGATATTTAAAGTAGTTGAGCACTTATTAGCAACTTACAAAAAAATGCTAATGATTGCTAAGGACCTAACTACTTTACAGACTTTTAATTTCTACACAGTGCAGGACTTAAACAAGGCCCTAATACTAGTTTAAAGTAAGTTTAGAGAAAAAAAACAGTAATTGGAAAAATATTTTAGCTAAAGACCATTTTGGATTTCCTCTTGTGAAATCACTTATCAATCAAGTGGTACAGCAAACGTCAAGCCTTGTACCCCACCGCTACACCACCTATGTAGAAAGCTGACTCTTTATGTGATATACCAATAATGGGTTATATCATGCACAGAGTCCAGAAATTCCCCAGAAGTGTGAAGGGCTTCAATGCAAACTCAAAGAGCTCCATTTCTGGTAGAGTGGTCGAGCAGCCTTGGAACTAACACAGAGGAGTGTTAAACATGTGTTATACACACAGTGAATAATAAATGACACACAACTCAAAAAGGAGATCCACACCAATTTTAAAAAAATATGCTTCTTTCTAGGTTTATTTTAAGACCAAGATCTATGTTCAAAGCCGAGAATGTTTTTCATAAGAAATATATTTCACTTTAAAAAGTGTACACTTAGTGCAATTTTCAGTTCAGCAATGTTAACCTATGGGAGTAAAACAAGAATGCAGTTTTGTAGGTAAGTACATAGCTTACAAATCCAGTTTTCAGGGTTCCTGGTCAAAACAAGGCAAGGTTCAAGTTAGCACCAAGACTGCACCACCAGCGGAACAGGGGCGGCCGGCTGCAGATGTCAAATTCTGAGTCGGGGGCCCAATGTTAACCAACGGAGACTGGGTGTGATCAAAGATGCGCTGTTTACAGATAAGTAAAAGCGGTATTAGGGGTCAATCTCTCATAGTTTAGGCAAGCATTGGAGGGGCCACAGGACAGCACCAAACATGCACACTCAGTGGCTCAGGGGCAGCAGGGTGCAGAGTGCCAACACAGTGCCGGGTGTCCAGTGCAAGCCAATGGCGCAGATCGGTTTCAGAAAAAGGCGACAGGGTCTGGCCAGGAGGCCGGACGAAGAAAACTAACAACCACCCAGGTAAATACTGATGCTTGGGGACATAGGGCCACTGTTGGTTGAGCTCCACATGGCCCAGGGGCTTTGGGTGCAGGGGTGGCCTTTGACATCGGACAAAGCTTACCCGAGCAATTCACAGTTAGGGGGGTCTTTGGGTTGAGGCTGCAAGCGTTGCTGTCATGCCAGGAGGGGTCAACCCTCGATGGACTTGGGCTCAGTACCACTTGGGAACCTTCTAAGGACCAGTGGGTCATGTGGACTCGGGCCGGATGCGCCAGGTGCAGTGGTGGGACTGGTGGTCAGGTATTGCAGTTCCACAGGGCTCAAACGTTCTTGGTTTCTTGTGAACAGGTCCGCCGTCCTCGGGATTTCTTGATCTTTATTGAAGTCAGGCGTTCCTCCCAGGGTTTTGGAGGTCACTGAGCCTGCAGGACAAGTCTACTTTTGTAGCAGGGCGAATAGCAGCAGACAGGTTGGCAGGGAAGGCGCCAAGTCAGTCACTGGCCCTTCTTCTTTCTTGCTGTTGCGGCTCTTCGGCATCTGGTCTTTGTAGGTCATCAGGAATCTCAAATTGAGGGTCTGGGGATGCCACCTAAATACTAGATTTAGGGGTGTTACAGGGAAGAGACAGGTAGGGACCAATGTGTCCCTTACCTGGGATATCTACACCCTCTATTATGCCACCCTCCTGTGGGAGGGGGGCATAGTCCTAGCCCTGATTGGATAAGTCCCACGATCTTTAAGATGGTGGGCACTGACAAATGTGCTACACTTTGCCTCCAGCACCTGAGGGATGCAGTTGGCAAAGGGGGCACACCTCCCATTCTCACTTAGTTATCCTGCTGGTTCAAACCCCCACCAAAAGTGGGGGTTTGAACCGAGGTTGCATTATGAAGGTGGCAAGGCCTTTGAAGTGTCCCTCTCGTGCACTCTGCCTGCCTGGGGGAGGAGGTGTGACACCTCTGCCCAGGATGAGCTTTGTTTCTGGCTCAGAGAGCAACGGCTCTCACCCCATGGGTCCAGAAACATGTCTGGTGGTGGCAGGCTGCCTAAAGCTAGTCAGAGCCCACACCAGGGTTGGTAGGCTTTCAGGGGGTACCTCTGAGGTGCCCTCTAGGTACATGTTATAATAAATCCAACACTGGCATCAGTGTGAGTTTATTAAGAGGAGTTGTTTGGTACCAAACATTCCTGGGTTCAGTGAAGCCATCATAGTGTTGGGGAATTCGAGATGTCGGGTTTCTAGCAAAAGTGCTCTCTATGGCTTCCCTGGCACTTACAATATTAAGTATAGATTTAAATATTGTAGGGGCGGGGGCACCAGTGAGCCGAAGGACAAGATGGCCGCAGTTGCGTAAGGTTCCTGCCATCCAGGGTAACAATTCATCATAATCCTTCCCCAGATTGCCTCTAATCATCCCCTTCTAACAAGGCAGAGACCCGCAGACATTTATGAACCCCTGTGGCTGTCTAAGCTGTGAGACAAAGTGATCTGTGTGGCTGAGGAAGGAGGAGAGGCCTACAGACCCCGGCCCGACTGCCCTTCCTGGGCTGTGAGGATGGAGGAGATTGAGCGGCATTCAGCAACTGCCTGGTAATAAACGCCGATTGACTGGCCTAGTGGGTGACGGACTGCAAAGCCAGGTCGCTGTGCCCGACCCTACTGAAGGGTGGTGCCCCGGGCCCTTTGCAATCGGGCCGGCCTCCTCACTCTGGTGGGGAATCCCCTGGTCTGGGCTGTGTTGAAGACATCAAGGTGGGGTTCCGGGCTGCTTCCTGGTGGGGGATCACACCATGTAAGATGATCCACCGGCGGATCAGGTGGCCAGAGAGTCCAAGTCTCCTGCTCACAATGAAAACTAGCCTCACACCCATTGAAGCCAAAATGGACTCTATGCACGCATGGATTTCATCACTCAAAAACAGGAGAAACAGAAAGGATGAATTGGGGAGGCAGAACAAAGAATGTCAGACCTAAAGGATACCTCCTCACAAAGAAGCAAACAGCTCCTAAACATGGAGTGCATCCTGAAGGTTATCTCTGCAAAAAATTAGGATTTGGAGGCGCGCACAAGCAGAAATAACATACGGATGTCAGGAGTGCCTGAATCAGCAAATATAGGGAGAATGGAGGACTTTGTAGAAAGAATGCTAACCACGCTTTTTGATTCCGCTGCCATCTCCAAACAGCTGGTGGCGGAGAGGGCCCACCGCTCTCTGACAGCCCGCCCCCCACCCCCGGGAACCGCGCCAAGACCTATCATAGCTCGCCTCTTAAATTATCGAGATCGCGATACTACTCTCCAGCTGGCTAGAGAGCAATGCTCACTCAACTTCGAAGGCAACACAATTGCACAATTTCACAATGGCAGTCCAGGAGGCCAGGAAAAAAGTCTTGCCGGTAAAGAAAAAGCTGCAACAAGCCAGCATAGATTATGCAATACTGTATCCAGCGTGGCTTTGTCTTAATCATCAAGGGAAAAAATATATTGCTTCAAATCCAAAACAGGTGCAAGATTTCCTGCAGCATGTCAGTTGGTAATCCCCTCAAGGGGCAGGGGATATGCAACGGAGCAGATAAATCCTGCCCACTTTGGAGCAGGGATGAACAGACTACAGGCCCTTCTATACGTGCAACTAAGCGTCCTTGGTTCGACTTCGTCAGGGCTGTGGCTGTGGCTGCGGATGGGCTCCCAACACAACTTCATTTGATTCAGCATGTCATCCACATGTCCCATGAGCAAGCGCAGGGATTCTTAGGGCAACGTGCTAATAAAAAAGCCTCACCTACTTAACTGTAATTCACAGAGACTGTCTGGGGCCTCTAAAGCATGCCCTGGACACTCTTGTTGACTTGAAGGGGGACTGCCATGTTCTTGGTGTTACCCTGGAGGGATACCCCTGTTGTGGTTCACTGCATTTTGTCTATCTCTTTTTTATCTCTTTTCGCCTATTTCTTGCTTACCTGGTTTATTCTTCCCTCCTTACAACTGAACCTTTTTTCACAATGTCACTTCCTTGACCTATTCTCACTCTTTTGTCACCTGCTTTTAGTGTGGGATTCTTTGCAGATTCTTTCTTGAACTGCACTACTGTAATTTCAAAAGACATCTTAGATCTATGCTATAGTAGTTATGCGGTTGTTGTTCTGGCCTTTTCCAGGGGACGGCATTTTGTTCCTGGTGGGATTAGGCTGCCGGAGTGGGTGGGGGGTGCGTGGGCTTTTGGGGTGGAAACTTTCATTGTGCATTTCTGGGCTTGGTGCATGTATCATACTACATCGTGTCCATATGAAAGACGGTTTTGTGCGGATAGACTCTGGTTGACAAGAGCTCTCATGTTAACTGCACAAACAACATTGACAAGCATGACTCGAATACACAACCTAGTTGTAACTTCTTGACATGGAATGTGAGGGGGCTGTGAGACTTCTGGAAACGCAGACATATTCTGGCATATCTAGATAGGCATCAAATTCAGATTGCAATGCTGCAGGAAACCCATATGGGTCCTGCTTCGAATGCTACCTTTGCATCCAGATGGGCGGCGCATAGATGTTTGTCGCGATACTCCACATATCTGAGAGGTACGGCAATATTAGTGAGAAAGAATACACCTTATATCCCAGAGGGTGATTTGATAGACCCACAAGGAAGATACTGCTTGATATTGGGCTAGATTGGCTGGGCACTCTGACACTTTAGTAAACTGCTACTGTCCCAATGCAGACGATGCTGAATTCTTTACTAAGCTTTGGAGGCTTGTGCTGAATGTCGGCTCCACATATATTCTTTGGGGTGGGGATTTCAATACGGTATTAGAACCCAGCATGGATAGATCACATTCCCAATTTCACCACTTTACCAGCTCGCTGCAACATATACATACTATTATGACTGCACACCAATTACTAGATGCATGGAGGTCTATACATCCACAGAGCATGGAGGGAACATTTTATTCGGCAGAACATTCCACCTGGTCAAGGCTGGATTATTGGCTTATATCCAGAGGACTCTGCACCTGCCAACACGGGCCTCCCACCGAGCCAGTACATATTCTGACCACTCCCTGGTACTATATAGCTGACCCCTCCGACTGGTCTCCAGATTAATAGGTCCTGGAGACTCTACCCCACAACCCTCTTAGATACTGTTTGCAGGGAGGAACTGCCCACAACACAGGCTCAGTCCCCTTGCTCTCTACGGTATGGGAGGCTTTCAAGGTTACAGTCCACGGAATCTGCATAGCGAAAAGGGGAGGTATCTTACGGGACATTCGAAACACACTTCATAAACTAGAGACTGAGATTAAATTTCTGGAAGCAGAAAGGGATAGGCCGCACACGGGGGACTCAAAGGCTAAACTCAAGGATGCACTCACTGAGTACTAAGCCACAGCAGAGCAGGAGTGTCTCTTTCGTAGCAAATATTTTCAGGCACGTACTTAGGGAGAGGGTGAATGTCCAGGGAAGGCATTGGCTGAACTAATACGTCAGCCCCAGTTCTCCAATTATGTCCTGGAAATCACAGATGCGGCAGTACACTCTACAAGGACACCAATGACATTTTACAAATCTTTCTGTCAATCAATTCCAAATGGTATACCACACGTAGGGCATGCCCTCTAGAAATTCCCTCATACCTGGATGAAGTGGCTCTGGGGTGGCTAATCAGGGCGCAGCAGGACTTCCTCTCTGCCGACTTCAAGGCAGACGAGATCAAAACTGCCATAATGCAACTGAACTCCATTCTCTCCCCCAGGCTGGCCGGCCTGCCGGCGGATTTCTATAAATCCTATGTCGGAACGCTGGATTATATCTCTATTGAAACCTAATAAACCGGTGGACGCTTGTGAATCCTATCGCCCCCTCTCACTTATAAATTGCGATGTAAAGATTTTGGCTGAAATCCTAGCTAATCATTTGAGCCTATTGATGGAATCTTTGGTCCTGCTGCATCAGTCCGGAATAATTCCAGGAAAAGCTACATCTCATATCCTGTGCACCCTCTTTGCGGTACTCCAGGATATTGACCCAGATTTGAAAAAAGTGGCAGTCTAATGGATGCCACAAAAGCTTTCAACTCCCTGGAATGGGATTACCTCCTTGGGGTGCTCTCAGAATAGGTTTCCCCACCTCCTATCTCTTGTGGATTGCCATACTATATAATCAACCACAGGCCAGGGTACAGATTAACGGGACAAACGCTCCCCTTTTTGCCATTTTATGGGGAACAAGGCAGGGTTACCCAGTGTCGCCCATGTTGTTTGCACTTGTCATGGAATCCTTGGTGGCCAAGCTTCGACAGCATAATAGAGACTATGCAGTCTGCTACCCCACCAGGCACCTGGTGGTATCGCTTTACGCCGATGATATAACACTTTATGTTCCGAAGCCACAGATTAGCCTTAATCCTATCATACAGGAGTTTATTGCATATGGCAAGAAATTGGGCATTTATATTAACTAGGGAAAGTCTCAAGTCTTTCCCCACACTCCCACAAAAGGCACACCTTTGTTGACACTTTAAGATGGTGCACGTCAGATGAGACAAGAACAAACTAATTGGCGCTAAATATGGCAGGATATTAGACACACTGATAGATTCCATCATGCGCTGGATATCCATGCCCGTGTCATTGGCGGGCTGTATTGCCCTGATGAAGATGATTATCTTACCTAAACTGCTCTACCTCTTTCTCAATATTCCATATATGCCTGGCCGCATTGTTTAAAAACTCGTACTAACATTTCATTAGACTACCATGTGGAAGTAAACAGCCCAGATTGAAATGGGACTTACTCACACAGCCATTTTCCAGGGGTCTATTTGAAGCACCTGACATAGAGCTATATTTCCTATGTGCCAAAGCCCACTTTGCAGCATACTGGTTTCGCCCTCCACCTTTTATACCACACCTGGCTATTGAACAATGGAAAATGGGCCAGTCCCTACTACAGCCTTTCTGGGAGCAAAATCACCCCATAGAGAACAGCTGGATTCCATGTCTGCAGCTTGGCAGGAGATAGACAAGAAACTGAAGAAGCCACTCTTCTACTCTCCACTGCTTCCAATATTCTACTATCATCGACTTCCTGTAAGGCATGAGATGGCCTGTCAGAATATTTTACTCCGATTGGGCAGGACCACATGGGGAGATATGTATGAGTGGGGCACATTTATATGTCAGGACTCTTTAATGAGGAGGTACCCACACCGCTGGAGGTACTTTTGTACATCAGATTACAACGCACTATTAGAGAGATCACTCCCACCTTCCCCCAGGAGCCCTGGACATTGACCACTCTGCATGCACTATTACAGTCTACACGCCCCAAGCATATGGTCTCCCTGCTATATCACAATTCACAGCTGGAGCGCGTTGAGGTCCAGGGGGAGCCCAGGATGGAAGAAGTGGGGACAGGTAAGAAATGGCTTTACTGCTGACCGGCAGACTAGCCAGATCACAGCCAGCAGCCGGCTCCGTATTATACATTTTAAATTCCCGCATTGATTTTATTATACTCCTGCCTGACTGCAAAAATACCAACTATGCCCTACAGAAACATGTGATTGATGTAGATCGAAGGGGCCAGCTTTCTTCACCTGCCCTGGGACTGCAAGCCGGTACAAGACTATTGGAAACAAATATCTGATGCCTGGACTCAGATGGCAGGGATACATACAGCTCTCACCCAATTGACGGATCTACTTGGATACACCGTAACAATTTAGCAATCATTGCTGAAGTTTTATTCTCTAGGACTGCTGCTAGCAAAGCGAAGGGTGGCGTGAAGGTGGGGAAGGGGAAGAGCCCCCAAATATTAAGGAGTGGCTGCAAGATTTGATTTACTGTCCAATCAGATGTGTACCTATGCGGAAGTCTTGCCCATGTCCTCATGACCCAGGGACATCTTGGACCCTTTGCAATCTTATCTACTTAATGTGCCAAGCATGCCAAGGGATAGGATGACAATCTGACCTCACTGCTCCATGGCCCGATCATAGTTTACTTGTTATTCTATCTGGATGTCAATGTATGGGGTGCTTGAAAGGTAATCATTTTTTTATGTCAACTTGAATTGTGATCATTGAGAGGACGCGGAATAGAAGCAGACATTTGCTACTCATGTGAATTGAACATACAGCTGTAAAGGTGTCAATGCATATGTACCACATAATGCACCAGTTATGTAAGTGCTGATGGTACGTTTCTACATATTGAATATGTTTAATAAAAAAGTTTAATATATATATATATTGTAGGGGCATATCTGCTCATGCAGATATGCCCCCACCTGAGATATAGTGCACCCTGCCTTAGGGTTTGTAAGGCCTACGAGAGGGGTGACTTACCTATACCTTAGGCAGTGCTACTCGACATGGCACATAGGCAATGTGCCAAGTCGACTTTGTTGTTTTTCTCTGCACCAAGGCCTGCAGGCTGCAGTGGCAGTTTACATGGCCTTAGTGAAGGGTCCCTAGGGAACCCTCTTCAGTCCCAATGCTCTAGATACAGGGGTGCCAATTACTAGGTACTTTCAGGGGGTCTGA
Source organism: Calotriton arnoldi (assembly GCA_963921515.1). NCBI lineage: Eukaryota > Metazoa > Chordata > Amphibia > Caudata > Salamandridae > Calotriton > Calotriton arnoldi. The sequence goes on along the minus strand of CAWUFW010010830.1, from coordinate 273,959 downwards.
AGTTATGCCAATAGTGGTACCGTTTTAGGGAAAAACACTGGTACTTGGATCCTGATTAGCAGGTGGGGCAGTACTGTACAGTCAAAGTTGCATCAAAAGCCAGGCAAAAAGTAGGGAGAGGTACTGCAACAGAAACCCACTTTCCTACAGTGTGCTTGTGTGAGAGTGTGTAAGTATGATCATATATGTATGTACCTGTGAGCATGCATGTGAATGAGAGAGTGAGTTTCAGGAAGTAAGAATGAGTGAGTTAGAGTAAGGGTGACTGCAAGTGAGTTAATATGGATGAGTGTGAGGCAGTATTAGAGAAAGAAAGGGGTTGTGAGAGTAAGGGAGACTGAGTAAGAATGATAGTGAGTGCCATTGGGTGAGTGAGTAAGTATGAAAGAATCAAAGTAAGAATAAGTGAGAATGACTGTGAGTGAATGTTAGAAATGGGGGTCGCTAGTTGTAAGTGGCTGGTGCCCTGTCCGAGTAGGGACCCTTATTCTAGTCAGGATAAGGGGATTATACAGCTACGATAGCCCCTTCTCACCTCCTTTGCAGCTTGGCATGGTAAACATCATTTACCACGCATGCGAGACAGTGCATGCCATTTTATTTTTTATTTTTATTTGCAAAGTTTTATATAGCGCTGGCTAGACCCGGAGGTATCAGAGCGCTTTACATGAGGATCAGCGAGTTACAGGATACATAGTTATATCAGTTGAATCAGCGAGTTACAGGTTACATAGTTACATCAGTTTGAATCAAAGAATCACAGAGGGATGAGGAGGGGAGGGGAGGAGACACGAACGGGGAGACGAGGAAAATAATGTCAGATGACCGGCTGGGTAGGCGACGGCCAAGGGGCCAGACTCCTCTATAGCTGTATAGGACAGCTCCACCGGGCATCGGCCAAGGTTGCTCGGGCTCCGCGGTAGGTAAAAACAGTTTTGGTATCCGCCCAGGGGGCGTCGTGATAGTTCCATTGAAGGGGGGGGGGAAGAGACACAAACGGGGAGACAAGGAAAAACAATGTCAGATGACCGGCTGGGTAGGTGACGGCCAAGGGGCCAGACTCCTCTATAGCTGCATAGGACAGCTCCACCGGGCATCAGCCAAGGTTGCTTGGTCTCCGCGGTGGGTACAAACAGTTTTGGTATCCGCCCAGGGGCAGGAACAGGCTTGGTTGATGGCTCAACGGGATCCGGATGATGACCAATTATTATAGTCCAGGCGAGATAGAACACCGAGTAGGGTCCCACTGAGGTGGCTATCTTGAGGTCAGGCAAAGGGGGATGAGGTCTGCTCCCGCGGGCTCTCCAGTAAAGAATGGCTTCCATCCTCCTCCAGCAGGTGCCCCAGGCAAGTTGACGATGTGTGAAACTATGAGCCCAGGTTTGCCCGTAGTTTGTCAAGGCTACGGACTGCTGAAAGCTCGAATGGAACGCCCGCCGGGGAAAAGGGGATGCGTCCCGCTGCTAATGTAGAAAGTCTGTATGTTGAAATGGTCCTGAGTTATCACGAGGCAGTGTCCTCCGCAGGCGCCATTTTAAAGTCAGGCATCGCTGATTCCCAGTTTGACTCAGAGTTCGGTGTATTGGATGAAATATAAACACTGTACTGGCAAATCTCGCCCGTTGTTGTGCCTGCCGCTACCACTAGATAGCCGTATCAACGCTTTCCTGGGCGGTCTGCGCTTCTCCCCACACTGTGCAGCATCGAGGGGAAATCGCGATCTTGGGACAATTCAGACTCTGGTAGGCGCGTACGACAGCACCTGGTTCTTTTGGGCCGGTTAGGTGGTCCCGGGGCGCCCAATTGATGCTTTATTTGGCCGCGGCGAGCGGAGCTCCGGGAAGTCGCTGCCGCACCGCCGCCATCTTGCTGGACGTTCCCATTACAACGCGGTCATCACAAGGATCACGTTGTTACATCGCATACCATTACAACGCAAGTCAGAACAACAACTTGCTGTAGGGGGCAGAAGGTGTTGGATTTAAAATCTAACACCTTCCCTACTGTTGCACAGACTGGAGTTGGAATAGTAAATTATACTATTCCAACATCCAGCGCCCCCTACAGCAAGTCGCTGTTCCAACTTCCATTGTAAAGGTATGCGATGTAACAACCCGGTCGTTGTAACGGCCGCTTTGTAATGGCATGCGTTGTAAACGCATGTGAACTAACGCATCATATTCACGTGGCGTCAGCAGTCAGGCTTACCTCCGAAGCAATGTCTAAAGCATTTGTACAAACACACACAGCAACACAGTGAAAACACTACAAATGGACACCACACCAGTTTACAAAAATAACCATTCTTTATCTGAAGAAAACAAGACCAAAATGAGAAAAATCCAACATACACAAGCAAAGATATCACTTTTAAAATGTTCAAAATAATTCAGTTCATAGAAATCTATGGGTGCGTCACTTTTAGCACAAAGTACCTGGGATGCATCAAAGGCAAAGATGAAAACGGGCACAGGGGAGGTGAGGCACTGGAAAAGCTAAGCGGTGAGTTGGTTCCTTACTACCAGGGGAGGTAATGCGTCGGTTCCTTACCGCCGCAGGAGGTGATGCGTCGGTTCCTTACTGCTGTGCAGGGGAAGGTATGCATCTGTTCCTTACTGTGAGGGGAGGTGATGCGCCAATATCTGGACATGCGGCCTCGGTTCCTTTCTGCTGAGCAACGTCGATGCCGAAATTAGTGCATAGGTGCAATGAGCCAAAAATCCAGGTGCACTGGGTCGATGAGGCGAAACAGGTGCTACGTCAATTTTCCTGCCACTGGACAGGTGATACGCTGATTTCTTCAGCTGCACAGCAGGGCCTGCATTGGAGTCCGAGCGGGTGCCACAGACGTTGATGACACAGTCCTTGGGACTCGCCTGCAGTGATCTTTCAGCTGAACGGCAGGTGATGCATCGATTCTTTGGCAGCACTGCAGTGATGCCTTGGTTTTTCACCCACACAGGGGTGCTGCATCAGGAAAAACATGCGCTGGAGATTGATGCATGAATTTTCTTGGTTCTTTGCAGCAAAAGTCACCCCCAAGGGCCCAGAACTGGAGCTGGCACCACTTTACAGGTCAGAATTTCCAGAAGAGGAGTTATGGGGCTACAGATGAAGTATTTGATGGCCCTGAGCCTTCTTAACAGGAGGCAAGCACACACAAGCCCTTGTAGAACCTTGGCGAGGAGGATATAGAAAGCAACGTCCAGTCCTTTCACTGCCCAAGACAGAAGCAGCAGCAGTAGGCCAGCCAACACAGCAACAAGCAGAGTGACAGTTCCCCTCCTACATCACACAGGTCTTCTTCCTGGCAGAATCTCCTCTTAATCCAGAACTGTTCTGAAGTTATGGTGTCACAGCTCCAGTACTTATGCCAGTTTCTAGATTTGAAGTAGGCAAACTTCAAAGGAAAGTCTTTGTAGTGCGCAAGACTCTGCCTTTTCCTGGCCTAGCTCAAGACACACTACAAGGTGGGGGGAGACAGCTTTGTGTAAGGACAGGCACAGCCCTATTCAGGTGTCAGGGATAACTCATCCCACCACTGTAGCTCAGGAACGCCCTTCAGCCTGGTGATGGGCCATCAGGATATGCAGGGCACACCTCAGCTCCCTTTGTATGATTGTCTAGAGTGAATGCACAGCAGCCCAACTGGCACCCTCCCTCAGATGTGAATTCCACAGGCAGGCAGAGGCACAGACTGGTAAAGCAAGAAAATGCCCACTTTCTAAAAGTGACATTTTCAAGCATGCAATTTAAAAACCAACTTCACTAACAGATGTATTTTAAAATTGTGAGTTCAGGGACCCCAAACTCCAAATCTCTATATCTTTCTGATTGGAAGTTACTCTTGTAAGAGGTTCCACAGCAGCTCCAATGATAACCTACAGGAGTGATAGTCCTTGCAATAGTTAAAAACTATATGTAAAACACACCAGTACATGTCCTACCTTTTAAATGCACTGCGCAATGCCCATGGGCCTACCCTGGGCCTACCTTAGGGGTGCCTTACATGTACTAAAATGGAATGTTTGGGTCTGGCAAGTGGGTGCGCTTGCCAGGTCGACATGGCATTTTAAAACTACACTCACATACACTCCAGTGACAGGTCTGAGACATGTGTGCAGGGCTACTCATGTGGGGGATACAATCAGTGCTTCAGGCCCACTAGTAACATTTGAATTACCGGCCGTGGGCACACACAGTGCACTTTACAAGGGTCTTACCAGTGAATCAAATATTCCAATCATGGATAACCAATCACAATCATAATTTACACAGGGAGCACTTGCACTTTAGACCTGATTAGCAGTGGTAAAGAACCCAGACTTCTAAAACCAGCAAAAACAAAATGCAGCACATAGTCAACAACAGGAGGTCAGAGGCAAATAAGACAGGGGAAGAACACGCCAAAAATGCCAGGTCGAACAGTGAGTCAATGTGAGCATGAATGAGAATGCGGTGTTATGCTTGCTAGTCTGAGTTGGCCCTGACATACTGAAAATATTTCTTGGCTTATAGAGGCAATCATGGCAAAATGTTGGTGTGCTGGAGGCAATTCTTAGCATCACAAGTGCCTAAGAAATATTTTAACAAAGACATGCTAGAGGTAATATTTGGCATATAATACATCTATGGCAAAAGACTGATAGTCGTATACTTGAGGTAATGCTTGGCATAGGAACACCAGTGACAAAATGCTGGTGCTGGCACACTGAAAATAGTTCTTGGCATAAGTGAGGACTACTGCAACATAGCAGCATATGGGAGGCAGCCAACCACAACAAAGTGGTTGAATTAATCTCAGTCACCAAAGATTGCTAGGGGCCGCATCCCCATCCTTCATTTTCCACCCACTATACTTCTCTAATCAGAGACGGTAAAATTCAAATCAGTTTGGTCCTGCTTTCATAGAAATACTCCAGCCCAAACTGCCTGACCAGGTCCCATCCAGGCTGGAACATAAGAAAACCCAGTCTGGTTTTGGCCTACTTATGTATAGCTAGATTCTGTGGCACAGAGAGTACGGGACCGACTTTTGGGCATATCCATTGCAGTTAGAACTTGTACTGCAACAAGAACAAAGTGATGGATGGAATGCTTGAATTAATCTCAGCCACTAGCAATCACTGGTCTGCATCCCAGTCCATTGTTTTTCACCCAATATGCCACTATAGACAGCGACCAGTTATATTATGTTATTTTTTTTTGTAACTTATTTTTATTATAATACTGCATTGTTAATCACAAACATCAATGCATTCCACTTTTTTCTTTTTCACATAGTTTACACCGGTGCTAATAACTCGAATTGCATTACAATGTGTAAGTTACTGCAGGATCTCAAACCCACTCTTCATATATCTTTACAGTCCGTATGCCACAATCACAAGGGTAAGGATCATACAGTATGAGTAAAAATTAAACAATAACAATATAACAATTGCACAGCAGCAACCGATGACTAACTCCACTCCCAGGATTGAGGGTTCCATCTCGTTAGTTATCCTAGTACGGGGCTGGTCGACCACCCATCATTTTAGAGACTGTGCGAGCAGTGTGGGAGGTGGCCCTACTACTTAACTATATCTATCTTCTCCTGCGCTTGGGGTTCCGGGCTATCCTATGCCTCTGTGTGTGGCAAGGATGTGTTTGGTTGTTCCCCTGGGTAGCACCCGATTCCGGGTCCTGCTGCGATTCTGGCATTCTCAACCCTTCCAACATGTGTCCCCAGTACTCTAAATCATGCTCTGCGTGCTCATCTCTGCGTACAATTTTTAGGCGCCTTTCTTCTGCTACCCCCCATTCCCTTATATCTGATAGCCATTTAGCAATTTTTGGAGGGAGTGCTTGGGTCCAGTGCATGGCTATGCGCCATTTGGCCAATACCAATCCAAGAAGTGCAAATTTGTGTCTGGTGCGTGTTCCCTTTTTTAGCGTAGAGAGCACCCCCAGTAGGCAATGTTTAACCGACTGCTCTATCCGGATTGCTGGGGTGGTCCGTAATATCTGGACAACTTGCTGCCAAAACCTTTGTAGCCTGATGCATGTCCAAGTCATGTGAAGGAAAGTGGCAGGGTTTGTGCCGCACCTGGGGCAGTGGGAGGGGCGCACTGGATTAAAGCGCGCTAGTCTCTGAGGGGTCAGATACGTGTGATGTAGGTAGTGGAACTGGGTGAGTTTGAACCGAGCATTGCTTGCCACCTCTTGGACTTGTGCAAATGCCCTTTTCCATTCTCCTTCCATAAGGGGGTCCGTCAAATCTGCCGCCCACCTGTCCTTTATCTGCAAAGTCTCAATAACACAGTCTTCTTTAAGGGCGTTATATATACGGGAAATTAGACCTCTAGTGGAGCCTGGGTTTAGCAGGAGAGCTAGCGTGTGGGACTCCGTCGGCTCTTCGGGAAAAGAGGGCCACATTTCTCTGACTGTATGGGCTATCTTAGTGTAGTGTAGGAAGTGCCCTGCCAGTATTTGATACCATTCCATAGCTTCCCCATATGTTAAAAAGGTCAGATTGGCAAATAGATCCCCGACTGACAAGCACCCCCCTTCGTACCATTTAGAGATATCCATAACCTCCTGAATTTGACTGAACCCCTGCAGCCATTGCAAGGGGAGTGAGGGCGTGTAGGGCACCTTATGGATTACCCGAATGACCGCCTTTTCCCAGGCTGTCGCTACCTGCCGGATTGTGTACGGGCACGAGCTGGGGACCCGAGTGCCCATCATCAAGTATTTGGGCAAGTCACAACCATTATTACGACTCGCTAGTAGTGCTTTCTCCATGTTGTGTGATGTCCCTCCATGCACCATTGTGCAGCATACTGAAGCAGCCCAGCAAAATAGTATAATCTAAGGTCCGGGAGGCCCAGCCCACCTAGCTCAACATCCAATTTGAACATATCTAATTTCAGCCTGCTGCGACCGCCAGCCCATAACAGCGAGACCAGCAACTTGTTCAGTGTGACAAACGTAGCATCCGGGATAGGGCAGAGAGTATTCTGTAGTGCATACAAGCACCTAGGTAACATGACCATTCTAGCCAACATCACTCGCCCCATGATGGCGAGTGGGAGCTTGTTCCAGAACCGGATCAACTCCGTCAGATTCCTAATTACCGTCCCCATATTCAGAACATATTGAGCCTCAGGCCCATGTGCCACTTGTATACCCAAATATCTAAAGTGATTAATTTCTCAGCTAAACTTCGTGGGAGGGAGATCTTGGATAGCCACTTGTGCTAGAGCGGCTAGTGGGAAGATAACAGACTTACGATGATTTATACGAAGACCCGACGATTGCCCAAAGGAGTTCAATGCACCCAATAGTGCCGGTACTGCCTCTTCTGGCTACTGGATATAGAGTAACGTGTCGTCTGCATACAATGATACCACATGTGTGTGGCCATCAACTGTAATTCCCCACACATCTATATCCCTCCTCAGCCGGATCGCCAATGGTTCCATTGCCAGGGCGAAAAGCAACGGTGAGAGAGGGCAGCCTTGACGAGTGCCCCTCTCAATAGTAATGTACTCCGATACCCGGTCCCCTGTGCGCACATGCGCTCGCAGCCCTATGTTATGTTATTTTATGTGTATTTGTATTGTGCACTACTCACCATAAAGGGTATACTGGCACTGAAGATTAAGCTGTATGGGCCGAGCGAGGGTCGGGGATCGGTGAAAAACCAGGTCTTCAGTTTCTTGCAGAATTCAGAAACTGAGAAGGAGGCTCAGATGTGCAGGGGCATGTTGTTCCAGGCTTTAAAAGTGAAGTAGGAGAAGGCACAACCCCTTATTCAGGTTCTGGGTATGCTGGGGGGGGTGTGAGTATTAGTACGGCTGAATTGATTGATGTGTCTGGTAGGTTTGTGGAAGCCTATGTGGTTGTTAAGGTATTTGGAACCAATATTGTCTAGGACTTTGTATGCGTATGTCAGGAGTTTGAAGAGTGCTTGTTTGATGATGCGAGTGTGTGGTAGGATGTGGAGGGTGAGCCTGGATGCAGAGTTTTACATGGTCTTGAGTCTTCTGGTCAGTTGAGCATTGATTCTGGCGTAGCAATAGTACAGCTTGCTGGTGATGAGGTCTTGGGTGATGGTTCTGCGAGTGTTGGTGAGGAGCCATTTGAAGATCTTTTTGAGCATCTTGAGTGTGTGGAAGCAGAATAAGGAGACTGGAATGACTTGGTCGGTCATGGTGAGTTGGTTGTTGATTACAATTCTATGATTCTTTGCGTGGGTTGCCGGGAGGAGTATGGGTCAGAGTTCAATAAGCCACCAGGTGAAGTCCCAGAGCAAAGTGTCTTTGCTGAAGATTACTACTTTCTTCTTGTCTGTGTTGAGCTTGAGACAGTTGATTTTCATCCATCTGTTGACTTCATTCAGGCAGGAGGAGAAATTGGTCTGTTTGTTTGGTGTTTTGTTGGAGAGGGAGAGTATGAGCTGGGTATTGTCAGCATAGGATAAGATGTTGATTCAATGGGAGCAGAAAATGCTGGCAAGTGCAGTTGTGTAGACATTGAACAGTGCGGGCTGAGTGAGAATCCTTGTGGAACACCACAGATGAGGTAGAGAGCATCCGAGTTGAAAAGGGCCACACTTACTGACTGGGTGCAGCCCATCAGGAAGGCGGAAATCCGGCGAAGTGTGTAACCTTGGATCCCAGCTTCGTGAAATCATTAAATAAGGAGGGGGTCAGAGACAGTAATGAAGGCTGCAGAAAGATCTAGCAGGATCTAGTAGGATGAAGGCCAGGCCATTTCCCCTGTCCATGATCATCCAGAAGTTATCTGTGGTGATGATCTCTGTACATTTGGTGGGCTTGAATCCAGATTGAGTGGTGTCAAAGAGATAGCTGTCAGTGAGGTGGCTGGCTTGGAGTTTCTTTATCATGCTTTCCATGACTTTTAAAGAGCAGGGTAGCAGGGAGATTAGGCAGTAGTTGGCTAGCATCTTCTGGTCTGCTGAGGGTTTCTTGAGCAGGGCAGAGTACTGTCTCATGTTTCCAGGCATCCAGGTAGGTGGCTGTGATGATTGAATTGTTCAAGATCTGGGAGAGGGCTGAACATATGGGGTACAGTCCTTTGGTGAAGATGTGGTGAGGACAGGGGCCCGTGGGTGCTCCGTATTATGTTTTGACTGCATGGTCATTGTGGTTTCTTGAGTGGTGATGGTGGGCCAGATGGTCAGGGTGCTCCTCTGAATGTTGATAGTGTTGATAGAGATAGGCAGGAGGGCTGTGAGGGCAGAATGGTCCAAGTACTTTTAGAGTCGAAATCAAGGCAGAGGCAATCAGGTTTTCAAGAGCCTCCAAGCCTCCGTCGGGAGACGGGAGTATTCTTTGCGGAAGAGAGCCTGAGGACACTGTGACAAGGGAGGAGAGGTACTCCAGTTATCACCCCACCAGCAACTTAGACACACAGGAGGAGGCAGACATTGTGACCCCCACCTCTCAACTTCCTGGACACGCCACGACCCAGGGGAGGGTCGTGCTGCCCAGCTCTGCTCACCCGCTCGACACTCTGTCTGATTCGTCTGACTTGTCTCATCGACTCGCTGCCTCTCTGCCTTCGCTCCTGATGGACAGAACGGAACTGGAAACCAAGCTTGGGTCCTAACACTGACCCCAACGTTGCCGCTGCAAACATCGCCATGCCAACATTGAGAAAGTTGCAGTCGCCAGCGGGTAGACGCGCATAGGCGCCTGGCTGCCATAAACGGAGGCCGCCCAAAGGTTGGGGGAAGTCGCAGGGGCAGCAAGAGGTGGTGTGAGGCCCTGAAGACGCTGGCTCTGAGGACACTTAAAGATGACGGGAGAGCCCAGCCCATAACCATTCAGCAAAAGCTTGGGTGGCTGTGGAGCGGCTGTGGAGGCGCAGAGAGAGATGCGCTGGAGCCACACCTGGAAGGTATTCTCCTATTTTATTGTTTTTCCTATAGTCCTCTCCCACGAGCAGAGCATCTAGTATAGGGGTGAGAGGAAGGAAAAGTATTTGGAGCCCGTGAGTTTCTTTTAGCAGAAGACGGGGGTGTTAGGGTGCGTGACTGAGCCGACCCCCGTGGAAAGCTGCAAGGAGCTGCTGGGAGATTGGCGTGCGGCAGGGCACACCCAGCCGTCGGGTCACTGCTGGAGGGAAAAGAATATAAAAAAGCTGACGGCCCCAAATAGGAAACAGAACAGAGGGCGGCAGAAGCAATTAAACAAAAAACGTGTTTACTTAGCGGGTGAGCAGAGGTAAGTACCAGCAGCTCATGCTGAAATAAGGAATACAGGATGCAAAAGAAAGACGTATCAGTGCTTGAACACTAACAGAAGATATATATAAGCAGTATGGACGAGTAAAAGAAGAAAAAGCATGGCACCCAGAAAATCCAAATCACGTAAAGGCCCGAATAATTGCATAAAGTCAACCAGTACCACAGAGGGGGCAAGGAGAGGAATGAACCACAGAATAAGAAGGAAGTAAATAGAAGTAGCATGGAAGAAGTATTCCCAGTTTTAAGTGGTAAAAAGCAGAAAAAATGCCCCAGTCTAAAACCCCCAAAGGAATAAGACTGGGGGACAAAAAGGCGGAACAACAGTGACAAAGTCGATCAAAGACTTTGTGGACAAACACTTTAAAAAGAATCAACAACTAACAGACCCTAACCTAAGCGAGGGAAAGCAATTAACATCAAATAGCCTGGTATCTCTTGACTCAGAGATACCGTATTTAAGACATCATGAGATATCAATCATAAGTGACTTATTCCTAGAACCAAACCAAGACTGTCCTCATCACCTCGCCTCTTCCCCGCCTTTGAGTCTCAAAAAACAGAGGAGGGGGAAGGGAGTATAGACAGAGAACAGGTCACTACAGGGCCCGACAATCCGGAAGGGATACAACAGATAGCGAATGAAAGAATGAACCTGCCCCCAGATATAGTGAACAACCCAGTGAAAGGATCAATATTGAATCTTGAGATTACAGCAACACCAAGTGCTTCAATGTTGGAAGTAATGTTGATCCTACAAAAATCATTGCAAGGCCTGCTGAGGTTTCCCTAATGAACAATGACATCTTAAAGGGCCAAAAAGAACAGTTGCAATTGATTGTGGGGGAACTTAAACAGATAAAGGATCATATGCCATCTATAGTTAGACCTGTTATAGTAAAATACAAATTTGGAAGAAGGTTCACCCCAACAGGTAGAAGAGGAGGAAGAGGCCCCATCGTGAATGAAAAACAGAGTGTATATATATCCCATTATACAATACTTATACATTTTTTAGAAGAAACAAGGAGATATATGCAATATATACCTTGGATAAGGAGATCAGTGAAAAGGGTCAAGAAGGGGTTGAATATAAAACAGAAAAAGTAATCCGTAACTATAGAGGGAAGATACAAGGGTGTAGTCAAGAAGGCAAGAGAGCAAAAATACCCCAAGGAAGATTTATGAACCCCAGAACACAACTTAGGAGTAAGAACAGGTGCGATATTGCCAAAAGTAAGCAGGTGGGCAAGCAAGGAAAAAAAAAAATTAGAGACCTTGAGGATCAAATGGGGGAAAGGAAAGGGTATGGAAGTAATAGATGGGAGAAGGAGGAATAAGATTAGGGAGGTGACCCATGAAAAAGAGAATGAAAAGGGTAATGATCTATTGCTGCACCTTGAATCGATATTCCAAAGGAAAGGTTGAAAGAGAGGAAGGAAATTAAACACATTAAATTGGACACAACTGCTCTTCTCCTTCACCAACTGTGCAAGCCTGAGGGATATAGGGACTAAAGATCTCAGACAGGTGGGAATTACGGTAAATAGAACAGGACAAGAAGTAAGAAAGGGTTCTGTTGTATTCACGGATGGTTAAAGTTGCTCTTCTAAAGGCAAAACAAGAATAACACAACGAAGGAATCAGATTTGTCCCAGATCGGGAAATACCAGAAAGGGATAAAAATGAGAAACCTTTTCTTGATAAATAACGCAGGGCTGGGAATAAGACAGATTAGATTGATCGACCAGGTATATAATGATAAGGAAGACCTAAAAAACACTCTAAGACCCCTTGAAATAGACAAAGATAGAGAAGGATTTAATTCAGTAAACAGATAATGGGCCCTAGCATCATCAGTAAATGAAGATAACAGCTGGTTAAATGAGATCGGTTAGGAGGTAGGGTCGTCGCACAGGCTGGGTATACTTATTTGTAACTTTAATGGATATAATACAATATCGAAAACAATTCAAAAAATTAACTAACCTCTATGAGATTGTGTGCCTACAAGAAACCTGGCTGTGCGACGAAATCCCATTGCACGAAGGGTATGCACAACTGAACATACCCGCCAGGAGAAGACAATTTGGACGTCTATCTGGAGGACAAATAATGCTGATATCCACCAAAGCAGCCAAAAGGGTAATCTCCTTGAAGGTAAAATGCAAATGGTATGATGGTATAACCATAGTAAATGTTTATATGCAGAGGGCTGGAGATAAGGAGTATAAACTAGAACTGGAAAAGTTCAAAGAGGATATACAGGAGTTAATAGACTTACATCAGAGAGACTTGCTTAAATTAGCAGCAGACTTTAATCATAAATTAGACCCCTGCAAAGCTGACCGAGGGTGTGAAGAGTTATTGGCTGCCTATAAGATAAAAGCTGCAAGCTTCCCAAGGGGGACTCGCTGCACGCCATAAGGCCCTAGGGAACTTCATGGGCACAATGAGCCTAGTCTGTATTAATGGAAGGATGGAGACTGATCGGCCAGCAAACAGTACATTTAAGAACGGTAACCAACTATGTCCTATAGACTATATTTTTATACACATTGAACTTTGCACAAGTCAGGGCCTTCGAGGTGAAGAAAATGGAGGGTAGTGATCACTTCCCACTAATACTTGAAATAGCGGGGGAAATATGAAACCTAGAGATACAATCATCCCGGTGGAAATGGATTATCCCAAGCGGCTAACTACTTGTATGACAGAGGAGTGTATGGAGAGACTGGTGGCCTTTCAGCAGAGCCAAATATCAGATGACATCCCTAATAGTAAAAACATAGAATTGTTTGAAAATCTAATCACGCAAGAGGTCCAATGCCTAATGGTCCAAATAAAGGGGAACATCGTCAGGGAATATAGGAAAAAGAGTGGTAAGAGTTTAAATAAGAACTGGTTTAATGAAGAATGCAGGAAACTAAAATCAAATATAAGAAAAGGGGAAAGAAATCTGAAGATAACATATGTCCCAGACAGATTTGATAGCCTACAGAAATTAAAGAAAACATATAAAATGGCCATTAGGAAACAAAAAAGAAAATACAAAGAGAGATGTTGGGTAAGTTTACTGGAGGCAATAGAAACAAAAGATATAAAAAGGTTCTGGAGGCTAGTCCAAGAGGGATCTGGAAAGTCACAGGGGACTATGACTTATGCGGTGACAGAAGATGCTTGGGAGGGATATTTGGGCGAGGTATATGGGGAAGGGGTGGATGAAACAAACCAGAAAGATATACTATGGAATGAGGTGGAGGAGGATTTTAGATCTCTCTTCTCTGTATGAAACATCAGGCGCACCTTATCAAATTTAACATTAACTAGAGCAGCTGGCCCTGATAATCTCCCAGCAGTGGTTAGAAAGACCAGGTCAGACTGGTGGGCGGAATTCTTTGCCAAAATGTTTTCCAGCCTTCTCGACTCTGTACAGGTCCCGGAAAATTGGAAAGGAGCAATTATTAGACCGATCCATCAGCAGGGAGATATAAGGAAACCTAAAAATTATAGGTTAATCAATCTACTGGATGTGGGAGAGAAGGTCTTTGCAAAAATAACTCTAGGAAAACTCAAACAGTGGGTAGAACAAAATCAGATAGTGCCTCCTGAACATGGGGACTTTAAGAAAGGGCACTCCACGACTAAACATTAATTCTCCCTTTGGTCTATCGCTCGGAAGTCAGTGGAGCAGGGGGTAGACTGTTCAATTGCTTCATCGACTTCCGGGCAGCATTTGATTTAGTAGACCGAAAGCAGCTGTGGGAGATGTTAATGAGTCTGGACATCCCCAAGGGCCTCTGATACAAGGGCTTCATAGCCACAACTGGGCACAGGTTATCCTGGACACAGATGGGACACTGTACCAATCAGAAATGGGCTAAGACAAGGGTGTGTTTTGGCTCCCTTGCTTTTTTCCTTGTCTATAGCTGACCTACCTACTTTATTGGGCTGCGCACGGGGTGCCAGTCCTAAATTAGATGGGAAACACATTGCCTGCTCACTCTATGCGGACGATCTGGTAATTTTAGATAAAACAGAGATAGGTCTGCAAAGGAAGTTGGATAGGTTTAATGAATACTGTAGCCAAAAAAATCTCGTGGTAAATTTGGAAAAAAACAAGGTTTTGAGTTTTTGTAAGAACAGGAAAAAATTTGCTGGTACCTTGATTCCACAAAGTTGGAAATAGTAAAAGAGTACAAATACCTCGGAATGTGGTTTGAGAAATCCTTATAATGGAATACCCATCTGAATGCACTTAGAATCCGAGACCTGACTTCAGTCAGTGGTATGACAAAATTCATTAAAAACTATGGAGAGATGTTAGATAGACCTTTTTTAAAAGCTTATTTGGCCATGATACCGCCTCAATTCCAATACGGAGCCAAATTGTTATGCTTAAGTGGCAAAAGGGGGTGGGACGCTGAAGAGAGAAAGTGTGTAAAAAATCTACTGTCCCTACCCAGATCTTCTATGATTCAGGCAGTAAGAATAGAAACCGGCATTGTATCTTGGGAAATAATGGTACATGTGGCATTAATATGATTTTGGCAATGCCCAGGATGTGGGGAGGAGCTAAAAATATCACAATGGAGCAAAAGTGAGATTTTGCGGAGTGAATTGAAATGGGCAGAGGGAGTTAGCCATGGTTTGCAAGGAATTGAAAGTTAAATTGTACCCCCGTAATTTACAAATTGATATCGCAAAACGAGATCTTAAGATAACAGGGAAAGAAACTTCTCGAGACCAGGATCGGCAGTATTTGGTAGGGAAAGAATCTGTGCGCTTTATGATTAAGGCATCTAACTAAATAGAGTTCGGCCCCAAATCTGTAAGGCTAGGCCGTAATATATTAAACATCAAAAAAGTGCCAGTACTGATAAACATTCATCAAACCACTTACACACCTGAATTAACATGATCACTTGAATTTATTCAAAAATCATTTTTTCAATGAACGTTTTTTGATGACATTGTTCAATTTTGTAAAAATACTTGTTTAGTTTTTGGGATTTTTTAAACCATAAACATAGTAATGCACAGGAACCACACAAATACAGAAATGTACCACATAAAGTATATCAAACAGACAAATTACATAACACACATAACAGTATAGTACAAGAAATTATTTTTGCGCTCTAGTTCTCTACTACTAGAAGTACAATGTTACAACAACGCCCCTAAAGACTACCTTCCTAAGGATATTTATGATATTTTTTAACAGGGACAGTAGCCAAATAGTGACCCTACTGAGCTCTTAAACAGTTTTTGAAAATTCTAAATTAATTGTACACGAGCAACAGTGGCAATACAAGTACAGAACACTTATTCTGCTGAAAGAAAGGGTGTCGATGCATTTCGAACCCTGACAAGTTTCTTTAAGGGTTCTTCTCAGGACACAGAACACAAAAGAGCTGAAAATCAACAAAAACATACTCATGTTATCAAAAAAAGTGTTAATCAACACATTTACACCACACTTCCATTCGTCCCATTTTCACCACACCCCAATTTACCTCAATATAATTTCCACATTGGATGAATCCAATTTTGAATATCTTCTAGACTGTCGAAATCTAAAGAAACAACAGGACCCAGTGTTGGTGTCGTTTTTGGGAAAAAAAGGGGGATAAAAAAATATTTGACTAACTGAACTGCGACTGCACCAAACAACAAGGATTGAACTTACTTCCAACATGGCCAGATGAAAGACAAAATACTCAATTTTTTGATCCACAAGATTTGATCCTATCTGTGGAATTGAAAAAACAATTGTCAGCCTTCCTGGCGCTATGACAGATATTCGAGGATTGAAGATGGTATTTCAGATAGAGCACAAGGGTTTGCACAGTTGTATACAATCGGGCAACCTTGATCTGTCTTTTCTGTTGCTTAATTGAAATCTGTCCTTCTAATTACTCCGCCAAGCTAACTCATGTCGGGTCTGTTAATAAAAAACGGTGATGTGGGGCAGATGTTACAATGTTTTTTATTCTTGCGACAGCAGATCTTTCCGGATCACCTTGTGTCATGACTTTAAAAAAAAAAAAAATGAATCTGGTATGAGCCCATAAGCCTCTCCAGTTATATATGAGCGTTATTTTTTATGTTGCCCGCGGGCAAAATAGGAAACCAGTTTAGAGTGTTTTTTAATAAAATGGGAACTTTCTGAGCATGTGCGCCTCTAACAAATCTATTTCGATTTAGAAAAGCATCTCCTGTGGTTTTAAGATGTTATTGGCCATTGCAGGGTATGCTAAGCAACTATGCGCCTGAGAAAAGCAGTTCTGGTGTCATAAATAATTGTGCCGGTACACAAAGACAGCGATTGTCGGTATTACAGGTTATATTTGATACAACATTTGTAGGAGACAACGTCAGACCGTTTGTAATCTAATCTGCCGAATTGCACGAAAGGGGTGGTTACCCAAAACAATCGGGACCTTGTTTGTAGAACTACCTGTTTCAAACTTTGTTTCCCTGGCGGCGACATGCTTCGCGGGCTCCGGGTAGAGCATGATGCTTCAGGAGCGCTTCCGGGTTCTAAGTTAGGGAATTCTTTACTACTATTGGTTATCAATCACGTGAGAGCATAACCCAGTATGTTCTTAAAAGCATGTGAATCTTACAGTACTCGAATCAACAGATTGAGTCCATGAGGCATGAATGGCCCCTCTGATTGTAGATCCTTCCGTCAGGGTTTTTTAAAGCACTAGAAAAGTTCCACTGTGACTCTCAGGGTGTAGCAGACGCTGAAGAGAAGTTTGAAGATCATCTGTTCCATATTGCTGGTGGTGCTTTATGAGGTAGTGGAGCATTAGATGGATTCTTTGAAGATGATAGCAATTCTGCCTCCCGGTCTATTTGCCCTGTCCTGCGATCTTGTTTCCAGGGGAATTGGTGTGACAGTGGTGGGGGCCGACGAGGGAGTGAACTAGGCTTTGGCATGAAGAGCAGGTCCAGTGAGAGGTCTTTTAGCAGATCCCAAATTTCTTGAGTGAGTGTTGAGAAGCATAAAGTATAGGGAGGGTTGTAATGTAGTGTGGGTCAGGTGTGTGGGTTCATGTGTGTGTGAGTTGTGTGGAGGGAGTGAGGTGGGTCTGGGATAGTGCATACGAAATTCCAAGTGGCACAGGAGAATGCACCTTCAGTGTTCGGTGGTGAGGCAAGGCAAGACCCCTTGGACATGTGACCGGGGTTCAGGGTGCAGTGTGTTATGGTGGAGTAGCAACAGGGGTGAGGTGGGTGGGAGGAGGACCAGGCATCCTGGAACTAGGTGCAGGCAGGAACTAGATGGGCACAGATAAACTTGCATTTGGCGCACCATCAAGTGAAGACAGTTTTGATGGGAAACCAGTGATGTCACTTCCTTTGCAGATGGATGCTAAAAATCCAGTGATATCACTTCTTGTGCAGCTGTATAAGGGGAAACCCTGTGATGTCACTATGTAGATGGACGATGGAAAATCCAGTGATGTCTCTTCCACGATGGAAAATGAGTCCTCTTGTTTTGCTTCTTTTTTAAAGGCAGATTTGGTGGGAAACCAGTGATGCCACTTCCTGTGCAGATAGATAAGGGAAATCTAGTGCTGCCACTTTCTGTGCAGATGGATGATGGGAAATTCAGTAATGTCACTTCTATGATGAGATGCCATATATACATACATACATACATACATACATAGTTACTTACAAACATACATGCATAGTTATATACACATATACACATCTGGGCACACTCGCCACACCGAGAGAAACAAAAAAGTGATGGTTGGAATGTTTGAATTAATCTCAGTCACCGGTAATTGCTGAGGACTGCATTCCATGCCACTGTGTTTTGCCTACTATGCCACCTCAGGCAGAAACTGGTCCTATGCAACTCATTCTTGGTCCTACTCCAATAGGAATAGACGTGGGTCCCTTACTCACTTTGGAACTGCATCACGCTGTATCCTCCTGAAGAGCCCCAAATTAGCTGACATGGGTCTGGGTTTAATTGGGTTCCGGTTCAGAGGGGAACTGTCCTGACTGTTCCAACTTGTCTGTTCATATTGGAGCAGGTCCAATGGTGCACATGGCTGGTTACTGTCTGAGGTGGCATGGTGGGCAAAAACTGGTGGCCTGGAATGCAGCCCTGAGTTATTACTGGTGACTGAGATTAATTCAAGCATTCCATTCATCACTTTTTTGTTTTTCTCTATGTGGACAGTGTTTACCAAATGTAGGTCTCATGCTCACTGTTCATTCGTGCTAGAAATTGGGTCTCTAGTTGGCAGAGGTTTGCACCCTGTCCAAGTAGAGACCACAATCCTAGTCAGGGTAAGACAGATACACAACCTAAATTAACCTGTGCTCACCCTCTGGTAGCTTGCACAGAGCAGTCAGGCTTATTTGTTTTATTATTATTTTTTTTATTTAGCCACAAGGTACAAAAATATAGATCCATCACAATTCCATTCTTTACATCACTAAATTCATTGTGAGCAGGCTGCAACTTAGCCTAACACATTCTAATTGTACTATCCAGTTTCATGTGGGATATAATACTGCACAGAGAGAATGAGAAAGAAAAAGAGAAAGAACAAAAAGCAAACAAAAACAATTACATTCCTTCCTTCAAAAGATTATATCAATCCTCTATAGAAAGCCAGTATTCCTCTCGTTTTATTATAGTAACTTATAGCTGGGTCGGTCATTCCTCATGTCTTTTTTTGAGCCACTTGATCATGGAAGCCCAAATCTTACATCCTTTCTCCCTAGCTCGCCACCCTTTATTCTTATACAAAGCCATTTCCTGGGTATGTATATTTAGCAGACGATGGAGCCATGCAGTATACATAGGGGGTTCGGAATCCTTCCATGCTGTGGCTATCAATAGCCTAGCTACTGCTATTGTAATGAATACAAAATCTCTTTGAGATGTTGATAGCCCAGCTCTGTTATCATACCCAAGTAGCATTAGCGGTGGGCTAAGAGTAATCATCTTATTGGTTGTTTGTTGTCAAAATTTTTCTATGACAGATTTTAGAGGCGTCAATTTGCTACATGCATAAAACATATGTATACTATTGGCAGGGCTATATTGGCACCTTGGGCAATTATCACTTTCCCGTTTCCCCTATTCAAAAAGTTTCGTTAGGGTATAATACAAATTAAACAGGGTCTTATAATGTTGAGACTTAAGATTTGCCGATAGAAAAATCTTTTTGCCCATTTCCAATTACATGTCTAAGTCGATCTCCTCATCCCCCATTTTTTCCACGCATTACGTCTCTGTTTTTTCCAGGTCATCGGGGAGGGTTTCCATCAGTATATTATAATAATCCCCAATCCTCGCATCCCCCGGATATACCATATCCAATACCGGTATTGCCCCAAGATTAAAAGACCATTTAGCCAAATTTTTCAAGCAGCCCTTAATTTGAATATATTTAAATTGTGACCTAATGTCTATCCCCACTTTCTGAACTAATTCCGGGAAAGGTATAATCTCTAGATTGTTATTATATAAACTCGCAATCCTTTCTATACCAGCTTGTTCCCACCCTCTAGCCATACTATCGTATATCTCTGCTGGCAGAAAGGAGGAGCCCCATAGAGGGGTATAGCCATTATATTTTGGGATTTTCAATACTCTGCTAACTTTATTCAAGACCTTCCAGGCTGCTTTTAGGCATTTAAATCAGGTTTTTTTAATAATAACTGGGCTCCAATTGTCTGAGGAATAGCCCCGTGGCTTCCTCACCAACGGCTAAATGGTATATAGAAGGTAAATCATCCTCTCTCCTGGACCTATCTGTTGTCAACAAGGCGCCCATCTGCTGTAGGATCGCTGCCCAGTAATAAATAGCAAATTAGGAGCAGCCCAGCCTCCCCTATCCCGCGAGAGAGTTAACACTCTCAGGGCGCGCCTAATTTTTTGGTAGTGCCATATAAAATTCGAGAACATTGAGTTCATTTTCTGAATTGCAGTAGCGGTCACTTCTAAGGGGATAGAGCGAAATAAATATAATACTCTGGGAAAACTTTCATTTTCAATACGTTGACCCTACCTACTATTGTTAAGTGCAATTTGTCCAGCCGCCTTAACTCTGTGCCTATATCATCCAGCACTGGGTCAAGGTTGTTTGGCCATAGCGCATCCATATCGGATCCTATCCTGACCCCCAAGTATATTGCCGATTCAGTCTGACGCTGGCCTTGTGTGGTACATTGGCTTGTACAGATTATCTGTGTTTTACCCTTGTTCAGCAGGTATCCTGACCTACTCCCAAATTCCTCCGCCATATTCTCAATTTCTTTGATTGCCGTCTCTGGCTCGGACGTAGTGATAGCGATGTCGTCCGCATAGGCCAGCACCTTGGTCTCATAACCGTTAGTTATTATTGGTTTAATCCCAGGGTTCAAAATCAATCGGTTAATAAAAGGATGCAAGTATATGGCGAAAAGAATTGGGGAGCACAGACATCCCTGCCTTGTTCCCCTAGCCACATCAGTTGCCCCTGATGCGTTCCCCATCACCTGCAACCTTGCGTAGGGTCTATAATACATTGCCCGAATAGCTGTAATTCGTTGTGGGCCAAACCCCCTCTCTGATAAAGATTCCCAAAGATATTGCCATGCCACACGGTCAAAAGCTTTCTCAGCATCTAAGAGGATCACAGCCATTCCGCCTCCAGTTGCCTCCGCTATATCCACAGTGGCGTAACGAAACTTGAGGGGGCCCCCCTGCGAAGTACATGGAGGGGGCCCCTCCCCCGGCCCATCACCTACCACTTTGCCCCACCGCCCAAAAATCTGGTTTATTTTGATTTGAAACCTCCAACATTTAATGAAATGCCTCTATATTGTCTTGCTCAAAGTTCTAATGAGAAAGTGGGAAACACTCTTAACATATAAAACTACGCCATTTGTAACATTGTCAAGAGCAGATTATTTAACAGAGACAGCAATCAGAACAATGCCAAGGAGCGGTCATGTTGTCTCAGGAACTGCCTATCGCTGAACAACAAAGAACAACTATCTAGGGTCTGAATTAGAATGTATATTGATGGACAATAACTTGAAACTGTCACAGCAGCTCTATGGAAACGATTGTCATCATTAATGCCAACTGCTGAGAAAAATACCTGGAGTGTATTTCAAATTTAAGGAAGCCAGGCAGTGTTGTGTTCCATCATTACCACCCACTTAACCTCTGGATTCTAAGACACTATGCTGGGCTAACGTTATTTACATTCTGTTACTCCCTGCAGGAATGCCCAAGTTAATTAAACTTATTTCTCGTGAGTTTTCTGGTAAATAACGTAGGAGATGGAAATTATTACCTCCCATGTGAATGATAAATACTTTTTTTTTAAAACATGCATTTGATTATAATTTAGGCCTTGTTACGCTGCTCATCTGGTTGTACCATTCTTGATGACATGAAGTGAGAATATTTGCTATTTTGACATTAGGCATTCTACGAAAGAGGAAGTTAGTGCAATCAATAGTGCGTGATACTTCTGAATACTACCAATTTTTCTTACATGTTATAGTAGTGTAGTACATATTAAAATAAATTCCAGACTGCCCACTCCCCATGTCACACACCCACAAACCTCAAGCTCGCATTTGAAAAAGGCTTTGTGGGTTCAACCAACTCTGATTTCTGTGAATTTTGGGCAATTCAGAATTCATCAACCTTTATTTACTAAGAGATGTGTGGATGAAGTACATCTGTAGATGTAGGGTTCGTTTCTGCATCATGATGCTCTTTCCCTAAGGTAATAATTCACATTGAGGGAATGTGATGTGAGCACATTTGTATTACAAAGAGAACTGATGTACAGTGCCTGTAGCATTTCATATAACCTCAGAAACACTTATGCAGAATTTAAACATTCTGTAGCTTTGCTATAATTTGCATTTTTGCTGAACTTTGTACACAAAATGTCTTTTCCATGGGCCTAGACATGCCAGCACACGTGGTAATTGGGGCCATCATATTCGCAAATGGCGGCACCAGGGACATCCTAAGGATTTTCGGGGCCCTGGGCCAAGCATATTTTGGGGGCACCTGGAAGGAACAGTTTTGAATTTATGATTCTATTTCAGCTCTTTCATGCCCTCTTTGGCCAAGTCATTGACAGAGCCCAGACCCACTTGTCCAAATTCTAAATGTGTTTACATGTAATATTCAGGGACAGTGATGTGTGTTTTCAATATTGTAACACAGCAGCTGCTTGCTAATATTTAATCTCTGTGACACACTCCCATTTCCCATATGTGAGGTCATTATTTGATCCAAAAGAAACTATTTTATGGATGTTGCATGAAACGTAAACACAACAGTTGTCTGCAAAATGTAAAAGACACACATATCACCTACAGTGAAAATAAAGCAAAGGAAAATGGTATTTAAAACAATCTGTTTAAGAATCATTCAAAGCCATCAAGCAAGCAAGACTCTAAAGAACAGAGCTGGTTCTATCAGGGGGCCCCCTGAAATGCTGGGCCCTGGGCTAGAGCCCACTTTGCCCATGCCTTAAAACATCTCTGGCATCGGCCCTTAATTGGTTGCAACAATCTCCCATCCAGTAATGGCAACTTAATAAAAGGCAGCAATCATGACCTGGGGAAAACAAAGGAGGCCCTAGCAAGAGGCCGCCTAGACATACTGAGGCGGGGGCCCACTCCGATGTACCTAGTAGTAGGAAGCAACCCCAAAAAAAGCAGCAGCGCCATCACAACCCCCATAGGTACGCCACCTACCCCCTCCCTCCTTTGCAGCGACGGAGTCACTGGACCCTCCATTAAAAAAACATCAATCAATCCAATGCCCTTGCAGGGCAGCATGCAGGCTAGACTGGGCTGCATGTAAAATGATTGCATAGAAAAGGCCTTGCCTACGAAAGCTTGGTATATCGTAAAAAATACAGGCCAGCTGCAGAGGCCGTTGTCACGTCTTTAAAAAGCTTTAGAGTGTAAATGAAAAACATGATGTCTCTTCTGGCTCAAGTCGGGCTACAGAACCGTGTGTGATTAAGACGCTGCTTTAGAGCAGCAAACACATTTTAAATGGGTCAGCCATTTTCATATCTCTAACATTTGTTGTTTATACCCAAGAAAGTACACCAGGGGCAAGAAAATGTATTCCCCAACCCAACTGCTGTCATCCGAGTTGGAGAACAGCAATAATAATAAGTCCTTTAAATGGAAAAAAATAAGTGTAGGTACTCATTAAATTGAGCTGGGGCGTGGCTAGTGGGCGGGGTTAGAGGCGGGGCGACACATGATGTGGCAAAGACATTTCTATGGAGTATTCA
Source organism: Calotriton arnoldi (assembly GCA_963921515.1). Classification (NCBI taxonomy): domain Eukaryota; kingdom Metazoa; phylum Chordata; class Amphibia; order Caudata; family Salamandridae; genus Calotriton; species Calotriton arnoldi. The sequence goes on along the minus strand of CAWUFW010010830.1, from coordinate 250,391 downwards.
TTTTGCCCTTGCATTTCCCTTGCTAGTACTTTCCCATATATGCGGATTAACAGCATTTAAATGAATACAGTCACGCCATCAACAGCACTATTCAGGCTAATAATCAGTGTGCCTCAGAACAAAAGAGACTTTGGAATAGCTGCATTAATAATGAGTACTACGCCAGTTGCAGGACATAACAAAATGTGAGAAAAGTATCAATATACACAAAACGTGTTAACTCATTACACAAAATAAAGGCCTAACACGATATGTTAAGGTTTCCTTGTTTGGTAATATTTGCAGCTTCTTACTGTTCTACTGTTCCGACTTGGTTGCTTTTGGCACAATACTTACATATGCACAGAAACAAGCAGACATGCACACACAAAAGCATTCCACGCATTTCTTTAAAACTACCTCCTGAGAGTGTCCCGATTCTCTTCCTCACTGAGCTCGCTTTCTCTCTCACACTCAAACATACACAGAGTAGGCAAACACACACAAGCAGACAAATACACACCAAAAAAGGTTCATTTGGGATTATTCCTGTGTTGCTGCACAGCAAGCGACAGTGTGAATGGGATTGACAGAGCAGGGCCTGAATGGGCCCTACTCTATCAAACAGAGCAGGCTCTGAAATTTCCAACACATGGGTATCTCTTGCATAACAGGAATGAGCCGCTGCTGAATGGTTAAGCAGTGACTCAGCTAAGAACAAGAGAGGCGCTTGGCTGTCAGAGTGCCCTACAGATCTACTCCACTCTGACTGCCTCGAGCTCAGCTGCAATAGCACCAATGAGCTTACCTTCAATGAGTAAACGGTACTCTTCTTGGCAGTGGAGAAGTGCCGGTACTCCGATCGGTAAAAATAAGAAGTGCCGGTACTCAGTATCTGTGAGTACCGGCCCATTTAAAGCACTGATAATAATAGCTTACTGTAAAGCCTGCAGTCACAATGAAAGTGCTGTCAATAAAGCATGGCACATAAGGCTTTGCTGCGCCGGGGAGAGAGAATGGAGCCGCCATCCGCCGTTGGAAATGAAAGCACGGCCACAGGATCAAAACTCTCAGAACCGTTTTGGTCCCCAAACTCACGGAACGGCGGCAGCACGCCCGACAATGGGTCAGACGCAGCCTAAGGGGAGATATGTCAAAAAATACAAACAATCACCAGTACGTAAGAAGAATAATAATGAGGCCATATTTTTTAAGCGCACTAAATACAACAACGCAGAGGTTGTTAAGCTCCCAGTCTCTGACGTAGGATAAAACAGCTGACTCGCTCTACATTCTAATACTCTCAGCCTTTACCATCTTGTTAGATTCGGTGAGCTGCACTTTCTGAATTCAGGCCTCATAACGCCCAATGACAACAACCAATACACTTTAAAAGCAAACCAGAGCGTTGTATTGAGAAGAATTTACATTTGGTCATTTCGCATTCTTTAACTTGCCTATTCGCTGTTGCATACGTCAGTTTTGCTTATCTTCTACTGCGGAAGTACGCATAGCTGCCAAGGTTTCAGATTGCTATGTGTGACATTTTCTGAATTTCAGTCTAATTATGAGTGACATTTCAACGACTATGAGTGACATTTTCTCGTGTGCAAAATCAAGCAATAAAGATGAGGGGAAACATATAAATATCAGAAATAAAACCCATTTGAGAAACGAAAAACTCTAACATCATCTTAAAACTGCAGCAAAACACCAGAAATGGAAGAGCTTGACCTCAGGGTTTTAAGTGGGATGAAAAAAGTGGGGGTCTCTAGAAAGGGCATGCATGGCCTATGTAATTAGACGTATGGCTTAAACACAAACTATATTTCTCCACTGGCAGCACTTTGCTGGAAGGATTACTTCTAAAACTATTTTATTGCCAGCTTATTTCACACTCCACAACTGGGGCAGAAATGTGCATGGTGCAGTCACAACAGAATGCCCCGTCTTGTTCCCGTGGTAAAATGATTCCCTCTTAACTACTATGGCCTGAAACTCTTCCTATGAAAATGAGAGAATGAATGAACATGTCAAGTTCACGGGCTTTAAAGACACTCCTATTTGCCATTTAGCTCAGCTGGGACACGTACGGAGGCCACCAGCTGGAAAAGATAGTGCTTTAGCAAATTCCCTTTGACATAAAAGAATAATTTACTACCAAGACCGAAAAACGGGGGGAGGGAATTAACATGGGAAAAACAGACTTTTTTAAACGTATTTCTTGTAAAAGCTAATAGGATTCAGTCTATAAGAGTACTAGCCAACAAAAAGTTACCAATCACAGGGGTCAATTGGCATTTATCTCACTTGATGGAGGTGTTCCGTACCCCACTTATCATCTTAGATCTGACCTTGGTTTTAGTTTTAAAATATGTGCTAATGTAGAGGTAACAACATCACCTCAAGAAAACCATGAGGGCTGCGGAAGAATGTAGTGTGTGTCTGTTATGTTGGCGAAAGACACTCTGAGTGATAAAGCAGTTCTGGCTAAAAAATGCTTTCATTTGTCAAACCGTGTTTTAAGTAGCACATTGTAACGCTTTTATTTTCTACACAAGCTGAGGTGCTGATATGCTCTGCTGCACAGGTAATGCAGCTTTTCAAGCGTTATGGCTAAAATTGAACCATGGGAAGTGTTCCCTACTGTGATAGCGCAAATTCGACCAGAAGGTTTTGTTGAGGCGCTATCTATAAAACTGTTCAACACTTAGTGGGCCAACACTGCCAGCAGGATATTAACCCGAGGCCAGGGAAATAGAGTCGCCGTCCCCGGGACAAACTGCCGGCCCACTCACTCAGAGAGGCGCTCGGCTTGATGTGTGTGATATTTAAGCATTGAGGGCCTGTTACGGAGTGTAGAGTTCGTTAACGGAGATGCGTGTGTAACCTTTAAATCGTAAGTTCCAATCCTATCAGGACTGACTCGACCCGTCCTCCTAAGCACTGTACGTTATTAACGTGAACCAATATCCCATAAGCAGCAAGTAATCTTTTAAAGCCGGTGTGACAGATTAATACCTCTAGAGACATTTTATGAATTCACGTCTGATGCTCATTACAGCTGTGCCATTTAGGAAATGATCCCCATAAGGGACTAGGACCGCAATTTTAAATATAGCCTCACTCACCACCTCAGTGCCCAGGACCCCTCTGTCTGCCGCCTCACGTGCAGTTTACACTGCGCATGAACCTTCCAGTCCAGCCCTGCCCCACCCTGAGGTCGAAGACCACAAAGCTGTGTGCGTGTGTGCGCATGGTGCACCACGCAGCATTTCATTTATTTGAGGAGACTGTCTGGAGCGCAAAACTTTTAAACTAAGTCCCAGCATGGTGTGTGGATCCCGCTGTAAATTACTGTACTGTGCACTGAGGGGGCCCCCTGGAGCGCGGGCCCCCCCGCAACGCGGGGGCTGCGGGGGCCTGTGTTACGCCCCTGTATATCCAGTAGCGAGATCACCCATCTTATGTGGTCTGTAGTTCCCCTACCTGGTATAAAGCCATGTTGCCATGGCGAGACTAGTTTGGCTATGACCCTCTGCAGCCGGTTAACTAAAGCTTTGGAATACATTTTGGCATCGGAGTTTATCAGAGAGATGGGGCGATATGAACCGGGCAACTCAGGTGATTTCCCCTTCTTGGGGAAAATTATTATATCCGCTTCCTGCCAAGAAGTAGGTGGGATTCCTCGGTATTGCACATCTGAAAAAAGATCGTGCAATAGTGGGGTCAGATCATGCTGAAGTATCTTATACAGCTCGATTGGGATTTTATCCGGCCCGGAAGCCTTCCCAGAAGATATGGAGTTTAAAACGGTCGTTATCTCTTCAAGCGTAAATTCTGCTTCCATTTTTAAATACGTGTCTTCATCGATTTTACTCAGCATTGGATATCTACTCCCAATGGGCACTTGAGCAGAGTCAATGGAATCTGCTTGATATAGTTTTTGATAAAACTGTTCGAAAATCCCCATGATCTTTGCAGAATTGGTTTCATACTCCCTTCACTATTCTCAATTTTAGTTATATTGTTTCTAGATATCCTCTGTCTAGTCCGGAGGGCCAGTAATCTGCCAGCCACTTCCATATATTCATACATCTCTCTTTGATGTATCTGATAGTACTGGGCCACTTGAAGCTGAAAATAGCTATTTATTTCTGATTTAACGACGGCTATTTTGACCATAACCTCACTTGATGTCTCCTGCCCCCCGGACAGATCATTTTAGTGTGTTCTACCTCCAATTGTGCCAGCCGTGTCATTAGGGAATTTACCTCATTTCTACGCGCCTTGCGTTGCTGGCCAACATAGCTTACCACTTCCCCCCTCAAGCCAGTTTTAAAGGCGTCCCACACTATAATACAAGGGACGCTATAACGATTCATATAAAAAATTTCTCTTACCCACTTTTTAATATGGCACCTAAATTCCTCATCTACCAGAAGTTTTCTATCAAAAGACCAGCAACATTGTTTCCCCTCTGTGCCCTGCCGTGTTATTTCCAGTAAAAGCGGGTTGTGGTCTTAAAAAATTTGGGGCAATTTAGTTATCTCCACCTCATCAAGTATCCTAGTAGGGATCATACAATATTCTAAGCGCAAGTATTTTTGATGAGGGTGTGAGAAATAGGTATATCCAGGGTCTATAGTATTTTTATATGCCCAAACATCCGACAGCCCGTGGCTGTCCTTAAGAGTATTTAATGCCCAATAGATCTGTGGTTTCCTACCATTATAGTGTAGCCCAGCATCTCGAGAGATCCCAAGGTGGATGTTTAAATCCCCACATAATATTAATGGAGTCAACCAAGAGGCAAGCTCCACCTCGAGATCCTCCCAGATTTCCCAATCGTAAGCCCCGTACTTAATGTAGCGATCGCCCTTCTTCCCCATTTATCCGCCTTTGTACGCTTAACAGTGCCAGCATGATATCTAATAAATATAGCAACTCCCCTTATCATTGTCGTTTGTGAAGAGCAGACTACCAGCTCATAACCTCTTATCTTAAGAATATCTTTGTTACTCCATGGGATATGGGTCTCCTGCAAACAGATAACCTCTGGGTTCAAAAACCATAAAATCTCATATACCTTGGCTCTTTTCGTTTTGTCGTTCAGCCCTCCCACATTTACTGAGCAGAACCACATTTTATCCATAGCAAACTATTAAAAGCAACCATTTATATTGAATACTTCTCCAATTTCCATCTATTCTCTCAATTTCAATGTACCTTGTCTGGCTTTTTTCCCCCTTAGTGCCTCCCCTAGCTCCCTCCGGAGCCGTATCCTCCCTCCCCCAACTCTCACGCCCCCCATCCCAAAACCCTCCCCTCCCCCCTGCCCTCCTCCTTCCCCTAGAGGCTTCCAGACCTATGGTTTGGTAGGAGATGAGGCAGCGCTGCGCTGTGATCCGTGAGGCCCCCCCCTTTAAGTCAATTCAATCATTAAACAGAATGCACCCCACCTAGTGCCTAAAGAAAAGAGAGTGTAATACCCATAACCTATCCATATTTACATTTTTGCAAGGAGGGTCGCCATGGAACAGCGAAAGAAGAAAACAGAAAGTGCGAGTAGAGCACTATGAAGAAGAAAAGAAGAAAGCCATATACACCATACATATACACAGTTATTAGCCATTTCAGTCCGGCTTAACGTAGGAGGCAATGTGTAAAGTATTTTTGCAACACTTAAATTACAGTAACAGAGTGAAAACACCACAAAAATACCCCACACCAGTTTAGGAAAATAGAGAATATTTATCTGTGTAAAACAAGACCAAAACGACAAAAATCCAATATGTAGAATTTGAGATATGAATTTCTAAAGATTAAACCCAAAGATTGTGCCTAGAAGTCAATAGCGCTAAAAGGTTACTTGAGGTTATGCTAGACCGGGGTAAATCCAAAGTTCCAGGTTGACCACGATGGAGGGCAAGCCACCTACAGGACCCATGAAGTGTCCGCTGAAAAAGTACCTCGAATAGAGCAAGTATGCGTCATCTTCGAACTTAACAGTTGGGACCTCGAATTGACCCTATGTCATCCTAGAACCTCGCAGTCAGATCCCGCATCGCTGTTGAGCTGCGCGGGGATATCCTCAGATTGGCACTGTGTTGACATCGAAGTGCACTGAATTGATTCTGATCAGCGCAGAGGTGACAATGTGTCAATGTGGGAGGCGAAACACTTGCAAAACCCACTCCCGAGGCCCAGGGCTGGAGAGGCACCTCAGGCAAGAGAGGACCCACAGTCCACAGATGGCAGAGTCCATCAGCTGGTACAGAGTTGAAGGAAGCCTTTGATGGCCCTGAGACTTCAAGAACAGGAGGCAAGCCAGCAAGCCCTTGGAGAAACTTGTGTTCAAGGATGTAGAGAGAAGATCCAGTCCTTCTCACTGTCAGGCAAGAAGCAGCAGGCCAACACAGCAAAACAGGTAGCAAAGTGGCAGTCCTGCCTACAGCACAGCAATCAGCAGGAAGCAGGCCAAACCAGCAAAGAAGTTAGAAAAGTGGCAGTCCCTCCTGCAGCACAGCAGCACTTCTTCCCGACACAATGTCCTTGGTACCAGCAGAGTTCTGATTTGGTGGTGTCTAGTCCTGGGCGGTGAACTCCAACAATTTGTGGCGTTTGTGAAGATTTCTGCACGTCAAGTTGGTGAGCGCCAGCAAGGAAAATCCACCTCCCGGTGAGATTTATCAACGCGGGCGATCAGATTTCTCAACACGGGCAGTCACGACTGCCTGCATTGAGAAAGCTTCCGTTCGCGTTGAGAAAGCTGCCGCTCGGCTAAAAATTCTACTTGAGTGGCAAGAAAAGAAACAGCGCCCTCCTGCGCTGCGCATGGTGCCATTCTCACTGATTTTACAGCGCAGGACAAACTTTCAGCACTGAAAAACAACGCGAACGGCATGACCAAACGCACTCTGCCACTTGCGGAACTCCACGTAGCGCAGCAGAGTTTTTTGGTCACTTATGGGAAACCCCGCAAACTCTGCCCATGCATAATGGTGTCATGGGTCCAGTACTTATACCCAGTTGTGCCTTTGAAGTGGGGGAGACTTCAAAGAGGCCTTTGAAGATCACAAAGCCCCTGCCTTTCCTGCTCTGGCTCCAGACTCACTACAGGGCGTATGCTGCTCTTTGTGTTGGGACAGACACAGCTCTATTCAGGTGCAAGTGTCAGCTTCTTCCTCCCAATTTACCTCAGGAAGGCCCATCAGCCTGGTGACGGTCCATCAGGATGCAGATGTCACACCCCAGCTCCCTTTGTGTGACAGTCTAATGGGAATGCATAAATCCTAGCTGTCACCCACCTCAAACATGTATTCAGAGACAGGCAGAGGCACAGAATGGTTAAAGTAAAAAAATGCCAACTTTCTAAAAGTGCCATTTTCAAATTTACAACTTAAAATCTGACTTCACCAAAAGTTGAAATTTTAAATTGTGAGTCCAGAGACACCAAACTCCCAAGTTCTATATTTTCCCTATTGGTATTTACACTTAAAAGATGTTTTAAGGCAGTTCCAATGTTAACCTATGGGAGGGATGGAGCTAGAAGAAGTCAAATATAACAAATGTAGCAGTTTTTCAATACCAGAACATGTAAAACTCAAACGTACATGTCTTACCTTTTAAATACACTGAACCCTACCTATAGGGCTGCCTAGGGCCTACCTTAGGGGTGACTATATGTAATAAAAGGGAAGGATTGAGCCTGGCAAGTAGGTTAACTTGCCAGGTTGAAACGGCAGAATAAAACTGCACACACAGGCTGTCCAGTGGCATGCCTGAGACATAGTTAAAAGGCTACTGAAGTGGGTGGTACAATCAGTGCTGCAGGCCCTACTAGTAGCCTATAATTTACAGGCCCTGGGCACATATAGTGCACTTTATTAGAGACTTATAAGTAAATTAAGTATGCCAATTGTGTATAAGCTAATGTTACAATGTTCTGAGTGCATAGCATATGCCCTTTAACACTGGTTAGCAGTGGCAAAGTGCCCAGAATCTTAAAGCCAGCAAAAAATGAAGTCAGCAAAGCAGGAGGTCAGAAGGCAAAACGCCAGGGGAAACCACTCCAAGGATGCCAGTTCTAAAAGAATGTATATGTATGGTATTTCTATAGCGTGAACCTAGATGTATATGGTCAAACAGAAGCATACATTCAATGAATAAGAGGAGAGGAAGCTGAGATGTAGATGGCATTGTGATGTTGTGTTCTTTAAACAGGTCAGTCTTCAACCTTTTCCTAAATTGGAACAGCTTTGGCATGATCATGTTGAATACAGGGATGTTGTTCCAGATCCTGAGTGCATAGACAGAAAAGGCTTGCTGTATTTTGTTTTTTTCTTTTTACACTTCTTAGTCTGCAGTCTGGTGATGTCCTGTCTGCGGGTATGCTGAGATCCACCCAAGAAAGTGGGCACATGTGCAAGATAAGTGGGGATACTGATCATGATAGCTTTGTAAACGATGCAGCTGTTTTTTAAAATGGTGTGGGATAGAGAGGGGAGCCAATGGAGTTTTATCAGGATGGAGATGATGTGATCGTATTTCTTCAGGCCTTTGATGAGACATGCTGTGGTATGTAGGATGCCCCTAAGCGGTGCCAGTGTGGGATCTAGGAGGCCATAGAGTAGGGCATTACCATCATAGAGAAGGAATGGTTTGACCTTCTTTTGAGGAGAGATCTGGTACCTGACCATCTTTGTTTTTTTAGAGATGTGTTACTTGAGGGTGATGTAGGCGTCCAGTGTGAATCCAAGTGACTTTGCATTTGGTGAAAGTTGGGTTCAAAGCTGTCAGGGTTCATGTAAATAAACCAGGTTTGTACTGTATTCTGTTTATTGTTTGTGGAAAATTGCAGGAATTCTGTCTATGTTGGATTGAGATTCAGATAGGCACTGGACATCCAGCTTTAGATGACATGCAAGCATTGTTTGAGACATTGGATTCCTGTAGCTGAGGAGACCTTCAAGTGGAGTTATGTATCATCTGCATATTGATGAATCTTAATGCAGTTATCTGTGACTAGAGAACCAATGTACTCCATGTAAACACTGAAGATAACAGGATAAAGGATGGAGGTTTGGGGGACTCCACAGGTGATGAGATATATTTTGTGACCTGGAGGTGCCAATGTAAACAAACAGGTGTCTGTTGAAAAGGTAGGAGGAGAACCAGTGAGGCACATTGCCATTGAATCCCATCCGAGACTCCTTGGTGCGTATGAGGGTGGGGTGGTTGTTCAACGGCAGCTCAGAGGGCCATCAGTATCAGGAGGCAGGTGTCATCCTAATATATTGTCAAGAGGGCATCATCTGCAATTTGTAAGGTTGTGATATCCATGATGAAGCATGATCTGAAGCCAGACTGGTTGTCATGCAAAAGATGGTTAACATAGATATGATCTTGGAGTTGAACATAAACTGATTTTTCAATGATCTTGCTGTTGAATGGTAGATGAGTGATAAGCAGATAGTTGGCAAAGTCATCTGAGTCTAGTGTAGGTCTCTTTATGAATGTGGCTTGCCTTGAGAGCTTCTGGGAAGATGCCTTGAGTGAAGCAGGCATTAACAATGGTAAGTAGGAGTAAGAATGCATCCCCAGAAAGAGGCTGATGAAGGACGATGGTAAGACATCATCTTCATAAGAAGTGGCTTTGAGGAAGTTAAGTATGTCAGTGAGATCTGGGCAAGATAGGACTTTGAAGGCTGACCAGTGTAGGGTTCTACTAAAAGGGTTGGGTGTACATATTGAAGCAGGCTTGGCGTCGCTGATGTGCTGTCGGATTGTCTGTATTTTTATACTGATGAAGAGGTTGATGGCATTGCACTTTTCTATAGAGTGAAGAATAGGTGAGTCCGGCAGGGGGTTGATGCAATGCGTGATTGGATTGAACCACGTACTGCTTCTGCTGGTGGCTTTATTGGGTGTTTTTATATAGTAGCTTTGGCTGATGTGGTGGGCTGTCTGCAGGTTGAGTGGAGGTACTTCAGTGTCAAGAGGTCCTCTGGAGTTCTGTTTTCCTTCCAGTTTCCTTCCCGTCTGCAGATGCATTGATTATTGTCAGCAAGGTCTTTAGAGTATCATGGTGTTGAAAGCTTTGGCTTGCACTTGTGTGGGGTAATTGGGGCATGCATCTTCACATAGCTTTCCAAAAATTGATGAAGTTGTTTAAAAGGATATTAGCATCAGACGTTGCTTTGATACAGTGAGAGAAAAGTTCATGCATTAGATTGTCAATGGAAAAGTCTGGTCTTCTCTTTTGTGTTGACTTTGGTTTGTTGGTAGGACGCTAAGCATAAAGAAAGGGAATGGCACAGTAGTCGGTCAACTTCAGGGGTATGGTTGTTTTGCATTGGATTGTTATCGATGTTGAGAAGAAAAGATTGAGTATGTAGCCTTTGGAGTGTATTAGTTGCATGACATGCTTTACCAAGTTAGGTGTATCAATGAGGTTAAAAAGGGTGTCTCTTTTTTTAATTTTTTTTTATTGTGTTGTCTGGGACGTTGAAGTCTCTCAAGAGGGTGGTATGGGCATGTCAGATGGAAAAGGTGGTGAGTAGATCAGAGAATTAGTCCTTGATCTGCCAGGCAGACCGAAAGACGAGATGGAAGGTGGCAGTCTGAGTTACAGAAAATGATAAATGGCATAATGGCAGCTGCATGATTATAAGTGTTACTTGCTTGCCTATGGTGCAGGACCAGGAGGACTTATGAATGACAGTGAGGCCTTCTCCCTTCTTATTTGCACGGTCTACAAAATCGATGCTGCAGCCTGTGGGGAAAAGGGACATCTAGAATGTGCAAATATGTGGGCGGTAACCATGTTTCTGTGATGAGGAGGATGTCAAGCTTGTAATTGTGCCACTAAAATCAAGGTTCACTCCACTGAAGAGGCACAAATAAGATGAAACTCAGTCTGGGGTTGATTGTGTTCTTCTGGGACAGATGGGGATCTTGACTGACAGTTCAGTCTGGACTGTTTGTATTGGAACAGGATCAAGGCTGAAGTACATATGTCCTGCTTCTGTCTGAGGTGGCAGATCGTATGGTGGGCAAAAAAAAAACATGAACTGGATTGCCACTCTGAGTAATTACCTGTGGTTGAGAATAATTCAAAAAGTCCACCCATTATTTTTATTTGTTTCTCCATTAAAGTTAAAGGCTCCATGTTTCACCTATGCTACCCCTGGCCTTTTTGTAAATTATTCCGATGACCCGGAGCTGTAGTGCTTTTTTTAACACATGCAGTCTTGAGCTGAGAATCGTCTATGGCTGTTTTGTTAATTTTGGGGCTTTATTTTGACTGTGCTTAGACATGTTTAGCACTGCATTGTGCAGTACTATGTTGGCAAAGGAATAGTTTTTTCAAGGCCTGTTCATTGCTTTGTTGAATTGTGGCAGTGTTGTTGTGGGCTGGACAGTGCTAATGTTGTGATGGACACTTTAAGAGAATTCTATGCTGCTATCCTTAAATAGGTAATTTCACAGTAGTTTAAGAAAAATGAAGCACAGTACTTATAAAACAATGAAATCCAGATAATGATGTTATTGTTATGTGGGGCTTGAATGCATGGCAATGCCCTAGTGAATAATTTGTGCCGCTGGATTTCAATGGTGGGCACCAGCATTGATTTTTGGGGACCAGACCCAAAACAAGCAAGAAAAAGTCAGGATAGGAAGGAAAGGAAAGGAGAGGAAGATAGGAAAATAGAGAGAAATAGAAAAAAGCATGGATGAAAAAGAACCTGGAAGAGTGAGATGAATAGATGCAAAATGTAAGTTGGTGATAGAAGGAGCCGTGTGGTGGCATCAAGAACAGGCAGCCTTGGCATTTCACAACCGTCTCTTCATTAGTGATGGGCTCCCCTGTTAAACATTGAGCCATTGAAGACTTTTTTTTTTGTTCTTACACATTACTCCCTGGGCTCCGTACAGTCCTAACATAGATGGTTTACAAGCATGATTGGACACCTCTGAACTATACGTCAGTGACATCACTGAAGATTGAAGGCATGTTTTAACAACTGCACTGTCTTTATCTCTTCTCAGTTTGTCGGTGTGGAGGGTGTGGTTACCGCAGTGGTCGACACGTGCCCCTCTATCTTTCGGAAGAAGAATCACAGGGAGCTACTTCTCCTGTTTATCTCCATCTTCTCATACCTAATTGGCCTCCTCATGCTCACTGAGGTAAGATGGTGGAGGTATGTGTGTGTAGGATCTAGAACCCTATTACACAAAGTACCCTGGGGTTCAACTGGCTGGAGCCTTTTGCATCCCAGGGGAACTTTAGTATTACAGAAGGGTCTGTAGTTGCCCTGCAACTTCTATAATACAGATTGCTCCGGCTCAAATGTAGCACAGGGAAAAATCATAACAGGTTGTTCCTTCATTTGCAATGAGAATGTTGCCTCATGCAAATGAAGGAACACCCTTGAAGCCCGCACCAACTTTAGACATGGGCGCAGAGGTAAAAAAGCTATCAGTATTAAACTGACTGTGCACCACAAAGAGGAAGCCCCTTGAAAGAGGGAAAAGGGGTCCAACAGCCCCCCAACATCCCCTTGCAAGCAGGTGCAGTCACACACTGTACACGTCTGCAAGAAGATCTCTGCCCCCCTTGGAAAAGCAGGCTGTGTTGCTGCCTGCACTGTGAAAGGCTGGCTGATTAAAACAGCAGGTCTGTCTTTCATTAATGTGCTGCCCTGGCAGGAGGGCGCATGCGAGTTCACAGCTGCCCTTGGTGCAGTGCATTAACTATAAAAGGGTGCACTGACTCATTTATAGGTGTGCTGCAGCACAGACCAGGGCAGTGCGTTCTATACATAATAAAGCCCCAGGTCTTTATTCTCCCCAATATTGTGTATCACAAAACATGCCATGGCACTAATTAGTAGTGAAACATCATCTGGCATTCCTTGCAAGGTCAGTCGCCATAGCTAAACTCAATAATACTTACTTAAACTTCCCAGAGCTGGCAAATAAATGACATGCTAAAGTAATGCTGGTGAAGGTGTTCAAAAGTCAACACTTAAGTAACGGCAGGATTTTATACACAAGCCCACATTTAAGGAATGGCATTAAATATGGCCTTAATGCTTTGTGTTGTCCAGCATCCAGAATACCAGACCATTGATCTCTTCACCAACTTACAGATTATAAGTACTGACTACTCAGGCCATGCTATTGATGCTAATGCCTTGCAACCATGAAAATGTCACCCTTAGACAGAAAACATCTTCTCTGTCATTTTGTATTATTTTTTTGCATATTTCTTTTAACTGTTCGTGTGTTTTTAACTGCCAACATTTTTTTCCTAACTTGATTTCTGATTTTTAGATGAGATTTCCAACATATTTTGGAAAGCAAAATTACTCGTGAGTCATAGTGTTAGAAGAGGGCCACGCAAAAGTAAATTTACCCTTGCACAATCTGTTTGTCTTTTCGTACAAATTTCTTAATTCACAGTGTGCACCTTTGTAGAGATGCATTATCAGCTCGGCCTTCATTATCATTCCGCTCCTTACAATATGAAGTGGGTTGTTAAATGGTTAATTCGATTGAATTCACATAAAGGTAATGAATCTATTTTAAAGATCTAGGGCCGGATTTACTAATACAGCATGCGTAAGCACTTTCACTGGGCCCACCCGAGTGCTAACTTTCAATTCTACTTGTTAAACTTTACCACAAAGGCAAAGGTCCTTTGATGGAACTTTCTCCGTCGAAGAAGGGGTGAAAGATTTCGGATGACCCACTGCTGACTACCCAAAGAGGACCATTAATTGGTAGCCAACTCCTAAAGCACAGTTTCAAAGAAAGAACATTAATTTTCAAATAAATGACTCACAATAGATCTTTAAAAATACATGAATTATTATATTAGAGATTTAAAATTAATACAAGTAACATTTTTAACAATTCTGTCATGCATACTAATGCACGCAGTCAGAATCCAAACATTTAGTTGAATTAAAACAAAGAATGCAAAGGATGGTTTGCAAGGTAACAGGAGGGTTCAATTAGAAATCTCCCAAAGGGACACAGGATTCAAATTAAAGTCCGCTAGGGGAAAGTTCATAAGTATAGGCAAAGAGAGATGGGGCGTTTAATCAGAAAAAATGTGAATCTAGATTCTCATCAGATATCTCCAAATAATCCAGCAGATAAATTCATTAGCATAAGGAAGGGACAAGGGTGACATAGTTTGGCAGGCAGGATAGAGTCAAGAAAATGATAACAGCTACAGTTCTCAAGGGCACCACCAACAGAGTCCTCAACTTAGATCTCTAAAATGAAAAGTAAAAGAAGAGGAGAGAACCCTGCCTCCTGGGTCAAGTAGTCTTTGTAGTACAAATTTGTTATCATGGCGTTGCTGTCTGTCCATGGTGGAGTGATCCCATGTGATCACTTCTTCCGTTTAGCAGGTACATTTGATACTCCTGGATATTTTCCCATACTATTCTTGAGAAAGTAAGAAACATTGCACTCTCACAGGTTTTTCGACAAAGAGCTTAAACAATGCTGCTTCCGCATGGGCACGGTCAACAAGGCCTGGTTCCCATGAAATTCCCAGAAAGAGAAATTAAGAAAAGTGTCCGGATTGTGCCATGATCCGAACAAATAAGCAGCATTTGAAAATGTGTCAAAGTTCATTGCATCAGGCCATGGAAAAATATATCTTGCAGAGAAAAGTTAACTCAAACATTTTACAAATCTTATATTTTCCATTGGTATAAAACTTCTAAATTAAGTTTAAAACAATAATAAATCACTCAATTAAATCACATTTAAGAATTCTGTAATGTTTGTCAATGATTAATACACAGAAATATGTAACTGTGATTATGGCCTACTACTACATTCTCAAAAGTATCAATGTGTAAAATATTTTTAAACTTCGTTTAGTTAAAATCGTTTTCATAAATCTAAGTTCTATATAATATGAGGCATCTATAGTTATAATTTCAAACGTTTACCATGTCGCATATTAATTTTGCACTTGCTTATTCTTGTTAAGTCACTCTGCTAGAAATGCTAAGTTTTCATGTTTCATTTTCATAAGATCTTTGTTAGAAATATAAGGTAATTGGTTCTAGCATCATCTTTAAATCATCTAATTTATTGATTCTATCATTCCCTAACTAACTAAGCACACTTTTACGGTACTGGACCATTCAACTTAACTCATGTCAATATTCTTTTTCTACACATGTGCAAAGTCATTTTCTGTGATTTTGACTCAATCAGAATAATCAGTATTTTCGTTCTGACACTATTCTTTCACGCAGTGCAGTGCAGCAAGGGAAGTTGCTGTGCTGCTTCGCTTGAAAGGGAGAGAGCAGAATTGCGCTACATTTACAATGATATTGCACAGTTCTGCTCTCTCTTAGCGCTGGCTGACTTGCAGCTGCCTAGCGCCAGTGCAGGCACTCTTGCATCATGATCCAAAGATGCCTACATTGTGGTAAAAATTATTTTTGTGCAGGAACTCCTTCCTGCACTAAAACTTTCTTTTGAGTCTATTTCCTCTTTGTATGTGTGCTGCAGAAAGCAGCACACATGTAAACAGTAAAAAACAAGAAGAAGGGCAGGTGCACCATTTTAGAGCAAACTCATGTGCACTCCCTTTAGTAATTTTGAGTTAGTGGCAAAAACTATGGTTGGATGCACGGGAATAGCCATGCACCACCAATGGAACAACTCCCCATCGCAAGGTAATGCAAGGCAGTGCTATGCGCTGCATTACTTTTGTATTTACTAAGCCATGCAAAGCCATGCTAATTGACTTTGTGTGGTGTAGTAAATCTCAAAATAGATTTTGTGTCGGAACTGCACCAAAAACATTTCATGACCGACACAAAATCTTAGTAAATCTGGACCCTAACATTTAGTGCAGCTGTGCTCATGGTGACTTACACTGAGGGGGGGTGGGGGTCATTTTCTCCAGCACACAGGGCTCAGGGTTAAACTTTGCCTGCTCTGAAGACACCTAAGTGCATGTGGGAGAGGACAATTGAATAGCATCTCTATATTAAATCAAAGGAGGTGTTTAATTCTGTAGCAACGACCCACCTTCCTGCAACAATGTACAGATATTACAATGCTTTTCTCGAAGTTGCCATTGGCGTGGTACTTATTATTCTTGATCACATTTTGAGCAAGAGAGAGAAACACAGATAAGGGAGACAGAACTTTAGAGAGAAAGACAGGAACAGTGAAATGATAGAGGTCTGGGGTGAAAAACAACCTGTAAAAGCGAGACAAAGAGATCAGAAGAATAGTGTGGTAGAAGAAAGAGGCATGATGTGGGTTCAAGATTAGGCAGCCTCAGTATTCAGCAATCCCTGGCATTCAGGAGCACTCGGGCAGGCTCCTAACAAAAAAGTTTGGGCCCCTGCACTTATGTTTTCAAATTTAGCACTTCATATTCCAACAACTATCTGTAGATGCATGTGAGTACATTTGCTTTGTGGTACTGAGAAGGGTTGTATATTTGTGAAAGTAACTGGACTGTCCAAGCAGAGCCTACACATCAGCAATCTTTTTCTTTAATTCAGTATAGTCTCATAATATCAGATAACGAACAGGATCGCCGTTCATGTGAGAAAGTATTTAACTGGATATGCATGCAAAATTCTGATTCCTATTATGGTGTCGTAGGACTCACTTGGGAATTTCACTCTGTTGGACATGACCCGTCTTAGGGGATTTCCCTAAAACTTTTTGATTTTTCTCCTCCTGGTTTTTGCTGATTTTCTTTTGTGGCCTTAGGACTCTGGGCACTTTTCCACTGTAATACAATGTGTGAAAGCGTATGCACCCTCCCTATCCATGCTAGGAAGTGGTGCTTACTTGATTGGTTTAGGTGTTGTACCGGTGAGTGCCCTGTAAATAGGCGCACCACATACCCAGGGCAGGTACTGCACTGGCTAATGGTGGATCTCAGCACTAATTGTGCCACCTCACTGATCTTAAACGTATGGTCACACTCACTCTTTCCCACAAACATAGAACTGTATCCGTTCTCAGGCTGCTGAACACACGATCTTCCTCGATGTTGCCAATCCAAAGCTATTGGTCCAAAACTCCCATTAGCCTTGTGTGCTAACTCCTATTCATCCAATCAGGATCCATGTATTTTTTATTTTTTCCACTGGCTATAACTCTATGTATATCTTCCTCTTGATCTCTAGATTTCTTTTAAAAATCCGTTAATGTACAGATTAAATTGTGTCTATGAGCATAAACAGTATCTAGTGTAGTAGTTGGCACAAAATAGTGTCCTGTCAAATCAAATCAAATTCAGCTTTATTCGATTTTTTTTTGTCCATAAAAATCATAAAAGCACAGTTAATAAACACAATCACTTACATTATAAAATAAACACACGATATACATATCAGACAGAATAAAAATTTCAAATTACATGGATATTGTCTTTACATAGTATGCCTATACCTAACAGCGCTTTTTAAAAATGAGACAATAGCCCTTGTAATCAGCTGATTTTCCAAAGATTGCAGCTTCAGATAAGCTATTCTACATTGTCTTAAATCCATGCTCTTCAGAATTGGTATTAAAAACCTTTTCCTAGGTAATGTATAAAATTTACAAAATAAAATAATATGCATAGTAGATTGTGTTGAAATATCATCACACGAGCATCGGAGTAAATTTCTCGACCAATCATTAACTTCGGGAAATGTAAGCTATAAAAGGTTCCAAAGCGAAAACGGGTTAAAAGCATACGATCGAAACTTCCCTGTACTTGTACCAAATAGGGTTGTATAACTGGACATATTAACATTAATTGATTATCCATAACAGTTTTTTTTATCTCTTTCTTTGAGCCATCGCTTGTTCTCTAGATAAGTCAAACGATCTGTTTTTAAGGTCTTTCGTGAGATAGTTGCCATACTCTCTGGTGCCTCAAAGAATTCGGGATGACCAATATCATTATCCAATCTCTTAATGTAGCCGAGCCAGGGTATAATCGCGACTCTATCAAGTTTTAAACAATCAATGATGATGTCACGATTAAAGCTAGTTTCTGTTGATACCCACACCTTATGCCAAAGTAAAAGAGTATTGATTCTAATGATATCAGTGATAAAATGCAAACCAAGTTCCGAATGGCAATTAAAATTAGCAGTTGAACTTGGTACTGCCAGTAAATATCCCGTAAATGCATTCTCGCAGCTTTGTAGATGTTGCACATCCACAAATCCCCATATGCCTGACCCATATATCGCCGTAGATATGCATTTGGATTTGTATATGGCTAATAGCTCAGGAACAGGTCTACAGCCTAATTTCCTAGAGAAATTAATCACCGCACCTATAGCTCTAGAGAACATTAGTTTTCTCGCTTGGATAGCAGCATTCCAGGATCCTGTGCGATCAAAATTTATCCCCAAATAGGAGAATTTATCAGTACTTTCAATTTTCTTATTATTGATAAAACTGTTGCATTTTTTTGTCGCTTTTTTCCCACATTTCATTGTGTAGGTCTTACTAATATTCACTTTTAAACCCCTATCTTGCATGAAGTCAACAAAATTATCAACAGTTCTTTGCAACCCTATTTGCGTCCTCGCCATTATAACCGCGTCGTCCGCATAAAGTAAAATTGGGACTGGGGTATTGTTAATGACCGGATAATCCTGACGATGTTCAGTCAGATATTGCCCAAGACTGTTAATATACAATGAGAAAAGAAACGGGGCAAGTACGCACCCTTGCCTGACTCCCTTCCTCATTCGAAATTTGGCTGAGCACTCCCCCTGCCTGCCAAAGCGTACCCTTGCCCCTGCCTCCCTGTACAATTCCTTTAAAAATATAAGTAAAGGTGGGTCCACTCCCATCCCTTTAAGCACGTCCCACAGCTTCTCATGCTTTACACAATCAAACGCTGAACTGAGGTCAACGAATGTCAAGAATAATTTTCCCTCGTTTGCTAGTGTGTATTTACTTGTAATCAGGGTTAGATTAAGTCCTTGTTCTATCGTCCCAAGCCCCGCTCGGAACCCATATTGCAATTTAGATAGGACTCCTGTTTCATCAGCCCATGATTGTAATTTATTTAAAATTACCCTCCCTACCACTTTCAAAAGGGAGTCTAGCAGGGAGATTGGACGATAACACATTGGGTCATTTCGATCTCGTTTTTTGGAAATGGGAATCACTATTGCGTCCGACCAAGTAGGAATAAAACCATATCGAGTGCACCTAGCTAAAACATTAGTTAAAAGTGGAGCCCATAGCTCAATGTTAGTTTTGTATACATCCACAGGGATGCCATCCGGGCCAGGGGCTTTACCAGATGCACTCTCATTTATAGCCAAAGTTACTTCCTCCACAGATAAGCAAATATCTATTGGAAATACTGTACTCTGTTCGCTATCATCATTCACCGTGCCTACTGAAGCTGCCTCATCAAGTATCTTAGACACATCATTATATAGACCAGTGAAATGCTGGACCCATTTCTCCTCAGTAATGGCGATATCTACAATATCAGTATCCCTGGCAGCAAAAAAAGGTGCATTAACCGCTTTCCAAAAGCTGTTGTTATCTTTTCTTAAACATGCCTTGTGTAATGTCTGCCACGCTTCCCGTTTTAATTGTAACTTCCGTTTTTTTATCGCCTGCCGATATGTATTTCTAGCCTGTCTTATTTCCTCACTATTTCTGTTTTCCCTATGTAAGACTTTCTTCAAATGAGTGTGCGCCTTACTTCATTCCCTGTCAAACCAGCCGTGTCTTATGCATACCCCGTTTCTGCTCCCTAGTTAATAATTTCTGTACCTCTCCAGCAATTTTAAGAAAGGCATTCAGAACATCTTCGTCTTCCCTTTCCTCTGACAGGCAGACTTCAAGGTCTTCTCTGGACCCTTTTACTAAATGCTTAATAAATGCAATAGGATCCACTTTCGACCAGTTTAAAGAATACCCATTTGTGCTAGCAAGATTGACACTAAAATTGTATTGTAGATCCTTCTCCCTCTTTTCTCTTCCAGAACACTCTAGTTCGAAGGCAATGCTAATTGGGTAGTGATCACTCATAATAATTCTATGGGTTTCAAAGTTACGAACATTTCTTGTGTACCTGTTTGACACTAGCACAAAATCAATAATTGAATTGCAACCTCTACCATTAAAGGTGGGCTCAAACGGTACTAAGGGATTACACAACTCATTAGCGTATCCCAGATCAAACTGGAAGACAATTTCGTTTAACATATCCCCCAGTGATGTATGTAAAAAATGGGCCAATATGTCTTCTTTATCTTTTTCTAAGCCACATATACCATTTTGACTATGTTGGCACAAAAAACAATTGTAATCTCCCCCCCATATGATACACATATCTCCAGACATCTCATCTTCCAAATTAGTCAAGGCTTTACGTAGATTCTCTAGCACACTCATTGTCTGGGCTTTGGGGATGTTATTATAAAAATTAAGCAACACAAGGCAATACCCTCCTACTATGTGCATTACTAAAATCTGATAGTAGTTAGACTCTATTATGAGTTTCATGTTAGTCACCCCCAGCGTGTTAGAGACATAGATACTTAGTCCACCTTTATTACGCCCCTGACCACTGATGACCGCCGGAGTGTGAAGAGTTTGATAGCCAATGATATGTCTTTCCTTAATTGTCCAGATTTCTTGTAGACAAATTATGGAGTACTCTTCCATAAAAGTTAACCACTGAGGGTCTGTCACTTTTGTGGCTAAGCCAGCAATATTCCAAAATAGTATTTTACAAACCTTAACGCTATCTCCCTCTTCCTGTTCACCTCCAGGGGTCTTAATGTTTGTTTCCCCATTATGGGTGATCCCCCGCGTTATTGGTGGGACTGTTTCTTTGGGTTTATTTTCCATATTCCTCATAACATGGTTTATATTTTCATCAGTATCTACCCCCTCAGTCGTTGGATCTAGCTTCAATTTACAATCTTCCCCGCTACCGACCAAGAACCCTTGGTCAGGTGACTGCTCTTGTATTATGTCACTAGGGAATGATTGGCAAGCCTGCCTAATATGACCATCCCGCTCGCATGCTGTACCCACAGTCAATCTATATCTTCGAGTGTAGTTAGCAGATCATAGCGATTACGCAGCGGAACGTTACATAAACTCGGGGTGTTGGCATCCCTTGCATATTTTTTTAAGTAATTCACAACTTGGGGCTGATAAAAATAACCCAGTGGTAACACACTAATTTCGGAATGATTATACCATGCATTCCCTGCCCTTGACAAAACTGCGTGTACTAACCTAGGGTCGCTTAAGGTCAAAACAATGCAATCGCCCTGGAAACATTTTCGACCATTTCCCACCCATTTTACCCGTCTAACCATTTTAAACTTTTCAAAAAGGGGGTTTGTAAGACCAGTTCTTTACCTAGCCAACAAAGCGACTTATTTCGAAGACCCTCCCACGTTTCATGCACTGACATATGTAGACAAGGAACATTGGCTAAAATTACTATGTATGGTGTGGCGTGGCGGCCGGTGGTAAATCAAGATGGTTATATTCTACGTTCTCTTTGGGTTCCATAATCCCAGTTAGATGTCCCCCAGTATAGTTTTTGTCTCTGTTCCTGTCCAATACGGGCTTGTTGATGTTGTCACCTTGCGGCTTGTTACAAAGGGGTATTAATCTATGTGTGGCTGATCTTACCGTGTCAGATATAGAATTTATATTTGGAGTTCCTGCAGATGCAGTCTTAGGGGGTTGGTTCCCTACATGTAAAGTTGGAAATGAGCTGCGGGAACGGTTGGCATTATGTTGTACATTTTCATCATTAGCAATAACCCTATTATCATTTCTTAAACATCCCTCTATAGCATCTACTCTTTCTATTAACTTGCCTAAGGCTCCAACCACATAGTTATATAAATCATCAATTTTTCTGGTGATTTTACCAATTTCAGACGCTTGGCCCTCAATTAACATATTCACAGTAGGTCTCCCTGAACTAGGAGGCCTTCTAGATTCCCCTGTTTTTGATTGTTTAACGATATTTTTCCTTTTTTTAGTTAACATCTTTTACTGGAATTCACATGACTATTCACAGCACAGTTCAATACTTGTACTCCCTCAGTTACATCAGGGTTCTTGTGGCGTTTAGGGGGTGGTTGGGAATCGTCATCTGGATCGCTCACATCAATATGGTCTAATAACTCCTGTATGCAGCCATTCTGAGTGCCCAGGACAGCTTGCCCATCAGATGCTGCGGCTAAAGGTTTGTTAGGGGAAATGACACGTGTGTTACTTGCAGTTGACAAGCCCGACCTGCCTTGGGAAAGTGTCTCTTCCACAGTGTTTATTTGTTCCTCGATGGTCCCCATTGCACCAGTCGAGTAAGCCATCAGAAATTGTTGTCCTCCCGCACCCTGGGCAATAGAACTTATGGTACCAGTCTTCCTTTTACCCATTTTATTCTATAATCAAATAGTCAAACTTGCGACTGAGTCGGAATTAAGCTCACAAAAATGATTCAAGAAACAGGACGTAATATCAATCCAACCTTAGAGGGGTGGCCCAGCCCGGCCTCTGTCGGTTGGCCGGGTCTTCGCCCGGGCAACGCCCGGGCACACCACACGCGCGTCCCGCACTGCGGGACCGCTACGAGGATTTTATAGCCCCTCCAGGGACTATGTTGAAAGTGCAGGGTGCGTGTTAGGGCCAAGGGGCCAGCAGCAAAGATTGGCAGCATTCAGAGCGTTTTTTCAGCGGTCTCCCGCGCTGCGGGACCGCTACGAGGATTTTATAGCCCCTCCAGGGACTATGTTGAAAGTGCAGGGTGCGTGTTAGGGCCAAGGGGCCAGCAGCAAAGATTGGCAGCGTTCAGAGCGTTTTTTCAGTGGTGTCCTGTCATTTCTGCCTCCTTCTGTGTATCTTTATTATTCAAATGCTTGAATACTGGTACTTCAGAGAGGTCCCAATCAAAAGTAATGATCAAAATGACCATTTTTGTAAAACATACTAAGAAGTAAACTACAGCTAATGCCATATGTCAAAGGTAAGCGATGATATGTAGTTCCTTCTTCTGATGCTAGCTACATGCAAACATAGCAATCTCTAGCTTCAATGGGATCTACATATTCATACAAGAGTTTAGCATAGACAGTCAATGAAAAGTCTCCTTTTGACAAATCTACATGAAGATTCCGTTCGGCTGTGGCTATCAAATCTTTTACTGATCCTAGAGAACCCCTTTTTGAAACATCAGGCACAGGTGTAAAATCTTCAGGTGGCCTACCCTTTTGTGTATCTTCCTCTGAAAATCTTGAAATTGACTGTACAATTAGTACTACTATAACTAGTACTACAATAGCTATGAGTCTACCTATCATACATTTGCATCTATGGTTTTGATTTCCAGACTCCATTCTAGAAGCAATTCAGACCAATGTTGAGTAGAGAAATAGCAGCCACAGAGTCAGCTTGTAACAGTTCTTTAGCTAAAGGTTTGAACTCCAATTACTTTTTCACCTAATTCTCTTAGTATTTAAAGGTATTTACACATTCCATAAAGTTTCCTTAGCCGTGATTCAGATTTTTCTAGACGTAACCCCTAAATGTATTCTTCTTCCACTCTGGCCTAGGTAATCTTTTTTTAGGCGCTTTTAACACAGTTCATAAAAGTTCATTCGACATCCCTAATGAGATCAGAACCAAGTTAATTTGTCACACGTTGCAACAAATCAGCCCTAAGTGCAGCAAGATCTGCTTGGGATGGTTCTACTCCAAAAGTTGGGAGCTCAATGTCCTCCAGTATCCGAGTTCTCACACCGCTCAACCTTGGTGGATACGGAACAGCCAACAAATGGAGAGCATTCAGCTCAATAACTGGAATCCTCAGCAGGACTTTGATTATCAGCACTGAGGTCTTAGATCTCACTCTCGCCACCACTGGCAGCCAAATAGGTCCACTCAGGAGATGAATACCTCCAACAAGGCACTTTAACTCTTTTGGACCTTCGCTAGCTTCGTCCTTCACCTTCAGACAAACTCTTCTTGGATTCAGTTATCTCGCTGATTGGTGCGAGCTCTCTTTCAAACGTGATCCTTATGTTACTTCACTGTTCCCTGTTCAGCCAGTTCTCGCTCCGGGTTGGCCTCGAACTCGACTGCACTTGTCTGCTTATTTTACTTGTTCCCTCCTCGAGGCCAGATTCTAGTTCGTTCTCAATAGTCTCTCCCTCTTCAGAGTCTATGTCAAGGTCCTGTTCACCTTGACCGCCCTTGGGTTGCTCTTGCACCTCTTCTGCCTCTACCGGTCCCTCTACAGATTGACTTGGCCCCTCCTGTGACCCTCCGGCCACGTCTGCCAATGCTTCTAGGAGAAGAGCTGTTTCATCAGAGGGGCTCGGGACTCTGTGTTTGAGAGGCATGTATCCATTTTGATACTATGCTACACTTGACAGCAGTGGTAGTCACCAGTATCACCTGATAGGGTCAACGCCAATTAGGCTCAAGGCAACTCTTCCTCACGCGCCTCTTAACGAGTACCCAGTCTCCAGGACTGAGGTCGTAGCACAGGTCTTGTGACGTTGGCCAGTCTCAGCTTCAAACTGATGAGACACAGAACAAACCACATCTGCTAATCCTTTACAGCAGTCAAGAACCAAATCATATGCCGTGTTCACAAGAGCGTTTGCTGTCACTGCAGGCAGTCTCATCACTCTCACCATGAGAACTTAATGCTGCGACCAGCCAGTTCTTCTATCAGGAATGCTATGCAGGCTTATCAACACAAGAGGCAAAGCATCAGGCCTTTTCAGGGACGTGGAAGCACACACTTTCGCCAACCTCAACTTCAGCGTACCATTGACCTGCTCAATGATTCGTGAGGCTTCCGGCCGGTAACTGCAATGCAGTCTCTGTTCCATATGTAAAGCTGCACATAGCAATTTCAGGACCTCATTATTGAAATGAGTCCATCGGTCTGACTCCAATGTAGTTGGAAATCCAAACCTCAGAATAAGCTCACTCAGTAAAACAGCTTAGCTACAGTGAGGCTATCACACCTCCAAGTTGTATAGGCTACCACCCACCGAGAGAAAAGCACACCACAACCAGAATATATCTCAATCCATTACACATAGGCATGTCAACAAAGTCCAACTGCATCCTATTAAAAAGGCCCTCCTGCCTTCCCTATGTGACTTAATGGGACAACAGTCCTTTTCCCTGAATTCATTTGCTGACACGTTACACATTGATTACACAAAATGTCTGCAATCACTCAAAACTTTGGATTGAACCACATCTGCCTGAACAGTCTCACCATTGTATTTCTCCCCCTACATGTGCTGAACCATGAATCTTCTGTGCCATGGGGTACAACAGGCTATTGAGCAACACTGTTCTATCATCGGTCGACACCCAGATATCATCCTCTCGCTTCACAAACCTGCTGTAATCCAACATGCCAGTTCTTCCTCTGACACCTCTTCCTGTAGTAGCCATACTTCAATCCAAGTACGTGCAGCAGCCAACATCATGCTGAAATCAGTCTGTTACATATTTGCATTCTTGTACTCTCAATTAAAGACACATGCATTCAAGGCACAGTAATGTGCGATTTCATCTGCATAGCGGTTGCCTACTGCTACATCATCATCTCCCTTGCAGTGTGCAGAGCACTTCACAATCGCAAATTCTTTTGGCAACTGCATTGCTTCCAACAATTGTCTTATAGCTTTCCCATTCCTGATGGGGGAACCAGACTAGGTCATGAACCCCCTTACAGACCAGAGCTGTCCGAAATCATGAACCACACCGAACCCATATTGGCTGTTGGTGTAGATTGTGACTCGGAGTTGTTCCGACACACTGCATGCTCTGGTCAAGGCAATGATTTCATCCACTTGCACAGAGTGTGCTCCCTGTAACTAAGTGACTTCTAATACCCCAGTAACAGTACAAACAGCAAAAGCTGCTCTCAGATTTCCTTCATTGTCTTTTAAACACGAGCCATCAACAAACAGAATATGATCGGGATCAGATAGTGGCTCATCGACAATGTCAGGATGTGGTTTTGTGCAAAGTTCAGTAACATCGAGACAGTCAAGGTCTTCAATTTCTTCCCCCTCAGCATTTGGAACAGGCAACAAGGTAGCAGGGTCTAACACAGAACAACGCTTCAAGGTAACATTATCGGCAGCCACAATGGTCTGCTTGTATTTGGCAACCTGTTTTTAGTCAAATGCTGTGCTTTTGTTCTGGTCAGTAAAACCTCCACTGAATGGGGCACATAAACTGTTAAAGGATGACCCATCACAATGATCTCACATCGTTAAATACTGACACTTGTTGCAGCAACGGATTTGAGACATACGGGCAACGCTGATGCTATAGGATCTAATGTAGCAGAGAAGTAAGCCACTGGCCTACGGGCACTACCATGTAACTGTGTGAGTACAGAAAGTGTACAACCCTCTCTCTGATGGCAAAACAGCTAAAACGCTTTGTTGTAATGAGGCATTCCTAAGGCTGGAGCGGGACGCAAGCATTCTCTCAGCTCCAGGAAATCAAGCAAGCAATCGGTGTCCCAAGGCACCAGATCAGACACATCCTTGTGTGTCAACATTTGCAAAGGCTTAGCCATTAGTGAGAAGTAGAGAATCCACTATATGCAGTATCCCACCATTCACAGAAACACCCTGACCTCCTTCTGAGTGCGTGGTGGATTCATCTGCATGATCACTGTCACTCTGTCTGGTGACACTTTTCTCTTGCCTTTCTCAATTGGATGGCCCAAGTATTGAACCTCATGCATGCAATACTGAAGCTTGCCTGGGGAATCCTTGTGTCCATTCTAAGCCAGATGGTTCTACAACCCAATGGTATCTGCAAGCGTCCATTATATATGATGCAATCAAAAGATCGACGATATACTGGACCAAGACTAAATTATGAGGCAATGCTAATGACTCAGGATTGTTCTTCAAGATCTGATTGAAGATAGACGTTCTTTCAGTATACCCTTGAGGGATACAACACCACCTTAAGACACGGTTTCCCCGCCAGAAAGCAAATAAATATTGGCTTTCCTCATAGAGGGGAATCGAAAAGAAGGCTTAGCAGAGATCAATGACCGTGAAGCACTCCACTTCACATGGAATTTGAAACAGGATCACTAATGGATTCGGTACTACGGGACAGCAATGAAGCACTATGTTATTTATCTTTTTCAAATCCTGAACAATGCGATATTTACCGCTAGGTTTCTGTAAACCCATAATAGGGGAAATACCTGCTATCGTTTCAGGAGTCAAATTGTACTTTGGTGTTCTCTGGAACTCAGCATTGGATTTCACCTGTATGTGGATTGGCTCTACTCCTTTTATGAGTCCAATCTTTTCTTCTGAAAATTCCCAGACCTCTGTCGTGACCATGTATCTAAGGTCCATGGGCATGTTTTCCACTGTCAGCATGGGAAATACTAAAACACACAGATTCTGGTTCACCAATTTGAAAGTAATGTCTTCATCATTCATCTGTACCTCAATTCCCTTTGGTGTGCAATATATGGTGCAGTTCAATTTGCATAGTAAGTCACGTCCTAGCAGACACATAGGACTTGAATCACACACCACAAACTGATGTTGGTCCTCAAAGGACCCGCTCTTACAGGTACATCCTTTGTCAGGGGATTGGACATGCTCTGGTTCGCAACTCCTACAACTTGGATCGATTTTCCCAAGAGGGGTAGGTTGGAGGCTTCTGCTGTTCTCACAGTAGAGTGGGTAGCACCAGTATAAATCAAGA
This sequence comes from Calotriton arnoldi, assembly GCA_963921515.1. NCBI lineage: Eukaryota > Metazoa > Chordata > Amphibia > Caudata > Salamandridae > Calotriton > Calotriton arnoldi. Next base: position 222,614 of record CAWUFW010010830.1, on the reverse strand, counting down.
GTGTACTCGAATGACCATCTACATCCACATTAAAGTAGGGTCCACTCTGCTCTACCTCTAAGACTGCGCCAAGTGTACAATCTCCCCCCACCCCTCAGGCATCGACATAAGGACGGGTCTGTGTCATACTTATCAAAAGATTCTATCAGGGCATCTGATGATACACTCAATTTCCCTGGGATATTCTCAGAGGTTGCGGTACTTGTATCACCTGACCTTGAGATCCCCTCAAAGTCAGTAATCTTGGTCTAATCACAGTCTGTATCTGTGACCCATCTTTCTGAACCTGCCCTAAATCTGCAAGTAGCTCTTGATTTGCCAGATTTAAATGACACTCGCGCTTACAATGCCCCACCTTATTACAAAAATGGCATGCGGTTGAGTTCTTCAGTGTGGCAATATCTATTCTAGTCTTTTGATCTATGGGAACACCTCTTTCTGTCCCTGTCCTGGTAAGCCTCCAATCTGTCGAGTCTGAACTCCTGTTGGTTTTGTCCCTTGCATGCGAACATCATTTCCAACTGGTGCCTGCACTTGTCCTCCCTGTTGAGCATTTCTCATTTGGACTAACATCAATTTCTCTTTCATTCGTTTATGCTTGGAGTTGACCTCATAGCTGCAATACTTAGCTTCGCCCCCTCTAGTTATAATACCTTTGTCCCCTCTAAACATATCTCTAATGACTCTAAAACACCGCACTTTGTTCAACTGTAAGTCTTAACAATCTGAATGCAATTTTTTACTTTCCAGCAATGCAACGGTACGATATCAAGCAGCCACAAATACCATACATGATCGTCAACCAACACCAGCGTGGAGTTACACCACCCAACCTATTCCAGTGCTGTACTCTCTGACGTCACTTACCCTCTCCACATCGGTTCACCCTCCTTCATAACTTCTCTGTACACATTCTCTCACACAATCTTCTTAATCTGTAATTGTCTGCCTTTCTCAAAGATCATTAGAATTCAATCACGAAAAGAACTCCCATTCACTCTGAAACCTTGACCAGCGTGGAATCACCTGAATCAGTATAGTTTAGTCTTTGTGCTCAGAGTTCACTACATGATCTGCACTTGTTCCATTCACACAAAGTTCCCTGTCTTAGGTGGAGCTGTTGAGCCGACAACGTCTTACGACAAACTCCTCAACTCTTTGGTCAAACCATCACAATCTAGGTGTCTTCTACACCTTCAAACTATCCCAAGATCTTGGGCCGCTTTCGGACACAAAACTCAAATCTCCCAAATCCTTTGGCCATGACAGACCCGAAACCACAGTCAATCGATTCTCATGACAACTCCTTAAGACATTCAACCATCAAATCAATACCCCAATCTAACACGACACACACATACCCTATTAATATACTCACTCCTCCGTTCACCGCTGTTCTCTCCACATATCGCCGGACTCTGCTTTCTTCGGTGCACGCTCATTGAGGCTCTATCTAGGGCTTTCAGATTTTGGGCTCCTCACTATGCTAGATCAAATTCCAGATTCTCCCCTAACTTCATGTGCAAACCATCCGTCACTGCTACCATCTGAAGGAGCTGGGCCCATTCGATTCCGACTCTTGACTTAAGCACTTCTCCGATGGTTATTTTTAGCAGCATGAAAGTATGAAAGGGAGTCAAAATTTAGTTATTCAAATTTAGGTGCAGTGCAACTGTATGAAAGTAGGATCTGCTTCTTATGGTTACCCCCACTTTTTGCTTGATGTGATGCTGTTTTTGACTCGTCTGACTGGGATCCTGCTAATCAGGACCCCGGTCTATCTGCTTTCTCCCTAAACTGTTGTGTTCAGTACCTAGGTACATCCCAGATTGGATACTGGGGTACCCTTGTCAGTCCCTAGTATATGGTACCCATGTACCCAGGGCATAGGTACCCCAGAGGTCTCCCATGGGCTGAAGCATGCATTAAGCCACCCATGAGAGACCATTCAAAATGGAACTAGTGGCCTGCCATTGCAGCCCGTGTAAGTTGGTGCATGTACCACTTACTAAAGATATAGGTTTATTATATCTAAGGGTCACTGCACTTAAAACCTATAAGTCACCCCTATAGCAGGCCTTTACAATCCTAAGCGCAGGGTGCTTTGTTCTAAGTGAAAGGGTGCCCCTGCATGAGCAGGACACCCCTGCAGCCTACAGAGTCCATTCTCCCGGGTTGTCAGTGAAGCATCCATATACTATATAGAGGGGCACCGCGTAATCACGCGATGACCATCTCGAAATCAGCTGCAACGAATCCTATCATGTTTGGTATCAAACATGTTAAAATCATACCCCCACACCATGAACGGTGTGTGAGGTATGATTCCAAGCACTGGAAGAGCCCTCTGTTAGGCTCTCAGTGTTCCCGGTACCAGCCTTCTAGTCCCGGACAGCAAAAAATGGTTGCTGCCGACTAGAGACACATTTCTGTTCTGCCCTCCTGATGCTGAGCCAAGCTCGAGCAGGGGAAGGCAGAACAATAGGCATCCTCTCACAGGGTGGTGTGACCACCTGCCAGGCAGAATTTAGTGTATTAGGGCTGGGTGGGTGCGCTTGCCAGTGCCTAAAAGTCTGCATGAGGGGCACATTTGGTGTCCCTGTGCATATTCCAGTTCAAACCAGTCCTGGGAGCTGTTGGCTCCCACTCTGGCGCGAAACTGGACAAAGGACATGGGAGTGGCCTCCCCCCCTGTCCAGACCCTCCCCTGGGATGGTCCCCTGAATCTTCCCAACGCTTTCTTTAGGGTACTTAAGGGCTTACCTGGGTGTAGGTCCCTAGATTCGTCATGGGAAAAGATTCAGAACTGAAACCAGTGCACTTCTGCCGTCTGGGCACTATGGACTTTGCTGGACTTCGCTTGGGCCTGACTTCGTCTCACTTCCAGTCTGCTGCATCTTCTGTGCCTCTGTATCATACAGGAACCGTCCAAGGCCTGTGAAGCATCAAGGAAAACCAAAGTAATCTCCCTTGGAGTGAAGGAGTCACTCCCCTGCATTCGCAGGCACCGTAACAAAGACGACCAGTCTGCATATCCAGAGCTCCTCGGACTCCATGGGCTCTGCAATACAGGTGGTGGTTTTCCTCAGCTCCCAAGGCCTGCTCTACCCTCTTACCAAGTTTGAGGCCAGTAGTCCTTGTGGGGGTTGCAATAACTGAACCCCTGGGTGCCGCACCCCTTTGCAGTTGCAAAGGCATGTTGACATCTTTGCAAGAAGATCTTCGGGCTCCAAGTAGCCCCAACCTCGAGCACCTCCAGTGACCAGAATCTTTGGCCACACCACATCGTGTGCTTCGTGGCCTGCATCTGGTGAGCTGCTTGAGGTCCTCTCGCGACTCCTGGGCCTCCGGCCTGTGGGTCCCTTTGAGGGTCACCTTTGTTTTCCTTGGGATCTCCTGATTGCTTGGGCCTGCCCTGACTCCCCTGCTTGTGGTGAGTCTCCTGGACCTTGCTGGTCCCAACCGTGCACCTTCTTGACTTACTGTGTGGGTTGCATTTGCCAAGGCTTGTTGATGCTCCCGCCAGACACCGACCCCTCAGCACTCGACATGCTTCATGGGACAGCTCGTATCCGGGTCCTGGTTGTCCTCAGCATTGCCTGGTCCTTGCAGCAGCAGAGTCAAGGTCACTGTCATCTTTCCTGAAGCACTCGACATCGGAGGGCATCCATCTTCCAAGTCTCCTGGTCACTCCTGAGTGACATAGAATCTGTCCCCTCTGCTTTCAGGTACTCCTCTTCAAGATTCCACGTTTAGATTCCTCCGGACACTTTCTCTTCTTCCAGCAGTGGCACTTTTCTGAAGTCCTCCATTGTGTTCGACGGCGGTTTCCGACTCCACTTCACACCTATGCACCCAGCTCCCCTGGGATAGGTAACTTGGGTACCACGGTATCCACGGGTTGGGTGGCTCTCCAACCTTCTGTCTTCCACAGGGTTTATTCAGGGTCCACTGGGTAGGGTCCCTAATCTTTAAAAATCTGACCGCGACTTGCACATAGACTTGTACGCAGCACGCGGTCGTGTTCACACACTGCACACGCTCTCCGTGGGGTCCCTATCTACTTTCCTTGGGTGGTTCTGTGGGTCCCCAGCAATTCTACGTCCTCTTGACATTGTCCTGACTTGAGTCATGGTTCTTATACCACTTTCTTAGTATATGGTTTGGTCCCTCCCTGGGGCACACAGTGTATTAGTGCTCTTTACTGTGATTTCTTTGCTAAGGTATTGTGTGCTTTGTGTCTATCTCCATGTAAGAGATACTGTAACGTACTAGATAGTTATATAATAAATACATATTTTTATAAATACATTGTGTGGTTCTTTTTCATTTACTCTATACTAAAAGATTGCATTCTGGTAAAACAAGCTGCTTTACACTCCTTCAAGACTAAGCCTGAGGGCTGCTCTCCACAGCGACTACTTGGTTTGCTTTCTAAGGTTGTCTGAGACCTCTTAAATCACCATAAGGATTGTCTGGACTGGTACAAGGTGCCCACTTACATTAGTTTACATCATATACCAGACCAGCTTCTCACAGCAACTCATTAGAGACACACAATAATTCAGAGCGACAACCAACTGAAGGTTAGTCAAGATTTTATTACAAGGCCAGAAACAACTGGACATAAATGCATCGTAATAGGAGGGTATGGAAATACAAAGGAACCATGAAGAATCCGAACCTATGAAACAGATTGGCTTGGTGTTGCATAAACAGGACTTCAAGTTCAGTAATGAGTATGCCAAAGATTAGAAAGCATACATCTAAATAACTCTCCATCGGGACCTCGAGAGAGAAAACATTAGAATCTACCCCATCTCTAAATCTTTATCTGCCATCCCTAGGTAATCAAGAGTCAAGAAAGAGAAAAGGTGTCAGCGATGGAGTCTCCCTAAGGAGTCTCTCTACCATTAGATGGCATAAAGCTACAGCAAAGAATAGCAAGTGAACAGGCAGGTGCTCTGTGTCTGAGAGGCAAAAGGGAAGTGGGCACTATCCCTATTCTCTGTGCATCATATATTCAAAGTTACATTTCAACAAAAGTCCCATAATGCTTTTCTCTCCATTTCACGCCCTCTGCCATAGGCTTACATTACAAAAATTTCCACTACAGGAACATTTTCCATGGTCTTCTCCATACACGCCCCTGGCAACAATTCGTCTTTGGTTCCTTCTCCTGTGTGAACGATGTTCTTCTTCACCTTATCGTTACTTGCTAAGAGAACAATAGCCCTATCTTCTGTAACAGAAACTTTTCCACCTGCACTGTAAGACGTGAGAAAGAACAGAATTCTGCAACTTCATAAAATTCAAGCATTAGCTTCATAAATGAAGACTTCTAAATGTACTATGATTTCAGGCCTACAACTTAAGCTAACATAACAAGTGCATCACGTTATATGCAATAAGCGTTCACAGTATTATTCAACTTGTTAATACTCTTACATTAAGCTATGTTAACACACTTTATTTCAATCTCTTAATTTAAACTAAACATTTAGAATGTGTGCAAGATGACTTGTGCATCTCATTACTACAAACCCTATGTAAGTATGTGTTACATTTCACAATTTTATAACACATGAACATTAAGCTTTACATCAAATCGATTCGAAATTCTTAGGCACACATTATCTTGTCACTTTTCAACAATCTAATTCACCATAGACAATGAATAATATGCGAGTGCAGGCTACGACTAAATATATTGCACCCCTAACAAGTTCGTCAATCAGGGTACAAAATGTTCGCTCTATCAAATGTCTGCCAGTGTGGGAAGAGGTGATGCAGCTTAGTGGAGTTTGTTCTGTTACCCTACTGCCGCTGAAATCAAAGCAGTGCAACACTAATCGCTGAGGCCTGGGTCCAGTCAATGTTGAGCAACACATCCCATTTCACAGTTGAGCAATTGTGACTACGCTGGTGATCCAGCGCGGCTAATATACATTTTTCCTTATGACACTAATCCAGGAAAACACCTACTCAACCTGAATCATATAAAGTCTATGTCGGTGGGGCCCATAACACCGCATACATACATTCACTCAGTTTTCTGGATCAAACGCTAAGGAAAATGAGCTGCTGGACAAATGGGATACCTTATTAAAACGACAGAATTTATAACCTACACATTATATACATTAACTTCGAATCCTGTCGGTTCTAAACATCAAGGTATTCCGCTATTCGGTCGATGGACCAACTAGTAGAATCAGTTGATGGCGAATAAGTCCAGCTCAATCACAATTAAAACCTTTAACATTTTATTAATCACAATTTTATTTAAAGAACCACAGACTCATTTAGAGTTAGTATATAATTTTATCTAAATTCTTTGAGCAAATAAGTAAAGTTCATAATTGGGCAAATACATTTATTATATTAGTAAGCATTTCAATAAAAGATTAGGAATTGAGATGGAAAATACTCATTACCCTTGGCCTTAGGGCGATGACAAGAATGGTTCACCAGGAAAGAAAGATGAACCGCAGATCACAGGATAGGACTCCCAAACTGACTGACTGTCCCGCTAACCTCCTCGGACGCAATCTCCTCCCGGGCAACTCCCGCAACGGTCTCGTTCCTTCCCCAGTCAAAGTCCGAAGTAAAAAATGACAGAGTCTCTCGCAGCATCAGGATAGAAGAAGCGAAGAAATTTTTGCACAACGTAAGAGCAGACTCTCTTATACCCTATTCTCTGACTCGCTACACTTAAAGTTGCAATCTTTAGGGGCAGAAATCACGCTAATTGGTCCATTGGAGGGGTGGTGATGGTCACCTCATCGCCCTCCTTGTTCGAACTGGTTTGGGGACAATAATACATACAATAGTTCTCGTGATCCAAAATGTCCAAAGGTAGTTCAATTTGTTAATGTATTTTGTAACAAACTCCGATGGTCACACATTAGTTCATCCTTTGTCGCTCGATTCTCGCATCCGTTCCCATGCATATATGCTGTACTCTTTGCACGATCCTCGTTCCAGGTCAAACTGGCCTTGACATCTTTCACTCCGGGCACCGGCCGCATACACGTGACTGGAGCATTCACACTGCAAAAGGCGCGGGGGCCATTTTATTCAGCGCATGCCATCTCGTCCTTTCCAGCAGCCATTTTTGAAGCATGGCTTAGCAGGCCCGAACAAAACTAATATAAGAACAAACACAACAGAAATTAAAACATGGAAAATAAGCCTTTCTGTTTACCACCCGCCATTCTAAGAACCCGTGTTAGGTATTACCTAGCAGAAGCGACATTTAAAGCCATTTTACTTACCATCTGCATTCTTTGCCACAGTGCAATTTTACTACGCAACACAAATCACAATACTAATGTTATTTTGCTTCACATTTGTAAATAAATTATATTTTGCAATGCCAGCAAGTTGCCCACGTGTAATGTTTAATAAAAAGGTGCATTTGTTGATTAGTTCATGCGTTTCAAACAGTTAGTATCATTAATCGTTATGGGGTCATTAACTTCCAAGGGGTACACAAAAAATATTTTGTTTCCCCTGCTCCTTCAATTCCCCTCTTTGGTGATTTTTAACATCACCACTAAAACCTATCCCTACAAAATTTATCAGAAAAATGGTTCTTGTCCACTTGCATTTGTTATTTTAGACAATTGTGTTCTTTTCATCTTGTCTTTTAGACCTTTTGTACATGTTCTCTTTAAACTCTTCTAATTCGATCTCCCCCATCTCCCGTTCTCTTGTTTCTCTTTCCTTATTTTTCTCATTTTCTCTTTTTGCTTTATTTTGTCTTTTCCTCTTGGTAATACACACATATTCTAATCTCAATATTAATATTATCACTACTACTAAGTTCACAGGAATTAGTATTTTCCCTACTAGAGAACTGCCTATTTTGGTGAACCATTTCTTTCTTGAGGAAAAACCCTTACCAAGTTTCTCCCAAGCACCTTCAACCTCCAGTGGGGCAATTTCTTTATGCAAATCAGTAATGTTCTTTATATACTTCTGTATATTCTGACTTTTATCTGGAATGTAAGTGCAACAATGTTGTACCTTCAGCATTCCACAGACTCCTCCCTCTTTCTCCAAAAGAATGTCAAGGGCAAGTCGATTTTGCATTACCATAGCTCTCATGGCAACCATTTCAGTATTTACCATCAAGAACCCTCCAGCAGTATTCGTTGATAAACGATCTACTACTGTAGACAATTTCCGAATCTTGTATGCATTCAAAGATATACCAACTGCTGGTATCAATGCTCCAAAAATGTCACCTATTATCTCTGAGAAGCTTTCCCTTCTCCTACGGGTTAATGGTTTACCTATCTCGTGAATCCCTTTCGTTCCTCTTTCCACGTGAAAAATCTTTGGAAAGACCAGGCCTAGATAACATGTTCCGTACCAATGGTCCGGCAACCTATAATAGGCTCGGTTTCCGCAAATATAATAGATTCCTGGGAATACTGGATCTTTTCCTCCTTTGAATCCCCATCCCCCTAAAATTTTGTATGTATGTCGGCACTCACTAGAACCCACGAAATAGTTATCATACATAGTGTTCTCTCTACAATACACAATTTTCCCTGTTGGGGCCAATCTAAAACCATGGCTGCATTCGTTTCGCTCTTGTCATAACTTCCCTCTTCAAACGCCCAAGGTGGTGTTTTTGTCTTTTCTCCCATTGCTTTTCTTTGAAATTTAACCCTTCTATCTTCTACCATGTCTAGAAAAACCTTTTCTTCCTTTCTTAACCTACAAGTAAGGTTATGTCTAAATGCATAATCTAATGTTAATTCTTTCGTTTCTAAGAAAAATTCTCCAAAAATCTTTGCAAGTTTTACCTTGTTTAGTTCAGGGACTACGGGAACTTTAGCAAAAACGGCATCTGTGTCAGTGTAATAATACTCTAATTTACCTGTTTTGTAAAATAAACTAGCTAAAACACTACAGGTTATTCCATACGTCAAAGGAAGGTGATGATACGTCACACCTTCTGTTACAGACGCATGAGTAACTGCATACATACATAACAATCTCTAACATCCATTGTCTCTACATATTCATACAAAAGTTTGGTGAAGACATTCTTGGAGAAATCAGTTATTGACTTATCCCTATGAAATTCAGTACTATCTATCAGTGTTGCAGTGTTCTTTATGTTAGATTTCTTGTCACTATTCGTGTTATTCATGATTGCAGATGCATTTTCTCCAACTAATCTAAGTGGAATTATTGCTAAAATGAACCAAATAAGCATTAGTAAACCTGTACAATAGAAACACATTTTACACCATCTACGGAAAAACTCACATCTAGATCTTCTATTCTCAGTGTCTACCATGTTGAAATATAATCTAAATTTATGTACAGAAAATGTGTTTCCACACCTCAAAATGGCTTTTTGCCGTTTGACACTTTCTTTAAGTGTTGACTGGAGCCAACTGCTTTTTTGGCGCACCTTTTCGGTCTTTCAGAAATTTTCTTTGACTTTCTCAGTTTGTGTGTCTAGTCCGGGTTTCTTTTCTTTGCACTTCAGGAAGGGCGCAGTTCACTCTCACCCACCTGTTCACAGTCTTTGTCTGGGTTTTCGTAACTGCTATCCACTTCTTTAATATCAGGTAGTGCTATGTATACCCATTCAGGTGACTTGTATTTCAGGTTAGGTCTTTTCACTCTTTTTGGTCTCTGCAACTGTCTTTCATTTGTTTTTCTTTGTTTTTTCTGACTTATTTCATTTACTTGTTCTGCATTGTCTTTGTTCAAATTTATTAGCTTATATCTCAGTCTTTTAATTTCGTGGGGCCAATTGTCTCCTTTTCTTGGCCTTCTCAGTTCACTTTCCTTTTCTCCTCGTTCCGCTCTCCAAGTTCTCTTTCTTGGCCCTATTCTTTGCCTTATTTCTTCTTCACTTTCTTCAGATTCTGTCTCAGATCTCACTTCACTTTCTTTAACTGTGAACTTTATGATCTGTCTCTTTGTCTGAATCCAAATCTTCTTGAGTTATTTCTATAATTTCTGGAGGAATTTCCCCAAAGCTTGTACTTGGCTGTTCACCATCACTGTCTATTGGTTCAGTTTCTCCTGTTTCAGTATCAGTTCTTTGTTTTTCGGATTCTTCTGTTTGTCTTTCACTGGATTCAGGTTGGTCTGCTTCAGATGCCGAACTGGTATCTGATATTTCCAGATGTCGACTTACAGGTCGAGCTTCAGGATCTGGAACTCTGATAGTATGGCTGGCATGAATCCAATTTTTCACACCTGCACACTTTACTGCAGTCGTTGTCACCAGAATCACTTGACGTGGCTTGTCCCAGCGTGGAACCAAGCAATTTCTTCTTCTGTGGACTTTTATGCGGACCCAGTCTCCTGGACTCAGATCATGTGCTGGTTTCCTCTCAAGAGTGGTCGCATCCGGCCCAACCTGATGAAACACAGAATGCACCACATCAGCCAACCTTTGCAATAGTCCAGTATGAGATCATCAGTTATAGTCAGCAGTTTGTTGACATGTACGAATGCCTGTCTCATTGCTCGTCCCATTATAATTTCATGAGGACTCAGACCTGTTTTTCTGTCAGGTATGCTTCTTATGCTCATTAGCACCAGCGGTAAGGCATCGGGCCATTTGAGTCCTGTGGCTTGACACATTTTCCCTAACCTATTCTTTATTGTGCCATTTACTTGCTCTACCACTCCAGAAGCCTCTGGTCTGTAGGCACAATGCAGCTTTTGTTGAATGTCTAGTGCTTCACATATTAGTTGGATAATTTCATTCTGGAAATGCGTTCCTCTATCTGTTTCTATCGTTACTGGAAAGCCATATCTAGGAATGAATTCTCTCAGTAGGAGCTTAGCTACAGTAACTCCATCATTCCTTCTTGTCGGATAGGCCTCCACCCAAAGAGAAAACAAACAGACGACCACCAGGACATACCTCAATATGTTACTTGGGGGCATTTCAATAAAATCCAATTGCATTCTGGTAAAAGGACCTCTTTCACGTCCTATTGTTCCCAAACTCACTACTGTCTTCCTTCCAGGATTTATCTGTTGGCATATAAGGCATCTTTGGCAAAGGCTTTCAGCTATAGCCTTAAACTTTGGGTTGTACCATGTCTGTTTGAAAAGTCTGATCATGGCAACCCTACCTATGCGTGCCTGCCCATGGTACATCCGTGCCATGTTAGAGATCATGCTATCAGGCATAACTGGTCTTTCATCCCTGTAAACCCAAACTTCATCTTCCTCCCTCCGTCTGCAACCTGATTTTATCCAAACGTCTTTTTCCTCATCACTTGCCTCTTCCTGCAATTGTTTTACCTCTTCCCATGTTTCAACTGGGTTAGTAAACAGCAAGGGACATGGAACATTTTCTTTTTCCCTTCTCTGATTCATTGAGGTCATATTTCTGGCACAATATTGAGCTAATTCATCAGCAAAATTGTTACCCACTGCAATGTAATCAGTTCCATTTTTGTGAGCAGTGCATTTTACCACCGCAATCTGTTTAGGCAGCTGTATCGCCTCAAGCAACTTCTTCACAAACTCACCATTCCTAATAGGAGACCCTGAGGAAGTCAGGAATCCCCTCTGGGACCAGATCTGTCCGAAATCATGGACCACTCCGAAGCCATACTGGCTATCCGTGATCACAGTAATTCGGAAATTCCTTCCCAGTTTGCACGCTCGAATCAGAGCAATCAGCTCAGCAACTTGGGCTGAACGTATTCCTCTCAAACAGGATTCTTCCATTATGGTTGCCACCGTACATACAGCATACGCAGCACTTAAAACTCCTTCATTTGTCCTCAGGCATGATCGGTCCACAAACATCACATAATCTGACTCTTTTAAAGGTTCGTCTCTGATATCAGGCCTTGGCTTTGTGCAGAATTCAAGCACATCCAAACAATTATGATCAACCTCATCTTTGACTTCTGCATTTACTGCATCTGGCAGTAAGGTGGAAGGATTCACACTCGTGCATCTTACAATGGTTACATTGTCTGCACCCAAGATCACTTTTTCATACCTAGTCAGCCGACTATGTGTCATGAATTGTGTTTTTGTTCTGGTCAGAAGGATTTCAACTGAATGTGGGACATATACTCTCAAAGGATATCCCATCACAATGCCTTCACTCTGTTCCAGACTCACACAAGTAGCAGCTACTGCTTTCAGACATCCAGGCAACACTTTTGCTACCGGGTCTAAAACAGCTGAAAAATAAGCTATTGGTCGTTTCATTCTTCCATGCCTCTGCACTAATACTGAAAGTGCACATCCATCTCTCTCACTACAATACAGCTCAAATGCTTTCTCATAATCGGGCATTCCCAATGCTGGTGCCTCACACAAACTTGCTCTCAATTCCTCGAAAGCCTTCATTTCTTCCTCATCCAATGCAATCGGATCTTTGACATCCCTCTTTGTCAATCGCTGTAAAGGTTTTGCAAAAAATGAAAATCCACGTATCCACTGTCGGCAATAACCAACCATTCCAAGAAACATTCTCACTTCTCTTTGTGTCATTGGGGCTCTCATTCCTTTAATAATCCTTATTCTTTCTGTTGTCACTTTTCTTATCCCTTTCTCAATCTTATGACCTAAGTACTGTACTTCCTGTTGACAGAACTGCAGTTTTGATGGGGACACCTTGTGTCCTCCTTCTGCCAAATGATTCAGTAAAGCAATTGTGTCCATAACACATGCTTCTTTGGTCTTCGATGCCACCAATAGGTCATCGATATATTGGACCATCACAGATTTTTCAGGCATTATCAAATTTTCTAAAGATTTCTTTAGAATCTGATTAAAAATAGAAGGACTTTCAGTATACCCTTGAGGAATTCGACACCATGCCAAAATACGCTCTCCAAACCGAAATGCAAATAATGGCTGGCTGTCAGGGTGCAATGGAATAGAGAAAAATGCATGGCACAAATCAATAACTGTGTACCATTCTGCATCATGAGGGATTTGATATAGTATTACAGCAGGGTTTGGCACAATTGGGCAGCAAGGAATAACAATTTTGTTCACTTTTCTCAAATCCTGTACTATTCTATATGTTCCATTTGGCTTTTTCAATCCCATTATAGGAGAATTACATGGGCTGCTCATTATTTCTCTCAAAATTCCTTGTTCAATCATCTTATTAATTACAGGTGTTATTCCTTCAATAATTTCTGGCGTCAGTTTGTACTGCGGGGTGTTTGGGTAATTCGTTCCTTCTTTTACAGTAATTTTTATGGGATCAACTTCTCTCATTAGTCCAATATCTTCACCTGTGAAATCCCATACCTCAGACCTGACTGTTCCTTTCAATTCAGTAGGGATTTTCTCTGCATCGAACACAGGAAACATATCATACATTCCTGGTTCTAGTTCTGCCATTGTCATTTTATACAGAACATCATCATCTGGTGTCTGGAAAGCAATACCATCTGGAGTACAGTAGATGGTACAATTCATTTTTCAAAGCAGATCGCGTCCTAATAAATTTACAGGACTACAATCACACACCACAAAGCGGTGCATGTCTTTGAATGGACCAATTACCACCTCTACTGGTTTTGTAAGAGGGGTTTTAATTTGCCTATTTGAAACGCCTACAACTTGGATGTATTCTCCTGAGAGAGGAAGATTGGGAATTTCCACTGACCTAACAGTAGAACGGGTAGCGCCAGTGTCCACAAGGAAAGTAACATTTACACCATTCACTTTTCCATCCACAAATGGACCTGACTGATCTACCTCTAGAGTTGCGCCAAGCACGCACTCCTCTTCCTCTCCTAGGCACCGTCATAAGCTTTCATCTGATTCATCTCCATCTTGCCGTAACCAATATTGTGAAACAGCAGCTGCGCGCGGCAATTTTGTTACCTGCTCTCCTCCGTAGAATCCTGCCTCTGTACTGTATCTTTGAGGATTTACACTCTTTGGAAGAGGTGGTTGTGGCACCTGACAATGTTGAGTAACTTCCTGTGGCTGTTGGTAACTCACCTTATTCTGCACCTGTGGGTTTAATGGTTGATTCTCGGTATTAACTCTCGGAGATAATTTACACTCGTTTCTCCAGTGCCCTAATTTTCTGCAATTATGACATGGCCATTTCTTTTTAGCTTCTTCTATACTCATCTGACCTTTTCCCTTACCAATATTCGGTTTAGACTTGGTCTGTCCTGCGTCACTAGACTGATTATTCATCTGAGCTTCTTGCTTTTCTGCAACCTTTACTTGTGCCCACATTGCCTTTTCCTTGAGTTTACGCTGTCTGCACTCAATATCGTCACTGCAATATTTTGCATACCGTAGTACCTCATCTACTGTGCTTGTCTGCCAACATAACATATGCTGCTTAATCATTTCACTTATCTCAGGTCTCAAACCATACACAAATCGATACACAAAATGACTCGTGTCTTTTTCACTCAAATTCTCGTATCCACTAAACTGTTTAAAAGCCAAAAGCAACCTTTCATAATAAGCATGTACAGATTCCTTATTCTCCTGAGTTGCTCTATCAATCTTTACCCAGTCCGTTTCTTTTGATGGAATCTTATTTTTCAGGAATGTAATTGCCTGTTCATATTTTCTCATTACTTCTGAACTTGGGGCTCCTGGTTTTGCATCTCTAGGATATTCTTCCTTCGACCAGTCAATTGTAATTTTACACTCTTGTCCATAAGTCCGCAGGAACAACAATCTCAAACAATCCATCCAGATCTTCCCACAATACTTTTGAAACCTTTACAAACCTTTCTACCTGTCTATACCATTCTACAGGCTTTTCTTTCAATCTCGGAAAATCATTTGTAAATGACAATATATCTTGTCTGGACCATGGTACGTGTACATAACCTCCTCCTGGAATTTCTCTCATTGGACATTCTACTACCGTTGGTTCTTTTTCTTTTACTGGAAAAGCCAATGATGCTTTATCAGTTGTTCCCTCTTTTCTCCTTATCCACCTACTTCGCCACTTGTCTACATCTCCCCATTTTCTCAGTAAAACAATTAGTTCTTTTATCTGTGTTAGTCGTCCTGAAGTGTTCAGATTTTCTATGTCCTTTTCACTAAAATCCACCCTGTACGGTTTCTGCAATCCTCTGATTTTTGCAAACTCTACTCCTAGTTCATTCGCTGTTTCTTCCAATTTTTCATGCAAGTTCCTAGCTCTCCAAGTGATGCTTTTACACATAAACATTAATTCTTGATAGGACTTCAATCGATCTGTACCAGTAGTTCCTAGAATCAATTCTTCCATATCTATCTTTAATCTGACCACATCCAAAGGTTGTGGTTCGGCATCTTTTTTCTGCAAGCTCCTCACCCAATCATTTAATTCGTCTGCAGTCGGACCCACAGGGGTTTTAGTTAATTCTACCCTGTTTACACTTCTCTCCAGGGTTTCAGTTGCTGACTCAGCTCCCATAGGAATCTTATTTATTGGACTTTCATTAATTGTAAAATTTACAGGTGGACTTGACCTAAATGGACCAACAGAATCTTTTGTCTCTCTATTTTCTGGAATTGTCCCTTCTCTTACTTTTTGCATACTAGAATTTAATGGAATTATTCGGGAATGTTCGTCTATCTTTTGATTTTCAAATACTGGGATTACTGGCCCTATAGTTACTGGCTCAGTCACAGCTTCCATATTCTTCGTCAGTTCTCTTATCTTTTCAGTCAACTCTCTTGTGGTTCTGGCTAGTTCGGCCGTATTACCATTATCATGTCTTTCAGTCAGTGGTGTTTCTGGTCTAATAAATGGACTATTTATTTCAGAAATTTGTTCAGGGCTTTGATTTATTACAGTTCTCATTGGCGGTGCATTTGGCGTCACCACCACAGAGTCCTGTTGATATGGAGGGGGTATTTTATTTAAAATGTCCTCCAGCAACTCATCCTCTGTGTCGCTAACTCCATACCCATATCTCTCTGGCACTGCATGCTTCTTTTTCTCTGTACACTTTCTCCCTGTAAATTCTTCAACTGTTCTGGTAGGAAACATACCATCCGTCATGTTAGCATACCGCCATCGTCTCATCCTGTCTTCATGATTCAAACCCCATACTCTTCTATGAACAAAACTATAATTCTTTACACCTCTGTGTCTTTCCCTTTCATACATCTCATCTTCCCATTCACCTAAGGCTTCGAACTGTGTCGGTCTAGGTTCAAGTCTCATCATTTTTTCTCTCTAATTTCGAAGTACAGCTGTGCTAAACGAACCGTTTTCCGGAAATGCCAATACTCTATCGTCTTTGGTATATTTCGCCCAATTTTCCAACCAAATACAAGTATGATATCCATATTTCACCATCATATAAGATGCTGGTGTTTTCGGTGGAGGAAATACTTCTCCTTCCCTAGTCATAACCTTTTTATCTTTCTTAAAAAGATTTTTAAGCTTCGCAAACCATGACGGTTTCTCTCTATCACGTTCATTGTAATAAGCCATATTTCACTGTTGTTTTGCCGAAGCTAAATCACACAATTCTTCACCAATCGGTTCTTTCTACCGCTCGGCTATTCTGACTTATCCCAGCGCGTCTCACACCAACGCACCAATTAGAAAGCTCTACGTCACTCTCACACTAACCAATTCCAGCGCGTCTCACACTAACGCACTAATCAGAAAACCCTTCGTTCTTCCACAACTGGCCAATACCAGCGCGGTTCTTGTTGACGTCGGTTCTACTCCTGCTTCTACTGACCCCTCCTTTACAAAAATTATCAGCACTTTTCTTGAACTTTTCTTTTCAACTAAATCGATTAGTTACAATGTAAAACACTTTACCATTGTCTGTTTCTCTAAACAAAAGAGATAGTTTATTCTAACTTACAAGAATTCTGTTTCGTTCGATAAGTGTAGCACTTCTCTCTACCTTACCCTTCTCTCAAGCAAGAGGTAAATCCGTTTCTCTGGGGATAAAACACATGTGGAGACTACACTGCTCCTGAGAATTAAGGCCAAAGTTTCACAAGAAAACCTGTTGCTATTTCACTCAAATGTAATTGATCCTCGAAATTTCCCGAACATAACACAGTCTTGTGTTATTACCAAATTTGAAATCAGACAATGCACAATTCCATGTGACTTGTTTTGCCACACGTGTCCACTTCCTACTTCCCGGAAGCTTCAAAATTCTGACTACACATAACGTAATACAAACTCAACATAGAGTGTTAGACATGAAAAAATCGATAATCAATAATCACCAAACTAATCTATAGTAACCATAACTCTGCTACCAAGAAATCTGATTCAGCGCGGCTAATATACATTTTTCCTTATGACACTAATCCAGGAAAACACTTACTCAACCTGAATCATATAAAATCTATGTCGGTGGGGCCCATAACACCGCATACATACATTCACTCAGTTTTCTGGATCAAACGCTAAGGAAGATGAGCTGCTGGACAAACGGGATACCTTATTAAAACGACAGAATTTATAACCTACACATTATATACATTAACTTCGGATCCTGACGGTTCTAAACATCAAGGTATTCCGCTATTCGGTTGATGGACCAACTAGTAGAATCAGTTGATGGCGATTAAGTCCAGCTCAATCACAATTAAAACCTTTAACATTTATTTAATCACAATTTTATTTAAAGAACCACAGACTCATTTAGAGTTAGTATATAATTTTATCTAAATTCTTTGAGCAAATAAGTAAAGTTCATAATTAGGCAAATACATTTATTAATTCAGTAAGCATTTCAGTAAAAGATTAAGAATTGAGATGGAAAATACTCATTACCCTTGGCCATAGGGCGATGACAAGAATGGTTCACCAGGAAAGAAAGATGAACCGCAGATCACAGGATAGGACTCCCAAACTGACTGACTGTCCCGCTAACCTCCTCGGACGCAATCTCCTCCCGGGCAACTCCCGCAACGGTCTCGTTCCTTCCCCAGTCAAAGTCCGAAGTCAAAAATGACAGAGTCTCTCGCAGCATCAGGATAGAAGAAGCGAATACGTTTTTGCACAACGTAAGAGCAGACTCTCTTATACCCTATTCTCTGACTCGCTACACTTAAAGTTGCAATCTTTAGGGGCAGAAATCACGCTAATTGGTCCATTGGAGGGGTGGTGATGGTCACCTCATCGCCCTCCTTGTTTGAACTGGTTTGGGGACAATAATACATACAATAGTTCTCGTGATCCAAAATGTCCAACGGTAGTTCAATTTGTTAATGTATTTTGTAACAAACTCCGATGGTCACACATTAGTTCATCCTTTGTCGCTCGATTCTCGCATCCGTTCCCATGCATATATGCTGTACTCTTGGCACGATCCTTGTTCCAGGTCAAACTGGCCTTGACATCTCTCACTCCGGGCACAGGCCGCATACACGTTACTGGAGCATTCACACTGCCCATGCGCGGGGGCCATTTTATTCAGCGGCGCACGCCATCTCGTCCTTTCCAGCGGCCATTTTCGAAGCATGGCCTAGCAGGCCCGAACGAAACTAATATAAGAACAAACAGAACAGAAATTAAAACATGGAAAATAAGCCTTTCTGTTTACCACCCGCCATTCTAAGAACCCGTGTTAGGTATTACCTAGCAGAAGCGACATTTAAAGCCATTTTACTTACCATCTGCATTCTTTGCCACAGTGCAATTTTACTACGCTACATAAAGCATGCAATTTTACTCTATTTACTACGCAAATCACAATACTAATGTTATTTTGCTTCACATTTGTAAATAAATTAGATTTTGCAATGCCAGCAAGTTGCCCACGTGTAATGTTTAATAAAAAGGTGCATTTGTTGATTAGTTCATGCGTTTCAAACAGTTAGTATCATTAATCGTTATGGGGTCATTAACTTCCAAGGGGTACACAAAAAATATTTTGTTTCCCCTGCTCCATCACTGGCCTGTGGGCAAATTCATCTATATTTTAGCACCATGAGTTAGTAGATGTCCTTGGCTAAGAGCAAAGCCAGCACACTAGAAGTTAACAAATAACTCTTTGGGATTTAAACACTTCAGGCCCGATTCACAAAGGTAAACTGAGATAAAAGTCCAACTTTAAGACTTTCGGTATTCGGAAGGGGCACCTTCCAGCAAAAAAAACATTCCAGAGAGGAGTTTTCCTCTTTCCATGTGTGCTGCAGAATGCTGCACACAAGGAAAGAGGAAAAAACACAGAGAAATACAAATATTTCTCCTTGTTATGCCTGCTCTGGGGAGGCATAAGATTTTGGCGCTGCCCAGGTTTACATGAGTAAGTAAATCTGGGGCAGAGTAAAAATCCATGAGAGTTGTGTGGGAAAACCCACTGCAATGCCCATGGAATGCCTCCTTGTCGCAGAGTAAGGCAAGGCAGTGACTTGTGCTATTTTATCTTACTCCATATCTGTGAGGCCATACAAAGCCATGCAGAGTGGCTGTGCGTCGCCTCATAGATATTACTGAGAGGATTGCACCACCAGAGCACCAAAAAAAGGGACCCTCCAGTGGCGCAAGCCTCTCAAGAATAAGAACTCTAGTAAGTGTTATGACCAAGGACTCAACAACCCTTATCTTTTATTTGATTGTTCTCTCTAGTGCAACTATTTCTTCTTCAAAGGTTTTATGCAGTAATGCCTACTTTATTACTTCCAGATGCTGAAGCCTGAGGCCAAATAATGTTAGCTTGTCCTTCTTCCTTGTTAGTATTTCTCTTTGCTGACTGAATCTCGTCAGGATCTTGTAGAGAGTGATCTAGCTGTTCTAGATGCTTCCACACATATATGCGCGCTGTTTTTAACATTCTTAATAGGCTTTTGCCAGATTTTGTTAGAAAGACTCCTACAAAAAGAAGATGGACCCGACGTTTTGGCATCTGCCTTAACCACAATGTTATCATAGTGCTTCATCCTACACTTATACAAAATATGTTTTTGGCCTTTCGTTACAATAAATTTTTCGCGTCCCTTTGCTCTCCTGATGAGGGATCGTTCTGTCTACTTGATGTTATCGGGTCTTTGAGACACGTATATTTGTAAAGGGTTGAATAGTTTAGGAAATCAGATAATCTGTGGAAATTGGGCCACTCGGGGTTCCTCCGTGACACTTCCAGGGTACTAAAATATGAAATCTCAGAGGCTTACCATCAGTCGAGAATGATTTCTCTCTGGTTGTTTTAAGCTAGATCCACTATGGTATTGTATTCCTTTTCGGAAGCAGGAGGTCTCCTTTTGTATAGACTAGAACTTGAAGATGTTACAGATGGGCCATTTGATGTTGGGAGCCTGTAGCAGGTTTCTGTATGACAGGATGTTTTTCGCTCCTGTGTTACATTCACTATGTGCATTGCATTTTCTTTGCTCCGATTTGACATTTGTTGGGGCACAATCACAGACAGGTTGCCATCACTTCCTATGGAAAGACTGATAAAGAAGATGAACAGGGTACTTACTAATCTTCATTGCACGAGTCTATTTTTCCTCAGAGATAATACGTATAGAGCACCTAGGTGCCATGGCTGCCCCAAGGGGTGTCTTGGTGCTAGGACCATATGGGGTACTGAGAGAAGTACCTATAAACTGCATCAGGAGAGGAAATACCTAGGTTTTTAGAGCTTCACAGAGTTACATTTGGATAGTTTAGTGTCCCAAAAAAGGCAGTGGTGCTAGTTCCAATAACAGGCATCCATGAAAGAGAAAGCATGCCCACTACTCAATCAGTGTGGAGTTTAGGAACACAACAGAGATTGAGTTTAGCAGAAAAAGGGCAACAAGTGTGTCAGGATTTCCCTTAAGGATTAGAAACTCAAAGCATATAGCCAGATGCCCCAAGTATCCACCAGTTCCAGTTAAGGCAGTGGATGTCAATACCTCAATTAAGAACTAGAGAAAATGGCACACAGGGTAAGACACTGGAGACACTGGTTCAAAATGGGGCATATCGGCAACTATGGATCTTTACAGAATCACCTCTCGCTAATCTTTGATATAAAAACAGTACAAGACACAATAATTAGGAATATTTGTGATATACACTTGAAATATAAACATATGAATGAAGCCAGATAGCGGCTTTCCTCTTGCTTAACAAGGGACGACTGTAACTATCCCTGGTCCTACCAGGATACAAGAGGACGGTATGGATGGCTGCGGTGAGGGTTTAGTGGTAGCAGGACCTTGGAGGAACAGTCGTCATTGATAATCCAAAGCGAAGTTAAGGAAATTTAGCAACAGAGGGAGTTGGGAGGATTCTCAGAATGTGCTGGTACTGGAGAAGCAACTGTTTATAGAGGAAAATGAGCAATGAGGGAAGCAGGAACAAAAAAGGGAGAAAAAAACAGTGAGCAGATGCAATGCAGTTTGAACAAAATGATTACAAGTGAAATGCTGTAGCAACCAGGAATGTTACAAGCACCTACTAAGTGCCTGTGACAGTCCTAAATACTGCTACTACTCCTGTTGGCCCAGAAGTTCCACCACTAATCATAAAGTGGAACCAATATGTTTCCTATGTTCCATTCCGTACCCTGTTTTCCGCAGTTCCAATTCTCGACTCCTGATCTTAGATCAGGCCCTGAACCTAGGGCACTTGTTTGTAATTACGCTACTCTTCATTGTCTCTCTGAGATGTTTCTTGCTACTCTTGGCAGACTGGTCCTGTAAGGAAAAAAAACAACCTTGGAGAAACATGGAACTTTGTTTGATAAAAGCACAATAGCAGAGGCAGAGTGACTTGACCATTGGGCCTTTCTCAGTCGGAAGCCAGTGTAGCCTGGCTGTTTGACTATAGAGGACAGCCAAGAACTTCCCAGGATAAATCAAATAGCAGCATTTCACGCAATCTGGAGCCTAGAAAGAAGATACTGGAGAAGGGCCGGATGAAGCAAATTGCTCCAGTTTAGACAAGAATTAAAGACTAACTGGTATATGGTTATACTGCACCCCAACATCAAGCTAGGCATGAACCTTCTGATCATTCACATGTAGTAAAAGCAGCTAGAAGCAATACAAGTGGTTTGTGGTGAGAAGGAAAGAGTATTCTCAAAAATGAAAACCTCAGTCCCTGATGCAGATTGTAGGAACGAGAGAACATCCACGTTCTGATGGCCACCGTCACGAGGACAAGATGGACAGGGGGCTCCCAATGATCAACACTGCATCATGGTAAAAATGCCCTTTCAAACAAAGACAGGGTAGGATTACATTGCCTTAGCATCCCAGCACCCAGTTCACTCAGATGCATTCTGGTAATTGTAGTGCATGCTTCCATCAAACAATCTTTTGTTTTCACCATGGTTGGTGCAGCCCGTGTTCAGTATCTCTAGACATAAGATTGTTTCAGGATAGTTGACTTTCATCAGTACTGCTCAACAGTCTTTCCAGGTCACAGCACTACTCCTTGAGTGCAGGTGCATCACTCAGAGCTCACCGCTCAGGGGAGCCTTATCAAACAAAAACAGGGCAGGAGCACACTGCTTTGACATCCGAGCACCCAGTTCACTCAGATGCATTCTGGTAAATGTAGTCCATGGTAATACCCACTTCCATTAAACAATGATGGGACAGGTGAAGAACACTTGCGAGCTGGTTTGTATAATGAGTGACTCATTTTTCAAGGCTTGGTTGATGGCAGGTGGTGGGACTGGAGAATCCAGAGAAGATCAGGAAACTCAACAAGACACCTTCCCATATTATCTCTATTTAAATGTCAGATGATGGATAGAGAAATTGAGAGATTTACTAAACAAGGCCTTCGGGCCAGAAAGGTTTGAAATGGCAGGATCAGTGTGGGCATCATTATGCCTCAGCAAAGAACATATGAACCTGAGCCAAATTTGCCTCTTTCCCAACCCTTCAGGTCTCAACCTTTCAGGGGCACCAACCTGTTGAGATGTCTTATGATTTTCCTATAGGCTGGTTCGTCTTCAATTCTGTTTAGCGGTAATGTCTCAGCATGTTTTAAAACTGACCATGCTATAGCTTCTTTTCATATCACTTTTTTCTATTTCTTTGTCCTTTCTGACATTTTTGGCTTCGTTCTCTTCCCTTTCTTTTGACCCTTCCTTCCCTTCTGACAATCTTATCAGTCTACCTCTTCTTTTTCCTTTTTTCACTATTTCAGTACCTTTCCCTCTTATATCCACTTAGGACTCTTGCCTAGTTGCCTTTTGAATTGTTATCCTTTTGTTTGACTCTATGAACGTCTGCCTGGATGTATTAATTACTCCGTTCGTTCTTTTCTCTCTTAATTCTCCTGTTGTCTGTTTAATCAGGTTCCTTGAGCTCATCAATTTTATTTGTTTCTGCTATTCTGTTTCTCCCTATAGCTCCTTACTGTACTGGCCTTTATCACTCCCTCCTCCTACTTCTTCCTCATCTTCTATGCATTCCTTCTTCTTTTTTGTTTATCTGTCCAACTCGACCTCCTTTCTCTCATTTCACAGCTCCTTTTCCACCCCTTCTACTTTTCCTTTTCCTTTTTTTTTCTTTTTCTTCTTTTATTTCTTAACCTCTTTCTTTTCCTTGGATATGTCCGACCCAGTCAACCTTCCTTCTGTTGGCTTCATGCTTCTTCTCATTGTAGTCTTTATTTGCAGGCTGTACCGTAATTTTTCATTTTATCTTCTACAACACCTATTCACAAGAATTAGCATGTTCCTTCTGTTCTGTGACCTATATTGACACTTCTTCCTAAGTCTCCTTTTTCCATTCCATTCTATCACTCTAGGGCGGGATGTACGTATTCCAGCTCTTTGATTACTATGCTGCCAGCGGAATGTGTCTCCTGTTCTTTGCAATTTTTGAATCCATCTGCATTGGCTGGGTGTATGGTGAGTGATGGCACAACTCATAGGTAAGAGTGTTTCATATTAGGATGGTTGCATTCATATTCTTTCAGATAACGTCGGGACATTCATCCAGGCAACCCATACATCAGATTGAAGCCAATACAAATTCCCAAGCAATGAGCCCCTTTGGGTATGGCTAGTCTGGCCAGGAGACAAAGCCAAAATCATGCCCATCTCCTCCATATACCATTGTACTGAAATTCCTTTCTTTTTAAAATCTATACTTTTAAGCTGGAAATTTTCAATAGTGCATGAATTTTGTTCAAAATCACTTGACAAGCTAAAACAATTTTATAGAATGCTCGGCAACCCTTTCCTAATGGTTAAAGTGTTGACTGGAGCATTTTCATCCCATATTTTCAAGTTGCATCCAACTTAAACTCACCTCATAGGCCTGGGTGGAATTTCAGCTAATAGTTTGAAAAAATGTGGGGACCCCTACATTAACAATGTGTACTTGCTAGCTAGTAGGGAAAATGTATCAAGGGAAAAGACAGGCTAGACCAAGCATGAATGTATAGAGTTATTACAGGACATCTAACACTAAATCAGGCGACATAGTGCTTGATTATTATCAAAAATATATTTTTATTTTATATATTGTTTCATCATTCTTTTCTTTAAATATCACAAAAATATGATTCTATATATTTAATAGTCACAATATATCAACAACCGCCGACCCCCCCTTTCTGTCCATGTTGATCTGGACTCTATTGGAAACATAAAAGAAAGGATACTGTATCAATTTATATCAGCACAGTGTTTGTTTTAATCTATAATCTATGTGATTTGTGTTATATGTTGTTAATGCATTGTGAATATATGTTGTTGATATATTGTGACTATTAAATATATAGAATCATATTTTTGTGATATTTAAAGAAAAGAATGATGAAACAATATATAAAATAAAAATATATTTTTGATAATAATCAAGCACTATGTCGCCTGATTTAGTGTTAGATGTCCTGTAATAACTCTATACATTCATGCTTGGTCTAGCCTGTCTTTTCCCTTGATGGAATTTCAGCTAAGGCAGAGTAATCTAAGTAATTTTGATAATTCCACGTTACTCTTTGGTGTGGAATTACCAATAATAAAGGGATTACGCCTGTATGAGTAATTAAGAGTAAATTTTGGGGGAAAAATCCTACCACAAGAGCACATTTAGGGGCATATTTGCAAGAATTGTGGTGCAGGGAATGTAGCAAGTTACCATGCTGCTCTGCCCTGCGTCAAAGGGAAAGGGCAGGAATCCGCTTTATTGATCCAATACGGTGCATTCCTGTCTTTTCCCCCTGCGCTTGTGCCGTTTCTGCAGCCTAGCACCAATGCAGGCACCCTTGCATCATGGTGCAAGGGTGCCTGTGTTGTAGGCAGGATTGTATTGTACAGAAAGGGGCACCTCCCTGCACAAAAAAAATCCACAGAGGTGTTTTTCTCGTTCTATGTATGCTGCAGAATGCAGCGAACATAGAAAGAGGAAAAAATGAGGAGAAATAAAAATATTTCTCCTCTTTATGCCTCACCTGGGGAGGTGTATCTTTTTGGCGCATTCCCAGGTTTACCAGGTTTGGTAAATCTGGGAATGCATAAACAACCATGGGATTTGCATGGGAACACCCACCGCAACGCCCATAGAATGCCTCCCTTGTGCAAAGTAATACAACGCAATGATTTGTGCTGCGTTGCATCACTCCATATTTTTGAAACCATTCAAATCCACACAAAATGGCTTTGCGTTGCTTCACAAATATGCCTTAGAGGTTTCCGTCATTCATATACCATGTTGCATGGTGCAAGCATGACGTAAAGCTTTCAAATATGCCCCTTAGTGAACACAAATGGCTGCTTGCACCCACTCTTCTTATTCTGTTGCATTTAGTACTATTTTGGATGCAAGGGTGCATTTTACGCTAAGAAAATAGCTCTAAATGCCGGGAGTCAGTTGTGCAAAATCCTACCTCAAGTGCCCATTTAGCGAGGGCAAGCAGCTGTTTACGCTCACTATTCATGTTCTGTTGCATTTAACACTGTTTCTTAGCACAAAATGCATATTCACATCTATTTCGGATGCGAGGAGGCATTTTTGCACTAAGAAAGTACAGCTGAATATAGAATTCATCTTCCTATGTAATTCTACATAATCTCGCTGAATTGTTTGGCAATTCTGCGTGATTACACTACTTGAAATTATGCGAATTAAGCCCACCCACCCCGGGTATATACACATCATTTTTATGGTAAGAATGTAATTGCCTGACGTATACAAACTTGTGTCATATTTCCTTATGGTCAACAGTTTTGTAAAGTCAGATCCACATACCTATACTAAAGATGGACAATTAACCTTGAATACTGAATTAGGGCATCATGTGAGTATTACTGAGGAAGACATATTTTCAAGCTCTCTTTTGCACTATGAAGAGTGTAGCTTTTTTGTATTTATATTTTTTCCATTTATTTGTTACAGTTGTGCCAACAAAATGCTGGGGGCACAATAGATTCAAAGAACTAAACAATGAAGGATGAGACACCCATAACACAGATGAGAAAAACAATACCATAAATACATACATAGGTGCAAGAAAATTAATCTATTTATCAGGGTAATCACAATGGGAGGGCAGGGATGGTATAGTGGACATTACATAGGCCCCCTGATTCCTTATTAGTGAAGGAGAAGTTAATGGTGTTATAACTACTTTGAAGGTTTCTTTTGTTACATACTAGAAGCAAGTTGCCCCAAGCACCACAAAAACCTCCCACCCACCGCTTCCTCATTCAACCAGGGTTCATAGTCTCTTTGCAACCAGCATTGTGTTTGCATTTTTTCTTGGTCTCATGCTCATGTTCATAAAACAAGTCTTCTAATTTTTCTAGGTGCTGAAAAATTCTATGACAATATTGAACATATGATTGGCTACCGACCGCTGCTGGTGATCAAGTACTGTTGGCGATTTGTGACACCTGCTGTTTGCCTGGTAAGATCCCAGGGAGGCACAGGCTATATGATACAAGAGGGGAGGCCATACAGTTTCAAAGGAGAAAGATTAGTGAAGCCCAAGTGTTTTGGGCTTAAAAAGAAATTTAAACCAAGGTGAAAATCAATATTTATGAGCCCGTGCTAAAGAAAGACTCCTGAGGGACATTGGCTGGCAGAAATGTTTTCTGGGACAAAGGTACCAGCAGATTGAATTGTAAAGCTCTTTCGGGATGCAGTATGTATGTTTGTATGTGATATGTGTATAGGTCAAACCTTTCTGAAAGGCAGCGGAGCACTGAACAAGATCAAAGGCAGAAATACAAGAGAGGGGAGCTGAACTGGTCACTGAATACATCAATATCTCAGAATTGAAGGTTGCGTTGGTTGTGGTGCTTTGTACATCGGGTGAAAAGGGGATGGTATTTGTTTCTTACAGAGAGATGTCAGGAGAAGAGCTCCAAGAAACTGAAGATCTGCTGTTGCTGGAGTGAGAAAGGCTACATTTATTAGTGGACAACCATTTGTCTTGTTTTTTGGCTTGGTGCTGTAGTCTTGATGTAGGAAATCAAAGATGGTGTTGTTGTTTGGGAGAGCAAGATCTCTGTAATAAAAATGTCATCAACCCTCTGAGCTGTGGTGAAGTCTTCCATGTTTGCTGTAAGGCAGACTATGGAGTGAGCATTGATCAGATGGAAGTGAAGTGTACAGTTAGTGTTTGCTATAAAATGTGTTGAGTGGAATGTTGATGAGGTTGCCTCGGCTGAATACATGTGGTGCATGGAGTGTTCTTTAAATATCTTTATTGAATTTTCTTTTATGAGTTACTGTATACCATACATAGGAGTCACCTGGGACATTTAATCATGAATAGGGTTATCTCATAGTTCCACTCTTACATAAACTCCATTTTGAAACTTACAATATCGTCAAAGGCATATTAGAGCAGCAGCATATGTGGGCTTGAAGTAAAAGCACAGAGGAACAAATGGTTCACACATGTCAAATTAAAGTATTAGAGTATCCATTAAAACAGACAGTATAATAACAGTAGCAACTAAACAGTTGTCAGTGAATCCATGAGTAGAGTGGGTAAGAGTGGTACATGTTAGAAAAGACCATTGTGATGTTTACTACAATTTCCAGTTCTTCGCAGTATGGTGACTCCTCTTCCTGTCCCCTCAATGTTATTGGAAATTAAAAGGATCTTGTCGAGCATGGGGCTATCTGCTATCCGTGATGATTCTTCTTCTCCTCTACATGCAATATAATGCTCCCATATCCGGCCCATCAAGCAACATTATGTTGCCATTTATCAAATGGAGGTGGGCCTTAATTCCACTGAAGCATAGCTATGCACAGTTTGGGGATCAAGAACACATCCATTAACCTATTGCCAGCTCTTTTATGTTTAGGCCTACAGTAGTCACCTAGTAAGCAGCCTCAGGAGTGTTCAATTCCTCCATATGAGCAGATCCTCTAGGCCTCCTGTCACTTCCTTCTACAACATCTGGACAGTGTCACATGCCCAACTATGCCCAAACCATCTGCATCAGGATAAGCACATATAGGGCAGTTTATAGCAGTCATTTCCCAGGTTAGGGTCAAACGTCAAGGGGACACATAGTTCATGTGAAAATAATTACATTGTGTATATTTAAATATGACATTCCCTGAAACGTTCTGCATGGCTAACAGGTTTCTACTCCATTCTTTATCCGTTAATGTCTTATTACAAATGGTTTCCCACTTTTCTCAAACGTGTGTAAGTGGAGAAATGGGCATACTGCATATGGATCTATAAAGCCATGTTGTAAAGTGCTGTGTGTTTCCCATCATGCAAAGTAATTATAGCACCTCAGATGTGTCTGCTTCACTATCTGAAGAGCCACATTGTTTGTTAATTTTAAGGACTTTAGAGGCATATTTTCAAAATTGCAATTAGGGGAGTTCCCGGCCTTCCATTAAATGAATCAGATGAGCAATATGACGATCATGATCCAAGTCTCCCACCATTAATGATCCAGCCTGAATCCAACCAGTCTTTGCTGAGGCGGAGTGATAGCTTTGCCATCTGGGAAACCAACTAAAGGAACTGTGGGCTCATGTAGTGGTTGAGGAGCTGCTTTCTGGACACTTCGGGCCGGCTTCACAAAGGTAATCCTATAACTAAAGTCTACGTTTAGACCTGAAGTTTAAGTTTGGGCCTAAAGTCTAACTTTACTAGTAGTAAAGTTAGACTTTTGGTCTACGTTTAGACCAAAAGTCTAACTTTACTACTAGTAAAGTTAGACTTTTGGTCTAAGCTTAGACCGTAAGTCTATCTTTACTCCTAGTAAAGGTAAACTTTTGGTCTAACTTAGACTTTTGGTTTAAACTTAGACCAAAAGTCTAACATTACTACTAGTGAAGTTAGACTTGAGGTCTAAACTTAGACTTTTGCTCTAAGTTTACCTTTGTGAATCGGGCCCATCTTGCACAGAATCTATGCGGTATCATACCAGGTCAAAGCCCCCTGTAATTTTCGCATAGGTTCCTGGAGGCAAGGCACTAGTTCCCCTCTGGATATCCCTGCCTCCATGTGTCCCAACTCATGACGTAGGCGTCCATTGAACCATTTGGTTATCTATTGGATCTGTGCCGCCAAATAATAGATCTTAAATTTGAGATAGCACAGTGCACCTTCCGTCAAAAGGAGTTGTAAGATTTTGATGCCAACTTTTTGCCTAAATACTCCCCAAAATTATCATTTTAGAAAGAGCTATCCTGCCCATGACAGACAACTTCAAGCTTTGTCATAACCTCATGCTGTTCTTAAGGTTTTCTATGGCCCAGATTACCCTCTAGCAGATTATTACTGTTGTGATGCATTTGTTCCTCAAAATATCGAAGGACATCCTTTTCCCAGGCAATTTTCCTCTAAGCAAGGACTTGCAGGTCCAATTGCATCTATAAGAAATACACATTTTTTCATCCAGTAGGCTCAGAAGCCCAGTAGGCTGCTATAGTCCTGCAAGTACTCAATCATCGGTGCTATGTCCTTCTTTCTTCAGGAACAAGAGCATGTCATCTGCATAAAGCAAAACAGCATGCCTCCAATTCACCTATCAAATCCCCTTCTCCCATTTTGAGTTCTCATGCTGTCTCCAAAGGGTTCTATTGCTAATAGGAATAGCAGAGGGGACAAGGGGCAGCCCTGTTATGTGCCTCGAAAAACATGGTAAGGGGACAAAATTGTCTTTCCAGTATGAACGGTGGCCGATGACCCCTATATAATAGATCAATCCTTATGATCCAGATTCTGTCTATATTCATGTTTCTCAGTGCTGCATTCAAAAATTCCTAACGCAGCATATCGAACACGTTTTCTAAGTCCACACTAATATAACTTCATGGAACTGGGTCTCCAAGTGGTTTCTCATAACATTACATTACATTACATTCAGGGTTTCGAGAAGAACTAAATCCATTTTCATTTTGATGGGTTTATTCTTACATGTGAGGATGGAGTCACATGGTCAGTACCTTACTAAGAATCTTTTCCAGATTTGTCATAGAAACAGGTCTAGATCAGGCTCTGCAGGTAGGGTGTCTGTGTTTTTTTAGGATGGGAATAATCAGTGCCTCTCCAAAAGAGGTGGGGATGCTAACCACTTTCCAGGCCACGGTATACATCTTGAGAAGGTAGGGCACCGGTAGTTCAACATATGTGCTAAAAAACTCAGATATAAATCCATTCATGACAGGGGTTTGTCAAGAGCATGACAGATTTCCTTGGTACTACACGTATTCACAATTATGAACAGTCTCGCCTTTGATACTAAACTTGTTCACAGTTATGAAAACAATAGTATCAAAGGCGAGCCTTTGTTTTTTTCTTTGAGTATATATCTATATACTTCACTCTGTCTCCATCTTACTGATCTGATGAGGACACATGGCACTGCAGACTCTGGTATATTTTCCACTTCTTTTTTATTTATTTGATTTTAACACCATAGTGCAAATCGGACGGTCTATATATATATATATAATAAACTGACAACCTGTGCATCACTACCCAAGGATACTAATGTAACCAAGCTGCTAGTAGCAGATGTTCTATTGCTACGCACACTACAAGAACTAGGAAATGAGGACAATAGTGAAAGAACACCATCATCTACTCAGAATGTATTAAGACAAGAAAAAATTAATTATTATTATTATTAAACTGAATTTATAGGGCGCACAGCTACCCCAAGAGGTTTCCCGGCGCCAACCGGGTAGGAAAGATAGAAACAAAAAAAGAAATTAAAGAATGAACAACCAAGTCTTCAAACTTTTGCGGAATCTACCATACACGGTTTCCTCGCGTAGAGAGATAGGTAGAGAATTCCATAGGGTAGGTCCCAAGTAGGAAAAAGACTGACCACGCATGCGAGCTAGTTTGATTTTAGGGATAGTGAACCTAGTCTGCAGGGCACAGCGCAGAGGGCGTGAGGGGTTGTAGCATTGGACAAGAGATTGCAAATATTTCGGAGCCACTCCAGTTTTAATTTTGAACATATAGCACAAGGCTTTGAATTTAACTCGATTCTCCACCTTTAGCCAATGAAGGTCTCGAAGAAAGCCAGAGACTGAAACAGTCGTAGGTGCAGGACACAACAATCTGGCAGCCGCATTTTGCACCACTTGAAGTCTTTGGATCGCAACTTTGTTGGAGCCCAGATAGAGAACATTACCGTAGTCCAGCCTAGACGTAACTAGGGCATGAACTACCGTTCTCTGAGCAGAGATGGGTATCATCCATAAAATTTTCTTCAGCCACTTTAGAATGGTAAAACAAGTGGAAGCCACCTTGGTGACTTGTTGTTTCATTGAAAGATGATCGTCAATGATGAAGCCCAAATTACAAACCTGATGTACTGGCAGGGGTAAGGCACCCATTTCAGAGGGCCAGTGTTGAGGTCCCCAAAGGTCATGTTTTTTCCCTAAGATCATGACTTCAGTCTTGTCTACATTCAATTTGAGCAGGTTGTTTTGCATCCAAGATGCGATTTTACTCAGACCTTACTGAAGAGCAGAAGGTTCAGATCCCTTAGATGAAGAAAGGGAGAAGATGATCTGAGTGTCATCGGCGTAGGAAAAAAGGGACAGCCCAGCCTCCTCTGCAACATCTGCCAGAGGACGGACATAGACATTAAATAGCAAAGGGCTCAGCACCGAGCCTTGTGAAACTCCATAGGGTGACAAATAGGAATTGGAGCTGGCCGCTGCAGAAAAGACCTGAAAAGTACGGCTGGTTAAAAAAGAGCCGAGCCACTGCAAGGCTGAGCCCTCCAGGCCCAGTGACTGCAAGGCTCTCAACAGGACAATGTGAGACACTGTATCAAACGTGGCGCTGAGGTCCAGTAAGATAAGAGCCGCTGTATCGCCTTCAGCCAACCGGTGCCTCAGCATTTCGGTGACTCCTAGTAGAGTTGATTCAGTAGAGAAACCAGCTCTAAATCCAGACTGAGAGGTGTGAAGAAAATTCTGAGACTCAAAAAGGCAGTCAGCTGGGAGTTGACATGTTTTTCAAGAATTTTGGAGAAGGCCGGGAGCAACGAGATGGGACGGAAATAAGATGGGTTAGTCGGGTCAGCGTTGGCTTTCTTTAAAAGAGGGAGCACCATAGCATGTTTCTATTCCAAGGGAACTAGGCCCTCCTGCAAGGAAGCATTGAGGAGGTCCATAATTATCGAGAGTATAGGG
The DNA here is from genome assembly GCA_963921515.1 of Calotriton arnoldi. Classification (NCBI taxonomy): domain Eukaryota; kingdom Metazoa; phylum Chordata; class Amphibia; order Caudata; family Salamandridae; genus Calotriton; species Calotriton arnoldi. Next base: position 190,085 of record CAWUFW010010830.1, on the reverse strand, counting down.
GCGTCAAGCTATTTCATCACAGGAATAGGAAGTAGGTCACGGGGAGAACCAGATTTAATGTTTGCCAGAAGACGATTAAACAAGCTGAATTCCAAGAGAGACCTGGCTTCCAGTTTGTTGGTTCATTTTGTATTACTGTGGGTCCCCGTTACCCAGTCACTCGTAGCATTAGGGGAGGTCTTGGTATTAGGTGAAATATTATGTGAGTTTTTACAGTGCAGAATATATTTTTTCAACTTTATCCACAAAGTAGTGGGCGAGGTCCTCACATTGAGTTCCAGTAAGAGCAAGGGGGGTGGTCTGGGTTTCAGAACCAGATAGTTCTTTAACCACCTTGAAAAGAGTTTTGGAGCAATTTTGTGCTTGAGAAAGTTTGTGAGAGAAAAACTCAGCTCGAGCTGTTTTACAGAGAATGTGGTATTCACTTAGGGCTTTTTTGTATGCCACTTTGGCATCTATCTGGTAGTCTTTCCTCCAGTGTCTTTCTAAGGTTTTACATCTGGGCTTTTCATTCTTAAGCCTCTCAGTGAACCAAGGGGCTGGTGGCCGATGATTGTTAGAGCGTCTGTTGGACAGAGGGAGGCAGGTATCAACAGCTTGTAAAATCCAGCTTTGGATAGAACCAAGATCCGTGGTGGAAATCTGTTCGACAGCTGGTCTTCTGTCAGCTAGACATTTGTTTAAAGCTCATACATCGAGCTTTGCCCAGCTTCTGACTTTTGGTTTAGGTCCCATAGAGATTGCCGAAGAACAGAGCAGGACTTTCAGCAAGAGAGTAACAGCAAAATGATCAGACCAGCACAAGGGAAAAGCAGGGGGGCAGCTAAGGTCAGACAAATTAGAATAAATAGGATCAAGCAGATGGCCTGCTATGTGGGTAGGACCTGAATTACAAAGTCGAATGTTCATCGCTTTTAGGTCAGCAATGAATGACACACTTTTAGTGCACTTAGGGTCATCTAAGTGTAGATTCAGATCACCAAAAATGGTAAATGTTAGAAATGGGATCTCTGGTTGGCTAAGGCTTGCGCCAAAGCCAGGCAGAGACCACCACTCTAGTCAGGGCGAGGGAGTTACACACCCAAGATAACCCCTGCTCACCCCCTTGGTAGCTTGGCACGAGCAGTCAGGCCTATCCCGGAGGCAATGTGTAAAGCGTTTGCGCAACACGCACACAGCAACAACATACTAGGCACACCATAAAAGGAACTCCACACAAGGTTATATCAAAAATAGCCTTTGTATTCTCATAACACATTAGAATAGTAATCACATAATATACATTGTGCCACCTGGCACTAGGTAATATCTACAAGGGATTATGTACACCTGACAGGGCCAATTGGGCCACTGTCAGAACCATCACAAAGTGAAAAGAGTAAATGTAGAACTTATAGTAAATGTAGCACAAATTGTAGATGTAGAATACAACCAGTAATTACTGGCAAAACCTCGTACTCAGCATCGTCCTGCAATCATAAATCATATTATGCAGTCATCATCACATTAGGCGTGAAATATTTTCTCCGCCAACCTCACCAGGATAAACACATTATGCAATCATCTCATAAGTCTAAACGCATTAGACAGTACCCTCACCAGCATAACTACATTATGCAGTAACACATAAACAGAACTCTTAGATTAGGGAATAACCTCCTAAACATAAATCACATTAGAGAATAATCTCACTAGCATAAACCACAGTATGCAAATAACCTCATACATAAACCACAGTTAGAGGCATAAAACAGGGTGCGTAAATCACAATACATGAATCACATTTCCTAGCACCACATAAATCACATTAGGGCCTGGCGCCCTACAAACCTAACAGTCCCCCTGGCCAACTGGCCTTCTCAATGGGGCTCAAATGCCCTATGTCCCACAAAGTCAGGGCTGCTGCCAAGGCAGCGGAATCCATGTGTGCAATTGCGCTGGGGCAGAGGAGTGTATCTCACTCCTATCTCACTCAAAAATGCCCCCAAAGAACTGTGGCCTAAACGTTGCAGCTGACCCTAATTGCCGTGCAGCTGTGATGCCAAACGTGGGCCTGGGCACTCACTGTGCCTTCTGAGCAAATGGGCAAAAACACTGCAGCTGCCCGCGCTGGCGCGGCGCAGCTGGGAACAAACAACATGAAGGGGCCCTGGCACATTTGTGCCTCTTCAGCCCCACTGGGCTTCTCTAAATCAAGTTGCCCCATCTTTGCAGCTGCCCTCTAGCAAGCGGGGCAGCTGTAGAAACTGGCCAAACTGGGGAGAACATAGGCCCCTCTGGGCCCTCAAACAACCATGTGCCCCCTCGTTGGAGCGGCCCGCCCTCTGGCGGGTCCGCTCCGAATCCAAAGCACCGACACCGTGCCTCGAAAGGCACCACCACATAGAGCCTTCACTCACTGGCTCCTTGTGGGACTCTGCGCTGCTCCCCACGGTCTCCTCTTCGCCCGGTCCCCCTTCTGGGACCGGGACTTCACCAGGGCAGCAACACGCGGGGCTCTCTCCGCTTATGAGAGCCCCGACTGGAATCCGGCCACACTGTTACAGCACGCGGGGCTCCCTCTTTACCACGGGAGCCCCGTCTGGGACACTGCACGGGCGCTGCCTGCTCCGGCCGCTTCTCTTCGCCCGGTCCCCCTTCTGGGACCGGGACTTCCTCATGGAGCCTGCGAGGCTCCGGACAGGCGAACCCACCTCCCTTCCTCCAAGACGAGGAGGGGGGCTGAAATGGAGCGCGCGAGGCTCCCTTCTCTCCGTCTCCGGCTGCATTACGCGGCATCCATGCAGGCGGGGTGGGCTCCCGCCGGACTTCCTGCTTCTGGCCCACCACGAGGCCCCGCCCCAGGCCAGGCAGACGTGCCTGACTTCCGGATTTGCGATCAGGGGCCGCGGCGGTGATTCCCAATCAGTAGGACGCTGGGTGGGCACCCGCTCCACATAAGAGCACAAGCGGGGTGGGCACCCGCATTTTCAAACAATAAATAAGCGGGGTGGGCACCCGCGAAGACAAAGAAAAATGCGGGGTGGGCACCCGCTGCTCAGGCATCAAGAGGGGGAATCCCTCACGCCGGGATTCCCTCTAGGAGGGGCTGCAGCTCAACGCTGCGAGGCCCTTGCGCTTCCTCTTCTGGGGAAAATCAAAATAACGCGCTCACAGGGCGCCAGATACAGCAAAAGTCTTTTAGGGTCCTCAGGGGATAAAAAAAAGAAGCAAAAGGTCCCTGGGGCATAGCTGGGCCCAGGGAGGCAAGCCCTCATGGCGGTTCCTCCTGGGCCCCAGCAGCAGCATGCCCCAGCAGGATCAGGACCAGCACCAGAACAATTTCATGGGGTCACAGGCCCTATATTTATACCAACATTCTCTTTGACTGTAGTGCAGGGCATGGGGGAACCAGATGCAACTGGTTCAGGGGGGATTTGGAGCACTTTGTTTTCCAAGCTCCTCTTCCCCTTTGTCAGGTGGGGGTTAGGTGATCAGATACACCACAGGGGGCGGAGCCAGCATTGTACAGGGCAGGCACACTCCTATTCAGTCAGGGGATTACTCCTCCCACTACTCCCAGCAGAGATGTCCTATTCAGCCCAGCGCTGACTCACCCTGCCCCTCCTGGAGCCACACACACCTCACAGCCCCTGTCACTCACAAGCCAGACATGCAATTCACATCAGGCAGGCAGACACATAGTACACAGAAATTCCAACTTCTAAAAGTGGCATTTCTCCCATAGTCATAATAAATCTGCGCACACCATTGCGCAGCATTTATTCTCACAATTTCATACATACCAAACTCGACCACTCTGCTCCTCCCTTACCATGAATTACCACTGACACACACTGATCAGGGAATCCCCAATGCATTCCTATGGGAGGGCAGGCCAATCTTACCAATGTACACAGAGAGCGCACGTACTTTCCACTGGACCACAGTGCGAAAGTGCCCAGAGGCCTAAATCCACCAACACCAGGTCACAGAAAAGGCAAAAAGTTTAGGGGTGAACTTGCCAAAAGGGCCAAGTCCAACAGTAAAGTTGGCAGCCTTCAAAATGTGAGGAGTAACTAGGTCGGGGAAGGACAGTGCCCAAGGTCCAGCTGGGTCCGGAGGACGGTAGAGCAAAATACCAGAAAAAGTGACATTTGGTGTAAGCGTAATTTTAATTAGTAAAGCTTCACAATCAGTGGCAGAAAAATCATCAGTTTGGCATTCAAGTGAGCTTTTATAGATAATTGCAATGCCACCCCCCAGCTTTAGCTTCCTATCCTTTCAGATGATGGAATAGTTAGCTGGAAGTGCTGCTGCCCCGACAGGACCTGAGCTTACTTGTAGCCAGGTCTCTGTTAAAAAGATGGCATCTGGTTGATTATTTATCAGAAGATCAAAAATATTAGCTTTGTGTTTAGGGAGTGATCGGCAATTAATTTTATGAAATGTAAAATCATGATGAGATGAGAGTGTACCTTTAGGCGCAATCTTCCCGATAGCTCAGTATAATTAGATTTCCCTGTTTCACTGTGTTTATATCGGACCCTTCGGTTGTATTCATTGTTTTGCATAGAGCAAGTGAGAGAAAATCTACAATGCTGGCAGTCGGAGAGGGCTTCATCTAATTTAAAAGTCTTGCAGTTAGAGGAAAAGGGCTGACGGAGCTCGGACAATTGTTTAGCGGAGTAGGTTAATCTCATAGCATTAGTTGGACCAGGGGTTGTGGCCCCTGGTCCGGGTCGGGCGCGGACGGACGCAGATGGGCTTGCCTTTGGCGCGCCGTTGGTGCGCCCTCTGCGCGCGTCCGCTCCGAGGCCATTAAATAGTGAGCTAAGGCGAGACGCAGCATGGAAACTAGAACGCTAACTAGAGACTGCGTGAGGCACAACAAAATGGCCTTTAAGGGAAAAGAGCCCCGTGGTATCAAAGTGCAAATTCGGACTGAAATTAAAACAATCAAATTCAAGTGCCAATTCACAATTTCATTAGTTTGTTCAGTTTAAAACAGGGGACAATTCAATTTAAAACATTTCAGAGGTTCAAGTAAAAGCAAATAGATAGAGAGCCTACCAGGTGCTGCACGTCCGCTCCCGGGCCATTAAATAGTGAGGCGAGACGCAGCGTGGAAGCTAAAACGCTAACTAGAGACTGCGTGAGGCACAACAAAATGGCCTCTAAGGGAAAAGAGCCCCGTGGTATCAAAGTGCAAATTTGGACTGAAATAAAGCAATCAAATTCAAGTGCCAATTCACAATTTCACAATTTCATTAGTTTGTTCAGTTTAAAACAGGGGAGAATTCAATTTAAAACATTTCAGAGGTTCAAGTAAAAGCAAATAGATAGCCTACCAGGCGCTGTGCGTCCGCTCCCGGGACATTAAATAGTGAGCCGAGGCGAGACGCAGCGTTGAAGCTAGAACACTAACTAGAGACTGCGTGAGGCACAACAAAATGGCCTCTATGGGAAAAGAGCCCTGTGGTATCAAAGTGCAAAGTGCAAATTCGGACTGAAATTAAAACAATCAAATTCAAGTGCCAAATCACAATTTCATTAGTTTGTTCAGTTTAAAACAGGGGAGAATACAATTTAAAACAGTTCAGAGGTTCAAGTAAAAGCAAATAGATAGAGAGCCTACCAGGTGCTGCACGTCCGCTCCCGGGCCATTAAATAGTGAGCCGAGGCGAGACGCAGCGTGGAAGCTAGAACGCTAACTAGAGACTGCGTGAGGCACAACAAAATGGCCTCTAAGGGAAAAGAGCCCCGTGGTATCAAAGTGCAAAGTGCAAATTTGGACTGAAATTAAAGCAATCAAATTCAAGTGCCAATTCACAATTTCATTAGTTTGTTAAGTTTAAAACAGGGGAGAAATCAATTTAAAACAGTTCAGAGGTTCAAGTAAAAGCAAATAGATAGAGAGCCTACCAGGCGCTGCGCGTCCGTTCCCGGGCCATTAAATAGTGAGCCGAGGCGAGACGCAGTGTAGAAGCTAGAACGCAAACTAGAGACTGCGTGAGGCACAACAAAATGACCTCTAAGGGAAAAGAGCCCCGTGGTATCAAAGTGCAAAGTGCAAATTCGGACTGAAGCTAAAACAATCAAATTCAAGTGCCAATTCACAATTTAACAATTTCATTAGTTTGTTCAGTTTAAAACAGGGGAGAAATCAATTTAAAACAGTTCAGAGGTTCAAGTAAAAGCAACTAGATAGAGAGCCTACCAGGCCATCAGCCTCTGCCAAAAGTCCTTTCAAACCACCGTCCACGTTCATGCCTATGATGCCGCGTGATGAAGTCGATATTTTCCATGACAGGGTAGTCGACGAGATTAAAAAGCTTAATCATCGCACTAGAGTGACTCACAATAAATTGAATTTCAGAGAGAAGCAATACTTCAATTTGATGACCAAGCTTCAGAAAAATGAAACTGTAGTTATTAACAATTCTGATAAAGGGGGCAACATAGTACTTTGGCGTAAGTCCGAATACCAACTTGAGGCTTACAGGCACTTGAATGATCCTGTGTACTATAAAAAATCATCTACTGCACATGTTAAAACTATCACGAAAATGTTCAAGGAAGAACTAGTGCGTTGGAAACATGATGGCCTTATATCTAAAGACGAGTATAGCTTCTTGTATAATGAATTTCCTGTTATGCATGTATTATATTTTATTCCTAAGATAGACAAAAGCATGTCACCAGTACCAGGGCGTCCGATCATTTCTTTTGGAAAGGGTTTATTTGAGAATGTTTCCCGCTATGTTGATTTCTTTCTGCAAGATTTTGTACTGAGGATCCCTTCCTACATTCGAGGCACCAATGATTTTTTACACAATCTTCCTGATTTGTTTTGGTCTGAGGAGTACATTCTCATGCCCTTAGATATTGCTTCCTTATATACAAGCATCGATCATAATGATGGACTGAGGGCGGTCAAACATTTTTTGAATAATAGATCTATCGAATTTGTCAATCACAACAAGATGCTGTTAGCTATGATTCATTGGTGTCTCCACAATAACTTCTTCACATTTGGAAATGCGATTTATCAACAACTGAGGGGTGTCGCCCTGGGGGTTTGCTTCTCCCCCAGCTATGCATGCTCGCATGTTGGCTGGTGGGAGGAGCGGGTCCTCATGGAGGAACACTGGCATGATTGGGACAACCATGTTGTGAGGTGGTGGAGATACATAGATGATGTGTTTGTCGTTTGGAAGAGGACACAATCAGAAGCTGAAACCTTTGTCACCAAGATCAATGCCAACATTTTGAATTTGGAATTCACAGCACATATCAACAAACAAACTGTAGATTTTTTAGATGTGCATGTGTATGTTGACTGGTAAATTGGAAACGTGCCTATTTTGCAAACCGACAGCAGGAAATTCTATTTTACATGCTTCTAGCTTCCACCCGAATCATCTGATTAATAGCATCCCCTCTGGGGAATTCCTCAGAATTCGTAGGGTGTGTAGTGCAGCTAGTGATCTGACCTACCACCAACTAGAGGCTAAAAAGAGATTTTTGAAGTGAGGCTATCAGGCCAAAATTTTAGATCAGGCATTGGCTAAAGCGAACGCCAGAACTAGAGAGGACATTTTGTTCCCTACAGAGAAGTCTGGCAGTTCAGAACAGACCATTGAATTAGTTGGGCACAATCAAGACGCCAATGTGCGACTCATTACTACCTATAGTCGACAAGAAAAGAGCATTAGGGCCATAATCAACCCACAATGGCCCATTGTTCTCACTAATGCCACTCTGGGCCAAGTTTTACCGGATAAACCAACCTTTACCTTTCGGAGAGCACCATCTATGAGGAGGGCTTTAGTCAAAAGCAGTCCTGAGTGTGAGTATAAGACCAATTGGCTTTCCCCCCAAAACGGTTTTTACAAATGCAGCTCTTGTCAAGCTGCAAATTTGGGGTCAACACTTCTGCTTACACTACAGCATTCAGTTCTAGGCTTATTGAACTAAAAGGCTTTTATAATTGTAGAACTGAATACGCAGTATATGAGCTTGAGTGTACTTGTGGTCTGCGTTATGTACGCAGCACTAAATTGCAAGTTCACTTTAGAATCCTGCAACATCTAAGAGTCATCGTGAATTCAGATCCAACCTATCCGGTGGCTCGACATTTCAAAGACATCCATGACAACAACATCAATTGCATCAAATACTTTGTGATTGTGGCGGTTCAGGTGCTCAAACGGGGTGGCAACACAGTAAAATTATTGCGTCAACTTGAAACCAAATGTATTTTAGAACTCAACACCAAGTCCCCCCAGGGCCTCAATATAAGTGATGAATTACACAACTACTTATGAATCCGTCTTGAATGCCTACTAGTCTTGGCTTCTTGGTATATAGGCTACCTTGCAGTTTCTCCCTCACCCCTATTGCTCTTTACATCTGACCAGAGTCGTTTCTGAAGGCTGAGTACATGACATTCATATGTAATTAACAATTGTAGAATGGCCACATGAATTTAGATTGTATGTCCTAAAAGAAAGAATATTGGTAGATTATATTTTCTTCTTTGTTTCTGATTACTTATATTGTTCTTATTTTCATTTGAACACCGTTTTTCTCTTTAATAGTACTGTATAGCACATGCACTTTAGGTTATAGGGCACTGTAGCACTGAGCACTTTAGATTGATATGACTGACATAGATATTGATTCATCTTGATGATTAAGTGTCATCGTACAATATTTTGAAGTCCTTCTGCATTCAAGCAGTTATTCATTACACTATCATTCTGACATGGACTCTTCGAGTGCACTGCATTGTAGAGCGGGTATTACCTGGATTGGTTATTCAAATTTTAACTGGACATTTTAGTATTCTTTAATGGGACATGACTAACGTGATTGCCATGGTGGGTCCTCAACGCGTTCATTTTAAAATCAATGTCGATGCACAGAATTTATACAATGTGTTTTATTCATGCAAATTTGATTTTAACATAGTTTCAATTGCAAACATATATTCAGCGGATTTATGATATGTTTATCATCTTGCTTTACACATTGATGTATTGCATCACATCGCCGTCGATTAATGTATCTTTATTGGCATGACACTGTCCAATTTCAGCTTAACATCGTATCCAGGTTTTACCTCAGGCCCTTTCTATCATAGTTTATACTATGTAAATTACAGTTGAAATTTTATGGGGTATTGTGCATTGCATTCCTTTTGTTTTATATCAATTACCAGCTGGTTTTTAGTCTATTGTCAGTGTCCATCATTAAGGACATTTCTGTATGTCACGTGGTTCGGGTGCTTGTTTAAAGAAACCGGATATGGCGTAGCGTGATCATGTGATCAAGGCCACTTTGGTGTGGCCGAAACGCATCATGGACAACTAGTTTTTATAACAAATTCACTATTTGTTGCACCGCATTATATGGAGTCCATGCCCGCTTCTTTTGAACTTTGCCATTATCGGGATTTCTTTTGGATTATATATATATATAAATATATTATCTATATATATATATATATATACATATATATATATATATATATATCCACCAAATAGCTTACTGATTCGTGTAAGCACGAGCCACACCGATCCAAGTTTTGCAAAATAATATTTATTGATTCGAGGCAAAAAGACGCGTTTCGAGCTATCCAGCTCTTGGTCACATATATATATATATATATATATAGATATTTTTTTTTATATATTTACTGAAAAAATCAGGTTACAGGGACATTATAGTTAGGCTAAGATTTTACTCATACAAAACCAGTGAAATTCAGCAGATTAGTTACCTAAGCTAACTATACCTTACACCCCCACAAAGCACTGCTTACAACCTCACATATTACATTACTCATGACATGGTCAGTGACATCACTGATGACATCTCAAATGACATCACTGATGATATTATCCACATAACTACTTACACACCCACTCACACCCCCATACAACCTCACGTGTGCCCACTCACACACCAACACAAGCACTCAAATACCCATTCACAAACCCACACCAGTACTCAATTACCCACTCACTCCTCCATAGAGGAACTCACACAGCCACTCACTCACTCATATGTCCACTAACACAACCATTCACTCTCCCATACAGCCCACTCAACCGCGCTAAGGCTTTTAAAATTCTATTTCCTAACTATAACGTCCCCATAACCTCTGGTTTTTTAAGTGAATTTAAAAGGTTTGTCAATTACTAGTTCCTAACTATAATGTCCCTGTAACCTCTTGGTTTTTTAAGTGGATTTCTATGTTTTTTTAACTAGTAGTCACATTTGCATAGTGGTGGAGAAAGGAGGCAAGCCTCAAACCAGCTCTCAGGAATTCGGCTGTATGGAACTTACTGAAGGTAACAGGAGGGTTTCTTGCCTCCCCCCCCAAGGTCCCTCTGCATCCAAGAGGACTTCATCCCCCAACCAGTAGAGCGCCAGGAGGACCATTTGCAGAGTGGTGGAGAAAGGGTGTGTGGGCTCCAAAGACCTCTCAGCAACCTGATTGTGTGGGACTTACTGGAGGTAACAGAAGGGGTAGTTGGCCCCCAAGAACTGTCAGCAGCCAAGGGAAGTTCATCCCTGTAGGAAGCTGGCTTAGTATATGGTGCACACTTATTTTAGTGAAGAACTTTGCATTAATCCAGACAACCCTTATGGTGATTTTAGAGAACTTAGACAACCATAGAAAACTCTCTACGTAGTTGCTTAGGAGAGCAGCCTTCAGGCTTAGTCCCAAAGGAGTGTTAAGCAGCTTGTTTGATCATATCAAATCATGTAGTGTAGGGTAAGGGTGGGCATAGTTGGCGGAGTACTACTACGCGAAATTCCACGAAGTTGAACAAAATCTCCGTGAATTCCGCAACTACGCTCCGCTTTCCCACTTAATTAACAGAGACCTCATACTTTAGATAAAGTAACAAGTCTCTGTCTTTACATGCTAAAATGCATATAGGTATTTCACAAAAGTGAAAATGAAAACTTAGCAAGCAGTGAGAGTGGTGATGATTTTGAGATCCTCCCTAACCTAGGGAGAAAACCAAGCAGAACCTTGAAAACAAAGAGCACATCTTGCTGAACGATTCGGTGGTGGTCCCATCCTCTTAGGACCACCCCAAGCACAGTTATGGGCAAAAATACAATCCCAACCAAAGGCCCTGCAAAGCATTATGGGACGAGATTAGTAGTGGGCAGTGAATATTATAGTAGCCAATATCAAAATAATTCTACAAAGAGCTGCAGTTCAACTCGTCGTTACTAGGTGTCCCTCACGAGTCAAATGCAAAAGCATTGAAATTATTACATCAAGCTGCAGTTCCACTAGTCGTTACTAGATCTCCCTCACGAGTCAAATGCAAAAGCATTGAAACCCTTTCATGAAGCTGCAGTTCCACTAGTCGTTAGTTACTAGGTGTCCCTCACGAGTCAAATGCAAAAGCATTGAAACCCTTTCATGAAGCTGCAGTTCAGCTCTTTGTAGAATTTATAGTATTAGCTCTCAGCTCAGGGTTTCAATGCTTTTTCATTTGACTCGTGAGGGACACCTAGTAACGACGAGTTGAACTGCAGCTCTTTGTAGAATAATTTTGATACTGGATACTATAATATTCACTGCCATCTGCTAATCTCATCCCATAATGCTTTGCAGGGCCTTTGGTTGGGATTGTATTTTTGCCCATAACTGTGCTTGGGGTGGTCCTAACAGGATGGGAGCACCACTGAATCGTTCAGCATGATGTGCTCCTTGTGTTCAAGGCATCTGCTTGGTCCTCCCCCTAGGTTAGGGGGGATCCCAAAATCATCACCAGTTCACTTTTGTGAAGTTGTTATATTTTTTTAGCATGTAAAATTGCTTTATCATAGCATTTGTGGGTGCAGTTTAATAGCTGATTCCACTACGCAGAGGGACAGAGTTTTTCCTTGAATTCCGTGTTTTTAATGGAATGCGTAGTTATCAATTCTACGCAAACTCCGGTAGCGGAGCGGAGTTCATTGCCCACCCCTAGTGTAGGGTAAATGAAAAAGAACCACACAGTGTAGTTATAAAAATATGTCTATTTATGATACAACACTCACTAACACATTGGTATATCTCCTACCCGGAGATATCAACACGAATACACACAATACTTCAATTGGAAACAGGTAAGTAAGCACAATACACAGTGGTTTCCAGGGGGAGACCAAACCATATACTAAGAAAGTGGAATGCGAACTGCGACCGAAGTTGGAACTTGGACCAGGAGACTCAGAAGAGCTGGGGACACAAGGAGCCACCCGAATTAAGTACCCAGGAACCCCACAGAGGCTGTGTGCAGAGGGGAAACACAGCTGTGTACTCAATACAAGTCAACGGGAAAGTTGTGGTTGCAGTTTTGAAGAAGAAGGACCCATTCGAGTGGACCCTGAAGAATCCCCGTGGAAGACAGAAGGTTGGAGAGTCACCCCACCTGTGGATACTCCAGGAACCAGGATTCCTACACCATGGAAGCTGGGTGCATAGGTGCAAAGTGACGTCGGAAACCTCCGTAAACCACAATGGAGGACTTCAGAAAAGATGTTGCTGTTGAAGACTCTGCAAGAGCCCGGTGGAATCAAAGGGTGGATTCTTGAAGAGAAAAACCTGCTAGCAGAGGGGACAGAGTCTGGAGGGGACCAGGAGGTACGGAAGAGCAATGACCACTAACGACGGAAGATGCAGGAGTGATGACGGTGACCTTGTCATTGCAGCTGTGGGGACAAGGCGATGCTGAGGAAGACCAGGAGCTGATCACAAGCTGTCTCACATCGGAAGTCGAGAACCAGGGGGTCGGTGTCCAGCAGGCGCACCAACAAGCCTTGGCAGCAGCAACAGAAGTGGAAAACAATGAAGGAGCAGCGTTGGGATCTAGGAAGGTCTAAGGGACTCACCAAGTGCAGGAGAGTCAGAGCAGGACATGAGCAAGGAGGGAAGCCCACTGAAGCAAGAGAAGACCCTAACGAGGGCCCACAGGCCAAAGGCACCGGAGTCGCAAGAGGACCTCGAGCAGCTCAGTAAAGATGAAGGCCCACGGTGCAGAGGATGTGGTGAGGGCAAAGATCTTGGCAGGAAGAGATGCCGGATGCTGGAGCTTTTTGTAGCCAGAAGATCTCTGGAGTGCAGAGCCAACAAGCCTGGGCAACGGCAACTCCACATGGTGCACAGGGGCTCAGACCTAGTGGTTCCGACGAGGGATACTGGCCTAAAAATTGCAGAGAGGACAGGTCAGGCCTCAAGGGAGTTGCAGAACCACCTCCTGTGTTGCTGGGCCTTTTGAAGTCTGTGGGACGTCAGGAGCAGTAGACCGTCAGCTTCGTTGCGGTGCCTGCAGATGCAGAAGAGTGACTCCTTCACTCCAAGGGAGATTACTTCTGGTGTCCTTGATTCACACAGGTCGATGAAGAAAACTTGCAGAACAGCAAGACCAGGAGCATCAGGAGTCCAGCTTGAGGCAGTCTCGGTTCCAGGCGAAATCCAGCGAAGTCCAAGTGTCCAGACAGTCGGAGAGTGACGTGGTTTCAGGCGTGAGTCTTGTCCCACAACATATCTGAGGTAAGCCCTTTTATACCCTAAGAAGGGGGTTAGGACGACCAGGTGTCCCTTCCAGAGGAGGGGCTGGACAGAGCGGAGGATACTCCCATGTACTTTGTCCAGTTTTGCACCAAAGCTGGAGCCCATGGCTCCCTGAACTGGCTCAAACCAGATTATGCAAGGAGAGCACCAAATGTGCCCTTCAAAGCAGTCTGGTGGTGCTGGCAAGCACCCCCACCCCAGCCCAATACACTAAGTCCTGTTTGGGAGATAGTCACACCTCCCTGTGACAGTTAACCTATTGTTCTACCTTCCCCTGCTCGAGCTCAGCTCAGCAGCAGGAGGGCAGAATCGTGTCTGTGGTTGGCAGCAGCACCAGCTTGCTAGGAGACCCTTAAAGGCTGTTATCGGGGTTACTGGTGCTTTCCCGGAGGAGCCCCCTGTGCATGGAATCATACCTTCAACACCTGTAACCGTGTTGGGGTATGATTCCAACGTGTTTGATACCAAACATGTCCAGGTTTGTCGCAGCCACTATATAGTTAGCCATTGTGTAATGACGCATGGCCACTATATGTATCAAAATGGCTGACCACACGTACAAAGCCTGGAGAATCGACTCTGGGGTTTGTAGGGGGTATCCTCCTCATGCAGGGACACCCTCACACTTATAACCCAACACCCTGCTTTCAGGATTGAATGCCCTGCCTCAGGGGTGACTTATAGGTTTTAAGTGTAGTGACCTCTGATATAAGGAAACTTATATCTACCGTAAGGGGTGCTAGCACCAGTTTACACAGGCTGCAATGGCTGGTCTGTAATCACAGTTTGAGTGATCTCTCATGGGTGGCACAATACATGCTGCAGCCCAAGGGAGACCCCTGGTGTATCTATGCCCTGGGTAATTTAGTACCATATGCAAGGGACATACAAGGGTACACCAGTAGCCAATTGTGGAGGTACTAAAGTACTTACCATGTCAAATTTAGGGAGGAAGCACAGTGGCTGGGGTCCTGATTAACAGGATCCAAGCCAGACTAGTAAAAAAAAAAACATACTGACACCAGCAAAAAAGTGGGGATAACCATGAAAGCAGATCTTACCTTTCTACACAACACCCCCCTCCCAAATGAAAGGAGATGAGAATAACCTTGCCCAATTGAGTCTTCATTTTCTAAGTGGAAATATCTGGAGAGTCCATCTGTGTTGGCATGGTTACTCCCAGGTCTATGTTCTACAGAAAAGTTCATCCCCTGTAAGGGAAATGGACCACCTCAAAAGTTTGGGATTTTCACCCTTCCTTTGTTTTAGCCGTAAGAGGGACGTATGATCTGTCTGAACAATGAAGCGAGTACCAAACAGTTATGGCCTCAACTTCTTCAAGCCCCAAACCACAGCAAAGGCCTCCCTCTCAATAGCTGACCAACGCTTCTCCCTGGAGGTCAACCTTATAAAAGCTACTGGTTGGTCCTGGCCATCGGCATTAAGTTGTGATAATACTGCACCTACCCTTATCTCAGAAGCATTTGTCTGGACAATGAAGGGTTTGGAGTAATCAGGACTTTGCAGGATGGGAGCAGTACACATGGCCTGTTTCGGGTAATCAAATGCCTTTTGATAGCTAACTGTCCACTGAACCTTTTTAGGCATTCTCTTGGAGGGGAGATCATTAAGGGGAGTCACTATGGACCCATATCCCTTAACAAACCTCCTGTAGTACCCAGTCAGGCCCAAGAAAGCTCTGACCTGAGTCTGGGTAGTGGGAGCAACCCAGTCCGCTATGGTCTGGATCTTGCTATCCAATGGTTAAACCTAGCCTCCACCTACAAGGTGGCCCAAGTATACAACCTTGCTCTGCCCTATCTGTCACTTTATGGCCTTGATAGTAAGGCCTGCCTTTTGCACAGTCTCTAGAACATTCCTGAGGTGGACCAGGTGATCCTCCCACATGGAGCTAAAGACAGCAATATCATCTAGATATGCTGCACTATTGGCTTCCAGACCTGTGAGAACTTTGTTCACCAACCTCTCAAATGTGGCAGGGGCTCTTTAAACTAAAAGGCATTGAAATAAATTGATAATGCCCACTAGGGGTTGGAAATGCTGTCTTTGGCTTGGCATCCTCAGAGAGTCTGATTTGCCAGTAGCCAGCAGTCAGGTCAAATGTACTAAGATACTTGGCTGAGGCCAGAATATCAATTGCTCATCTGCCCTGATAATTGGATGCAAAAGGGGATGATGGACGGAACGTTTGAGCCAATCAAACACTCACCCCCAGTCAACTGATCTGGGTTTAATCCATCATCATTCTTTAGCTCACTCCACCACCCCAGTTCAGACATGGCCATATGCAAATCAGTCTGACCCTGTGCCTCATGGGAACAGTCCAGCACGAACTGCCAAGCCATGTCTTCCCTGGACCGGAAACAAGCATCCTAGGACCGGTTTCTGGCATTCCAGCCGTCATCAGCCAGGCTTGCTTGAATCCAGTGGCAAAGTGAGCAAGGGACCCACGTCTGGGCATACCCCCGCCAACTTAGGGCGAACAAAGCGATACAAAAGGGGATGATGGACGGAACGTTTGAGCCAATCAAACACTCACTCCCAGTCAACTGATCTGGGTTTAATCCATCATCATTGATAATTGGATGGGCATCAGTCCTAGTGAATGCATTGAAATCTATGTAGTCTACACAAAATCTCATCTCTCTCTTACAATCTTAGATGTGAGGTTTTGGCACAAGGACTAACCCAAGGGCTATCCGAAGGTTCAATGACCCCCAACTCCAGCATCTTTTAGACCTCAGTCCTGATGCAGTCTCTGACATGGTCAGGCTATCTGTAGATTTTACTTTTACAGGCAGACTGTCACCTGTGTCCACTTCATGGGTATGCTAGGTGGTTTGACTTGGAGTCAGAGAGAACAAGTGTGGAAACTGATTGAGGACTTGCCTACAATAAGCTTGCTGCGGGTCAGCGAGGCTGCCTGCAAAGGCTACTCAATCAACTGACCCATCAACAGGGTCCTGAGAGAGGAGATCAGGGAGAGTGTCACTCTCTTCCTCCAGTCCCTCATCAGTTGCCATGAGCAAGATCCTTTCAGCCCTGTCAACAAAAGGCTTTAGGCGGTTCACATAAAGAACTCTGTGAGGACTTCTGGGAGTGCCTAGGTCCACCAAGTAGGTGACCTCACCTTTTCTTTCAAGGATGGTGTGGGGGCCACTCCACTTGCCTTGGAGAGCTGCTGGGGCCACAGGCCCCAACACCCACACTTTCTGTCCTGGCTAGTAAACATTCAGTACAGCATTTTGGTCATGCCAAGCTTTCTGAAGCTCCTGGCTGGCCTCAGGTTTTTTTACTGGCCTTCTTCATGTACTCAGCCATTTGTGACCGCAGGCCAAGGACATAGTCCACAATATCCTCTTTAGGAGGTTTGAGAAGCTGCTCCCAGCCCTCCTTAACCAGACAGAATGGAACCCTAACTGGATGGCCAAACAGAAGTTAAAATGGGATGTAGCCCACCCCCTTCTGAGGAACCTCTCTGTAGGCAAAAAGAAGGCAGGGTAGTAATACATCACATTTTCGCTTGAGCTTTTCTGAGAGTCCCATGATCATACCCTTTAGGGTCTTGTTGAACCTTTCAACAGGCCCATTGCACTGTGGATGGTAGGGTTTGGTAAACTTGTAGTTTATACCACACTCTTTCCACATTACAGTAATGTAGCTAGACATGAAGTTTGAACCTCTGTCTGACAAGACCTCCTTGGAAAACCCCACTCTGGAAAATACTCACAGAAGGGCCCTAGCCACCACAGGAGCTATAGTGGTCCTAAGTAGAATAGATTCTGGATACCTAGTGGCATGGTCTACCACCACTAGGTGCTGTTGGAGGGTTTAAGGGACCAACAATGTCTATCCCTACCCTCTCAAAGGGAACCCCAACCACTGGAAGTAGAATTAAGGGGGCCTTTGTAGTGCCACCTGACTTACCACTGGCTTGGCAAGTGACACAGGACCGACAAAACTCCTTGGTGTCTTCAGACATGGGGGGGCAGTGAAAATGAGGGACAAGTATGTCCCAGGTCTTGCTTTGCCCAAGATGTCCTGCAAGACGAATGTCATGTGCTAGGGACAGAAGACAGCCCCTGTACTTCTGAGGTATAGCCAACCTGCTGGTGGCACCTGGCTTGGTTCTCTACTCTCAGAAAACAGAACCGCATCTTCCAATTAGATCCTCTGGAAGTCACTGACTTTACCTGCCTTCTCAGCAGCAGCTTGCTGTCTGTCTGAGCTGTTCAAGAGAGGAGCATGATTTCTGCTCCAGGCTCGAGTCTGCCCTGGAAGGGCCCCCTGCCCCCAAGAACTCTGCTGTGTCAAGCACAAGTTCCTCTAGAACAGTTCCTTCATAAGGGGCTAGGATCATCTCCCTCTGGAGACTGATCTTCACTATGAGTCTGGGAGGAGGAGAATTCCTTACCCTTCCTGTTCCTTCTCTTAGCAGCTAGCTGGTCCATTTTTCCAGGATCTAGAGCTCCCTCAGAGCCTAACTATTTGGTCTGAGACTTAGTAACTTGCAGAGATTACTATCATCTCTGCATGTGTCCTGAACTCCACTTCAGACCAGGCTGAAGTTTCTAAATCATTGCCCAACAGACAGTCCACAGGTAGGTCTGGGGAAACCACAACTTTTTAGGGCCAGTTACCACTCCCCAGCTGAGATATTCAACTGCCAAGGAATGATCAGTCCTGACATTGCATGCATTGATCACTTGGTAAAGGTAACCAAGTATGATTTGGTCAGGAGACACATGTTTCTCTTTCAGCATTGTGACACTGGCCCCTGTGTCCCTGTATTCCACAGCTTCCTGACCATGAATCACTGGCTATTGTCTGTACTTGCCCAAGTTAGTGGGACTTACAGGTAAAGTGGCAAGTTCCATGCCACTGTCACAGACAAGGACAGCCTAAGTGGGAGTTCTGACTAGGCCAGACCCCACTTCAGAACCCAAGGTTAACCCTACTAATCCCTTGGGGCACTACTACTACTTATACTGGTGCTAGGGGCGCTAGTTGCCTTAGGGGCAGTACTAGTACCCTATTTGGTGTTAGCTTTAAAGCAATTGGCATCCCTTGCTCTGTGGCCTTTCTCCCTACACAGGTAACACCAAGGTTTTTTTGCCAGAGGAAGAGGAGTTTTGGGATCCACCCCCAGAGGAAGATTTTTGGGAACCTTGTGAAGACTCCTTTTTGCCTGTACGCTTGTCCCCACCCTTCCCTTGGGCCTTAGAAGAATCTTGCTTCTTGTGGTCACCTCCACCACCATTGTTTTTCTGCTTTACCCTGGTGCGGACCCATTTGCCTGCCTTCCTACCCAATTCTTGGGGAGAGGTCAGATCAGAGTCAGAGCTGCTGATTTATACAGTTATTAAGGATGTGCTCTCTCATCAATAAATTGTAAAATCCCTCATAATCATGCACATTACTTCCATAAAGCCAGCCTTCCAGAGCCTTAATAGCACTGTCTACAAGGTCAACCTAGTCCTGGGTGTGTGCCTTCTCTGTGTCCCTGAACTTAACCCTGTACTGTTCAGTGGTCAAACCAAAGGCGGTCCACCTCCCGTATTACAAGTACGGAGGTTGGACCACCACTGGACCGCTGCTACCACCAGGATGCTTGATTCCATGCCAGTGGCGCAGCAGTCTCGGGCAGCAATATGCTGGTGGTGCTGCAGCGGCATGACAAACATATTATGTGTTACCTCACTGTGACCCTTTTCAAGGCAATGACTCACGCCATGGAAATGATGGTGGTGAGGCAACTCAGGGGGGCCCATACAGGGCCCCCTGATGCCTCTGTGCATGGAAGTGCATGTAGGTGGGCAAATGGTGAGCCCCCCCATATTTTTGCACCTCCTGTTCCTGCACGGAAAGAAATGCACAACATTGTGCATTTCTTTCCGTGCAGTAACAGGCTGTGGTGCTCCTACAGCAGTGCCTTTTGAAGACTCTCCTACGAGTCTTCTAAAGGCACCGCCATGGGACCACTGCCGCCGGAACGCCCACCAGGATTATACTCGTAATCCGGCAGACGGTCAGACTGTGGGTGTGGCCGTCTCGCAGGGGTGGCACGGGCATGGCCCTTAGTCATTCAAATTCAAAATGTAAGGATGTCTTTGAAAAAAGGAGAAACCAAAAACGAGAGGCTCCCATCTAGAGCACTAACCTGAAGACTGTATAATGCGTCGAAGTAGCTGAAGTGTTACGGGTGATCAGAGAAGGATGCAAATTAGAGTCCAATTAATCTCTACGCACCAAACTTTTTTAGCCAGGTCTGGTGGCTCAGTGGACTAAAGCCTTCACTGCAGGGGCCTGTGTTTGACCTCATGGTCACAGGCTCAAATCCCGGTGGGTCCATTCAGCCTTTCATCCATCTGAGGTTTATAAAATGAGTACCATTGAGTTGGGTAACAATAAACATCTGTTATTCTGCGCCAAGATACCTACGGGTGAACATGTGCTCTACAAATACATATGTTATGTTACTTTAGGAGAAGGGATCATGGGTTGCAGCACTGGGCCGAAGTGTGACTCTGTGGCTCAGTGTCAGCTTGTGCAGTTACCTCTTTGTGGATTTTATGTACTTACAGCCTAATAATTAATTGTTCAGTTGGCCAGGTGCAGTTTCAGCTGGTGCATCAGAGGCACCCACTCTTCCACCACAGCAGTGACTAGCCCTCTGAATGGACAGTTTCCCTGCCAATATCTTCTGCTGCCAAAGTGGGGGATGTTTTTGGAGAAAAATGTGCTGTCAGGTCTAAATTTCTACGGGGCATACCAAACTTGCCATTACTTAATTTTTTTGAAGGCACACACCTGAAATTGCTTTTTTGAGATTAACTAATTACCTAATGTCACCTACACACAGGAGGTTTTCCCCTAGCGAATGTTTGACATTCCTGAGCTTATTTTGTCTGGGACTGCTATGGTTGACAAGGGATTCTTGCACACATTGGATAATGGTCACCACAGCACTGAAGAGGCTATCCTCTTAAATATGGTAGCCCCTCAGAATCAGTTCCTGATGGTGTACTACTTACAACACAGAAATTTGCAGGAAAACAGCTTTCATCAACCTCTAACTGAGATGGGGGAACCAAGAGGAAGGTGAATTTGGGAAATGTTGCATTTTCGCCCTCCTCTATAGGACTTCATTTGTCTATGACTGATTGTGCTTTGAGAGGTCTATCGGCTATTGGGACATACAAACATCAGAGCACATTAGGAAACATTTACTGAAGTGGTCCTGTATGTGTGAGGATTATTGTGCAACGGGCACAACAGAGTATGCAAACTTGATATGCTCAGTGTATATCTTGGGACATTAGCACATACGTCCAGAATGCTGTTACTATTGTCCCACCAAGGGTCACTCACCTGATTTTTCAGAATTCTGTGAAATCGAAGATCCTCCATGACTCCCCCCTGAGGTTAATCCTTAGTATTGGAAGGGACAACTGGTACCAAAACTGACTTTGAGGGGAGGGAGGGTTGGAGAGAGAGCAATGGTTCTGGTGTCCGTTGAGTTCCAGTGGAAAGGATGATGGTGTGTGTTGGTCCTTTTGAGCAGGACCCTTCAAGTTCTAGTGGTAAGGTGAACTACTTCTGCCAAGAGAGGTACTCTGTGACAAAAGAATACAATTACTTTAGCCAACTATACATGAAAGCTTTACAATCAGCTTAATGATGCTTTTTTTGCCCTCCCTTCAGTTATTTGTGGCTTACCTGCAGAGGCCACCATTGAGTTTACCCTTCTACTCTCCATAAGGAAAAATAAGACTTAGATGAATATAAACAGGCTATCCTGAAATGTAAAATGGCCATAAGAAAAGAGGCATGGGAACAGCTGCACGAATCTAGTCTCAACCAAGACCCTAGACTTTTTGGGAAAATAGTCAATTCAACATTCTTTCAAATTTCTCACAATAGTAGCATTGATGCCACAATTATGCCCGATGCAAGGGTTCAACACTCCTCTAGCTTATAGAGCAATGAGGGTGAGCACTACTGCACTTTAAAACATAGTGACAAGAAAATTGGTCCAGGACATCTAGAGCTGGCGCCTCCGACTTTCGAGGAAGTTAAAAAAGCCTTAAATCAAACTATAAAGAACAAAGCATCTGGCCCGGATGGCGTCCCCGCTGACCTTTTCCTGGCCAATCCGGTCCTTTGGCTCCCACTGCAGACTAATATTTTAAACTGTATAGCTTCCCAGGGCCCCCCAAAATCATGGGCCACCGTGATCATAGTAGCCATTTAAAAAAAAAAAAAAGGGACAGGTCTGACCCGAGGTGTTATCGCCCAATCTCGTTAATTGATTGTACATGTAAATTGAAGGACAAGGTCATTTTAGATCGCCTGGAGACTTGGGTAACGGAAAGTGGGAAGTTCTCTGATATACAGTATGGCTTTAGGAGGAGCCTGGGAACTGTTGAGCAGTGTCTCAACCTCATTTGATCATAAGCAAGTACACAATAGCCAAGAACGGTTCTCTCCATCTGGGTTTTATGGACCTTACATCTGCATTTTACTGGGTAGAGAGAGGGAACCTTTGAAACAAATGCTGAATCTGGGCCTAGATACATCTTTAGTCCATTTCTTAGCACAGATGCATCAGGATGTGACTGGGAGGGTCAGGTATGGGGCGGATGGGGAACTTACCTCTCCTATTAAAATAAACCGTCGGGTACGCTAAGGGTGCTTGCTTGCCCCTTTTTATTCTGTCTTTATATTAATGATTTGGAAAGTTATATTAACCAAGGGCATGTTGATGTTCCCAAGATAGGCACCAGAAATCTTCTGGCGCTCCTCTACGCCGATGATTGTGTGTTGATGTCTAGAACTGGTGTGGGCCTGCAAATGCTCGCCACTAGATTTAATGATTTTATGTCTGATTTGGGTAAAGACCAATACGGCCAAGTTTCACACCATGGTGGTAGGCAAACGCCCCCCTTTTTAAAATCATGTTTTATTAATAATGAGAGGATGTCTTATGTTCCAAATGTTTTTATACTCCGGTATCTCCTTTGACCAGAAAGGTACTTAGCATCATTTACTTGAAACTAGAGTTAGCAGCTTCAACCAAAATTTGGAGGCTTTATTTAGGTTCACACAGAAATTAGGATCGAGACCCATTGATTCAATAATTAACATCTATAAGGCTCGTTTGTGTTCTGTAACCTTGTATGGGGCTGGATTATGGGGTTTTTGCAACCCGTCTCGCCTTCAGGCTGTGGAGAATAATTTCCTTAGATGACTATTAACAGTCCCAAGTAGTCTCCCAATTATTTTTTGTGATAAAGAACTTGGTCTGACTCCTTTAACCCACCGTATACAAATTGCTCCAACTTTGCTATGGCACTCAGTATGTGCAAAAGATGAGCCGGCCCTAAATCGTGCAATAATACTGGATTGCTTTAGCCTTGATCATATGCAGAAGATACCATGGCTTAGTTACATAAAAAGGCAGCTGGAGACAGTGGGGATGGTGGATTGTTTTTATAACCCTGAACCAATTGCCAAGATTTCAAAAACCCAGTTGAAGGGGGATCTTTTATCTCTTTTAAAGATGATCAGTGAGTATCTGGAGACTAGGAAAAAGAGAGTTTTGGAATATTTGCCTCTAGTACGTTCTTCATGTGTAGAACCCTATCTGTCTTTTTTCTTTTGTCATATGAAAATGTTTTACCTCATTGGATTTAGGTTCATCAGCGCATATTTCTTGGTCTCTTATCCTCGCAAAGCTTATTGTAATGCTGAACTTGAACCATGCCCGTGTGGCTCTAAATCAACTCAGGACATGTTGCACTTTTTGTTTTTCTGTCGACTCTACACTAAATCGAGGAGGGATTTTATTATCCCCCTATTAAGATTTTTAAACATCAGGAAGTGCAGGCCGGCCTTGTATCATCTCCAGCTTTTGAATGACAAATTTACATGTTTAATGGTGTATAGATATATTTCTACAGCAGTCCGTTTACGGAATTTAGTTGGAAAATTATTTTATTTATTCGTAAATGGCATTTTTTTGCTGAATTTATTGTTATTACTACACCATACTCCGGCCACATGTCTTATGGCTTTTTCAGTTCTATTTGATCCCTAATGAACTGCTTTTGAATATTATGGTTTTCTGGGGATACAGTGTTGTTTTTAGCATTTATATTTGTATTGTTTGTGCACTCACCTATGTTTACTGGTACAAAATGTTAATCTTTGCCCTTATTTGGAAACTTGTGATTTGCTGCTATGTGATGAAATGCCATCTTATTTTTTAGTTTACAATGCTGAATATGAATTTTATCACTATGAATTTTATCACATATTGTGTGTTTCTTCTTTTAACTTTTGATGTCCTCTTTTATGGTTGCTAAAAGAACCGAATAAAGAATATTTGACTGAAAGACTTAGATGAAAAAGTGTTCTTTTAAAAAAAATGGTTCGTTTAGAGAGTTTTTGGGGAAGTCTTTCAGCACATATCAAACAAGAATTATTGAATGAAACTCGAGTCCACTTGGCTGTCCTTTGAACACAGACCTCTGTACTAAATCCTAAGTGCATATTTTTTATTTCTTCACTGATGATAATGATCCTATTACCTGTCTTTGTTTTGATTCTCCTAAAACATAGTCATTCAATTTCAAAAAGTAAGGGCATCTTTAAAGAAAGGGGAAACCAAAAACGAGAGACGCCCATATAAAGCAGTAACCTAAAGTCCATGTAATAGGTCGAAGTAGCTAAAGTGTTGAGGGGTGATCAGAGAATGATGGTTGTAGTAAAGGCAAGGGTGGTGCAGTGTCACCAGCTGAAGGACAAGGTTCCAAGGTTTAAGGTCGTAGAAAGACCTCTCGAAGGGGTGGGATTTCAAGAGTGTTTGCAAGCCCCCAGCTTCCAGGTGACATTGTCCGTGTTGCTCTTGTGACAGGTGGCGAGACTCTGAACCCACACATGGTGCTGGCAGGAGACACAGCCCTCTCTTAAGATGGATGGATGAAGCCAAGTGGGCAACTATACTTTGAGTGTGGTATTTATTTACCATCATGCACATTGCCTCCTTCAAATCAGAAGACAGTCTCCAGCAGAAAACAGGGGCAGGGGGCAGGAAGCAAAGGCCTAGAGTCTCCGGCAAGAATTAAGGACAGCAGGAAACAGAGGTTTTTAATTGCTAAGCAGCATATAATTAGTCACAAGCCATTGTTCAAACAAAAATGCCAGACATTCCAACAGGAAACAAGGACAGCAGGAAACAGAGGCCTTTGATTGTTCAGCAGTGCATGTTGTTTTAACAAAAATACCAGCATTTGTACTTCATTAAACAGACTTGTTTACAGTACACACAAACTAAAGTGCATTGCATGCCTTTTAAATTATAGAGCAGATCATGCAAAATAAAGTACTTGGTAAAATACATTGCAGCTGTCCAATTGGAAAAAAGATTAACAACGGGGAACATACAACACAGTCATACTGGAATATGACAAGTTTGCAGGGTATAAAATCCTGCAAATTGAAGAGGGAGGTCAGTGCATCACCAAGGAGACAGGATATACACTTCACAGCTAGACCATGAGCCCAAACACTTTGCCAGTGACTCTCAGAAGAAATGTTGAGTCCTGGAAGATGTCTATGTCCTTAATGAGTAGATTGAGAGCAAGAAGTACAAGGAGCTTGAAGGGTTGACATTAGAAAATTGAAATTTATTGAAGGTGTTTCGGCCAACAATGCAAATAATTTTACATACATATTTGAGTACCAGGATAAAGAAAAAAATACAATTAATACTGTACAAACATAAGACACATCAATGCATATCTAGTTATTAAAAGGTTGGCTCTTAATACATTTCACCAGCATTCTACTCCGCTGTGTGGTGTTCTTTAATATGGGCAAAGTAATTTTATTTGATTTCTACTTTGCCTTAAATTGTTCAGTGTAGCGGGATTGGAAAATGTACAATATTTTCTTTTTGCTGAAGTTTCAACCAGAGTCCCAGCTTTTCCTCAGATATAGACTGGTTTGTTTTGTTGCATGGCCCAAAAGGTCACTTAAGAGGAAAAATAACTGTTCATCTGTGTGGGTGAGCAGTTTTCTGCACAATATCTTATTGATATTATTTAACCTTATGGAATTATACGTGTTGCAGTTCAGCAGGAAGTGTTCATGTCCTCTCTAGCTCCACACAGGCATTTATTCAAAATTGCTGAATTTCTTCTGCTCAAGGTGTCATTTAGCTATAAGCCTCCCCCTCTCGCTACTAACAAGAGACTCCTTTCCCTGTGATTAGATAGCAAGATGAGATATTGTTAGGCACTCTGTGAAGGATCATACATGCTAATATGGTTGCTAGGAGAGATTTCTTTTAAGGGCTCCAAACTTCCATTCTCTTGCAAGGCTTACTTTTTTTTATTTACAATTAAATGTACTACAGGTTGCTAGAGATGGGCTACTACCACTGATTTCCAAAATTTCCACTCAAAGCAGCCAATGCCGTTGTGAGATTTGGCTTCCTACCTGGTACACTTTATCGATGTGATTGTAAAACACTGCCCAAGTTTTTGTACCATTCTCAGGATGGCATAGGCTGTGGCCTCAGATTTTTCCAATGTTGTTTAGATGTATATTTTCTAATAATGATTTCTGTTAATTACTACCCCCCTTTTATTTAAAGGAGTCTACTTCATCAAGTTTTATATCATTTGAGTATTTTTCTTGCCAATTTGTCTTGAAAGTGATGATTTTTTATTTTTACTTGTTGATTTTTAAATGATTTGCACTGCAGTGTTTTTCCAGGGTTGTGAGTTTTGCATGGAGGCCCTTGGAGGTCATAGAAATCAAAATTGAGTCATCGGTGAATAGAAGTGCTAATATCTTGAGACCATTTATTACATGGATACCATCGTTTGTCTTTTGGACTTTTTGATTGAGATCATTAATATAGAGGGAAAACAAAAGGGCGCCGAAAGACGTCCTTGCTTACTCAATTTCTGATGTGGATTTGTTTTGCTCATATTACCTCCCGAAGTGAAATCTAAAAAGGGCACAAATATGGGCATTTTTATTGCTGTGCTAAAAAAAGAATGTACAAGAATGTAAAAATCTGTTTGATCATTGAGAGACCTCTAAAGTCTCCTGGGATGGGGGAAAAGAGGTTCTCGTTACTGAACCATTCGTCCAGGGAACTAAGGATCAGTTCTTAGAAGATCTTGCAATTGATGTCTATTAGGCTAATTGGACTGTATGACTTTGTATTCTTTTTCTGTCCTTTCTTGTAAATTGGTACAGTAATGCTATTTAGCTTTTGTTGATAATCTCCATGTAGATTGTTGTGGGTATATTTGCCCACCAGTCAGGGTCTGAAAGAAACACTTTGGGTGATATCATATTTGGGTCAGGGGCTTTTCCCTTTTATTAGTAAATTAATGCTTCGTTCACTTCATTTTTGGTAACGATCCTCTTCTATGAATCATAGTTGGCTCTTCCTATTCTTTCCTGTTCTTCAGTTAGAGCACATTTATTGATTGTATAGTCAGGTGCAGTATTGAAAATTGCAGAGAAGTGAAATATCCACCCGGGTCCGGCAGAGTGAGGGGTAGGTCTACCGCGATCGAACGGAGCGACAAACAACACTGAACCTGGCAGTGTTTTCACCTGCTGCGACACCTTGATGCATTGAACTGACCCTAGTTGGGCACTGTTGTTGATTGACAGGTACCACTTTATAGGGTGCTGTATTGGTGGTCACTGAACTGTGTAATGAGCAGACCACCTACCATAAAGTGTAGAATGATCAATAATAGGTCCTGAAGAATTGCCGTTAATTTGACAGTAGGCAAGAAACATGTTGGCCTGAGTTTGAGCACACAACCCTGCAATTCTTGAGCAGGCGCGTGCGCCTCTTACTGGTTTTTAATCAGGATAGTGACCACAGTCATTAAAATAGTTTTGGATGGATCACTAACTCCTGTTTTAGATTGCACACACTACACATTTTCACATCTACACTCACTAGGGCCCTTACACGCACCGCACCTAACGGCTAAGAAAAAAGATCTCCGCCAAGAAGGCCCCATCACGGGTGCTGATCGGGTATTGCAGCGCCGACCCGATAAGGAGCAGACTCAGTGATGAAGCAAGACACCTAGCTGGCTGGGTGTGTGAGGGTCTTTTTCTGAAAGGAGAAAAGATTTTCTCCGATCTTCATGAGCACTCACATGCTCTCTTTTCACCCTTGACCTGTAGGACTCTTTTAGGAACAGCATACCCCTTCTTGTTGTGGTTCCGTGGGCCTGTATGCTGGACCTACTCAATCGGCCCTTAGTCCCTCTTGTTGTCTTATATTTGCCCACCAGTCAGGGTCTGAAAGAAACACTTTGGGTGATATCATATTTGGGTCAGGGGCTTTTCCCTTTTATTAGTAAATTAATGCTTCTTTCACTTCATTTTTGGTAACGATCCTCTTCTATGAATCATAGTTGGCTCTTCCTATTCTTTCCTGTTCTTCAGTTAGAGCACATTTATTGATTGTATAGTCAGGTGCAGTATTAAAAATTGCAGAGAAGTGAAATATCCAAGCTTCTTCATTGATGTTTGATTCCAGACAGGTTCCCCCCCCCAAAAAAAACCTTTTTTTAACCAAATCACCTGTGAATCCTTTTCCATAGCCGCTTTTTCAAGTTCTTGTTACTTTGTGTTCAAAGCCTCATTCTTCTTATTTTTGATTAAAGATGTAAAGCTATGTTTTGTAGCTCTGATTTAGTTTCTTCATGAGTCACTATGGACGATTGACTGTAGTTCCATTTTTTATTATTTTATTATTCTTTCATTCATCTGCATTCCATCTATCTTTAGAGCTATTATCATTGTTGGCTGCTTGTTAAAGGTATGTTTCCTTGATAATATCAGGGTTAATGCTTTCAGTAGTGCATCATACAAAAGTATTTTATTATTCTTGGCTGGGCATTCCATAATAAATTTTTGATGGTCAACCGCGGTTGATTCTGCTTTCCATTTCTCTACATTGGACTCGAGGTTGGAATTCCATCTCATTCTAAATTGCCCTCCGATGCCCAGGTTTAATACATGTGTTGGACTTCTCTTGGCTCTGTCAGTCTATTGCATTGTATATCTAGAATCTAGAAAATATATGGTCACTTTCCATCTGCCACTGTGTTCACAGGTTTTCAAATCTGTGCCAATCTGATACCTTCATTAGGCTCTAATCAATTATGGATTGGGTCCGCTGGCATTGTGTTGGACTTGGCCCTTTTTGCAGGGTCATCCCTAAACTTTTTTGCCTTCTCCTAGACTTTTTTCTGACATGGTGTTGGTGGTTTTAGGCCTCTGGGTACTTTAGCATTGCTGTCCAGTGTAAAGTGCG
The DNA here is from genome assembly GCA_963921515.1 of Calotriton arnoldi. Lineage (NCBI taxonomy): Eukaryota > Metazoa > Chordata > Amphibia > Caudata > Salamandridae > Calotriton > Calotriton arnoldi. The sequence goes on along the minus strand of CAWUFW010010830.1, from coordinate 161,121 downwards.
TGCGCTCTCTGTGTTAAATATGGTAAGATTGGTCTACACCTGTTTGGCCTATTTAGTTTACCTGTCAGTCCCTTGTAAAGTGGTATCTCATATACCCAGGGCTGGTAAATTAAATGCTACTGGTGGGCTTGCAGCGCTGATTGCGCCACCCACCAAAGTAGCCTTTCAAACCTATCTCAGGCCTCTGCGCGCAGTGTTACTGCCGCTGTGACGTGGCACCTAAAGTGCGTGCCATGTCTGTGACCCCCCCTTTTTCTGCATGTCAGTCACCCCTAAAGTAGGCCCTAGCTAGCCCTATGGGCAGGATGCATTGTAGGTAAAAGATAGGACATGTACCTTAAGTGTGTGACATGTCCTGGTAGTGACAAACAGCCATTTTGGTTTCTCACTACTGTGGGGCTGCCCTCCCATAGGAATGCATTAGGGATTCCCTGATAAGTGTTTCAGTGGTAATTCCTGATATGGGAGGCGCAGCGTGGTCAAGTTTGGTATGTTTGGAATAGTGATAATAAACGCTACGCAATGGTGTGCGCAGATTTATTATAACTATTTTAGAAATGCCACTTTTAGAAGTTGGCATTTCTGTGTGCTATGTGTCTGCCTGCCTGATGTGAATTGCATGTCTGGCTTGTGAGTGACAGGGGCTGGGAGGTGTGTGTGGCTCCAGGAGGGGCAGGGTGAGTCAGCACTAGGCTGAATGGGACATCTGCGTTGGGAGTAGTGGGAGGAGTAATCCCCTGACTCTGAATAGGACTGTGCCCAGCCTGTACAATGCTGGCTCCTCCCCCTGTGGTGTGTCTGATCACCTAGCCCCCACCTGACAAAGGGGAAGAGGAGCTTGGAAAACAAAGTGCTCCAATTCCCCCCTGAACCAGTTGCATCTGGTTCCCCATGCCCTGTACTGCAGACAAAGAGATGGTGTAATATAAATATAGGGGCTGTGACCCCATGAAAATGTTCTGTTCTGTGCTTTGGTGCTGTTCCTGACTTGGGGGCATGCTGTTGCTGGGGCCCAGGAGGATCCGCCATGGGGGCTTGCCTCCCTGCTGGAGGGCCCTGTGTGCTGGCCTCCCTGGGCCCAGCTTTGCCCCCTTTCCCTCTCAGGACTTTTTGCATCTAGCGCCTCGTGAGCGCTATATTTTTTAATTATTCCAGGAAGGAAGAGAGCGTGAGCTTAGCAGCGCTGCACTGCATGAGGAGAGGGAGGGAATCCCCAGCATAGGGATTCCCCCGTGAGGCCGTGGAGCGGGATCCCACCCCGCTTATTGGGTATTTAAATATGCGGGTGCCCACCCCGCTTATGCTTTTATTTAAATGGCAGGTGCCCACCCCGCATTGGTGCTTTACGAAAAGCGGGTGCCCACCCCGCGTTTGCCGTAGAAAATCACCGCCGCGGCCCGGGGAAGAGGAGCGCCGAAGGAGGAAGCCAGGCGCGTCCGCCTGACTGTGGGCGGGGCCTCGCGGGTGTCACTTCCGCCTTCCCTGTCCAAGAGAAGGCGACCCGGAATACCGTCAATGCCTAGCAGGGCTCCCGTGAGCTGAGGGAAGCCCCGCGTATGCCGAAGAGGAGCCGACCGGAGTCCCGAGGGGTCTCCCTGCCCCTCAGCCTTCTTCGCGACCGGCCGCTGGAGCGAGAGAGCGCCTCAAGTGATGCTGCGCCCACCGGGGAGCCTGCAAGCCGGTGAATGGGGGCTCAGTGGGCACCGTGGTAGTGCCGGTGGAGGCACAGTGACGGTGCTTGTATTGAGCGGCCCCGCAGGAGAGCGGGCCGCTCCAACGATGGGGGCAATTCCTTCTTAGAGTCCCTGAAGGGAGGGGCATGTCGGGGCATATTGTCGATGCCCGCCCTCCGTGGCCACATTGTTGTTAGGGCCCCCGTGGGGGCCTAGAGGGCCCAGGGGGGCCCGTGTTCTCCTGCATGAATATGCTTTCACAGTTGCCCCGCTTGACAGTGGGCAACTGCACCGATGGGGGCAGTGTTTGATTTAGAGAGGCCCAGTGGGGCTGAAGAGGCACAGATGTGCCAGGGCCCCCTTCTCTTTGGTTACCTGATTCCCAGCTGCGCCGCTTCAGCGCGGGCAGCTGCAACGTTTTGGGCATATTCAATCAGAGGGCACAGTGAGTGCCAGGTCTTCTTTTGGTTTCCAGCTGCTCAGCAATTAGTGGACAGCTGCAACGTTTAGGCCATTTACTTTGCGAGGTCCCTCTTAGACCCCTGACTTTGCAGGACCTAGGGCATTTGACCCCAGAGAAAGGCCAGTTGGCCTGGGGACAGTTTGGTGACATTGGTAGAGCGCCAGGCTCTACAGAACTGCATAATGTGATTTATGTGATGTGATTTATGCCCCCTGATCTATGCCTCTAATGAGGTTTATGGTTATGAGGCTATTGCATACTGTGTGTATGCTGGTAAGGCCTAGTGCGTAATGTGTTTATGCTGATGAGGTGTGGGCCTAATGTGATTTATGTCTAAAGTAGCAAATGTGTTTATGCTAATGCCTAATGTCATGCTATGATGTTTTGGGGTAGTACCTATTAGCGTAATGTGGTTATGCTTATGAGGTTATTGCATAATGTGTTTATGCTGATGAGGCCCATTGCGTAATGTGTTTATGCTGATGAGGTTTGGGCCTAATGTGGGTTTATGCTAATATGATAATGCTTAGGTCATTATGGTACCAGTAGTTACTGGTTGTGTTTTGCATTTACTTACCTGTTCTGATGGTTCTGACCATGGCCCGATTGGCCTGGTCCTGTATATAATTCCCCTGTGAATATTGCCTAGTGCCAGTTGGCACAGTGTAATTGTGTGATTATGTTTCTAATGTGTTTATGATAATACAAAGGCTATTTTTTATATAACCTTGTGTGGAGTTTCTTTTGTGGTGTGCCTAGTGTGTTGCTGCTGTGTGTGTGTGTTGCCCAAACGCTTTACACATTGCCTCTGGGATAAGCCTGACTGCTCGTGCCAAGCTACCAAGGGGGTGAGCAGGGGTTATCTTCAGCGTGTAACTCCCTTGCCCTGACTAGAGTGGTGGTTTCTGCCTGGCTTTGGCGCAAGCCTTAGCCAACCAGAAATCCCATTTCTAACACATTGTATGTTGAGCATTATGAAAAGCGTTGTCATAGGAATTACATGCTGAAAAGAAGCCCTCATTTGTGCAGAATTAAGCCAGGCTTTTGCCCTTTGCATCTGTTTTTGTAAATGCATGTCTTACTGTTGGGATTCCTGTGACTAATTGGGTTGCTGTTTGAGGGGGGTGTGAACCTTTCTCAACAACAGCCACAATTCTTGGCAGGGTGAAGCACAAAAAGTTACCAAATTAACCTGTGCTTAACCCTCTGTAGTCTGACACAAAAGCAGTCAGGCTTAAGTTAGAGGCAAATTGTGAAGTATTTATGTAACACATCAACAGAAATAAATTGAAAACAGAACACAAGAAAAATCACAAACCAATTTAGAAAAATAGAGTAAAATTGAGTAGATTATTTGGCACCAAAACAACAAAAATCCAATAATTAGAACTGGAGATATGCCATTTTAAAGATTTAGATAAAAATGCAGGGCTTTGTGTTGCTCTCGGTTTATTCAGATGAAGCTGGCAGCTGTGCAGCGATGCTTTGAGGGGCTTGCGTCGGTTCCAATACAGCTTGCAGTTGTGTGGTGAGGCTTGGCAGGCTTTGCTTCACACCAGTTCCAATGAAGCTTGCAGCTGTGTGGTGAGACTTTGTGGGGCTTTGCATCGTCGGCCCTGGTTAGCGACAAGGCTATGTGGGTATTTACGTCACTCTGGGTCAGTTCCGATGAGGCTGGCAGCAGGGAGGTGAGAGTTAGCGGGGCTTTGAATTGCTCGGCATTGATTCCGATGAAGCTGGCAACAGGGGGTGAGACTTTGTGGGGGCTTTATGTCAGTTCCAATGAAGCCTGCAGATCAGCGGTGAGGCTTAGTGGGGCTTTGTTTTGCACCGGTTCTGATGACACTTTCATCTTTGCAGCTAGGCTTTTCAGCACTTTGCGTTGTTTAGCATCGGTTCCGATGAAAATGGTAGCTGTGCGGGCAGCCTTTGTGGGGCTTTGCATTTGTTTCAGAGATGCTTGCAGCTGTGCGGTGAGGCTTTGTGGGGCTTTGTGTTGGTTCTGATGAATCTTGCAGTTGTATGATGAGGCTATAGAGGGGCTTTGCTTCGTCAGGTACAGTTAAGCAACAAGACTTTGTGGGGCTTTGCATTGCCCTGCGGCGAGGCTCTGCAGGGCGTGCATTGCTCGCCGTTGATTCCGATGAAGCTGTCAGCTGTACGGCAAGGCTTAGGTCAGTCAGCTGTTTATTGGAGTCAGCCTAGGATGAGGGGAGCATGTTCAGTCTGCCTTCTCAACAAGCAGGGCAGGCCTTAAGCACCAGAGCAGCAGGGTGTCCTTATTCTGTAATACCCATAACCCTGGGCGTAGTTCGCGTAGTAGCGCTATGCGTAGCTACACAAAGTGCACTTCGCACTTCGCGAGCTACGCGTAGCTACGCGAACTGCGTAGTGCACTGTGCAAAATGCTGTTCGCACTGATTGCACAGTGCCGGATGCTTGTCCGCACTGTGCAAACCGCATCTTGCACAGTGCAAGCGGTCGTTTTCTGCCGCTCGAGTAGATTTCTACTCGAGCGGCAGCTTTCTCAACGCGGACTGGTAGTTTCTCATCGCGAGCGGTCGCGAGCATACGCGACCACTCGCAATGAGAAACCTGACCTCCCCGCTTTGAGAATCTCGCCGGGAGGTTTATTTTCCATGCTCGGGATCGGCAACTTGATGTTGCTGATCGCGAACGAGGAAAAAGTCTCGCCTGGATGTCATTTTGCTTGCTCGCGGTCGCCAACTTGATGTTGAGGACCGCGAGCAAGCAAAAAATGACCGCTACGCTACGCGTGTTTGCACTGTGCTACGTGCAATTCGCGTAGTGCGAAGTAGCGCAAACTTCGCAAACTACGCGAGCGTAGCGTAGTACTTTGCCCAGGGTTAAATACCCACAGGTTGGGAAGTGCACTGAAGAGTTGATCTGAAGGTTCCATTTTTATACATGGTGCCCACTTTGAAGTGGGGGAAGCTTCCAGAGTTTTCCCCAACAGAGTTGTCTGGAATGTTCTGCCTTTTTGCCCTGGTCCCAGTCTGTCTAGGGGCATAATGCACTAGTGTGAAGTCCTTTGTGTTGAGCTGAGCCAGTGCCTTTGAAGTGAAAGGTGACAGCTCCATCCTTTATCAAGTCAGAGATGACGTCCTTTGTGATACTTTTGAGGAGGAATATACAAATGCCGACTTCGAACTACACCTAGTCATGTGACCCAGGAATAGGCTGTAGGCACCAAATGGTTAGGACAAAAAAAAAGCCAATTTTCTAAAAGTGCAATTTTCAGAATTGTGACTTAAAACCTGACTTTACCATTAAAGAGGGATTTAAGTACAATTCCCCAGACACCAAACATGACTTTCCTACCTGCACCCAATCAAACATTATCACGTATTAAATGTAAGGCAACCCAATGTTATCCTATGTATAGGAAAGTGCCCCTTTTTGCATGGCTACCCCCCACTTTTTGCCAGATATCTGATGCACTTTGACTGAATGTGTACGGGGTCCCTGCTAATCAGGTTCCCAATGCCTATGTTTTTTCCCAAAACTGTACCTTTGTTTCCACAATTGGCACACCTCTGGGCCACATATAAGTCCCTTGTAAAAAGTACCAGTAGTTACAAGGGCCTTGTGACCAGAGAGGATCTCAAATAGGCTGCAGCCTGTATTGTGCCACCCTCAGAGACCCCTCACCTAACACATATACACTGCCATTGCAGACTGTGTGTTTTGGTGCCGACAAAACCTTAAACGTCAACATGGCACACATCCCTGTGTGCCATGCCCACAAACACTGCCTGTGGCATAGGTTCATCATCCCTCTAGCAGGCCTCACAGCCCTAAGGCAGGGTGCACTATACCACAGGTGAGAGCATAACTGTATATGCAATATGCCCCTACAATTTCTGAGTCAATTCTTAGACATTGTAAGTGCAGTGAAGCCATACTGAGTTCCTGGGCTGGGAGTTTGTTATGACGAACTCCACAGCTCCATGATGGCTTTACTGAATGCTAAGACATTTGGTATCAAACTTCTCATTACAATAAACCCACACTGATGCCAGTGTTGGATTTATTGTAAAATGCACTCAGAGGGCGTCTTAGGGATGCCCCCTGGTCTGCACCAGCCTGCCACACATAGACATGTTTCTGATCCCCTGAGGTGGAAGCTCTTGTGGGTCAGAGACAAAGCCTGCTTGGGGTGGAGGTGCTTCACACCTACCCCTAGGCAGGAACAGCATTCAGGGCGGTGAGCCTCATAGGCTTCCTGCCCTTTGATATGCTAACCAGGGCCTCTCCAGCTAGTGGGGATACCTGCCACACTGACCAAGCCCCACGTTTAGTAGCAAGGTACGCAAGAAAATTAGTCAGAAAAGGTATGTCCCCTCTCTGCCAGGACCACCCCTAACGTGTCCTGGATCGAGATGACCCCCCACAGAGAAAATCCTCTATCATGAATGGAGGGATCTTAGCCAATCAGGTCAGGGGATGCCCTCTCCCCAGCCCAGAGGGAGGGGACATACAAAGGGTGTAGTCACCCTAAAAGGCAAGTAGCCCATTGGCTACCATCTGCCAGTACCTGTAGCACCTCTAAATTCAGTATTTAGGGGCACCCTGAACCTGAAGATTCATGCAACCTACGAAGAAGAAAGACGAAAGAAGACGCCGTGCAGCAAATCCTGAAGAGGACAACTGACTTGGCCTCAGCCCTACTGGCCAGTCTCCACCTTAAAGACCCTGCGAAGAAGATGACACCTGTCCTGTGGTCAGCGCCTTCCAGAAACCCTAGGAAGACTTATAACTCTTCAAAAAATACCAGATCTGCAGAGGACAGCGGCCCTGTCCAAAAAAAACAACTACAAGGACTACAGATCCAGGCGAATCCGCGCCTCCTGCCCACTCTGCATCCGACACCCATGGCCCAAATCTGAGTGGCTTACCTGTCCAGCCTCATGGTCCGAGCCTGCAGCCTCTTTGTGCTACCAAGATTCCCCATTGAAAAGCATTAGGCGCCAAGTGCTGATTTGCATCCGGCCGCCCCTGTGCCACTGCTGGTGTGGGTTTGATGCTGCCTTGTGGCCCGCCTTTGCTTGTTGTAACCCCTGGAGCCTGTGCCCTGAAACAGCGGGTACTTACCTGCAATCTGCACTTCTTGTGGGTGCCCCCATCTCCATTGACTAGCATTGGGCTCAGTGACCTCTGCACCCGGCCGCCCCAGTGCCGCTGGTGGTGCAGCACCTACCTTGATCTGATAATTATATAAATTAAAACAACATAAAATAAATTATTAAAAATTAAAATAAATACATATACATTAAAAAAAAATTTTTATACTAAATAAATATAAAAATAAGTACTCACCTAACACAACACAACAGTAACAACATATTTGAAATCATACAAATGTACTATTCTAACTACAATAAATCTAAAATCCATGAAAATATAACATTGGAAAATACCACAATTTACTATTCTCAGTACAATTAACACAAAAATAAATATTATAATTAACAACAAAATAAATAAAAAAATTCCCACTCCAGTCAGTGCAACAATAGGGAAAGTGTTGGATTGCGGAAAGGTAAAATTTACTATTCTCACTCCAGTCAGTGCAGCAGTAGGGAAAGTGTTGGATTGTGGACGGGTGAAATTTACTATTCCCACTCCAGTCAGTGCAACATTAAAAACAAATAAAATATCTTAAACAAAATGAAAATAATTTTTAAAAAGTAAATAAATTAAAATATATGTGGAATAAAAATACAAATATTTTTAATATTAAAAATGTAAAATTAATTTACTTCCCACCCCACACCCCTACAAAACCAACAACCCACATCTAAATTAAAAAAAAGTTACTTGCACAATTAAAATTATAATTTTTTGTATAAAAGGTTTTTTAATTAAAATTAATAAACTTCCACACTTTACCCCTATAAACCCCACAATCCCCACCTAAAATTGACCTAAAAAAACAATTAATAACACATTTAAATTAATTAATTTACAATTAATGAATTATTAGTATTTAACAAGTAATTAACAAATAAAATAAAATAATTTACTCCCCACTCTTTACCCCTATAAACCCCACAGCCCACACCTAAAAAACATTTAATTGAACAATTAACATAATTACTTGTCAATTAATTAATTAATATTAATTAACAACTAATTATTATTAAATTAAAAATAAATTACTTCCCACCCTTTACCCCTATAAACGCCACAACCCGCAAAAACATTTACATAAAAAAATGAATAACACAATTATCAAAATTAAATATCAATTAAATAAATAATATTAATTAAAAAATAATCATCAATTTATTATAATTAAATTACTTCCCACCCTATACCCCTATAAACTCACAACCCGCTACAGAACATAAACAATAATGAAACAAAAAAATTATGTCATATACATTTAAAATATATACTAAAAAACATAACTAAGGTGCCGATTACGATGACGGACAGACTGGAGTCTGTCTGCCATTGTGGTGGTGACCGGGACCGTCTGCAATACATGCGGCAGTCCCGCACACCAAATCAGGATGCGACCATCACCATGGCGGTCGCATTTTGCATTTTAACATTGCAGTGCACCCACACCTCCCCCCAACACAAGGGGGGCCCGCAACGGGCCCCCGAAATCAATCTCCACCAGCCTTTCAATGGCAGTTTACCCGCCACGGAAAGGCTGGCTGGAGACAACATCGTGATTTGGCAGACGGTGCCTGCTAGGCACCACCACCATTTCATGGATGCAGACCGCTCTGCCAGGTAATCGCAACGATTGCCTGTGGCGGTTCCGTGGCAGACGGTCTTTGCGTCCGCCGCGGTCCGAACGTGATTGCCCCCACCATCGTAATGTGACGGGGGAAAATTGCGGTCCGATTGCGGAAGGACCACTACTGCATGGCTGGCGGTGGCGGTCCTTCCGCAATCGTAATCGGCCCCAATGATCAGGAGTGGGCGGAGTGCACTACGCGGAATTCCACAGAGTTGCCTAAAAACTCTGTGGAATTCCGCTCTGCTCCGCTTTGCCCTAGTGATTGGCAAATGGCCACGTGCTTTTTTTAAACACAAAGGTAGAGGCGTGTGTGCCCGTATCTTTCTCCACAAGTGAGGCAAAGAAAGAGGTCAGTAGGACTCGGTGCCTTGCAGAGAAGCGGAGCATCAGAAACATGGCTTCGTGGCGCGAGAACATGTCGAAGCACTATGGGTTGGTGCTGACTTTCGGTCTAGTTTCCCACCTGCTCGTAGCGCTATGACTTTCTGCTGTGCTGTGGGAAGCTGTTACACTTTATTTCAAAAGGTGGCAACTGCTTAAAGACTTCAAGCTGTTCCCTGGCCCCCCTATGCACTGGCTGCTTGAAAACATGCATGAGGTAAGGCTGAGGCAAGGCCAAGCTGAACTTCGCTAATTACACAGGGAGTGCTTGGCATTAGGACCACTTTTTAGCCCACTCACCTTTGCATACACTCTTAATGCACCTTCCTACCCCAGTTTCTCCACTTACCTCTACAGCCTATCCCCATTTCCATCCCCATCTAGCCCCTCTCTTCCAGCCTCCTGCATGCCCCCTTGTGTACTTACTCCGCCTCTAGACCCCTTCAGCCAGCAGCAGTCGGTCTACCACCAGCCCCGGATCCTTGAATCGCTTGCGCTGGGTTTCCTGCACTGCCTTTGGGTCTCCGCCTTTGTCACCACAAAAGAGGTCTAGGTCCAGCACCATCCTGTCACTGCTGCTCTGGGGCTTGCTCCCACGCCTCTGCTCAGTCCTTGTCATCAAAACCCGACCGGCACCGCAGTAGGGGACCCGAGAAAAAATGAAGTGACGCGCATGCGCATCACCAAGCACGCCGAATCAGCGCCACACGTGCACAGAAGAACAACACCCGGCATCCGGGCGTGGTGCACTGAGCAAGCGCTGCCTGGGCAATGCAATGAGCATGTGCAAACAACAGAGGTTTTGACAACAGAGTTGTGCATACTTATTGGTGTAACTTATATCACAGCAAAATAGGGGTGAGCAGCCGGGGCAAACTCCGCCACGCCGCATAATCGGAGTTTTTTCCCAAACTCTGCGTTCCCAGCGGAGCGCGGAGTTGGCAAAACTCTGCAAACTCCGCTGGCGGAGCGGAGTTCGCCACCCACCCTTAACAATGATTAAAAAACAATATTTTAAACAACTATATTTGTACAAACGATGTTATTGACTTCTATATAATCGATATTACTTTCCTTAAAATCGATATTCTTGAAAATTATATTCTTGCACTCGATATTTCCATTCCGTGATATTTCTCTCGATAATTTGGTCAGTCGAAATTTTTAACTAGATATTCTGTCTCACCAACCATGCTGATGGTTACTGATGACAATCAGGAGACTAAGGGCCCGATTCCAATGCGGTTTGGAAATCATTCGGACTGAACCTGTTTGGGAATGGTTTCCGACCGACTCGGATTGAGAGAGTCCGACCGACCGAGTACGATGCATCCGGATGCTTCCAGATATGATTCGGTCGGACTCCCATTGACTTCAATGGGAGCCTATGTTCTGACCGAATGCATAGGCTCCCATTGAACAAAGGGGTGGCTGAGAAAATCGGGCACCCTGTGGCAGGCACCCCAAGGTGCCTGCCACACTGTGCATGGCTGGTAAGTGGGGACCCATGGGTACCCCCACAGGCCCGATTGAGAAGGTTCTAGTTCCAACTGCTGATTCGAGTCAGACTGCATGATTCGGAAAGACTGTCTGAATCCAGCATCGTAATCGGTCGTTCGGAAACGCGGCCCGTAGAGACGTACGAGTCTGCTCCATACGGCTCGGTCATTCCGAATGCCGTCGGGTTCGGATTGGGATATTTCGAATGCGTAACTCGCATCGTACTCGGTCGGTCGGAAACCTTTGTGATTCAGTCGGAAAGACACATTTCCGATCTGATTCGGACAGAGCAAATGCCGTTAGGAGGCCTTCCTAACCGCATCGGAATCGGCTCCATAGAGTGAACCTCTGCCTGACTTCCTTTCTTGCAGTCCAACAGATGGGTCAGTTGATGGAATTCTTTTCTCAGGCACCCTCTCTGTCCAACAGCAGGCTGACTGCAAGCAAGTCTTACAAAAGTATGATGGGCTCTTCTCCTTAACCCCTGGCCAGCCACACTGGTGTACCCATGATGTGGACACTAGAGACAGCTTACCTGTCAAAACAAACATCTATAGGCAGCCTGACCAAGTTAAGGAGAGCATCAAGGCTGAAGTAAGCAAGACACTGGAGTTAGGGGTTATTGAACCCTCTGAGAGTCTTTGGCCAGCCCAGTAGTCTTAGTCCCCAAACCTCACCCACAGAGTGGAAAGAGAGAAATTAGGTTTTGTGTGAACTACCGCGGCCTCAATGCTAGAGAGATGCTCACCCTATACCCAGTGAAGGTATTCAGGTGCTCACACAGTAAGTGACATTAAGCACTCAGCGCGGATTTTCCCTTGAGCAGGACACGCTCCTTTCATCTCCCAGGCCTCCATTTACTGAACTGTGACCAGCCAATTTAATTAATTCCCCGGCACAGCACATTGCCATTTAGCGGCGAAGTGGTTTAACAAATCGCTCACAGCAAACCAAGTTTGTTTTCCCCCCCCCACCGGGCCCCACCAAAACGCGCATTAGTTCGCAGGCTATCCCGGTCACCTTAAGAAGCACAGCGCTACGCAGACGCCTCTACCAAGGATATTAATTACAATTCCTTCTTCAGCTCAATTCAAGTTGCTCACACGTTTTGTCCTGAAGATGAACTCGAATAATTGAGTTCGAAACGTCGTCGACCCCCTACAACATGAACTCCTTATACTCTGTAAAAATCTTTAAAGGAGTTTCTATTATTGTTGTCAATGCAATGTCATTATTTTAAGTTCACCCTCACTTCTCACGTCACGCTTATTGTCACTTACTGTGTGAGCACCTGAATACCTTCATTGTGTAATAAACACTTGTCATACATTGACCTATATGTCCCTCGTTAAATTTCCTACTGCTCTCTTTTGTGAATTAAGTTCCTATTCCTTTACTTACCTCAGTGCCCTCTACAGGGTTACTTCCCCTTGGACCTTTTAGGCCACTCTAGAACCATTGTTCCTTTAAACTACATATTACCCCAGGTTCACATATTGGGGCACCCTTGTCTTCCTAAATACACCCTATACCCAGGGCTAATGAACTGACAGACAAATTGGGGGCAGCCAAATTTCTCAGTACCTTTGACTTAACTGCAGGGTACTAGAAGTTTGGCATGGTCCCAGAAGCCAAAGAAAAAACTGCATTCTCCATACCAGATGAGCATTATCAGTTTACTGTTAAGTCATTTTGCTTAAAGAATGACCCTGCCACCTTCCAAAGGTTGGTGAATCAAGCCCTTGCGGGGCTGGAGACCTTTAGTGTAGCCAGTCAGTCAGTCAATAAAACTTTATTTCGGCAACTCGGCCATAAAAGTGCACACAGTATAAACCAAGTATACAAAATTACAATTGCACAATATAAGAAAAAACATCCTCATATATACAGATGTCCATTAGGGACCAGAGGGCAAGAATTTCCAGACTGCTATAGAATAAAACACGATACATCATAGAATACATTAAAAAAAGCTACTAATAAAAACGATCCATTGCAATAAAATCTGGGAACTACAATTTTACAATAAACAGACTATCGGACTACTGAGTTTTAATGCAGTGCCCTATTCCCCAGAATAGTTATTTTGAACAGCCCGCCGGGTGAGCCACATACTGTTTAAAAAACGGGATACGGCAAATACAATTGATGGACGTGTATCATACTTTAAAACTCTGTATGCCTCTATGCAGCGCACGAAACCCAGATTTTTACAGAGTTGGATTAACCAACACTTGCGCTGCTTCCGATAGGCAGGACAGTGTAGCATATCTTGATGATATTGCTGCCTTTAGCTCCTCCTGGCAGAATCACCTGCTCCACCTGAGGAATGTTTTACAGGCCCTGCAATCTGTAGGCCTAACTATCAAGGCATCCAAATACCAGATAGGGCAGGGGACTGTTGTATATTTGGGCTCCCTTGTAGGTGAAGGCCAAGTGCAACCCTTACAACCCAAGATTCAGGCATTTCTGGACTGGGAAGCTCCAACAACCCAGACCTACATCAGGGCATTCCGTGGCTTGACTGGGTACTACAGGAGGTTTGTTAAGGGGTATGAATCTGTTATGGCACCCCTCACAAAACTCACCTCCAAGAAAATGTCCAAGAAAGTAAACTGGACAGTTAGTTGTCAAAAGGCTTTTGACACCCTGAAAGAGGCAATGTGCATAGCACCAATTCTCAAACCTCCAGACTACACTAAGCAGTTCATTGTGAGAAGGATGCATTTGAGCTAGGGATAGGAGCAGTCCTGTCCCAAACCAACAATGATGGCCAAAACCAGCCTGTTGCTTTTATTAACAGGAGATTACTCCCCAGGGAACAGCGTTGGAGTGCCATTGAGAGGGAGATATTTGCTTTGGTCTGGTCCCTGAAGAAGTTGCGACCATACCTGTTTCATAATCACTTCCTTTTTTAAACCGACCACAGACCTCTCAGATGGCTTAGGCAGATGAAAGGTGAGAACCCAAAACTTTGGAGGTGGTCCATCTTTCTACAAGGAATGGACTCTACAATTGAACACGGAGCTGGGGCAGCCCATGCCAATGTAGCTGGACATTCCAGGTTCTTCCGCTTAGACAAAAAGGACTCTCTTGGGAAAGGTCAGTCTCATCCTCTTTCATTTGCGGAGGGGGTTGTATAGGAAAGTGTCCCTTTTTGCATGGTTACCCCCCACTTTTTGCCTGATATCTGATGCGCTTTGACTGAATGTGCACTGGGTCGCTGCTAATAAGATTCCCAGTGCCTGTGTTCTTTCACAAAACTGTACCTTTGTTTCCACAATTGGCACACCTCTGAGCCACATCTAAGTCCCTTGTTAAAGGTACCATTTGCACAAGGGGCCATGTGAACAGTGAGGGTCTCTAAGAGCTGCAACCTGTATTTTGCCACTCTCAGAGACCTCTCTCCTAACACATATACACTGCCATTGTAAACTTTGGGGCCGATTACGATGTCGGGCGGAATTGCTACCGCCCGACACCGTTTCAGAAACAGGACCGACTGACCTCTGGTCGGAGGGCCAAACCGCCTCATTTGGATGTGACCGATTCAATTATTTCCCCATGGGAGCATGTATTATGGGCGTAAACCGGTTGCAATACATGCTCCCATAGGGAAATGGGAGGTGTTGTTCATCCCTGCACCCTGTGGCAGGCACCTCAAGGTGCCTGCCAAGGGGTGCAGGGATCAACAGGGGGGCACCATAGTGCCCCCTTGGCCCCCAACCGGAGGCCACACACACAAGGGGGCCCTGCTTGAGACCCCAAACACGCTTTCCGACATGGTTTCCATGTCGGACAGGCCGGCATGAAAACCATGTCGGAAACCATGCATCGTAATCCTAAGGGTGGAAAGGCCTGCTCTTTGGGATTACGAGCTGGTTCTGACTGACCGACTGGCTCCTAGAGGCTGTCGGAAGCCAGACGGAATGACCGGCTGGTTTCAATTCTGACCGCCTGAATCAAAATCAGCCAGTCGGAAATGAAACCGACGATGGCAGTCGGAAAGCCCTCATAATAGGCCCCTATGTGTTTTGTTGCAGACAAAACAGAAAAGTCGACATGGCACACATCCATGTGCGCCATGCCCACAAACACTGCCTGTGGCATAGGTAAGCCACCCCTTTAGAAGGCCTCACAGCCTTAATGCAGAGTGCACTATATCACAGGGAAGGGCACAACTGCATGTGCAATATGCCACTGAGTGACTGAGTCCATTCTTGGACATTGTAAGTGCAGTGAAACCATACTGAGTACATGGGCTGGGAGTTTGTCATGACGGACTCCACAGCTCCATGATGGCTTTACTGAATGCTAAAAAGTTTGGTATCAAACTTCTCAGCACAATAAATCCACATCTATGCCAGAGTTGGATTTATTGTAAAATGCACTCCGGAGGCATCTTTGAGATGCCCTCAGAAAAACGACCAACTCCCTCTCATCCAGCTGACTGGTCAGCACCAGCCAGCCATACACAAACATGTTTCTGACCTCCTGAGGTGGGAGCATTGGTGCTCTCATGGGTCGGGGACAAGACTTGCTTGGGGTGGAGGTGCTTCACATCTACCCTTAAGCAGGAACAGCATTCAGGGCGGTGAGCCTCATAGGCTTCCTGCCCTTTGATATTCTAGCCAGGGCCTCTCCAGCTTGTGGAGATGCCTGCCCCCCTGAACAAGCTCCACTTTTGGCAGCAAGGTCGCCGGGAAAATTAGTAGTCAGGAGAGGTGTGCCCCTCTCAGCCACGACCACCCCTAAGGTGCCCTGGACCGAGGTGACCCCCTCCTTAGAAAATCCTCCATCTTGAATGGAAGGATCTTAGCCAATCAGGTTAGGGGATGCCCCCTAGACAAAGGGAGGTGACATACAAAGGGTGTAATCCCCCTAAAAGGCAAATAGCCCATTGGCTACTCTCTGCTAGTACCTGTAACATCCCTAAATTCAGCATTTTGGGGCACCCACGAACCTTGATCATCATATTCCTGCAACCTACGAAGATGAAGGATGAAAGAAGATGCCATGCAGCAAAGCCTGAAGACGACGATTGATTTGCCCCAGCCCTACTGGCCTGTCTCCAGCTTAAAGACCCTGCGAACAAGACAACGCTAGTCCTGTGGTCAGTGACTTCCAGAAACCAGAGGAAGACTGCTCACTCTTCAACAAGACCAGAGCTCCTGAGGACTGCAGCCCTGTCCAGAAGAATCCAGCTACAAGGACCCCGGATCCAGGTGGATCTGCGTGTCCTGCCACCTCTGCACCTGACACGGCCCAGGTCTGAGTGGCTCACCTGTCCAGTGAAGTATCCCTAGTGAGCCAGACCTCAACTCTAGTGTTGGTTGACCTAGCCTGTACTCCACGAAGATGCCTGCAGCCTCATCATGAAGGGTCCCCCTGACCGCGACCTGCTCCGGTAAAGAAAGTCCGACACCTAAAGGAACCCTTGCAGCCTCAGCCCCCGACTTTGGTGAGCCCAGGCAATAGTGCTCATGCATCCATCAAAATCTCAACTTACCTGTCCAGCTGTTGGTTACCTTCCTGCAGTCTCCTGGTCCGAGCCTGCAGCCTCTTTGTGCGACCCATTGAAGAGCATTCAGTGCCCGACGCTGACTTGCACCCTGCACCCGGACGCCCCTGTGCTGCTAGTGGTGTGGATTTTGTGTTACCTTGTGCCCCCATGCTTGATTTAACCCCTGGGGCCTGTGCCCTGAAACCGTGGGTACTTACCTGCAATCTACACCTCTTGTGGGTGCCCCCAGTCTCTATTGATTAACATTAGGCTCAGTGACCTCTGCACCCGGCCGCCCCTGTTTCGCTGGTGGTGCAGCACCTACCTTGATCTGACCCTTGCCTAATGTTGGTCTAAACCCACGAAGACTAGATGTGGTATAAGTTAGGTACTTACCTGTACTTGTGCATATCTGTTTCCTCCCGTAGGATTGTGCTGCATTTTTTCCGATTGCACTCAATGTCTAGCTTTTACAAGTGCTAAGTTTGCTACTGTTCTTGATTGACAACACAAAAGTATTTCTACTACTGTAAAGTATTTCTATTGCTTTTGCAACACAAATCCTAGTGTATTTGAAAAATATAGCTATTTTTAAAACTGGCACTTACCTGCAACTGAGTTTCCCTTGGTTCTAGAAATAAAAGTACAAAACAACTGGTGTTGGATTCAGTCTTTGAATGTGTGTAACCATTTCTTTCCTGAGTGTGCACAACAAATGCTTAACACATCCCTCTGATAAGCTTGACTGCTCAACCACACTACCATGAAAGAGAGTAAGGTATTATCTACTTTAACCGCTGTAAAGCCTCTTGGGATCCACTGGACTCTGTGCACACTGTACCTTACATTGGATAAGTATGTACAGAGCCTGCTTTCTTCACTATGGGAGGGTAAGCCTCACAGTAGGGAAACACAAATGAAATTGTTTTCACTGCCAGGACATGTAAAACTTAAACGTCCATATCCAACTTTTACAATACAATGCACTCTACCCTATGGGCTGTTCCGGGCCTCCTTAGGGGTGACTTATATGTATTTAAAAGGATGTTTTAGGCCTGGGAAAAGGTTTGTATTGCCAGGTCAAAATGGCAATTTAAAAACTGCACACAGGTTGCAATGGCAGGCCTGAGACAGGTTTGATATGAAATTAAATGAAAATGAGATTTATAGAGCGCGAAACATTAACTCAAGGGTGTCAAGGCGCTTGCTCATCAAAACAGGATTAAACTAGGTGGTTCAAGGCACCTTAGAGACTGAACAGCCATGTCTTTAAAGCCTTCCTAAAAGCCAACAGATGTGTTTCTTGTTTCAACCTCATTGGAAGAGAATTCCATAATTTGGTCGTGCCCACCAGAAAACTTCTTCCCCCCCAGGAACATTTTTTGACCCTGGGAACAATCAGATCATGGGCAAAGGACGAACGAAGACGACGGACTAGAATATAGGGTAGTAAATTCCGTTTTAGGAAACCAGGCCCTATGTCATGCGTGGCCTTAAAGGCAATGCATAGAGCCTTAAACTCAATTCTTCTCTTTACTGGCAGCCAATGTAGATCTTTAAGCGCCCTTGATACAGATCTATGTCTTGGGATGTTCAACAAGAGCCGAGCCGCAGCATTTTGCACTACCTGTAGTTTAGACAGGCACTTTTTCCGAAGATTGATAAAAAGCCCATTACAATAATCTGCTCTTGATAGAACAAGTGCTAAAACCACTAGTTTGCGTAGCTCAGCTGGGATGAATGGGAGGATCTTTCTCAGAAGCTTTAACGTGTAGAAAGAGAGGGAGGTGACCTCATTAACATGACTTTCAAACGAAAGTTTAGAGTCAAATATAACTCCCAAATTCTTCACCTTGATTACTGGCGTTGGTAGCGGACCCAGCTCCAAGGGCCAAAGATCGGGGGACCAGAAATTGGTGTGGGCACCAAAAAGTAAGACCTCCGTCTTACTAGAGTTAAGTTTTAAACAATTGGTAGCCATCCAGTCACCAACCTGACGAAGGCAGGTATGAAACTGTGCCATAGTGTCAGTGGGCGAACCTGACACTGAGACAATGATCTGCGTATCATCGGCATAAGATATAGCCGAGAAGCCCAGGGACCTGATCAACCTCGCCAGTGGTGCAACATAAACATTAAAAAGGGTCGGGCTCAAAGACGATCCCTGTGGCACCCCGCATGGTAATGTAAAGTTAGGTGATTTAAACTCATCTAGGGCCACAAATTGTTCCCTGCCAGACAAGAATGATTCAAATAGAGTGAGTGCTTTCCCTTTGACACCGATCCCCCTCAGAACTTCCAATAGTTTCTGGTGGTTCACCGTGTCAAATGCGGCGGAGAGGGTTGCATTGCCACCCGCGTCGACTGTCTGCCTGATCAGTTCAGATGATGTAATCAGAGCCAGTTCGGTACTATGGTGTTTTCGAAATCCGAACTGGGTGTCATCAAGAAAACCATGCCTTTCGATATATTCTGATAGAATGCCATTCATGGCTTTCTCCACCATCTTCGCCGGCAGAGGAAGTCTAGAGATTGGGCGGTAGTTGTTGGGATCTGCCCCATCTAAATTTGGCTTCTTCAAAAGGGGGAGCACAGATGCCAGCTTCCAGCTAGCGGGGAATATACCAGAGGAGAACATTTGATTAAAAATAGGAGTCAAATGGGATGCGAAGAGCTCTGGTAAGAGATGGAAGATTTTTGGGGGGCATAGGTCCAATGGGGAGCCCGATTTAGTGAATCGCAGAAGGTTTATTATTTCTTCCGTTGTCAGTGTTGGGAAAGCAGATAATTCGGGAAGGTCCCTAGATTCCACGGGGGCTTCGGGGTGATACTAGCAACCCCAGACATGGCTAAAGCCTCTAATGAGGGTACCGTTCCTTGATCCGTGGACCTAGCAAATCCATTATAGACAGCCTTAACTTTCTCTTGGAAAAAAGTGGCCACAGTGTTACAAAATGCCTGGGTTTTGGGTGAATCTACCGCCTCAGAGCATTTGGCTAACCTTTTACCGTTGAAAAAGTTCCTTTGAGGAATCTTTTGCTGTTAGTATAGCTGTGGTAAAATAACTGGTTTTCTCCTTATAAACAAGTTTTTTGTACTCAAGCAAGGCTAGTTTATAATTAGCTTTATCTTCCAATTCATATGACGATCTCATTTTTGTTTTTGTAGCCTAAGCTGTTCCGAATACCAAGGTTCAGTGGGTCTAGACCTACGGCTGGAAATGCATTTGGCTGGTAGTACCTGATCTATTGACTTTCTCAGCCAATCCTCAAATGCAGCAACAGCTTCATTTGGGTCTTCTAAGAATTGTGGTGGATTTTGGGCTAAGGCATATTCAAAAGTGTCCAATGCCAACTTATTCCATGGCCGGACCATTTTCCGCTGCCTGTTTGTTGATTTCTTTGTCTGAGGGTTTTGTACCAGAAACGAGAACATAACCGCTTTATGGTCCGACCAAACGAGTGGCAGTGATGGAAGGCATTGTAGATAATTATTACTGGTAAATACTCCATCCAGTAGATGACCCCCAGAATGCGTACTACCGGTCACCTGCTGAGTGAGGCCCATGCTGTTTGCAATATCAATAAATTGTACAGCATCACTATCTAATGGATCCTCCAGGTGAAAATTAAAATCGCCCAGGAGCGTAAAATCCGGTGACTGGGATATAGCATCCAAGGATCTGCCTATGTCCTTCAAAAAATCATCCCGGGAACCTGGGGGTCGGTAGCATAGCATACCATTAAAAGTATGATGGTTGCCTATCAAAAATGTAAAAAGTAGGGATTCCAGGGTGGGTCCATTGTTTTGAGAAGTGAAAATCCCTTTCCACATATTTCGAAACAGGATGGCTAGCCCACCCCCTCTTTTGCCTGCTCGGTCTTGCCTGAATAATGTGTACCCAGAGGGGACCGCCATTGCCAAATCTGGGTCTGAGGAGGCATCTCCCCAGGTTTCTGTAATAAAAGCCACATCTACACCATGTGCTTCAATGAACAGAGCGAACTCAGACGCATGTTTGCAAAGAGAGCTTGCATTAATAAGAAAGCCTAACAATGTCTTTGTTTCGTTCTCTCCAACCGATAAATACTTCCGATTAAGTGATGTCTGGGGTGAATTAGAGGGATGGTAAGAAAACCCACAGGCATTACACTTGAAACAAGTCGCAGAAGAATCGGTACTAGGGCAGGCTTTTTGATCGCACCTACCATTTTTGTTAAGGGCTCGTAATTGTTCTCCGGTATAAGTGATTGCAGATGCAGAGTGGGGCCTTGAACCAACAGCATCACTGGCCCTGGGCACGGGCCAGGCGCGGACGGGCGCAGACGGGCTTGCCTGTGGCGCGCCCGCTGCGCGGCCGCTTTGCAGCCGTGCTAATATCCCCCTGGTTGAGCATCTAGGGCGGGAACACGCCCTGCGTGCTTCCGGGCCAGGCAGAAGTCCTAATGGACAGGCGGAAGTGCTTAAGCCAACGCCGTCCGTCCCCGTTCCCAGCCCAGTGAGGTGCAAGTTCACTGGGGCTGAGTACGAGTGCTTTGTAAGTAGCAAAGATACCAAAAGTTAAAAAATGGGATCAATTTCAATTTTAAAAACAATCAGACAATAAAAAGTAAGTCAAATTCAAATTCTAACAGTGTAGCTTCAACTTCAATGCGGTACAATACAACCCCCCTGTAGCTTCCCAAATGCTTTAGTCAAATAAGAGCAAATTCAATGATTTTAAAATTAAAGTGCCTACGGACCTAGCGTCCCGCAGAGTTAACCAAGTGAGGAAGTCCAGCGCCCGCTTGCGGCCGTGCTTATATCCCCCCGGTTGAGCATCTAGGGCGGGAACACAAGGTTTAAAAAGGCTACTTAATTGGATGGCATAATAAGTGCTGCAGGCCTACTAGCAACATTTAATTTACAGGACCAAGGTACATGTAGTAGCACTTTACTAGGGACGTACTAGTAAATTAAATGTGCCAATTGAGTGTAAGCCAATTTTACCATGTACTAAGAAGAGAGCACAAGCATTTTTGGTTAGCAGGGGTAAAGTGCACAGACTCCTAAAAGCCAACAAAACAAGTTCAGAAAAGTGGCGGGTGAAGTCAATACATTTGAGGATGACTCTGCAGAGTGGGCCAAGTCCAACAATACCATGCTAATTTGAGCTCAGTTGATGATTCGTCGTTAACCCCCCATTCGCCAATCTTGCAATTAAAATCACCACATATCAGGGTTTATACTTCAGTCTGGCATGGTTCAGTCACCAATTCCTTAATGCACGTTAGAAGGTTTATAAATCCACCTGTCTTTTTCCGCTGCTGCTGTTTATTAGTCTTGGTGTTGCGTTGTTCAATAACTTGATGTCACAGACTTGCGAGTTGTCATGGATGTTATCCCAAGTTTTAGTTGCAAAACATTTGCCAAGCCTGTATGACATTTATAAGCGACGGCTGTTTCCTGATTTTGCCAGTTCTAAACAGGCGCGGCCCATGCAGGTAAGAGCGGTGGGGGGTGGGGGGGATTTTTTATACGACGAAGAGGGAAACTTAAATTTAAAAAAAGAAAACCATGGTTTTCTTTTTTTTTTACATTTGTTTCCCTCGTCGGGGGATTAGACATACGACGACGAGGTAAGCTTAAATTAAAAAAAAGAAAACCATGGTTTTGTTTTTTTTAAATTTGTTTCCCTTGTTGTATGTCGAAGTCCCCCCTCCCCCCCCATTCCGCCCCACCACTCTTACCTGCACAGGCAGCCCCTGGTTCTAAAGCACATTTGGAATTACTAATGTATCTGGGGAGTATATAAGGAATGAAAATCCATGTTTCTTGGAGTATTATTATGGCATGGGATGTGAAAATGTTAGGAAGATCAATGTCACCTGCTTTTTAAGAATGCCTGCTACATTAAATTATGGAGGTGTTTGCTTCCCATCTACTTACTTAGTTTTCTTGGTTAACGTGGCTTTTAGTCAGCCTGTTTTCCCATTGCTGCTTGTGCCCTAGTTTTCCCACAGCTGCTCAGTTGAGGATGCATCTACCTGGGCTGATGTACATTTCCCTTCTCTGCTATCCATATTTGCTATAGCAAATGTGTTTATTCTCTTGTTGTGACTTTTTTGATTCCTGTTTCTGGCCTACTGCGAGACGTGGTCTTCTGGGTTTTTCATTCTGGGGTAATGATTGCTGAGCTATTCCTCAATCAGTCTGGGTGAGGGTAGTCTCATCGCACTGTTGTCCTACATCGTTGTCATGTTGGGGGTGGGAGGAGCAAGTTGGTGTTTTTTTTTGTGGGAGTTCAGGTTGGACATGATTCTAATTGACAAGAATAGATTTGATGATTCTCCTAGAGGAAGGCCTGCTTTTTTCTTTGAGTATTTTGCGACTATGTATAGCCTTTGTTGGACTTGCTTGATCTTTCAACTCTCTTATTTATGTTCAACAGTTTTTTTCTGTTTGCCTCTGAGGGGGGGTATTGCCTTGATTATAGTATTTTATAACTTGAATCGCTTTTCTGGGCTCATGGATTTCTTTCCTCAGTACAGACATTTCAATGCCAAGCTTAGTTATCAGTGGTATTAGTTTCATGCAGTTACATTTTTGTGTGTTGTTGATATCTTTGGGAAGACATTTTCTTTCCTTGTCATGTATGTGGTATAGACCAGCACTAGACTCCCTTAATTCACAGTCATCTAGGGCTGGTTTGGCAAATAGGGATTGGTGGTGATTTGTGCTCTACCATGCTAACTTAAGAGTTGTGCAGATTTCCAAGTTCATATCCTGGTGCTCTATAGTGTCTTTATGCATCTTCCAGTTTCCCATTTGCTTGATTTGGTGTGTAAAAAATGTAAGTAAGTCCGTTTTTATGTAGCGCAGCTACTCACCCTTACGGGTCTCAAGGCGCTGTAGTGGAAATTAAGTGAGCTATTGCCCAGAGTCACATGGTGCTGAGCTGCCGCCGGAGCCGGGGATCGAACCGTGAACCCTGTGCTCTTAAGTCAGCTGCCCTGGCCGCTGCACCACACCTCTCCACTGTGTATAAACTTGGTTATCTCCACTGCTTGTTTATTCTTTCTTGCATATCTTGGCTTGTTATCAGGGCTGTGCAAGGTATTGCCCATGTCATCTAACTATATGCTACGCTCTCTTGGTACTTCTGGGTGGCTTCTTTGTGGCGTCGCCTTTTGATTGTATTGTGATAGTTGTTGGCGTGTCCTTCCAACAGTTTAAGGGGTGTTTTTTATTATTTGTATTCTTCTTTTTGCTAAGGGCCCGATTATGATGTCGTTTGGAAACTGTCCCGAACGAATCGGTTCCGGACTAGTCTCCAAACAAATCGGGTCCTGTGAGTCCGGACGACCAATTACGATGCCTCCCAACATCGTTTGGTGAGACTCGTGTTGACTTAAATGGGAGCCTGTGTCCTGAACGCGAACACAGGCTCCCACTGAAAAAAGGGGTGATTGGGGAAAACCTTGCACCCTGTGGCGGGCACCCCATGGTGCCTGCCACAGGTGCCTTCCATGGTGCCTGCCACATTGTGCATGGTTGGGAAGAGGGGTCCCTTGGGTACCCCCACGGGCCACATTTGGTCTCCGCAATGGGACCCAAGAGACAGACTCGGGAAGCCGTTTCGTCTCGAGACAACCGAATCGGAACAGCTGTCCGAATCGGTCATCGTTATCGCTCGTCTGGAAACCGTGTCCATGGAGTTGTACGAATCGGCTCTGAAAGACTTGGGCTGTCCGGATGCCTTTGGAAACCGATTCGGTCTGCTTGAACGGTTTTCGGGCATCGTAATCAGTCGTTGGGAAAACTGTACGATTCGGTAGGAAAAAAGGGATCCGAATCGGATTCGACAATACAGAATCCCATCCAGAGCCCTTCCTAACAACATTGTAATCGGCCCCTAAGTATTTCTTTACTTCCAGGACTGCTGCAACTTTGCTCAGTGCATTGTTCTGCTGTGACGGTATTTGCACTCCATTTGTTGGTATGAACTCTGAGGTATCACCGTCTACAGTGTGTTTTTTTTTTACTTTTTAAAGGATTTGTTCTTTCCATGGTTGGGAAGAACGGCTGGGATTGAGGATTCAGTTGTGGAGTTTTCAATATTGTAGATAACATGAGGTGGTTTTAAGCTCTGCTTTAGTGTTTCTCTCAATGTGTTATTTCCAGTATTGGAAAAGCCAAGCTTCTTTGCTTCTTTCCAACAGTCCATTAGCAGGACTCTGTCTTGTACAGTGCTGATTAAACAGAACTTCCTTATTGGAGATCCATATAGGTGTTCCAGTTCTCGAAGAGAAGAGTACTTTGGGTGGAGACGTGTTTATGTTGTGTCTATTCATAATGCACGCTAATCACCCATGAGGTGGGAAGGCAACTATCTCCCTGGTGATCTTATTTAAAGAGCTAGGACTTCAGCTTCTTGTGATGAAGAGGCTCTAATGTGTTGTGGGAAATCATTTCATGCTTTGGGGGAGATGTACGGCTCTGTTTTTGTGTACACAGGGAACATGCGCTAGTGAGAGTTTGGCTGAGTGAGGATGCCTGGGAGGTTGGTGGAAGTGTGCATTGCTGTTGAGGTAGGTGGGGTTTGGATTGGGCAGTGATTTGTATCTGTTTGTGAGGAGTTTGAACTAGATCCGCCTATGTATGAGGAGCCAGTGAAGTTCCTGGGGTAATTTGGGTTTGTCGAGGTAGGTTTATGATGAGTTTTGCTGCAGTATTTTTGGTGGCTTGGAGGCTGTTCCGAAGATGTTTGGGGAGTCCTGCGTAGAATACATTGCCATAATCAAGTCTGCTGGTTATCAGGGCCTTTGTGTCCATTTTCCTAGTGTTAACTCGTAGCCACTTCTTTATGTGTTTTTTTTCATCATCCTCAGTGTGTCAAGCAGGTGGAGGACACCTTGTTTACTTAGACTGTCATGTGAAGCTTGTTGTCAATGATGATTCCTAAGTTTCTGGCACCGGTGGTGGAAGAAGGTGGGGAGCTAAGGTCTGCCAGCCACCAGACTATTTCAATCGTGTTTGAGTTGAGCTTGAGGCTGTTGGATCTCATAGTTGGCTGTAGTCATGCAGGTGGCAAAGTTGGCTTTTGTCGCAGGGTCTGTTTAACATGGAGAGTATCAGTTGGGTTTCATCTGCATAGGAAAGTATGTTGATGTTGTGTAATGTGATGAGGTCCTCTAGTGGGGTCATGCAGATGTTGAATAGAGTTGGACTGAGAGAGGATCTTTGGGTGACTCCATAGATGAAGTTCTTGGCTTCTGGTGTGTAGGGTGGGATGCTCACTTGTGTTCTTCCTGTGAGGAAGGTGCAAATCCAGTTGAGGACAGGTCCTTGGATGTCTATTTTGTGGAGTCTTCTGTTCAAAGTGGAGTGGGAGATCCTGTCTAAGGCCTTTGAGAGGTCAAGCAGTATGAGGGCACCTGTTTCTCATTGGGCGAGGATCATCCTGATGTCTGTTGCTGCAATGACGGCAGTCTCAGTGCTGTGATTGGACTGGAAACCTGATTGCATGGTGTCTAGGAGTTCGTGTGTGGCAAGGTAGTGGGTGAGTTGTAAGTCCAAAGCGTGGCCTTCTGGCATGGATTTATGCTGGTCAATCTTCATATCCTCACCTTGAACACCCTGGATTTTTATTTTATCCTTCAGCTATGGTTCTTCCCTACAAGAGTTGAGGATAGCCCCTCAGTATTAAAGATGTGGATTGGTAACTGTGAAAAATTTGAACGGTGTGCTCCTGACAGTACAGTGGACTGAGCAAGGTAATACATATAGTTATGCTATAGGGGCATTTCACCAGGCCTTCTCTGACTCGACCCCAGTATGTGTCACACTTTATATGCATCCCTTGCTGGTTTCACTGATTTCTCATTTTCTTTTGCTATTTCTCTTGGGGCATTGCTGTTTTCCCCCCCATGTTCAATTGAAGATGTTCCTGTTACCACCCTTCATCTTACCCTCGAAGGTGAAATGTGCTTGTGCTCAGGCCTTCTTGCTCAGCCTGCAGGTTTGTTTGCCTACATTTGCCAATACAATCTCATTCTCTAGGGGCTGTTTTCTTGCCCAGAATTGAGGTAACTTGAGGTAACTATGAGGAGAGAAAAAACAGAGGCATAGGAGTCTAGGGACATAAAACGTGCTACACTGCAGTACCACATGCAACAAGAGCACATGCACTTCAGCTCTCAAGAAAGACAACACAGAAACACACACAGGCTGTATGAACTGCATGAACATACTCCCTAGACCAAATGCCTCTTTCCACTACTGGTTATTAAGCATTGCAGTACCCTCCACCACATGCTACAAATACACCACCCCCTGCTCCACTCAGTAGCCCTTCACAGGTGATATGCGATGGTCCAGTGAGGGTGCGATGGATCCAATGGACGGATGACTGACAGCTACATTAGCTGGGAGTGTGCTACAGGTTGGTGATGCCAGTGGGTGGATGCACCGGGATCAAATTCGGGTCGGCGCTTACAGAGGACCACTTTACTGACAAGGAAACAGTCTCTCTACAAGATTCAACCTCCCAGCCTACACAAGTAATTTCCCAAAAATTAGCAGTTAAAGAACACCATGAGCATTCGGGGAATAGACCCCGAACCCAATCCAGTCCAAACCTTATATAGGCGAAGCGTGTCCCCTCTACCCTTGTATCCTGCCCTTACCTAAAACACACAGGATGCGGAATTACCAATAATTACACTATTACTCCTCCTTTCAAATTAAGTGTAATTTGTGGGGGAAAAGTCCTACAGCAAGAGCATATTAAGTGAGCGCAAGCGGCTTCTTGCACTCGCTAATCGAGTTCCCTCACATTTATTGCTTTTTTAGTGCAAAATGCATCTCTGTGTCCATTTTGAATGCAAGGGTGCATTTTGGCTAAGATAAGAAAACAGCACTAAATGCTGCCATCAAGTTGGGGAAAAATCCTACCCCAAGAGCACATTTAGTGAGAGGCCGCTCACGCTCGCTATTCATGTTCTGTTGCATTTAGTACTATTTCTTAGTGCAAAATGCATCCATTTTGGATGCGATGGTGCATTTTGGGCTAAGAAAATAGCTTTAAATCCTGGAAGTAAGATGGGGGAATATCCTACCTCAAGAGCACATGTAGCAATCATTGCCGGCTGTTTGCTATTTGTGGTCTGTTTCATTTAGTGCTATTTCTTAGCACAAAATGCATCCTTGCATCCATTTTAGACACAAGGGAGTATTTTTGTGCTAAGAAATAGTGCTAACCGCAGAATTACTCTTTTTGGGGAATTCAAGCGCAATCTCACAGAATTTATATGTAATTCTGCAAGGTTACACTACACGGAATTTTGTTAGTTACGCCCACCCCCAGTTCTGATTCGCACATCCAGGGGTGAGTCCACAGATTCTCTGGGGTGGGTATAATTCGAGCAGTGTGTGAGGAAATCCCCCCCCCCCACAAAACATTTTGGCAGGCTTGCCCTGCCAAAATCTATCAGAGTAAAATATCTGGGGCGATAATGAGCATACACCTCAGCATTCCAAGCCGTATGATAATTCCAATTTACTCAATGATCGTAATTGTATGTAGGACCCTTGTGCCATGGAGTTCACTAGAAGTACAATAGCATCTCCAGGGAATAACAAAGGCTGGCAAAAAAGGATTCCAAAGAATTACTTGCCAAAAGCATAACATCCTGCAGATTTCGTCAGTTAGATTTTAGTTCGTCGAAGAACTTTGCTTCTTTTTTTTCTACCTTTCGCAGCTAGACATGTGTGACACATGTTTATGTGAAACACTACACCTGGCAATTTTCAATAATGTTGAGTTTCAGCCTATGTCACATTACTTGACCCTATGTCCTACTGACTATTAACCCTGGGTGGTGAACTCCGCTCCGCTCGCGGAGTTTGCGGAGTTTCCTGCGTTACGCGGAGCTCGCGGAGTTCCGAGAAACTCCGCTTCGCGTTGCGTAGCGGACTTTTTTTCATCACTCGCGTTCGTCAACGTCAAGTTGGCGACCGCGAGCGAGGAAAATCATCCTCCCGGCGAGATTTTTCCTCGTTCGCGATCGTCAACATCAAGTTCGCGAGCGCAAGCGTGGAAAATCAACATCCCAGCGAGATTTCTCAAAGCGGGGGGTCAGGTTTCTCATTGCGAGTGGTCGCGTATGCTCGCGTCAGCTCGCGTTGAGAAACTGCCCGTTCGCGTTCAGAAAGCTGCCGTTTGAGTAAAAATCTACTCGAGCGGCAGAAAAGGAAAGCAGGGACCGCTTGCACTGTGCAAGGTGCCGTTCGCAATGATTGCACAGTGCGGACAAGCATCCGGCACTGTGCAATCACGGCGAACTGCATTTTTCTATTGTACTCCGCCGCTCGCGTAGCTCCGCGTAGTGCAGCAGAGTTTTTTTTTTGCACTTCGCGTAGTGCAACTCCGCGAACTCCGCCCAGGGTTACTGACTATGTTGGTCTAGGCTTGGTGAAAATTAGCTCTTTTGTCACTTGATGAATGACAAATGGTCCACTGTAAGGGAGCTGACATGTCATTGTTTAACAGGACTCTCTTCCCAGGGGAACAGCTTGTGAAAGGGAAACAAGTAGGAGAGTGAAAAGGTGAGAAAATCAGGCAGTACACGTTCTTAGAAACAAAGTAAAAGTTTGGTTTAGCAAGAACTTTAGGATAAAGGCAGGATGACAGAGAAAAGAATGTGAATATTTTTGCAGTATGATACCTTCATGATCCAAGAGGAGTAAACATATGGCTGCATAGCCACATTGGAAAATTACAACAGCACTTTGTTTCCTCGCATTCGAGTATTGTCCAATAATTTGCTTGAGAGGTGTAAGAGCGAAGTGCTCATATTTAGGGTATTCTTCATTGGATGGAATTGGGGTTCACCACAGAAAGGGCCTAGCATCTGCTAATCCACCTGAAGATATGCCTAACCAAGTGGTAAGTCCAGACATTCACTAGAGAGAGAAAGAGAGAGAGAGACATTGTCTTCTTTGAGACACCAAAAGACTTCTCATAAGATTGCATTTATTGTATTAATTTATGAAACTCATATAGTGTGAATCACAAAGATGAGTGACACAACTGGAGAGGAGAATCACTTCAAATACCATCGATTCCTTACAAATATCTTCTACACAGAAACATCTATACTTAAAGTGAATAGAGTCGCTGAGATTATTAAATGATCTCTATTTAATATGGAGATGAAAGAACTGAGGGTAGAGTATAAAGGGTAAGGCCATGAATAAGATGTGTAGAAAAAAAGCTTTATCCCTTGCGGGAACAGCAAGTTCACTCCACTATAAGTGTTGTGTTGTGGGTGACCCAAATAAGACCTAATCATAATACTCTTTTTTTCTTTGGTTCTTCCCTGATGCTTACTGTTCAGATCAGGTCTATGCCTTCACTTCTAATCATGCTCTTCATACCTTTCTAATCTCCTCCACAGGCAACCTTCTTATTCTCTGTGATTAAATACACACCTCTGACGTACGACAAAACGTATGTATACCCATGGTGGGCCAATGCTGTAGGCTGGATGTTGACAATGTCATCGATAATCTGTATCCCACTCTGGAGCATCTATAAATTCTACTCTATCAAAGGCTCTTTAACTGAGGTGAGTTCTGATGCCTGTTAGGCAATTAATTCTTCATTTTGTCAAAGTTTTGCAATCATAACTTGAAAAGCATTGACCTACAAACAGAACAAATAGACCAAATCTCTCTGGTAGAATGTACTATAGATCAACACAAGAATGTAGAATAACTACTAAGCATTTTATATGCTGAACATGTTCTCAATTAGTGCATTTGAGGCATCTGATCTCAGGGAAATAGAATAATTTCCACAAAGGAGCTGTTGGACACTATGTTCTAATACACCCACCTAGAATATTCATTGAAGATTTGAATCTGCATCTGTGATAGCCATGCAGATTCCAGAAAACATGGATAAGGATTAAAACCTTGATTCCAGTGCAGCAGCCAATGACAGACAGTGTAGTCCTCCTATGCATAAGAGAGTTATGTTCTCCCCAGGAAACTTTGCATTTGTTTCTGAGTGCCAGTAAAGTGTGGTAAGTTGAAGCTGGATCTGTGTGTCTGGGTTGCTGTCCCTGGTGATAGAGAAAGAAGCGGACTTCATGTATTGTACTTATACAGGATTATTGTTAACTATTGTTCAAAAGTCACCCTTTTTGCCTGTTGACCCCCATTTATTTTGTACTGACTGACACTGGTTCTGACTATGCCCTGGGCTCTGCTAGCCAGGCCCAGGGCCAGTGCTATGTGAAACACAAACACATGCGTTAAGGTACACTTATAATTGGCATGATCTACCCTATAAGTCCCAAGTAGATAATAGGGCAAAGGGATCAAAAACTGCTTATAAGTCCCCAGTATTAAATAGGACATGGCAGTTTAGAGGTCAGCAGCCTTTATTACACTTGCATGTGTGCACTGCTGAGAGCCTGAGGTCATTTTAAAAGCAGCCCTGTGTTGCAGCACTGCTTTTAAAAGTATAATTCACTGCAAACTCAACTTTGGTGGAATGGGCACTTTAAAAGTGATAATCTACCTTATTTTTACATTGTGAGCACTCCCAAGGTCTCCCCTAGGTGTTCCGGGGTTGGGGGTCATGTAACTATAAGCAGGCTCCCTGTAAAAGGTGTTTTATAAACCTTGGTGAGTGAAAGCTGACCATATTGTTTTTCACCAGATTAGGAAATTCACTACAAAGTCAACTTTGGTGCTGCGGCACTGTGAAGTATTAAGCAAATTCGTTTTGGCATATTAGGAACCCCCCAGGTCTCCCTTGGGCATTCCAGGGGTGGAGCATCCTGTATTAATGAGCAGGAGCTTTATAAAAGAGGTTTTATAACCCCTTCGAGGAAGAAGTTGCACATTTCATTTACCTCACTGAAGATAGTTGGCCTCATAGACTAACATGGCAATAACTATTGCTAGGAAATTGTGAAATTATCATTCAAAGACTGAACAGAATGGTATTAACAAATCCAGTAACTTGGCATTGTTGAATTTATCATAACTTGTACAGAAAAGAAGTTATGACTTTCTTTTCTGTAAGCAAAAATCCAGCCTTTAGCACTCTTCCAAGATTGGTCAGCCCTGAGGGGATTAGCCACGCTGTCTTGATTAGGTAATAAGTGGCCTGGCTGATTGATAGAGCTCTGTGGGGCACAGGAATGCCAGTGCAGGGGGTTGGGCCATAAAGCATCAGCTTCAAGGGAAGAACAGGTCAAGCAAGCCGGTCAGCCAGGGCCATCCCCTCTCCCTGCCAAATGGGAGGCTTAAGGAAGAAATTAACAGATGTGAGTGGGAGAGCTTATGGAAATATGCCATACTCTAGGTTTAGTTTAGTTAGCTCTTTCTGCTCTGTTGAAATTTCAGCCATGAATGATTTGGAGAGAATTGTGCTTTATGGTACAAGACTATGCCACACTTTGGAGGAAGTTGTCATGCTTTGTGGTGTTGCCCTGCACCTCACTGGGCAGGGGTGCTCATCTGCTTGTCGCCAGAGAACACTGGATAATTATCTAAGAGTTGCATAGCCTCTCAGTTCTGCTGCCTGAAACTACAAGAAGACGGAGGATTGTCCTCCTGGAATTCTGATCTGCACCCAAGTGCCCGCCTGGGGAAGACTGCGCCTTCTGCACTATCTAGGCTTAGCTCTGAGGACTTTGCCTGGCTTCAAAAAAGGAGTAAGGAGTAGGAGTAAGGAGTAGACTTCCTTCAGCTACAGGATAACAGACCCTTAATTGACCCTTCTCTAGCCAGAGTGCATCCACTGGAATTTTTAAGGGGTAGACTAGGTGCATTGTGGAAAGTGAAACCCAGGCCATCCAAGGACCATCTAGGAGATTCCAGACCTTTGGATCTGTGTTTTTGGCACTTGGAACCCACCAGGGGACTGTCTGGAAGGACCTCCAGTGGTTTGGGAAACTTTTTGAAAAAAGCTCCTTAAGGTGACCGACTCGATCGCGAGAGCCAAGCCGACCACCTTCAAGCCAAGCTGGCAAACCCTAACTGAATTCAGACTGGTGGAGAGCAGCAAGGGCCCTCGGCAGAAAAAGCTACAGAAAAGTTTCTGAGTCCGAAGGTAAAATTTTGACAGAGGCCTACAGCGTGGGGTATCTGAGCAGGGCTCTAATGCAGTTGGCCTTAAACTTTGACTTTTTCCCGGTCAAGCACGACCACATGTCCAGGAGTGGTGATATTAGTTTCTAAGCACTAGAAAGTGTTTATTCTTTAAAAATTCATATCTCTGATTCCTACATTGGATTTTCATGGTTTTGGTGTTATTTTAAAGATACAAATATTTCCAATTTTTATAAATTGGTGTGGGATTTCTATTGTGTGTTGTGTCTTACTTATTTACTGTATTGGTGTTTTTAAATGCTTGACATGCCTGCCTCCTAAGTTAAGTCTTATTGCTCAGTGTCAGCTACCAAGGGTTGAGCAAGGGACTAATTTATAGAGACCCTATTTAGGACCCAGTATCGTGTATGTAGCCTCATTGCTGGTGTTAGGTGCCTACCTACCACTCCCAATAACGTATCTCCCAACATTTATGGAGCATAAAGGGGATGCATCAAGCATGAATGTTTTGTAAGATTTTGAGTCAGAGAGGGAGGTTAGAGCAATATGTGGAGAAGGAAAACAATAAGGTAAAAATACAAATTAAAATTGATATAAAGAGAAGGACAGAATTAATGCACAGTTGTCTGCAGCACAAATAAATCAATAATTGGAAGGCTTAAGGCTAGAGGGCCAGAATGGAACTGGGTAAGCTGATAAATGCTTCGTTACTTGATCTGGTTGGGCTAGTCCTAGAATAATGAGAGTTTATAGAGGTATTAGCAGAACCAAAATGAGGCATATAGAATTATATATCAGTGAAGAGTGTGCTTTCACCAAGGAGGTTTGAGTGACATCAAATAGACTATGAGAGTGAATCCTGGCTTGTCTATGGTGTCACTTGTGAATCCTAAGACGTAAAACATCCTTGGCATTCACATTTTATTTATCTTTAATGTTAGCTTATTTATGGCCACTTAAATCATCTATCCTTGTTTTTAACATCTATGGAGGAGCAGTGGAGAAAGGGAGGTAGCCATGCGTAAGATGGCGTCCCCTCTGAAAGGTAAAAATACCTGGTCACCTGCCAACCATGTCTACCAACATCTACATTTAATCTACACCAACCAAAATTAAATAAAAACGACCTGGTGCCCTGCCGCTAATTACAACACTCTCTGTATGTTACTGTCCCGCCCAAATCCATATTGAAAAAAATACTTGGACTCTTGATGTGTACCCCTACCACCCTCTGTGCCTGTCAACCTCCTCCCTGCCCAAACCTAAGGTCTACACCCCTCAAATTAGAGGCGAGGTGGTGCAACACTAAACAGACTCTGTAAGAGCTGCTGCTCAGTGTAACTTCCTTTCCTTTGTGAGCGTGTGTCTGAAGAGACATGGGATGGAAAAAGAAATGCCACAACAGTAGGAACAGCGTTAGTTTTCAACTGTTACGTCATAGCAGTCAATAACCTGATTTCAACTTGGTTATTTCAGATTTTCCACTGCAAGGGTGGGAAGAAAATCATGATTTTATTAAAGGTACGGAGGCTGATATTATGCATACCTCTTTATTGCCACTCAAAACAACAGCAACTTTAAACACTACATTAGAACTAGAAACGCTAACTACATTCCAATCCACTACATATTCCTCAACCAGGCAGCCATCTTCCTTCTTTTTTGCTGTGAACAACTTGAACAGTTCCTTTTTCTTTTCCTTATTCCAAATGATATAACGAGATCCGAGGCTCCTTATTCCTCAGCTTTACTTATTATAATCGCCATTTCCTGAAACACAAATCACAAATTAATGGGTGGGTACTATCCACTGGGAGGGATAATATTGGCCTGTGTGTCTTTAATAAAATCATGATTTTCTACCCACACTTGCTGTGAAAAATATGAATTTTATGGCAAAGCACAGAGGCCAATATTGTGCATGTTTAAAATCTTGCCATAATATTCATCACATCACATTCTATTGGTTTAAAATGAATTCCTGCTCTCCTCATTACTTACTTAACCCATCTAGCCAAAGTAGGACTTGAAACAGGTTTATGAGGGTACCTGAAAGAAATCAACAATTGAGAATCTAATTGATCCCTCAAACCTAAAGTTCTTCTTTCATACTCCTGCTAACACTTAGCCACACACAGCTTCCTGCTCTTCTCCAAGTTTAAATCAAATATAGTCTTGGACATAGTTTTTGTTCTTCTCCTCAAGCTAAAACACATCCCTTTTGGTAAATAACTACATGAAGATATCTCCAATGCCCTTTCATCCGATACCCTTCTAAAATATAATAAACAAAGAAGCATGGTCAACTTTAATGACAAACTCTTTAAATCCAAAAACTCGTTCTGACTCCAATCAGGCAATTCTTTAACACCAAATCAACATCCCAAAGGGAAGAATACTTTGGTTCCGGGAGCACCTTTAAAATAACACAATGCATCCATTACCTCTGCCTCCAGATCGGGCCTGCAGCTGTAAGACCTGCAAATCTGAGAATTCCACCTGCTTGCAAACAAGTCTAATTTGAACGGTCCTCACCTGTTCTCTAAAGCTTTGAAAACCTCCTTGTTCAACATCCAATCGCTGGTTTCTTGCAACCTCCTGAAATTCCAATCTGCCCCAGTGTTGCTCATCCCCAGAATATACTGGGCTTGCAACATGATAGTGTGGCCTAGACAAAAATGTCCAAACTCCTTCAATAACTCTGCCAGATTCCTTAACCGGAGACCTCCAAACTTGTTTATGTACCTTACAGCAAACATATTGTCCATTTTTAACAACACACAACACTTTGCCCTCTCCTGGACAAAACTCTGAACTGCAAACAAACCTGCTAACTATTCCAGATAATTGATGTGCACTTCCTTCTCCTGTAACGCCCACTTCCCTCCTGTTGTAAGTGAACTACATTTCGCCCCCTAACCTAAAAGACTGGCATCCGACTCTTTCACCAAATTTGGTGCCTCTCCAAAAACCACTCTTCCATTCCAGGCCTCTAAATTTTTTAGCCACCACTCTAGTTCCTTCCTTGTCTCCAGATCTATACAAACTTTCTGGGAGTAGCTCAATCCTTTGCAAAGATATCTCGCCTTCAATCTCTGCATTGATTGATATTGTAAAGGTGCTGAGAAAATTGCCTGAATTGAAGCTGACAACAAACCCAACACCCTTGCTAGCAGTCTCAATGAAACCCATTTACATTGCAACATCCTCTTTATCTCCCTGCAATTCTTCTTTACCTTCTCCGCTGGTAATTTCAATACACATTCCAATGTCTGAATCTGGAAAACCAAAAAAAACAAATTCTGACAAGGTTCCAAACACGACTTCTTTCTGTTCACCACAAAACCAAGATCCTCCGAAATTCGGACAGCCAGATCTGTCTGTTCCTGCACTAAATCTCTGCTCTCTGCCATAATCAGAATATTGTCCCAATAAACTATTAGACTCACCCCTCTGGATCTTAACCAAGCCATATTTGGCCTCATCACCTTTGTGAAACACCGAGTGGCTGACATGAGCCCAAACGGAAGACTTTTGAACCTCCACATTGTCCCTTGCCACAGAAACTTCAGATAATATCTCTGTTCCTGACAAAAGGACTGTCAAATAAGCATCTTTCAAATACAGACGTGTCAACCAATCTCCCTATCTCAACAGGCCCTCAACAAATGAATCCCTTCCATCTTGAAGTGATTGTACAGCACCCAGTTGTTTAATTCCCGTAAATTTCTGACTGGTCTCATCCTCTTGTCTTTTTTCTCTACCAAAAACAAATTGCTCACAAATCCAACTTAATTCTTGCTTGCTACCTCTATAGCTCCCTTTCTGAAGAGCTCATCCACTATCAAACTTACCAACTCTGAGTGCTCTTTTGTAAACCTTAATGCTCTTGGCCACCTTACCTGCTCTGTTATCCCCACAAAATCTGTATGATAACCCTGCACAGTGTTCAGAACCCATGGATCTGCCATTATCTCTTTCCAGTTCTTCAAAAAATGGGCGAGTCTGCCACCCAGCTTTATTGTGATACATAAAGGGTCTTTTTCTGAATTTAGCTTGATATCCTCTCAATCTTCTTTCTCTCCTAAATCTTCCTCTTCCCCTCTGTCTCTGAAGGTAGAAATTTGGATACTGATATCCATTGTATCTATTCCCACGCAAAAATGAGGCCCACCTGATTCCAAATCCTCAGCTGGAAAATCGACCCCACATTCTCCCGGCCCTTCCAAAAACCTTCTTCATATCTTCATGAACCTTTTGGATGGAATTAAAAGCCCGTACATATTTTGCCAGCTCTTTGACAAACTCTTCTCCAAAGATTATACCATCGGCCTCTTGCCCCGTTTCTATAGATGCAAGCTCTGCCAGCTTTGGGTCTATCTTCATTAGGATACTTTTTCAACGCTCCCTAGATAAGGCTGCGTTGGAATTCCCCAACAAACAAATAGCCCATTGTACACACTGGTGCAGTTCCTGCACATCCACACATGTTTCCTATACATAAGCCTCCTCACACATGTCAAAAAATTTCGTTAAGGGCCAGCACACATCAAGTAGCCTGTCCTGACAGCCCTTCAAGCCTTTATCCAGACCCCTTCTTGGGTCACGCCCTGACTTGTTCAGGAAAGCCAACATCTTTGAATCTAACTCAGCCATATATGCTACCTTTTTACTCAAAGATAGTCTGGGACATTCTGCTCGTAATCTACTCCCCACTTCTTTAGGCGTTTCATGCCTAATCATGTGACTCACATACTCTGCCACGTGATCAGCAGGTACCCATTGTGGGGACAAAGGATGTTGATTTGTGTGAGGATCAAACATACATTCCCCAAGCGGGTCTTTCACTACTAGATCCTGCTCTTTACAATCCAACTCTTTCTTATACTTTTCCTTTTCACTTTAGCATCCATATCAGATGAACAAGAAATCACTACGTCACCACTTCTTGGTGACTCATCAAATGCAACTGCCTGTGACTCTTTTTAACGGGCTTTATAGCCTTTCTTGCTGCCTGCTTTTTCTTCTCCTGCGGATCATACTGTCCTGACCTGATATTTTTATTCGCTTTTAGTCCCCATCCATTCTTTCTTTTTTGAGATACCTTACATCCTTCTTTATAATCACAAGATCTTCCTGCCACTTTCTACACTGACCAAAACTGTTCTTCCTCATTTTTATTAATCTTTTTCTCCAGTTTTTCCATACAATCATCCAGTTTTTTACCTAACTGGTTAGCCAAAGAAGAAACAGCCTTATTTACGCATTCCTGAACTTTGTCCTCCGAATTCTGCTCAACCAGCAAGTCAGCCTCCATGATGAATAAACAATTAAATATTCGGAAATTATTCTCACCAACTATACCTCAAATCCCAAAACAAAACCACCAAAATTCACTTCCCTATTGAAAAAACCACCAATTCCAACATGCACCGCCTCTCTCCTTCACTCGTAAAAAATTTTTAATTGACTGACAGAAACTAACGATCTATTTAATGTCCCTAAAACATGGCCATCACGCTATACATATTGTGCCTCTTTCATAGTCCAATCCAAAATGGCAGATCACGTTTCATTACGCCTACAGTGCATCAGAGGAGTCAACTTCAAAGCTCCTCAGTGGTTAAGCGCTGCAAGAGGAAGGCAACCATGACCCAGTGCATGGAGAGGGGAACAATAGAGAACGTACGGCGAGGCATTTGAACCCAAGGTATGACGCTCCTCACCGCGCGAAGCTACCATTACTCTGTACACGTGCCCCACAGACCTCGCAGGTGTCAATTCAAAAATAAATCAAAGAGCGCGTTACCACACTTGCCACTTTTACAAATGAAACACTCGGCTCGATAAAGTCACATCCACACAACTAATCAAATTATCACCACCCGATCATAAAGCTACTAACCAAACGGGGTCGCGACATTGCTAAACCAAAACAATTCAAATCCGCATTTAATTTCTTAAACAAAACGCCCAAGCCAAAACGGTTTTCCCCATAATTAATCCCCGTATCCTAACTCTGGTCCCCTACAAACAAGCTACGCTTAGGCAAGATTAGATATTATCTTTAGAAAATATTCTGCTTATTTGCACTCTAAACGTAGTACAATATTTCTGTTACAAAAACGACTTCAAACAATCATCTAATATAAAAACATGAAACGATGATTATATGCCCATAACAACCTCAGCTAAACATTTTCCAAACATGTACTCTTCACACAGACATTTCATGTATTTAGACATCACTCAAACTGCAAGTTCTGTGAACTTATTTCATAGGTGAGCAGCAACAAAGAAGGAAGATAGCTGCCTGGTTCAGGAATATATAGTGAATTGGAATGTTGTTAGCGTTCCTAGTTCTAATGTAATGTTTTAAGTTGCTGCTGTTTTGAGTGGCAATAAAGAGGTATGCATAATATTGGCCTCAGTGACTTGCCATAAAATCACACTAATGTCTTCCAGTGGAAGACATATATGGCAGTAGGTTTTGTAAAACACAGGTTTTGATAAGGAAGGGGACGACTTGTTTTTAAAATGAATCTCTTTTTCATTGTATTGGCATTGATATTGCATATCCCTACCGCTTGTAGCAGTAGGAAGTTATTGCTACTCCAAAACCTTATGAAATTTCTACATGTAAATTGGAGCGTAGGGGAGGAATTGAGGGGAGAGGAGAGGAAAGGAATCTTCACATGCAAGCTAGGGCAAAGGGAAACAGTTAAATCATTTTCGTGTGGGGTTTGTTAATTAGATAAAAGACAGTAGTCGGAGCTCAGATATTTTCTTTAAAGAGTCAGGTCCAGATTACACCTTCGGCTTTACTGGAAATTAAGCTACAATTGCACATTTTTGTTATTTTGTGCAAACATACAACAAATACAAGTCATATGTTAGCTGGTTGGACTGGACCAGCGGGCCATGTACCAACTACAACACAGCATACTAGACAGGGCAGCTCATAGTATGATAAAATGTTTCTTTAAATAAACACCAATGGCTTTTCTCTGTTTTACAGAGGTTGCATCAGCTCACCAGTCCAGACGAGGAACTGCCTCAACAACTGCCCAACCCAGAAATCTTCTCAGATCCATCACAGCGACCTTCAGAGGCAGTTCATGAATCAAAATGTTAAGACATGATGGAAGACAGACAGTTTTTATACCATGTTTATCATTTGTTTTTCTTATTACTAGTGCAATCCTGTCACTCCTTATCATCCCCCTCGAGCTAACCTTGATCGGAAATTATGGGTAATGATTTTGGGAGCAGTGTAAGTAATTTTCTCCCTAGAAAGATTTGATAGAGAGTTTCTTTGTGTGCATTTCTTCCCAAATACTTGACATCGGAGGAAAAACTAAGATAGGCTATACCCAAATGAAGTCGTCAGGCTCTTACCTGTGCCAGCTGTGCTTGCTACAGTACAAAATCTATATTTGACATAATACACCCACATTTGCACTATGATGCAAAGATGTGTGTATGAGGCTAGGCAGCAAGAAAGTGCACCAGAGTAGGGGGTTACACCATCACGGTTATGTTATGTTATATTGATTTGTATAGTGCACTGATCACCCAAGAGTGTATTCAGGTGCTTGGGCAGGTGTGTAGGTCTGTGGTTCCCAAGGTGCCTTATCTTAGTATATAGGGGGGTGTCCTGCTCTCTCGCTGTCTTTCACACAGCACAGCGCAGCACCTTCGATTATTGTGCTGGCTTCATGAACAAATAGTACATTTGGCGTGAGTTTAATAAGTTAGCTAGTGTAAGCTTCCCCTGGTTGATTGATATTGAGGAGCACATTTACTAAACTTTCAGGCAACGCAGGGCAGCAAGCAAAGTTGCTGCACTGCATTGCATGAAAAGGAGAGAGCCGAAATGCTCCATATTTACAAAGATGGAGCATTTTGGCTCTCTCCTTGTGCTGATGCACTGTGTGCAGCCTAGTGCCAACTAGTGCACTGTTTTTGTGCCGGTAGGAGCACCGTACTGCAAAAACAAACAATCCTTCGAGGCATTTTCCTCTTTTAATATGTGCTGCAGAATGAACCACACTTGGAATGAGGAAATAACTCGGAGAAGTAAAGATATTTCTCCTCGTTACATGTCACTTGGGAAGGCATAGCATTTTGAAGCATTCCCAGGTCTACAAGCCTTTGTAAATCTAGAGATATGCGACAAAATCCATTGGTCAATGCATGGGGACGCCCATGGTCCACCCAAGGAACACCGTCCAAGTTGAAATTCAATGTAATGCAGCACAAGGAGCTGCCTTGCGTTACATTTCTTCATAAAGCCATGCAAGGCCACACAAAT
The DNA here is from genome assembly GCA_963921515.1 of Calotriton arnoldi. NCBI lineage: Eukaryota > Metazoa > Chordata > Amphibia > Caudata > Salamandridae > Calotriton > Calotriton arnoldi. Next base: position 120,399 of record CAWUFW010010830.1, on the reverse strand, counting down.
CAGACCTTGTGTAGCTTTGTAAACATTACTGAAGCTTTTGCATTGTCCTTGTGTCGCCTTGTGTGACACAAGGACAACAGGATAACGCAAAGGCTTCATAAATATGTGCCTAGCTTTTCAAAACTTCCTCAATGTTCTCTTATTTCAAGCTTCAAGTTTTGCAAGTGTTACTCTTTACACAAGCCCAATGAGAATATATCAGGTGAAGTTTTCACATTATTTCATTCATAACTGTCTGAGCACTACTGTATGTATTGTATTTTATATTTTGCGCATTTTTTCACAAACTGTAGTCAATACATTTATTGCTCCCCTAGACCTCTTGCAAGCCTAAGGAAAGAAAAAAACGAAGTTGTACACGAGAATAATAAAAGAAAACACATAAAAAGTCCAAGTGAAATTAAAATGGTATATGTCACATGATATCCAACATGCATGTCAATGTTTTGACACAATATTTCTAATTTATTTCCCAAGGTATATGACTTACCAAATTTAGTAGAACAGCAGTAATGTTCTGAGTATGTACAACAAGATTTCTCTTTTTTGTGTACGTAGGTAAGAAGCTTGCCCCTTGTGAGATTTTTATACTGACATAATTAGTTTCACAAGGTTTCATTCACTATTCTTCCCAAATCTGCCATTGCAGTAATCTAGCTAGCACTGTTTTCTTGACAATGTCAGTCTGAATCATATGGTAAATCTTGAGTATATGAAAGTGATATTCATAGCTTTGCACCCTTTCTTGGTATATTTTGCACCTTTTTTGGTTGCACATTATGCACAAGACAGTTGAAAGATAGCTCTCTGTTTTAGATTTAAGACTTTCATTTTTTTTCTTCTCTATCTCCTTTCATATCCAACCATTTTAATATATGATCATGGAACTTTTGTTTACACATTGATGAGACTGTATTTTGTATTGCTCTAAACTCCTTAAAAGTATCATCATGGACTAATCTCAGATATAAGCAGTTACAAATTATATATGTAGCATAATCTCAAATGTTATCTGGCGCAAATTATATCTCAAATGTAAAATGGTACAAATTACATGAAGCATAATCTTTAAATGTAACCTGGTACAAATTATGTCACAGATGTAACCTGGTACAAATTGCATGGAGCATAATATCAAATGTAACCTGGTACAAATTACATAAGTAGAATGTAGAATAGGTTATTTATAAACATGTTATTAGCTAGATAGCAAAAACATTATAATTACAATTATTTTCCTCAATAAATCACAATGTGAATACTGTAATACAGCTTGCAAATTGAGAAATTGGTGAATAATAGTACAAATCCGTTCCCATCTAATGACTCATAATCATATTATCTGTTAAGGCTTTATACATCTAAGTCCACAATCAGAACATCTCAACTTGCATCAAACTTCTCTGTCTAACTACGCAATTCATAACAGACCCTTTAACCCCTCATAATTGATTTCAATTTGGTAAATCAGGTTAAACCATTAAATAACCCAACTCCACTGACTAGACCCTCGTACACACAATATCACAGTATCGGCATTGCATGTTGAAATATCTCACTTAGGAATGAGAATGGGAGTAGTGTCTCAAGAACAAGAAGAAAAATACTGAAAGATATGAGCAAAAGTCTTTCAAGACATACCGGTCGCTGGTGGGAGCAGGACGTCAAGCCCCAGATTCCTTCACGGCAGGAGGCCATGCATGTTGCTCCTTTGGGCCTGAAGGAGATAATAAGATCCCTCTGGGTTCCCGCTGCGCAGGACATGCACGGGGCACGCCCGGGCTCTAGCCCGGGCAAAGGCCAGGAGCGGGCCCTTTATAGACCGACAGAGGCAGGGACGGGACTCCTCGCTTGGTTCTGGTTCTGAAAATCCAGGAACTGTTTCATCATTGTGACAGAGGATTGACGGTGGAGATCCTGTCCATCATCATCTCTTCCAGTCTCTTAAGGTACGTTTTTGGGTTGAAATGGGGAAGAGGAAGGTTAACCCACCATCTAACATGGACACACAATTTCTGCCAGACACAACTATTGACAGCTTTTTGGTGAGGCCAGTGGATTTAAGTTTCCAAGGAGATTAAGGGGCCGATTCCGATTTCGGCCGGAAGGGCACCGAACGATGGTCGGAGCCCTTCCGACCGAATCGGAACGTGCCGGCCGGATTCCTTTCCGACCGAGCCATTCCGATGGGCTCGGTCGGAAAGGAATCCGACTGGGATTTCCGGATGGCTTACGACGGGCTCGGAGAGCCCGTCCGCTGTCCGGAAATCCTTCAGTACTCCCCCGGCCGCCTCTTCACGACTGAGGGAGTACGATGGCAGTATTTCACTGCCTTTTCGTGCCGGTCTTTCCGGCACTAAAAGGCAGTCGGTAACTGTCTTTGGGGGCCCCCAGTATGGCCCCCATGGGTGCGAGGCCGCCGAATGACGGCCTGGGGGCACCTATGGTGCCCCTCGGTTGATCCCTGCACCCGGTGGCAGGCACCTTGGGGTGCCGGCCACAGGGTGCAGGGATGAACTGCACCCCTGCTTTCCACAATGCAAGCATGCATTCCGCTCGGAATGCATGCTCCCATTGTGTAGTATACGAGTGCGACCGAACAGGGTTCGGTCGCATCTTACTTGCAGGGCCGTAACCGATGACAGCAGGTCGGTCGGTTACGGCTCCTGACCGATGTCGGACGGACCTGAGTCCGTCCGACATCGGAATCGGCCCCTAAATTGGCAGAGCAACGTCTTTCTTTAACAATGGAAGGCCTTGCTCCTCCTCATCTTTGACTCCCTCACATAGTCTTAATACTTTGGAATGTGATGGTTCTAGTGCTCATGCAAATCCAATAACCCCAGTGGTTAACACAATGGCAATTATGAGGGGCTCTGATAACGGAGCTCCCATTTGTAGTACAACAGAAGTGGTCAATCCTAAGCATAGTTTGATTATTCCTGCTGGTTCTCCTGATTCGGGTCCACTGGGAAAACACAGGAGAAAAGCTCTCAAACAGAAATCATCTATTCCCAAAAAAACTGTGGACTCAGGTTTACAAAGAGAACTATTATCCCCGGTGTCTCCTGCTGACAACTCCTGGGACTCTATAACTCAGTGTATTAGTGACCTGTTGGATGTTAAACTCCGACCCATCTATGATCAGCTTAAGTCTATAGAGGCTAGCATGGACAAAACTGCTATACAAGAAGCTAATCGTGTTACAAACACAAAGAATGTTCAGTCACGTGTCTCTAACTTACCCCTTGATTGTGAAACTTTGATTGTTCCTCTGCCCCCTTCTTTGCAACCTGGTGTACAATCTGTTACAAATAATGTCCCTAAGTGGGGTTGCCGTGGGGGAGGGTTTACCCTTAATCTGACCAAAATTGCAGGATCAGCCTCAAATTTGTCACTACACAGAGAAGGGCCTCGGGCAGCAGAGATTCATTCTAGAAACCAGCAAAGTGGGGCTTTAACCAATTAATCTCCTCTCCCAGTGATTGATCTGCCACCAGCCTCCTCTCCTTACATTTTTAAATTGTCTAATGTGCCGTGTTTGGCACCAGGTGTTGGTGAAACAATATGGGCCCTTAAAAATAGTGTTCTTCTTTGGCTTCATAATTCAGTAAGTTGTCATTGGGACCTTGGCCATTAGATTTTATTTGTGCGCAGTGTGGGTGGCATTGGGCACATTGGGAGATATGTAGGGGATACAGTCATTATCAACTTTCGAAAACCTAAGGTGGCAGGGGACATTTTGAACCAAGTATACTTAGGGTTAATTAATTCAAGCTCTATAAGGATATTGCCATTGGGTTTCTTTTATAAACATCCAGCCCCAGGCATGGCGAAACCAAACGTGCCCTACTGGCCCACTTAATTGCGAAACCGACTCCAGTCAAATTTCCACACACCCTTAAAGAATAGGTTTGGGGTCCTCTCTGGACTAGAGGATATTGATTGACTGTGTACAACGAGGAACGCAGGTGCTTTAGTCAATTTAGCCCCTGAGCCAAATCTAAAGAACCCAAATATCTCTAACTGTCAAGGTATGCAGATTATGTCATGGAATATTGCGTGAATCTGACAGAAACTTAACAATGAGGACTGGCTGACTTTTTTAGCTAATTTTGATATTGTGTGCTGCCAGGAAACATGGGCTCTGAATCCCATTGCTTTAAATGGTTTTAAATCTGCTGCTGACACAACGCCATCAGCAGCAGGAAGAGGAAAGGGGGGTTTAGCAGTGTTTGTGGCATGTTCCATAAGAATTTGAGTGGGAAAATACTGCCATCAAGGCCATGTTACCAAGTTATAAATCTTAAATTGCCTAAGGAACTAAATATTCTTTTAATACATTTTTATTTTAATTTCTTCCCGGCACACCCATTTGGCATAATCCATGAGATGGGGAAACTAGTTTCAGACTTTGCATCTTCGCAGAGGAATCCTATTTTGATACTACGAGCAGGTGATTTTAACATTACTAAATGCCCTTATAGTGGGACTCGCATATGTGGATTCTACAATAATCAAGGGGATGATACTGCTCATTTTATACACTCACTTTATGGTGAAGCTTTAAACCAGCTGGTATTCACACATAACCTCACATTTGCTTCAGATTTGCCTCTTCCTATGAAATGTACCCACTTTCATAGGAAGAGGCAAAGATAGTATAATAGTGTCATTCTTTTATCAAGGGATCTTCTTCAGAATTTGATGAATTATGACATGCGCACACTCCCTCACAGTGATCATAATCCCATTACACTGAGTTTTTTATACCCATTTCTTGAGGATCTTCCTGTCTGATTGCGTCCAAGATTAGTTACTCAGTAAACAAGGGGGTACGTTTAAATTGGGCCTCTATCGCCCCATCAAATCTTTTCATTGAATTGGTTAAGAAAGCCTCCAGTGATATTTTCTGCTTCCTTTCATTAAGGGCAGAGCATTCTGAATTCCTTGACAGTTTGGTGGGGTTATGTGGGGTCAGATCTAGGGGCTATTTTCAAACAACTTACCAAAAGAGCAAGCCCCTCAGGCGTGGTTTAGCTCTGAATGCCCACAGCCCTAAAAACCCGAAAGTTGGCCACCAATAAAATACCCCATGACATATCTGATGTCAGGGAAGCAAGAAACATCTATAAGCGGGCCATTGAGACTAGGAAACAGGAGATTCGAAGGAGGGCATGGGAGGATTTAAATGAAGCCACTTTGCAGAAAGATACCAGACGTTTCTGGGATATAATAAATCGCCCCCTTTTTTCTGAAAGCTTCCATGGCAGTATTTAGTGCTTTATTACTGTTGTGCAGTTCCTATAAATCTATATAGGATCTGCGCGTTTAGACAACATACACTGTAGGATTGGTGTCCATACTGATTCTAGACACCCCCACTGGGTATGTTAGGGTATGTATACCAGCTAGCTCACAGTGGCACTAAAAACCCCTCTTACCAAGGAGAGAATAGTTCTTGGCAACTATCGAACATGACAACCCTGATCCCACAGGATCGTGGAAACAGTGTGATACTTTTCGCTCAGTCACTCATGCTCACTTTGTCTCAGAGAGATACACAGAATAAACGGTGTGGGCGTTTTTCAATAAGCATTTATTGAACCAGCGTCATTCTAGTGTAAAATAGGTGTGCTGAAACAACCATTAGACAGAAACAGATATAAATGATTAGAAGCACTAACAGAGTAGAAGGATGGTAGATTTCTACCATTTTGCTAAAACAATGAATACAGGCAAGTATATAAAATACATGACAGTAAAATGCGTACTCCTACGATGCGATCCTAACTAGATGTAACTAAGTGTACCTAGCATGTATGTAGGTGTAAAGCCAAGAATCCCTCTAGGATAAAGTCAACCCCATTACCTGAAGTGAGAGACTGTGGGACCCCGTCTTGGTCTCGAGATGGACACCCTACAAGGGATGTCAGACCACTGTGAGCTGGAGTGTCTGCGTGCAGGAACCTCAGCGTCTTGAGTCAGTGTGTCGGCATGGAAGTCCTTTTCTCCTCTGACTACCTCAGCAAGATATGGTGTTTATATACCCGAAGTGGTACCCTCAGGGGTTCTACCTTGCTGTGTCATGTCGGACTTAGGATGACGGAAGGAATGACCCTTGTACATAGTTATTATGCAGGAGATGGTAGTCCTGCTGAGGTTCCAAGAATCCTCATGCATAATGGATGAGGCTGGTTTTTAGGGAAAACCCAACGTCCTGTATGCAGTACCGTAACTAGGTAAAAGGTCAGTCCCAAGAACCGTTATGTAGTGTAATGGTAGGGAGAATATAGGTGAAAGGTTAGGTGACTACCTGAGCCTATATTGGGGTACCTATATGAAACATAACACCCACTCCTCATCCGACTGGACGACATACAAAAAAATTGTAATGTACGGCTAAATGTGGTACGCAAACTATTAATAAGTCCATTAAAAATAATACTAAAAAAACCGTAATTTTTTTTAAAATGCTAAAAAAAGGAAAAATATTGCATGCAATAGAAGTCTGTACTAAATATGTTCGTATATATAGTCTGAACAAATGAGTGACTGAAAGCCATGCAGTTCAAAAAAAAAAAAGGGTCTTGTTTAAAATTCCAAATTTGGTTGTTTTTGAAAAAGACGAATTTTCCCAGCACACGATGAGACAAATGTTTATGTCCTGGCTGGGAGAAGCAACATCACTATTGCCTACAATCGCAGACAACGGTCCCTGCAACACCTTGCAGATCAGGTCAATCGAGCACAGATGTTCTTCTGCATTATCCACAGCCGATGCTGGGGAAGCCTGTGTGCCATCCATGGCCTGAGTATTTGTTGAGGAACCGGTATCCATTCCGACAGGAGCTGAAGCATCCTGTGGTGGCTCTAAGAATGCAGACATCAACAGTGGAACACGTTGAGGACACTGCAGAACATGGGCCGTTATCAGGTCCAGTAAAGCATCAATGTCCGGTGGCGCAACTGATGGAAGTGTTAAACAGAGGTCCAACGCGCATTCTTGTCCGCAGAACCGGCATCGTAGGCCAGGCAGAATACAGTCGATCCAGACTGGTCTAAATGACAAGAACCAAGATTCACTTAGTTCACGTAGGCAAGGTGTGCCCAGATGGAGTACCATGCGATCACGGTATCGGCACTCCAAGAGCGTATTTTCCATCTCCTGGGTGACTGGGACGTCCATTGTGTAGCAGAAAAATGACAATCAGTATACCTGCTATTAGAAACAGGATCAGCGGAATTCCTTCAAAAATGCTTCTGAATACGGAGTGTATGAAGTTGGGAATAACTCTGAGGATTGTCTGAAAGGTGCTCAACAGTCCAGAACCTATGGTCTTAAATAGGTGGACTAAACCCGTCGTATCAGACATGTTAAAGATGGGAAACAGCGTTTACATTGCATGCTCTACAACGCATGCGATTACAACGACCACGTTGTTACAACACAAGCCATTACATTGCAAGTTGTTTCTACGACTTGCTGAGGGGGGCGCACAAAACTAAGTATTAGTATAATTTACTATCCCAACACCTTCCCTACTGTTGCACACGCTGGAGTTGGAATAGTAAATTATACTATTCCTAAGTCCAGCACGCCCCCTACAGCAAGTCGTAGAAACGACTTGTGATGTAATGGTTTGCGTTGTAACATCGCGGTCGTTGTAACGACTGCGTTGTAATGCAACATCGCATATTCGTTAAAGATACATTGTACCATTTCTGTGAAATGGAAAGGGCAGTTTGTCCGTACTAGTGCCTGTATCCCAGCCGAAGACCTTGCAACCTGAAGATCATAAGTTTCTCGGGCGGAGGTTAAGGGCACGGTTAGCCATAAAAGCATGGCTTTCATTCGGCTCAGAGTATCAAACCGTATAAAGAAAACATTCAACGAAGGCCATAACGGCGCCTCCCTGACTGTATGGGTCGGTGGAAACAATACTTGCATACAGCAAGTAACCCTGGAGCTTACAGTGACAAGATATGCGATGCGAGCATTCCACAACAACCTTGATCATTCACATCAAGTAACTCCCATTCGAAAGTAACTTGTACACCAGATTAATCACGGCAGCGGGGGAACCTTTCAAGTGACAGGATAAGTTAGCAACTGAACCATTGCAGGCTCCGTGCAGCATGATATTCTGGCATATGAGAGATCCACTAAAAATGATATTCTGGCATATGAGAGATCCACTAAAAAAGTTCTCGCAGTCGGTACCGCTAAGAAACACTTCCATGTCCCCATTCCTACATCAAAATCTGTATGGTAATTCCCAAGATTCCTTGATGAATTCCCTACCCATCGCTTCATATCTGCCTGCCTGTTGTTGTTCAAGGGAACACTGAAATTGGAAAGTTGTGACCGGTAGTGTTATATGGCCATGAATTAGCCATTCTGTGGACGGTGACTCTGCCACAGTAAAAGGTAACTTGTCTAGCTTTTCAATACGCAGCATTGTATTTTTTGGTCCCCTTTGTGCCATCGTTATCTGCTTGTCAGTTCGATTGTATGCAGAAAATAGGGACGTACTGTTGATAAATCGCCAAGGCACATAACCAGCGCGCAATGATTGCAGCGTCCAGCTTAATAGCATAATAGAACGCAGTTGTGATTGTCCGTGTTGTAGTATGGACAAGTCTTGTTCTAGTATATCTATAGCAGAAGATACAATGTTGCCCAATGAATAAATCCTGGATGTTAATGTTAGTCAAACCATTGTCAACTACAAAGCCTTTTCTAGGTTAATTTTATCTATTTCACAAAGTCTCTCTGCGGCTTCTTGTTGAGAGACTTTCCAGATTTCATTATAGACAGCATATAAGAAACATTTCTGACGTGACTTTCGGGGACCTAATAAAAAATTCCTTAGATCCACCTCATCTGTGAGTAAGGATAAGTGCTGTTTTACCTGGGACAGTGTTGAGGTTTTTAGCCAATCGAGGCACAAATTCCCAACACTGTATGATGTCACTACCCCGGATGTTCTCTTTGTACATAGCGTTGGTCCGGCCTATGAATACTAAACCCTTCGTGGTACCCTTGAATCTTGACTGACATCTGTGGGTGTCTGTGGGCCAAGCTAACCATCCCTTCCAATTGGGGTCTGAAGTATTGTACTGCATGATGTCATCTATTGTATCTCCTCCACGTGATGTAAAATTAATGTGTGAAGGTGTGTGAATCCGAGGTGTGTTCAAATCCTTGTTCTTGGCTAGTCCAAGACAGGAAGTCTGTTGCACAGTTTCATTCAGAATTATTATTTGCTGTGGAATGAGGTACGCTCTAAAAAGTGCGTCAGTTCCCTGAACTTGCCATTCCTTAGAACCCCAGACTGATTTTGTGTCAATAGTGTCCTTCCATGAGTCGAAACCCTGTTCAAACAGTTGGGAAATAAAGGATGCAGAAAATATCTGTTTGGTGTTAGTCAGCATATTTTTCTGTGCAGGTGTAGGTGCAACCTTATAGTAATATGAGGTCAGGTCAGAAGTGTTAAACCCTGAAAAATAAGAACATTTCTGTGCAAACGTTTTTGAACTACCTTTTGGTGGAGTCGGGCAATGTTCCCATTGGTGGTATGTGAAAGCATTTCGTAGGATACTAGATTTATGTAAAAAGTGATGACCATAATGATGATAACAGTACATATTAATGAAAACAGATGTGTCCTCTAACATTTCATTGCTTGAAAATGCAGCGGATTTTTCTAGATCAGACAACATATTATTTACAGTTTCAAAATCCCAATCATCAGAAAATGTACTGGAGGTAATGATATCATTTAGAGAAATTTTAAACAAATGTGGTATTTTCAAAAGTTCAGTGGGGCCAAATGCATCATAATCAACCTTGTCCCAAACTATACCATGAGGAATTGGAACAGCTGTAATGTTCACAGTGAGATGATGTATGAGGTTTCAGGACCAAGTTCACATTTGATACTGCAGAGCATTCTGGGAGATATTCTCCATTTATGAGTAAGCAAAAAACAGTCACGCACGCGCAAGATGTACAAACGTAGGAGTTTTTTCATTGAAGAAGGACGCGAGGAGCAGGAAGGAGAGCGGCCAGACAGGGGAGGCGGCAGCCACGCCGGTAAGTGCCTTCTTTTTTAAATTTTAAATAATTTGGGAGGGGGGAGGGAGCGAAAGTAGAGTTTTTTTCAAACTCCGTGGAGCTCCGCGAAGAGGCACTATGTCAGCTCTGCCCACCCTTAGCTATAACACGGATCACCAGGTTGCGGATATTTGCATGTGTCTGCAAGTGTTTTGAAGCTATCATGTCAGCTTGTAGGGAACAAAGGATATCTGTGTGTTCCTGTGTCCAATGCCTAACTGAGAAATCAGGTCTTATTAAGTCGTAGAAAGGTTTTACTTTTTCTGCATAATCTAAAATGTATGTTCTACCAAAATTTTAAAATCCCAATATGGATTGTAAGTTCTTCAGCGATTTAGGAGGTTGGAGCTGCGCACTTTTCTAAAAAGTTAGCTGCCAAGCTTTTCCCTTCATTTGATAACTTGTATCCCAAAAATAGGACTATGAGGTGGGCTATTTTCGATTTTCTAAAGTTGAATTTGTAGCCCTCAGCAGTGAACCCCGAAATGATGTTGCTCACCCTGGACAAGTGATCCTTTAAATCATCGTCTGTCAGATAAATCTCATCTACATAGGACAATGCCTCTTCGTCCAAATTCCGAAGTAAATCTGTTACCCTGGCGCTGAACAACCCGGGGCTATTCTTATACCCTTGGGGGAGTCGGCAAAATTGATGCTGGGAACCTAGCGCGGAGAATGCTGTTAAATACCTGCTTTCAGGCGCTATATTTTGGCAGAAGAATCCATTTGAGATATCTAATGTTGTTTTGTATTTTTTCCGCACAATGTTATTCATTAATGCGGCACTATTTGCATTCTGTACTGTAAATGTACTAGTGCATGTAATCAGATGTCTGTAGTCTAAACCTAGACGGTATGAATTATCGGGTCTCATTACGGGAAGCAAAGGTTTATTCATTGGAGAGGTGCAACTTTCAACTGCACCTTGGTATTCTAGTTGATCTAAGATCTCCCTGACCTGTTTTTTCGCTTCTTGTTTTATTGGGTACTGTCTCTGTGGAATTGGAGTAGTTTTTACTGGGATTACATGGTGTGGGGACTCAGCATCCCACCCAACACGGTTGCGATATAATGCTGGAGCAAGGGCTACCGCCCACTCCTGCGCATATGTATGTTTTAAGTAAATTGGAACGAGTTCGGAAAAGGACGGTAAGATCACCGTTTCTCCCTTTGGGCAATCCATAACAATTTCAGCTGGTCAATCTTTTTTTTAGCTAAAAGGATGTCATAACCCAAAATCAGGTTCTCCCAAAAGAGACCTTTAATTTTTCTGGGTTTGTCTGCCTCCATTTGGAGTGTTATCTCATGTAACCTATGTGGGACACTCCCCCTTGTATCCAGTGTTTCCACCGTGATATGCTCATTCAACTCCGATGTCACCAGAAATTCCATCAGGTTCTGGCGAGCTAATGTTACTTCTGCTGAGCTGTCTAGCATCGTCAGAGCCCATTCTCCGTTCAGTAGTTGAGTCCTCAGAATTCTGACCATATCTAACTTTGAGACCTGCTACTTTCTTAATTTTAAATTGAGGTTTTGATTTTGGCTTCTTTTCCTTCTTGGAAGTATCATCTGATGTGTGTGGCGTGTCTCTGGCTTTTGTACGCTCTTCTTGTCGGTGTTCTGACCGTCCTTCTCTCTCGGAGTTTCTTGGTGGACCCTGAAAGGAACGAGAGGAACGTGTATCAGTATCCTGATACCTGCAGCTTTTTTAATCTTATCTCTATTCCTAAGGTTGTACCTCCTTTCGGAGGGCTCCTGTTGAGGAGACCCACTCCTGGATAGAGATCTGTTCTCTCTAAACTTTTGCTTTTTATTGTTATTATCCCATTTCTTCTTGGAAGAATCGGCTGCTTGCTTTGTGTTATCCTTTTCAGGACCACCCATGAGTTGAGGTTTTGTTGCTCTAGCTCCCAAACTATCTCTACCTAATTCAGCATAGGTGTCTCCAATAATTTTAGGTAATTCACGTTCCTGTTGTAAAGGAGTGAAATCCCTCAGGCATTGGCGTATTGCCACTGCTGCTGCCTCCCCTTTTATATTCTCTAATATGATAGCGAATATATACCCTTACAATGCATGCGAATGCATCGCATGCCATTACAATGTGATTGTTACATCGTCCCCGTTGTTAGAACGCATACCATTACATCGCAAGTCATTACTACGACTTGCTGTAGGGGGCGCGCTGGACTTAGGAATAGTATTATTTACTATTCCTACTCCAGTTTGTGCAACAGCAGGGAAGGTGTTGGATTGTAAATCCAACACCAGTGCACCCCCTACAGCAAGTCGTAGTAATAACTTGCGATGTAATGGTATGCGTGGTAACAACACAGTCGTTGTAACGACCGCGTTGTAATGGTATCGCGTTGTGGAGACAGCGTTGTAAACGCTGTTTCCCATTATAGCTGATACCTGGGCAAAATTACCTAATAATTTCATCCCTAAGTTCAGAGCAGGCTCTGCTCCATACTCAGTCTGTATTTGTCTCAATACGTCTGGTATTACTGCTAATGACGGGAAACCATGTGTTCTGGTATATATGGCAGCGAAAACTGTACCCCAAGAGGTACAATCCTCTATCTGGGGAGCTATCCCCATTGGCAAGCAGATTGTTAGCATTCTGTGTTTCTCTTGAGGGCTTGTGTGCGGAAATACTGCCTATAGCTGTGTTATTTTCTGAGCTATCCAGAATGGCATTTGTTCATGTTTAGTGAGCATTTTACCCATAACTACGTGTAGCGTTTGTGGTATAATTTTAGTTGTAGATCCCTGAATTTGTGTAGCCCTTGTTGGCTGAAGTGTGAGTGTTCTCATCACGAACTGTCAGGTTTCTCTAAAGTTTTATTATTTCTTTATGAAGTGGACGTAAGTCTGCCACTGGCATAGAGTCAATGTCTGGATGTGGTGTAAAAGCTGCTAGGACAGGCCAAGTGTCTCCATCTCTTCCGAGCGGACCTAGTCTTACTTTGTCTTTTGTGTGGGGGAGGGCGCCTTTAAACCAGTTTATGTGCTCCTGGTAGGTGAGCGGAACTTCAATGTCCTCATATGGACAGTATTCATCTGGTGTTTCATCTTCAGTGTAAGAATGAAATTTATTTGATTGTGCATCTGCTTGTGGGAATTTAACCCATGAATAGAATACCTCTGTTCTATATGATTCATGAGCCTCAATCATTAAGGTTACTGTCCCACCCCTAGCTGTGACTCCGTAGTCTGTTAGCTTTTAAGTAAGGGCATTTCTGACATTTTCTGAAATGTTGATTTCATTTTCCTCTTCTTCCTCCCTGACTACAGCACGTTGTGCTGGTGCACCGGCGTCCTTGTCAGCCATTGTTGACAAAGGTTTCTCAAGGACGAGTTTCAAGGAAACTGAGATAAGGTTTTATGCACAATAGGAACAATTTGTCCTTCAAGCTTGATAAACCTACAGCCAATACATAGGATATGCCTACTCAGCTGTGGCGGATAGTTCCCTTCCCACTCCAGACGTCTCTGGGAAAATGTGAGTAGGGGTCTCTGAGAATAGCACGACTGAACTACTCAAATTTGACTGTTAAATAAGTACCAAACCAATGTTGGCGGCGCCATGTTGTGTAGTTCCTATAAACCTATATAGGATCAGCGCATTTAGACAACATACACTGTAGGATTGGTGTCCGGACTGACTCTAGACACCCCCACCAGAAATGTTAGCCTGTATACCAGCTAGCTCACAGTGCCACTAGAAGCCCCTCTTACCAAGGAGAGAATAGTTCTTGGCAACTATCGAACATGACAATCCTGATCCCTCAGGATCATGGAAACAGTGCGATACTTTTCGCTCAGTCACTCGTGCTCACTTTGTCTCAGATAGATACACAGAATAAACGGTGGGGACGTTTTTCAATAAGCATTTATTGAACCAGCGTCATTCTAGTGTAAAATAGGTGTGCTGAAACAACCATTAGACAGAAACAGATATAAATGATTAGAAGCACTAACAAAGTAAAAGGATGGTCGATTTCTACCATTGTGCTAAAACAATGAATACAGGCAAGTATATAAAATATATGACAGTAAAATGCGTACTCCTACGATGCGACCCTAGCTAGATGTACCTAAGTGTATGTAGGTGTAAAGCCAAGAATCCCTCTAGGATAAAGTCAACCCCATTACCTGAAGTGAGAGACTGTGTGACCCCATCTTGGTCTTGAGATGTACACCCCGTAAGGGATGTCAGACCACTGTGAGCTGGAGTGTCTGCATGCACGAACCTCAGCGTCTTGAGTCAGTGTGTCGGCATGGAAGTCCTTTTCTCCTCTGACTACCTCAGCAAGATATGGTGTTTATATGCCCGAAGTGGGGTCCCTATATGAAACATACCATTACTGGACAAGAATAGATTAGCCATTTTTCACTTATTTTTAATTGAGATTAGGTGAAAGGAGGGGGATAATTGTCTACTAGGGCTGAGTTCCCTGGGTAACAAATTTTATAGATCTTAAATCTGTAACCAAAGCAATTAAGAGTGCTGCGAGTGGGAAAGCCCTACGCCTGGATGGGGTACTTATTGATCTATTTGAATACAATGTGGAGTTTTGGGCACCCCTTGTCACTAATGTACTGAGGGCAGCAGTGAAGGGAGAGTTGATTGATTCCTGGAGAGAAGCCATTGTGGTGCCCATTTATAAAAAGGGAGATCGAAATTTACCATCATGTTACTGTCCGATCTCATTGCTAGACTCCATAGTAAAGATCTTGGGGTGTGTAATATTGAATAAGTTGGAAGATTGGGCAGAGGCAAACTCAGTTTTTTCCTCAACAGAATACATTTATTGCTCTGGTTAAGGAACAGTGGAACAAACATTAAATCTCACTCTTATCACAGGCAAGTATGTCAAAGTCAGGAGAGGTGCTCTACACATGGCTTTTATGAGCCTTTCCTGTGCTTTTGACCAGATTGACAGGTATTTGTTGTGGGACATGATGGCCAAAGTGGGTACTGAGGCCCCCCTTTCAGATCTCGTAACATGTTTACACTGGGACTTTACTACAAGAGTCCGTTTAATGAAGAACGGGGATTGTATGCCCCCTTTTAAAGTAACAAGAGGGGTCAGGCAAGGCTATATTTTAGCCCCTCTCTTATTTTTATTTTATATCAACTCTTTGGGTGAAGTACTAAGTGCATATAGTAAGGACATCCCCAGAATTGGTTCATATAGTAAGGACATCCCCAGAATTGGTTCAAAACTGGTTCCGGCATTGCTTTACGCCGATGACGCGGTTCTTCTAGTTTTAAGAGCAAATGGGCTTCAAAATCTATTACATAGATTTCATGATTTTATGACCAATCTGAATTTAAAAGTGTACCAACAAGAATCATTTGTTGTGATATGTGTGCCAAAAAATACGAAATGTAACCTTTTTTTTATAGGGGGTCCCCAATTGAAAGGGTACCCATTTTTATTGCCTTGGGATTGTGTTAGAGTCAAACGGTTCATGGGACAGATTATTAACTCAGAGAGTGCAGAAAATGGGGGTGAGATAAGATTCAGTTTTAAGATTTGCTAAACGTTTGGGCCATAGCCCATTAAGGAGATGATCCAACTGTATAAAAGCAAATTTCCATCAGTAGCCATTGATGGAGCTGGAGTTTGGGGCTATGCTTCCCCTGGGAAGCTACAGGTAGCCGAAAATAGGTTTTTATGTAGGCTCTTAACTATCCCAAAATCTACCTCCAATCTCATCTCCCACTTAGAACTGGGCATAGACTTTGTGGAGGACCAAATTCAATGGCTCCACTATTATTGTGGTTAAAGCTATGGCACAACCCTAGGGCAGAATTTTCCAGACAGGTGCTAATGGACTGTATCAGTCTAGAAAATATGTTGGCCATTCCATGGTTAGCTTATGTCAAAGATCAAAGATACCTTTTATACCTTGGGGCTTAGTCAACTGTTTGACACACCAGAAATTATTACTACCAAGTCAAAAGAAATAGTTAAACGGGGTGCCGAGTCATATCGAGAGGACATGGGACTAGGAAGAACACTTGACATAAATTCAGTTACTAGGTATCTGTAATTTTTTAGAACCATAGGTGCGGAACCTTATTTATCCTGGGTTGTAAATCTAGAGCACGATTTCTACTTGACTAGGTTAAGACTGAATACAATTCACTTTTTAGTAGCTTTTCCTGTAGCTGGTACGCGGTTTAAATCTATCCCGTTCTGTCCATGCGATGGTGTATCTGCTCAGTCAACCGCACACTTTTAAAATTTTTGCTCCCGTTTTACCCCTTTTAGACAATGTTTTCTATGGTCTATTTTCATGCACAAGCACTTTTCTTCATATAAAGAGGGACTAGTATATTTGCAATGCCTATCCTCATTTCAAAATTGCACTGCTGTTTTGTGCTACATTGTTGCAGCTATTAAGTTAAAGAAAAAATATGCTTTATAACTCTTTGGATGCAGTACAAATGATGATAATTATTTTTACATGATGAAGAGTGTATATGTTTTTTAACTGTATTTTAACTGTATTATTCTGTACTTTTATGGCTTTTCGAACTGGCAGAATAAAGATTATTATGACTATGACTAAGACAAACTAGATTGGATTAACTAATCCGCAAAAGGAATAGAAAACACGAGAGAATGGTTGTACAGTAAACAAGAGTACTGTGTGCAAACTAGTCTATTGATCTTATCGCATTTCCTTGAAAAAGATTGGGACACTCTATTAACATGTTAGTTTTTCACTCGGACATAGCACAGCTAGACCATAGCAATTCCACTACCTCTCTGTCATCAGTACAGTAGCCACCAACACACAATATAAGTAGTAACTGGCCTTTGCAGGACAGGCTCCAATGGATCTCGTAGTGATGGCTACTATTTCCATAGCTGATTCAGGTTTCAAGGAGGGTTAGGTGCCCCACACACTTACATCGATACACCACTCACAGACAACCTAAGCATGCTCTCATTTCGAATGTGAATACACAGCAAGTTACAAGAGCCATCATCCCCTCCCCCTACGGGGCCTCATCCACAGGGAAAACCCTACAGCCTTGCTACAGCACATTTACTTACTAGGCCATGGCATGTCTATGGACAATCCCACACAGAGCTTCCATTACTCTGGGCAAACCCACAACCTCAGACAAGCTCTGCACCAGAGAACCAACAGACTAAGTATAACAGTCACATTAAATTACATTACACTGTGTGACTTTGTTCCATTTTTCTGATGTTCTATTTCAGCACTTAGATCCGCTACATCCCATTTTGATAGATATCCCTTTCAGTTTGTAATACAATCATGGGGCCTTCTTGAAGGCTAGTGTATTCACACAAAGAATGTGTTTCAATTTCTGGAACTAGAATATTTTTTCTAATTCTTCTCATGAAAATAATCTAATACCCATGAGTAGCTCCCAGATAGATTTTTTTTTATCAAAAGGAATTGGAATATCAAAAAATGCTTTAATAAGAGTTTGAATCTCTAACTTCAAATTAAAGAGTCTTTGGTGAAAGCATTTTTCCAACAAATATTTTATTGGTAATCAGTGGCGGCTGATGACCCGTGATGTTGTATCCTTAATTATAGCATGCTGATAGATGGAGTCAATTCCATTGATGGTTGTTTGGGTGCATTCTTCCCCAATACTAAAATTAGAAAAACTGGGGCAAATAGTCAAATAATGAATTTTACTGCAGAATGTTTGCAAACATTTGCTATAACATAAAGTCATGGCTACTGAAAAGACATTCATGACATATTCAAATACTTTTATTGTGCGAGAAACAAGCTTCACTATCCGAAAGAGTGTTGTAGGTTGGCCCACTCCAAAGAAAGTTTGAGAAAATGATGGGAAAAATACTGCATTTTGCAGCACAATTCACTACAAACCTTCTAAAATTTCATAAATGATTTAGTCTGTTCAAAAAGTGAAATTTTACATTTGCTGTCATTTAGCATAGCATCTATATGCACTTCTATATTTCTCTTATTTTAATGTTTGACCCCTCCCGTACTTGTGTTATGACTGAGAATTCCCTTGAGGAAAAGTAAAACGCATTCAGATCTTGATAAGCTCCCCTGGGTACACGCTCCCCTCCCTGAGCTACTAGTGGCCCCAGGGACCCCATCCCCTGGGGCTATTATAAATAAGTGGGTGGTATGGCCCCCCTTCCAGACCCACCAAGGGCCCTAGGGACCCCACCCTCCGGGATCTTCATTCTTAAATAAGGGAAAGGGGCATGTGCCTTCCTCCCCCAAGCCACCAAGGGAGCCAGGGACCCCATTCCAGCGGGGGCTTCACACTTAAATTAAGGGAAGGGGTGTGCTGCCCCCTCCCTGAGCCTTAACAGCCCAGAGGACACCATCTCGCCTGGCCTCTAGGGGGTACCCACAAACCAGTACGTTGGGAGCCCGAGTCTCCACTCTTTCTGGTTTCCATGTACAACAATTCTCTTGTATATTCCATCCCTTTTGCAGAGTTGTTAATCCAATCTGGTTTCTCTTAAAAGAATCTCTTTTGAATCTTTCAGTATTGTTGTTCTTCTGGAGACACTACCCCCATGGTCATTCGTAAGTGAGATATTTAAATAAGCAATTCTGATATATATTGTGACATATATTGTGTGGGGTCTAGTCAGTGGTGTGATGCGCTATTGAGTGGTTTACCACCATCATTTGAAATCAACTATGAGGGGTGAAAGGGTCTGTTATAAATTATATAGTTAGACAAAGACTTTTGATCCAAGCTGACGTGTTCTAATTGTGGCCTCAGGTGCATGAAAGCAGCCGTAACAGACAATATGATTATGAGTCATTAGATTAGCCTTTATTATTAAATAAGGGGAAGGGCATATGCCCCCCCACCACCAAGGCCCTGGGGGGACCATGTCCACTGGGGACCTTCATTCTTAAATGAAGGGAATAGGGGCAGGTGGCCCCCCTCCTCAAGCCTGTTGCAGGGATTCTGCACAAACACAGAACTATGCGTAGGATTATGGGACCTTAGGGCATAGGGACTGGGTCATCCTACCACCTTAGTACCCATGAGCCCAGAACTGTCTAGCTATAGTGTCTCACTTCCTCTCCAACTCACTCACAGAGAGACATATGATTAGACACCCCAGAACACAACACTCCCAACTCTCTCAGGAATCGCGGTTGCAAGACACACCCTTTCGCTCGCAGTCTTGTACTTGTCCTCAATAAGATCTGACAGAGACACGAACAAGTTTAAAATATCTATTTTAACTAACGTGCTCTAATATGCAGTATACGTGCCACAATAAGCAGGAAAATGCATAACACAAATATGGTAAGCATAGGGGGCGCTAGGTGGCGCACGTCCAAGATGGCCGCACACCTGTGAGGCTCGGGACGCTTGGCGATCTAATCCGCAAATAATCCTGACTTCTACCATGGTGGCGTACTAAATTCTACTATCGGATTGATCCTGGTGCTCTCCGCTCCCCCCGAGGCAAAAACTGCAGCTCCCGAGGCTTCCTTGATCCGACTGCGGAGGGGAGAATATTGCGGGGTTGGCGGCGGAGGTGCCTGCTGGAGCCCGGACTCAGCTGCTGTGACTACTCGAGCCCCGAGGCCTACCACGAGGTAATAGGCCTTAACATCGCCCGAACGGGTCAGCGGCCCTGCTGCCTCCCGCTCGCCTCTTACCGGCTGCACCACCTTCTATCCTGTTGCCGCTCTCCCCATTTGCAGCGAAGGGCGCCGCATTTTTCCTCCTGCTCCGGAGCCTCGACTTGACTGGCGGCTCCCGCACCAACCCGCCTCCATAGCAGCTGCTGACATCTCCGACTCTGAGGATCACGCTCACTGCGTGCAGCGGAGCGGTGCATGGGACGTCGGGGGGTCGCTCACCCTCGATATCGGACGCACTCCCGGATGCTGCTCTGAGTGACAAGGCGGACGCGTGAGTAATTCAAAAAAGGGCACTTTTGTTTGTTGGCCGCACAGTCGTTCGCCAGCGTGGTCTCGCACATTGCGCTGCGCACTCCAACCCGTGCTGCCACTTGCCTCCCGCCTTCTCCTCTGCAAGCTTACAGGCATTGCCTTTGCCTTCATTTGGGACACATCACGCCGCTCTCTGCCCGCTGCACCGCTACCCTGGGCCTGGATGTATCTTGCCGCTACCGTCGCCGGCGCTACCCAGTGCTCTAAACCTTGACATTGCCACAGAAGGTTGGGTGCATCTCTACTTGCTGGGGGAGACGCTCTTAGACTGCCCTGCTGCACTGTAAACAGACTGTAACCACCCCGCTGCCTTCCACGCTACTTGGAATTAGTATAATATCCCATAACGAGACTCTCCTGTGATACCTCTTAAAGGGGATGAGACACCAAGGGGGAATTTGACCACGCATACTAACACGTCGACAGCCCTCTCCGGTGTGCCCTTGCGCTGCCGGGCGCTGAATCCTCTCCTTCGGTCATTCTGGACCCTTGTCTATTGGTGCAGACCTGCATACAACTGCTCCCGCTAGACAAGCACTGACCTGGGCGAGCTGTGGAGTTGCCTGCGAGTCCAGTGACTGCGATGGGTAAAACTGACGGACGCCAACCACGCTTAACCTTTGAATCCAAGAAAGCTGCGACGAGATCCACCTCTGCTGACGCAGAATCTGTAGCTATGGCACGGGCACAATCCTCCCCACAATCCTCAGACGCCGATGTCAAGACGCTTCTCCTAGCTGTACAACATAGTCTATCAGACTTGTCTGGTAAGATGGATACCATGAATAATCGCCTGGATTTTCTGGTGCAAAAGGTGGACAAGCACGACGGGCAGCTTAAAGAGGCGGAACGCCGCATATCTGAAAATGAGGACGTCACTAATCGGATGCAGTCTCAAGTCATGCAAATGGATAAACTTCTAAAGGTCATCGCGGCCAAGAACGAAGATATTGAAGCTCGAAGCCGCCGCAATAACGTCCGCATACTAGGTATTCCGGAAAGCGCAAATACAGGGCGTATGGAGGAATACATTGAGCGTCTTCTGAAAGGTTCCTTTGGAGCGGAGTCTTTTTCGCCTCATTTGGTGGTCGAACGGGCGCACGCCCCCCACCCGGCGAGAACCCGAGGCCCATCATTGCTAGACTCTTAAATTACCGAGACCGAGATGTGGCACTCCAGATGGCCCGCGAGTTGAAGCAGCTACAATTTGATGGAAACACGTTCACCATTTATCCGGACTTTACACTGGCAGTGCAGGAGGCGCGCCAGAAATTCCTCGCCGTTAAGCAAATACTCCGGAAGGCTCAGATAGAATATGCTCTTCTCTACCCCGCACGGCTAAGGATAACACACAATGGCAAGCAGGTCTTTTGCTCGAACCCACAACAGGTAGACGAGCTTCTAAAAACCATCGCAAGACGCACTACACACCGGGATGGTGTTTCCAGATCACCTTCTCCATCCAATGACTGACCATGCGCGCGATGGCCACTGACTGTATGCTCAGCTTGCTTCCACTGCGACACACCCTCTGTGGGATGAGGATCTGATGAGTAGCTGTCTTAACGCCTTGATGTGGATAGATCTCTCGCCGTCTTGTCTTCTGCTACGCAATTACTCCTGCACAGACTCATGAACAGATAAGTGCCCTAGGAGGCTCTTTAATTGACTGCGCACCACATTACGTCTTTGTATTGCATGCTGCCTGCTAGGTAGATGTTACTGTCAACTCGCCAAGCACCCTTCCCCCTTTTTGCCACTCTTTCCCTATATGGGTTGACACCCTGGGGCTGCAACACAGTTAGAGGTTGGTCTGGGAAGGGATAGTTGCTCACCTGGCGCCCCCCCTATGGGAGCTCCCCTATTTTACGGGTCTTTTCCCTATGTTTTCAACTGTTACAAAATGAACTGTACTATTGGTCTCAATTGGTCGCAATAAGCCAGTTGTTTTTGTTGGCGTTTCTGGGGTGGGCTATAGTATGCCGGCACGATTGGGGTGCCGTTGTGGGTGGGGGTGGAACGGGGTATATTGAATGCTTGCGAGAACTATTTGTTGTAGACACTTATTGCAGGGGGGAGGGTATGGGTTGGGGTTTGTTTCCTCGATATTCGTACATATTGGACAATTGCAGCTGGACAGAGCCTTCATTCCATGAACGGGCACACGTCCCACGACATGGACAGATTCAAGTTACATTGTTACTGCACCTGCTGCGATGACACACACAGATATTCCTCTTATTAAATTGCTTACATGGAACGTCAGGGGACTTCTCGATCCTCGTAAACGCAGACAGATATTGGCTTATTTAGACAGGCACCATATACAGATAGCTATGCTACAGGAGACACATATGGACCCTAGACGTTCTCCTTCCTTTGGCACGAGATGGTCCTCTATACGTGTATACTCTTCTTATTCCACCTACTCACGCGGCACGCTTATCCTAATTAAGAAAAACACACCATTCATAATGGGAGGCACATATAGAGACTCTGAGGGCCGCAGCTGTATACTCTGGGGTTCGTTAGCCTCACAATCTGTTACTCTAGCCTGCAGTTATGGACCTAATACTGATGACCCTGACTATTTCACAACCCTATGGGGACAAATACTTAAAATAGGATCTACGGATGTTATATGGGGTGGGGACTTTAATACAACACTCTGCCCTTCCCTGGACCGCTCCAACCCCCTTCCTCACCATTATACTAACACACGGGAAGCCTTATCCAGCCTGTTTGAGGACTATGGGCTTGTGGATGCATGGCGATATGTTCACCCCACATGCAGAGATGGTACATTTTATACGGCGGGGCACGCCACGTGGTCTAGGCTGGACTATTGGGTCTGCTCCCGGGGAATGACACCCTGGATCCGCAGCGCTACCCACCTTGCACCCACGCACTCTGACCATGCGCCGGTATACCTGGAGCTACTACCCCCCAACTCTTCTCTCACCCCACGGTGCTGGAGACTTGTACCTGAAGCGCTGCTGGACACGGTGTTTCAGGAGGAACTGAGGGAGGAAATTACGGCTTTTGTTGCTAGAAATAGGGGCTCTGTTGATGACCTGGGCATCCTCTGGGAAGCTTTCAAAGTTACGGTCAGGGGTATCTGCATGTCTAAGAGCTTCGGAGTGCTCCGCGACATTAGGAATAGATTGCGCAGCCTCGAACTTGACATAAAGCAACTAGAAATGAATATGTGGGCAACTGACTCTAACATCCAACGGGCTACCCTCCGTGAGAAACTCACTGACTACATTGACACTGCGACTAGGGAGGTGAAGTTCAGAGGTAAATACTTCACTGCCCGTAGATATGGGGAATGGGAACGACCGGGCCGGGCGTTGGCAAACGTTATTAGGAAACCCAGCTTTTCAAATTATGTACTAGATGTGGTGGACGGAGACGGGGTGCGACACAGAGATAGCTCTAATATACTGAATGTATTTGTTACTTATTATAGGGAATTATATAGCACACAACGCTCCTCCCCCTCTGACTTCGGCCCTTATTTACAGGACATCACCCTTGGCTGGCTAGGAGACTCCCAGCGGGAGTTTTTGGCAGCTCCTTTCGAAAATGACGAGGTGCGGAAAGCTGTAATGCAAATGGCGTCGGGGAAGGCTCCTGGTTCAGACGGCCTTCCCATAGATTTTTACAAAACGTATCTTGATCAGCTGCTCCCCATACTGAAGGAGGTGTTCCTGGAAGCCCAAGAGAAGCAGATTTTACCTGCATCAATGCGAGAGGCATTGATTACATCATTACTGAAACCAAACAAACCTGCTGATCGGTGTGAATCTTATAGGCCATTATCCCTTATTAACACAGATACTAAAATCCTGGCTAAGTTACTGGCAAACCGTCTCAGTCTGCTTATGGATAAGCTTGTACTTCCAGACCAATCTGGATTTATTCCAGGAAGGGCCACCTCCCATAATCTCAGAACATTGTTCTCCATTCTGCAGGCTGTGGATCCCAGATTGAAATTGGTGGCGGTGTTCCTCGATGCATCTAAGGCCTTCGATTCAGTGGAGTGGGATTACCTTTTTACCATTCTACAGAATATGGGTCTTCCTGTGGGTTTCATATCATGGATCAGGCTCCTGTACACCCGGCCCACAGCAAGGGTTCTGATTAATGGACATACCTCCTCCCCAATTTCTCTTACCCGAGGCACGCGCCAGGGATGCCCCCTCTCTCCTCTTCTTTTTGCCTTAATTATGGAACCCTTGGCGGCACGACTTCGGCAGCATTAAAATCATATAGGCCTACGGTGTCTACTGCGCCCGATACTTATCTCGCTATACGCGGATGATGTTACTCTATATGTCAAAGACCCATATCACAATCTTAATACACTGTTGCGGGAATTTGTCAAATTTGGGGGCCACTCCGGTATTCATATCAACTGGTCCAAGTCACAGATATTCCCGCTGACGACTTCTTTGCCTCCTTGCGGTCTGAACTGATTCGTTTGGTTTGGGGCGGCAAGCAGCCACGCATACAATGGGATACATTGATGAGAACTTACTCCCATTGTGGCTTTGACATACCTAATTTCGAATTGTACTATCTGTGCGCCCAGGCACATTATGCACACTTTTGGTTTCATCCACCCCGGTACACTCCCTATGTTGCCACTGAGCACTGGTTGGCTGATCCTGTCCCTCTTGACGGTGTCCTTCTGTCCACCATCCCCCCGCGGGTGCGCTGCCCATCCTCGGTAGATTGCACGAGCATGGCCTGGACCCGTATCTGGGATCACATGCATGCGCCTAGCCTATATTCCCCTCTCCTTCCGCTCACATATCATCCGGATATATCACTACTTCAGGAAGGCCTATTTCAAAAAATAGCCCGCACACGAAACATTACATGCTGGGGAGACCTATATATCAATGGCAAATTTCGCACACTCCAACAATTGTTTTCTGATCCAACGCCGTCCATCATGGAAACGTTTCTATATGCTCGCCTACACCATGGCATCCAGGCTAATAACGCTACATACCCCTCGGAGCCTACAACACTGACCCCATTACATCACATGCTACGGGCATCCACTGCTTCCCACTTGGTGTCTACACTCTACCATACTTTATATAGCAATGTTGAATACCCAGCATGCGTGGCGCGCACCAAGTGGTCACTTGAACTAGACCAGGACATTACTGACGCACAATGGCTCTTCTGCTGTAGACAGACGGAACAGATCTCTTCCAATAGTCGACTCCGCATCATACATTATAGGTTTCTGCACCGCAGCTACTACACCCCGGCTAAACTCTATAAATTTGGGTTGAAAGACACACATAGATGTGACAGGTGTAAAATGGAACATGCTGACTTTTTGCATCTAGCGTGGGAGTGCCCCGATATTCACACTTACTGGAACCATGTCTTCATGGCTCTAGATACTATGGTTTCGATACCCATTTCGAGATCTCCACTAATGGCCCTATTGGGATATACGGAACAAATACCGGCCACACACCGTAAATTTGTCTCCTTTGGCCTCGCCTTGGCTAAGCGGGGACTTGCCTGTAGATGGGGTAGAGGCCGGGCACCTAAATTTAAGGACTGGCTCACAAGCATGATTCTTTGGCAGGATCAACTTAGCACCTATGCTGAATTATTACCACGTTCCTCTCGCCCACGGGACATCTGGGGTCCGTTACAGACATACTTATTGGACCACCCCGATGACAATGTGCAACTATCCTAGGTTCTAAGCTTGCTTCCCAAGAAATCTATTTACCAGGGTATAATGTGTTCCCCCCCTCACGATAAATATATTTGTTTCTATCTGTCTCCTTCCCTAAAGGTGTGTCCCCCCTGGGGTTCCATGGCTGCTGCAGTTTGTGATGTCGCAAAGTGAATGTATTGATCTGTGAAATTATGTCGCTGCGTGTGCTGATACTCCAAAAATTATATTTAATAGCTCTTCTGCACTGAATATTTTCATGAGATATCTAGTATTTCAAATGCTCTAGCTGTATGATTGTCCTATTTACTGAAATGTCAAGTATGTACTTTATGAAAACTCTATAAATTAATTAATAAAATAAAAAAATAAAAATATGGTAAGCATAGCAATTAGTCCGTAAATCATGAAAGGAGCTGTCATTATAAAAAGACAGTGTAGCCTAATCTCCCTGCCCCTTGTATAGAAGCAGAATGATTGTATGTTAGAAAATCTCTGGGCATTATCCGCAGACCCCGTACCTCAGTCTGTAGATGGTAGATCTACATCATAGGTGCTGTCCTGCTCTTCTCCCTGGAAAGGTCCCTCTCCAAGTGAGTGCTACCTATTCGTGTATTCCAATAAGACTAAAGTACGTATTCAAAAACAACAGCTGCATCGGTATGTTTAGTCTAGGTGCTAGGGCCTGACCAGAACAGAATTGCAAGGGGCCTTGCTCACAATGTTTAGACTAAATCCCAGGAACCTGTAGAGTGTGAACACAACGACAGGTTCTCATGTGAAAATGACAAAAGAGACATTTGCAAAATAAACTTGTGTAGTAACGTGCGCAAAGCACGGATAATCTGCAGCGTGCTCATGCTAACTTAGAGAAAACGACAATGTCCCCATGGGCCGTATGACACCCTCCCCTTGGTCAGGTCAGGTAAGAGCCAGTCAAATCCAAAGTAGAATCATGGTGGATTGAAACATCGAAGCCGAATGGAGAGTGAGAAGAAAGAATTCGGTACTCAATTTGATAGCCAGTCACAGCGTATCTTCTGGGACAAAAACTTTGTGGGACAAGTGGAATGCCATAAGCTCCAACAAGCTGTCAGAACCTTCAATATTAAAAAGGTATGCCATCCAATTAAGCAATTCAAATGAACAGACATGCTTCTCTTATCCAGAGGCAGTCAGGAGCATTTCAGAGCAACCTGCGTTAACTTCGATGAAACTCCGATCCAAGAGGTGCTGTGCACGAGCACAGGTACTTAAGTCTGCCGATGGTCCAAGTGTAGGATCGTACACAAAGTACCTACCCACAGAACAGTCCTGGTCATGGGCCATCAATGGACCCATCAACAGTCCACAATCTAGGGAAGCGTGTGACGTATTGGAGAGGCAGATGTCCAGGGCCCATTGAAAAGGGCACCGGAGGCAGTAGAACACAGGTTGCATGTAGGTGAAGTAGGCATAATGGAAGGTCAGCCAATAGTCGATGTTAAGAGTTTCTAATGGTATCAAACCAAAAAGCTGCTGCATCCGATCACAGTACAGCTGCAACTGGTCCTGGCTGGGCAGTACCATAGGTTGAACAGCCATTACCAAGGAGAAGTGGAAGTAACCGAATTCCACAAACCAAGAGGAGCAGCAGGGGAAACCCTCTGAATACGCTGGAAAAAATAGAATGAATAAAAGCTGGGATTACTCCAAAAATAGTCTGGGCAACCTGCGTTAACTTCGATGAAACTCCAATCCAAGAGGTGCTGTGCACGAGCACAGGTACTTAAGTCTGCCGATGGTCCAAGTGTAGGATCGTACACAAAGCACCTACCCACAGAACAGTCCTGGTCATGGGCCATCAACGGACCCATAAACAGTTCACAATCTAGGGAAGCGTGTAACGTATTGGAGAGGCAGATGTCCAGGGCCCATTGAAAAGGGCACCGGAGGCAGTAGAACACAGGTTGCACGCAGGTGAAGTAGGCCTAATGGAAGGTCAGCCAATAGTCGATGTTAAGAGTTTCTAATGGCATCAAACCAAAAAGCTGTCGCATCCGATCACGGTACAGCTGCAACTGGTCCTGGCTGGGCAGTACCACAGGTTGAGCAGCCATTACCGAGGAGAAGTGGAAGTAACAGAATTCCACAAACCAAGAGGAGCAGCAGGGGAAACTCTCTGAATATGCGGGAAAAAATAGAATGAATAAAAACTGGGATTACCTCAAAAATAGTCTGAAATGAGGTGAGAAGGCCAGAGCCTACGACCTTAATAAAGTGGGCCAGGCCCGCTGTATCAGATGCATTAAATATTTGGTGAATTAATTCTCAAAAATGTAGGGGGAGATTCATGTTGAGCAGGGACTGAATCTCACTTGATGTTCTCGCCACCTGCAATTCAAAGGTCTCACGAGCCAATGTGAGAGCCACTTCTTGTTGAAACAATAGCGCTTTGAGTCTGCTTAGCTTATTGAAATCTGTTTTCAAAGGCCACAGCGAACTACAATCCTGTGTGGGGGTGGAAACAGGACGTTGCTGCAAAATGTAACATGTTGGGAAACTGTTACTATATACGGGATGCCGACCCACAAGCCGCATCAGTTTTGGTTATTTAGGATAAGATAACTGCTGTTAGAACGCAGAGTGAGTGTGGGAGTAATAGCAGGGACCGGGGTTGCCTTTAAAGAAAAAGCCAAATTAGGGGCTGAAACGTTGCAGGCGCCGTGAAAATTTACTTGTTTATAGACAAGGGAGTGACCTACTGTAGAATCACAATCCTCCCCTGTAAGGAAAACATCCTTGTCCGCTCGCCGACAATAAAATGCTAACGGCAATGACCATAATTCATGAATGTAACTGCTCCCAAGAAGTTCATATCTACCTACAGGATAGTGTTTCATGCAAGCTGAAAACTGGAAAAGTGAGATGTGCAAGGAAATAACTCCATTTATTAACCACACCGCTAAATCGGTTTCTGCCACAGGAAATGGTAACTGTTCTAGTTTCTCAATGTGACATAAGTTTTTGTTTATCTGTCAAATTAAATGGTCAAAACAGTGCGGAAGCATTCAGGTAATCCCATGGGACTCTCCCATTTTTAAGTGTTTTCAAGGTCCAACCAAATTGCATAACAGAACGCACCTGATTCGGACCATGATACAAACTAAACACTTCATTTTGAACAATGTCAATAGCAGATGATACAATATTATCCAAAGTATATATACGAGAAGACAGAGCGTTTACACTGTTATCAACCACAGCAAGAACTTTTTCCAAATTATCTTGATCAATTTGATGTAAGCGTACTGCTGCTTATATTTGGGACAGTTTCCATAATTCATTATATGCTGCATACACAAAACTTTTAGTGCAAGGGGATTTCGGACCTAAAAGAAAATCAGCAAGCTCAATGTCACCTGCAAGATGATGTTTCACAGACGACAGTGGGAATGTTCCAACCATTGTTGACATAATTTACCAACAGAATATGTGGTAACTATGAGATTGGGGGTAACGAGGGTCAGGTCTATTTTGAGTGAACCCTGTCATGACATTTGTAAAGCGCAAATGACAGGCATTGGTGTTTGTGGGTCACAGTAACCAACCCGAAGGGTCACTACTAGATGAATTAAGAGTACCATTTTGAAACATAACAGTCAAGTCCCCAATCGTGTAGTTGGTATGTGCATGCCATGTGTCATAGACAGCCAAGGATGGAATGGAACGAGCATTTAAATTTTTAGCAGTGGCTAAACTGAAACAGGTAGTTTGCTGAACCGTCTGGTTCAAAAATATTAGTTGAGACGGTATTAAACATGCACGATGCAAGGACAATGTTGTGCCCTGTACATAAAGACACTGGTAGCCATTTTGTATATTTCAAGTCTTCTTTATTGGTTCCATGTCAGGGTAGTATCAATCATAGTCCAGCCAGCTCTAGTCAGGTACTAGCCATGTACCAGCCCCACCAGGAGCAGCCTGCCTAGCTGCTCAGCCCATCTCTAACTGTCACCACTCATCCACACAGGCACCCGGGCATTCCATTCATCACAGTCACACCAACATTCCGTTACCATCTCTCACTCTGGCTGAGCAGCTAGGAGGACCTGGGCTGATTACATGTAAATGTAATCCTGAGGATATAACAGACTCAGTACCCTCAACTGCCAATCTTTTGTACCTCAAATTGATTTTAAATCAATCGTGTCCTTCCATTAATCATAACCTTTCAGAGACAAATCGGTAATGAAGGAAGAGGAATAAACCAATTTAGTGTAGGTAAGCATATATTTATGCGGGTGGTCATATTTAATTAGTGAAGTAGGACTTTGGTTCCGTTAAATTGGAACACGTTAAATATGTAAACTTCTTTTCTGTGTTATTGGAACGCACTTAAATGGTGTTGGGCATTGGTCCCATTGCGTGTAACTAAATTATGGTCCCTGAGTACTGGTCTTGTGCAAAAAATGCCTAATTTGCGGAATTTAAATAAAAATCTTCAGTATCAGATACTGTATAATATTGCAAATCAGAAAACAGCGAGTAAACAGAGTTGACATCCCAATCGTAGGAGTGCATTCTAGGTAAAACAACATCTCCCAAAGAAACGCAGAAGATGTATGGAATTTGCAAGATTTCTGTAGGACCACATACATCAAATGAAACTTTATCCCACACGATGCCATCAGCAACTGGGAAAGCTGAAATGTTAGCAAGGGTTTGATCTCGTTTTATTTTGTGTGATGAAGTATGAGGGGCCAGAACTCCGTCAACCAAGTCTGCAGCAGAGCGTTCAGGTAAGTAGTGGCCATTAATCAAAAGGAAAAAGACAGTCATGAAACCAATCCACATGAAGAGGAACACCATCGACAACACAATCCAGATGTAACTCCAAGGCGGAACCAGGTAAGTTCTTTTCAACCAGGAGATGAATACACAAATCTGTGTAGGAGGCCCTGCTACAGATGAAGACAACAAAGAGGAATCTGAAGAAAAGTTATCTCTGTCCATATAATAACCACTGGAACGGAGCTGAAACAATGGTGGCTGCTCTTCATTGGATGGTGAATGCATTGTACTTTCAGGAACATCAACTATAACTTCAAGTGGTGGGGAACCATATTCAGTTTCCAGAGTTGTAGATGCAAAAGACATAACAGGCAATAAATCAATAGAAGACTCCACCTCCCCCTCCAGTTGTTGGGGAAAATCCAGAGAAGCAGAAGTCATTGAATGAAGTGAAACATCCCTATGCTGAATGTCTGTAGGCCTACCATTGAGTATCAGCCATATGGTGTAACTTGACATGTTGAATGGAAACAAATCGATTCTCTTTGCGACCAGGTAGCGGAGGTAAGATCACAGTATGAGTGCCTTTTAAACTAAGGACTGGGACCGGTGCACGGTACGATGGGCCAAATTCTTTTTTGTTCTCCACCTTCTCCCGGACCAGATCACCAACTTTCGGAAGCCAGCCAGAAACCGGGATCAGCACTGCTGCATAAGTACATGATGGCAAATGAGTTTTTGCTAAAGTGTCACAATTCTTCTGTAGATCCTTTAACATAGCATAATGATTATCTACGTCAAACGTTGCGGCACCCGCCACAACGTCTAGACCATCAAGGTCTGGCACAAACATTTGAATGCCAAAGAGCATTTCGTACGGGGTCCGCCCACCCAGAGACCTTCTAGGGAGATTATTAAGTGTACGTTGTACTCCATATAGATGAGCCAACCAGCCCCAACCAGTACCTAATACCCTTGCTGTTAAATATTGCTTTAAGTCACGGTTCATCTGCTCCACAACAGAATTGCCCTCAGGCCGATATGGAGAGGAGAATTGCACCTGCACCCCAGAGACTTCATCGTATCCCGGTAAGCCTTAGAGGCAAACGCTGGACCTTGGTCAGAATGGAAGTGCCACAGGCAAATGTCCCTACAAAGATACGCAAATCTTTCATAACAGTTCAAGCTTCAGCACTGTGTTGCGGCCAAACCCAAAGGAACCTAGTGCACAAATCCACTGCAACCAAAATATATTTGAAAGCATTATCGGATTTCAAAGGACCGCAGTGATCAAGATAAATACAACAAAACGGATGATTTCAGATAAAAAGTTTAATATGTGGTAGAAGTGAGACAGTAGAAGGTTGAATCTGTTGACAAATGTCACAGGAAAGTACATATTTGCGTGATTGCTGGTATAAGCCACACCACCAGAAACGTTGCTGCAAAAGTGAAATTGTCGCTGACACTCCCGCATGTGCAGAAGCCATGCCTTCATGAGCAGCCACAATCAAAGAAAGTCTGTGGTCCTCGTTGAGAATCAAACAATCACCAACTGCTGGAATGGTTACAAATGGAATTTGTCAGGCGTTAAGTGATAAGTGCAATGCAAAGGGAATCCCTGGGTAAACTGTGTTCCCTCTTTTGTAGCGGCAATAGCCACCAAAATATCATCATCAAATTTAGTCATAGACCTAGTAACAGCTACTACTGAGCATGTGGCTACTGCAGATTTGGCTACCTCATCAGCCAAGGAATTACCAACGGCGTGTGCTCCCACACGCTGATGGCCCAATGTATGGAAAACGTGTGAGTGGCAAACGTTCCTTAAGAGCAGCCACTCGGACCCAAAGCGTTTTATGCTTTATTGCACTACCTTTTGAATCACGAAAATCATTTTGTTGCCAAAAGAACAAGTTGTCATTAAACGATTGCACACAGTAAAAGGAATTGCACACTACAAGCATAGGCATCTCAGGATCAGCAAACTCAAGAGTCAGAACCAAAGCACGTAACTCGGCCAATTGCGCCATGCAATCCCCAAGGGATTGTGTGTGAACCAAGGAGGATTTAAAATCACCGTCCACTATCGTGCCCGCAACAATCGCGCAGGCTGCGGAAAAAGCATGTTTAGAACCAATGGCAGGCTGTGCTGACCCATCAGTGTAAATTATACATTTGTACTGATCAAGAGGGAGTAGTGATAAAGGAGGAGGATGAACATGTTCATATTGTAAATACTCTTGTGTTTGCAAAGAAGAATCAAAGATAAAATTGACATCAGCTGACATCAAAAACTAGCCCGTTGTATCCAACGAGGATGCAAGGCTTTAGAATTGGGTACACTCACCTTCGTGACAGCTCCTAAAGCGGGCTCCAGCGAAACCATAAAAATGCGTTTCACCTGAGCCAGAGAGCGTTCCTTTAAAATCGCCATCTGTACTGCTGTCAAAAAATTTTCTGTAGAAGAAAAACGCATCTCAGCTGGAGTGTACAAATGTGATTTATAAGCAATGGGAACTGTGTCCCCTTCATTGAAAGTTACTTACGTGAATCCTAACGCTCCTGGTACAATCCTTATGACCAAATTTTTGGTATTGCCTCTGCAAAGACCTAAGTACTGTGGTATGTTCCGGGAGCCAACTGGAAGGGGAAAAAGAAGGTTGTATCAACGCGTATAGCGGTTTGATATGTTGGGCATAATCAGGAATGTAAGTCCTGCCAAAATTCAAGAAACCCAGCAAAGATAGTAATTTTTTTTAGGGTAGATGGAGGTTGTAATTGAGCACATTTCTTCAAAAAGTAGGGGGCCAACCCCCTACCTTTGTTATTGAGCACATAACCAAGAAAAAAGACAGCCAAAAAGGCAATATGTGACTTCGCAAAATTAAATTTGTAACCTAACATCGCAAAATGTTTGATAATGTGATCCACCCACATAAGATGCAGATTCATTTCATCGTCTGTCAAATATATGTCATCGACGTACGAAAAGACATCAGGGTCCGTTTCATGTAAGATCAACACAATGCGTGCCACAAACACTACTGGGCTATTCTTATATCCCATAGGCAATCGCGTATATCGTCTTTGATTGTGACCTAAGGACGTATACACATTCGCAATAATAATCAGCAACTGTCGCTCCCGATTAGCGTCCATCACCGCCGCCTGGCGTTGGCGCACCTGTAAGCAAACTGCTTCACCTTTAATGTTGAAACAACAACAGTTGATGGACAGAATGCAGAACAATGTCATACATTCACCCCAGTACAGCGATCTGGGCCTAAATCCATCGTTTTTTTGATCACCATGCCATTCCAGTTGAACCCAGCCATATGCAAATCAGTCTTGACCCTGTGCCT
The DNA here is from genome assembly GCA_963921515.1 of Calotriton arnoldi. Lineage (NCBI taxonomy): Eukaryota > Metazoa > Chordata > Amphibia > Caudata > Salamandridae > Calotriton > Calotriton arnoldi. The sequence goes on along the minus strand of CAWUFW010010830.1, from coordinate 86,447 downwards.
CATGGGAACAGTCCAGCCCGAACTGTCAAGCCAGGTCCTCCCTGGACTGGAAACAATAATTCTAGGACCGGTTTCGGGGTTTCACCCCTCTTCAGCCAGGATAGCTTGGTTCCAGTGGCATGGAGAGCATGGGACCCACGTCTGGGCATACCCGTCCCACTCGGGGTGACAAATGCAAAAACAACAGTTGATGGACAGAATGCAGAACAATGTCATACATTCACCCCAGTACAGAGATCTGGGCCTAAATCCATCGTTTTTTTGCTCGCCATGCCATTCCAGTTTGAACCCAGCCATATGCAAATCAGTCTTGACCCTGTGCCTCATGGGGATAGTCCAGCCCGAACTGCCAAGCCAGTTCCTCCCTGGACTGGAAACAAGCATTCTAAGACCGGTTTCAGGGTTTCACCCCTCTTCAGCCAGGATAGCTTGATTCCAGTGGCATGGAGAGCACGGGACCCACATCTGGGCATACCCGTCCCACTCGGGGTGACAAATGCAAAAACAACAGTTGATGGACAGAATGCAGAACAATATCATACATTCACCCCAATACAGAGATCTGGGCCTAAATCCATCGTTTTTTTGCTCACCATGCCATTCCAGTTTGAACCCAGCCATATGCAAATCAGTCTTGACCCTGTGCCTCATGGGAACAGTCCAGCCCGAACTGCCAAGCCAGGTCCTCCCTGGATTGGAAACAAGCATTCTAGGACCGGTTTCGGGGTTTCACCCCTCTTCATCCAGGATAGCTTGATTCCAGTGGCATGGAGAGCACGGGACCCACGTCTGGGCATACCCGTCCCACTCGGGGTGACAAATGCAAAAACAACAGTTTATGGACAGAATGCAGAACAATGTCATACATTCACCACAGTACAGAGATCTGGGACTAAATCCATCGTTTTTTTGCTCACCATGCCATTCCAGTTTGAACCCAGCCATATGCAAATCAGTCTTGACCCTGTGCCTCATGGGAACAGTCCAGCCCGAACTGCCAAGCCAGGTCTTCCCTGGACTGGAAACAAGCATTCTAGGACCGGTTTCGGGGTTTCACCCCTCTTCAGCCAGGATAGCTTGATTCCAGTGGCATGGAGAGCACGGGACCCACGTCTGGGCATACCCATCCCACTTGTGGTGACAAATGCAAAAACAACAGTTGATGGACAGAATGCAGAACAATGTCATACATTCACCCCAGTACAGAGATCTGGGCCTAAATCCATTGTTTTTTTGCTCACAATGCCATTCCAGTTTGAACCCAGCCATATGCAAATCAGTCTTGACCCTGTGCCTCATGGGAACAGTCCAGCCCGAACTGCCAAGCCAGGTCCTCCCTGGACTGGAAACAAGCATTCTAGGACCGGTTTCGGGGTTTCACCCCTCTTCAGCCAGGAAAGCTTGATTCCAGTGGCACAGTGAGCCCGGGACCCACGTCTGGGCATACCCGGCGCACTTAGGGCGAGGAAGCAAAAGACACACAATTGATGGACAGAATGCAGAACAAATCAAAACATTCACCCCCAGTCAAGAGATCTGGGTTAAATCCATCATTCTTTTGCTCACCATGCCACCCCAGTTTAGACCTAGCCATATGGGAGCGGTTGGAAAATATAAAATGCTTACACCTAAGTGGGTGAGGTTTAGGGAGGAGTAAGGAAGAGTTTCTGGAGGACAAACAAGCGGTTTTGGGAGGGAAAACACTCACTAACAATAATGTAAGCACATTGCTATTCTCAATGTACACTTCTATAACTACTCCAGCTAAATAGGTCCCAAAACAGTAGTAAACATACTCCAGCTTAGCCTTGAGTAAGTCCAGTACCACACATGGCTAACCACTGGTACTACACCAAACTCACATAGAAAATAATGAATAAAACAAATAAAGATAGAGAAAAATAGAAATTACAGGGAAAATGTTTACTTTGTATTTTTTTATAAAATTTGGAGGTTTATATTGTTATATTTATTTAAACAGCTTTTAAGCAAGGCTTGTAATAATTGCAACATACCTAGTAATGCAAGTTGTGATGCCTCTGGACTTCACCACTAATCTATAGGTGGAAAACATAATAACACCAAACAATTACATGCAGGCTGACCACATAAGAAATTAACTGACAGACCCACTAACGTTTCTTACCTTCACTGTCAGTAAATGTGCTTGTCATTTTGCTTCTCATTTTGAGGAACACATATTTGAGAAGGGTGAAAGTGAGGTTACAGGTTAAGGATCAACATCATTGGTATATCCAGTAAAGCAGTCATTTTAAGATATTGCTTCTCACCTGATATGGTCCTTGACATTTGCTACTGGAAGCAGGAGCTTGATTCATTTAATGCCCACTCTCAGGCTATCCTACCTGGCTGCGCTCCATTTCATGGGCAATTGATGCTTTCAGAGGGCTACCTCTAACAATGTAGACATCTCACAGGCAAGCCAGTCTCAATGCCTGGATCAGGTACTGAGATGCTTCAACAGAAGAATGCACCAGTTTATCGCCATGCCAGAGTCCCTGGAGAAAATGGCTTGTGTAGTAAGTGCTATTGACTGCACCCAAGTGGCACTTCAGCCGCCACACCACACAGTACACATTTACTCAACAGACACTGCTGGCACTCCAACAACGTGCAAGCTGTCTGAGATGCCAGGTGCTGCTTCATTGATGTGTATGAAGCCTTTCCTGGGAGTACACAGGACACAATAGCTATATTTTATGCTAGTCACCTCTTGCACATCATTGGATGTTAGGAATTTTGTTGACATCTGGCTCATAGATAAGTACGAATATATCACACTCAGCTACATGTTCATCTGAGGATGTAGCATCTCAAACATACTCACTTATTACTCACTACAACATAATAGGCACACATTACCCTGCATCTATGTAAACATAATGAATTACAAAAAAAATCACTTGCCTTTGTTGCAGGGGTTGCTGGGCATACTTCTTGCTGCATTTCTCTATAGACCAAACACATTATCTACATCACTAGCCACCATTGAATGAACTTTTGGGATTCTTATGTCGCGATTCAGATGTCTTGATCTTTTAGGAGTAATGCTGGTGTACCCCTCAGAAGATGTGTGCAAGATTGTCTTTTTGCAAGATTGTCAGAGCCTGCTTTGTACTGCAAAACATTGACATGCAGCGGGGCTTACATAAAGATTTTACCCCTGATCTACAGCCAGAGCCAGGTACCCGGGTGGGGTACAGAAAAGAGGTCAGGGTATACAGGTGTGGGATCAACTAGTAAGCATATTTTTCACTTGAGCCGTGAGTTTTGTTGCTGCATTTTTGTTGTTGGACTTTGTCTTGTCAATATTGAGTGTTGGACTATTACTGACCATATATGCCACGATGAGACAACACTGTCAAATTCACATAATGTGACGTCATCAACATGCTATGCTCAATTTAATAATAAAATAATACTGCACCTTCAATTACAATCAAACACTTTGTTATATACTGTCTCTGTGAAGGAGCGCTGCTCTCTTTTACCTGTGTCTCAGGTTGTGGAGTGCTGCATTCCTTTACAGAGTTCTTGGGTTGCTGGGTGATGGGGCTGCTTCTGTGGGCATTCTCAGAATGTTTATATTGGAAGAGTTTACAGTTGATGCGAACTTGTATTTGGTGGAGCTTCTGTTCAGTACTCCACAACCGTGTAGCTATTGAATAAATACTTCTACTTACCTTGTCTACGAGTTCTTCACTACAATTTGTTGGCGACGATCCTGCTACACGGACGAGCATTCAGCGTGCTGTTTTCCCATCGGATCCACATCCAGTTCCTCGCTGGCTGACGTCAAAACCCTTCTTTCCACTCTTCTTGCTTTGGCTGCCTGGTTTCAAATCTGCTGGTCTGCTGCTGGTGATTCGCCCCAGTTCACGCAATTTTCCTTCGCTGTATTTTGCCGCCTAAGGTGAGAGTGTGACTGGTTGGGGTTTTGTGACTTTCCACCCGCTTAGCCCTGCCACCTCCGGCATCGATTCACACCTGGGTTTTCGTGACTTTGCACCCGCTCAGCCTTGTTGCTTCCGACACTGATCCACACCGGTGTGCACGACCTCTGCTTGTCTCCCCATACGCTGGACTCCTGTTCCCGCTCTGTCTCCATTCAAGTGCTGATTCGGAGTTCCTGTCTCCGGGAGATTGTTTTTTTGCCTAGTCATCCCGGTGCTGGAAACTCACGTCTGTTTAGTGGATACGGATCCTTCCACTCCGATAATGTTCATTTTCTCGTTTTGGTTCGCTCTACGAATGCTCAGCGCTGCTGGTCTCTAGGTTAAAACGTGTAACCTAGCAACGCGTTAGCCTGCGTGTCAGCGCCGACACGCACGGCTATTTTGTCCATTTTTTTTTCTTCATCCACATTGTGTTACCTAGCAACGCCATAGTCAACGTGCCTTTGCCGACACGCACGGCTTGTTTTGGCTTAGTTCGCATTTCTACAGCGCATTTTGACAGTGCATTCGTCAGCACAACACCTTTCAGCGTGTCATCGCCGACACGCACGGCCTATTTGTGTTTATATTACATCTACTTTATCTACTTGTGCGTCAAGGTGTTTCGCACACCTTGTTTTGAAGTAATCTCACAAATTTTATGACAATACTTTGTTGTTTTATATTTTGCTACATTGTGGATCACGGTGATTAACACACCTTGTTTAAAAAAAAAATTCTCTTCAAATTTTGAGATTCATCAGTTTACATATATCATCATTCTTCTGAAGTGTAAGTGGTTTACATTTATTCTCACATTTACCAGTTTAAAACTTATTGTAACCCTCTTGCAATATGTGTACTTTGCAATCAGTTACACCACCGCCATCGTTTTTGGACAGTCCTGGAGAACCACCTGTGAGATGGGAGATATGGTTTGATGCATTTGAGACCTATTTGGGGGCTATAGGAGCATCAAGATTTTGCGCAGAAAGGAAGAAATGTTTACTACTACACTCTCTGGGATTTGAAGGGAGATCCATGTTCAAACACCTCCCTGACATTGCAGGGACTGAGGGTGACAACATAGACGAGTATCAGGAAACCCTTATTAAGTTAAAAAATTGATTTGACAAACAACCAAGTCTTATGGTTCTTCGTCACAAATTTTTTAAGAGAAAGCAAAATGATGGGGAAGATGTTGATGCTTACATCTCTGTTTTAAGGAGATTAGCTGCAGTATGCTTATTTGAAGGATTCACTGATCAATTGATCTGTAATCAATTTGTTTGTCAATGTAGAGACAAACAGATCAGACAAAAATTATTAGCGATGGGCAATCCCTCATTAGAGGAAACCATCAAGGTAGCTAAAATCATCGAAATTTCCATTGTTTCTCTAAAGGAACTTGAATATAAACCTTCAGAGCCCATAGGTGCTGTTGGGGTAGGTAAACCTAAACAGAAGAATGTACGTAGTAGTAACGGGATCACTGTCAAAAGTAAAGTTGGTAATTCTAATTTAATTAACAGCAACACATGTTTGCGATGTGGAAATTCTCCACATCCCAAGGGTGGGAGATGTCCTGCAAGCAATGTTACGTGTAACTATTGCAAAAAGATTGGGCATTTTGCTAAAGTGTGTTTAAAACTCAAAAATTCCAAAAAATCTGTTGTATGTGCTATTGAATCTGAAGAGGAATCAGACCCTGAAGTTGTTTCTGTTGTTACAGACAATTCCGTGTGTGGTCAGAGTGATACCAACGCAATTGTGACTGGTGATCCTTCAAAGTGTGTAGACCCCATTGCTGGGGTGTGTTGGTGGAAAAGTACTTAAGTTATTGGTTGATTCTGGGGCCAGGATCACCATAATTACCCAAAAATTATTTGAAGAGACTTGGGGTGGAAGAACGTTAGCACCTCCTGACGGGTGTCCTGTCTCTTATGAAGGACGTCGCATTGAGTTACTAGGTTTCATCGAAGATGAAATGGAATTCAAAGGAAGGAAGATAAGAGGAAAAGTTTATGTCGCTTTTAAAGGCCTCAACATTCTTAGTTGGTTGGGGCGTGGCCTGACAGCATCGCTGCCTATTATAAAGAAACAGTGGTCCTGGACCAATTGTTCAAGGAAGAGGTAGACTGACAGAATTATCAACTTATTTGAGCTTACATTAATCAGCTCCCAAACGTCTGTAGATCATAAAAATAAATGTGCAGAAAAACCACTAAGTATTATTACAATATATTTATTTAGTCATTGAAAGGAATAATTATTAGAGGGTCAAGAAAAAAAGGAGAATGTTCTAGGGAACGTGTAAGAAAAAGTGCTCATGTGTATATATAGGAGTCAAAAGAGCTCAAAGTGTGTAGAAAAGTAAAGGGCATATATTTAAAAAACTGTACAAAACTGATATCCAATAAACAGTTAGATGCAACATGGCCACATGCAAATTATTCATTTGAATTTGTAAGGAGAATTTCCTTAAGGCTGTAAACGGGGGTAATGGGGAAGGGGAAATTGGTCCAGGTGCGGTAGGGGGTAGCGTCGACGTTTCGATCCGGCTTATCGGCAAACGAGGGACTTTAATACCTCAGCTATGCGGATCTTTCTCAGGACAAGGGGACAGGTGAAATGACCCTCATTAATCTTACAATGCTCAATTGGAGTCCAAAACCTGGTTACACCAATGCCCATGAAGTGGCAAGGGCAAACTAAGGACAATTCCCGTTATTCAGTAGATATAAACCATGGTGGTGGTGCCCAAACCATCCATGGAACATAATATTCTGGCCCGTGTGTGCGGCAAGAGTTTGCTGAATAAATCAGGCAATTCGGGGCACAGCGTAATTTTGCAACTGGAGACGATCTGATCGACTTCCTTACTCCATCGCGGTAGCATGGCTGCCTAGACGTATCTCGAGTGAGCTCCGTGTGGCGGCACGATATCCTCGATTATCCTGCTTCCTCCTGATGTAAAATTGGACCTGGAATGTGTCCGAGGCTGCAGCGGATCCCGTGTGGCAGTGATATGGCCGGGGCGGTGACTACACAGCTGTGGGGTATGAAATTTTAAGCGAGCCCCGGACTGCGTAGCGGCGCCATTTTGTCTGGGTGGAACCCGGGACGCGGACCCGGGACAGAGAGTTGAGAGCTCGAGCGCCCCTGGGGATTGTTTTGCAGACCCACCGTACTGTGCTGTGCGCACCCGGGACCCTGAGGTGGAGCTCCTAACTACATGCTTGCTCCGTGACGCACGCAGGGCCGTCGGAGGAATGCGGGAGTCCGGTAGCTGAGCCTGATTCCCCGAGGGAAGGGAGCGCTCTTGTTGCCCTGCTGAGCCAGACTCATTGATGTCGACGAGGGGAGTCCCTTCTGGGTGGGCTGGATATTAGGAAGTCTCTGCCCGGATTTGCCTGAACCCTGCTAGCGGATTGAGGTACGTGGCTCCCCTGTGCAAGGTGAGACGGGCTGTGGTGCTGGTGCCATTCACGGAGCTCCGGTCGGCTGCTGGATAAAGTCACACCATTGTGTCCTCAGACACCACACTTTGTTACTTGAACGGTCCTGGCGCTGCCCTATAGCATTGGAGGTGTGGGTGATCTGCGGTGCGCCATCCTTGTGCACCTCGCCTGCAATTTACTTTGTTTTGTCACTCTAGAGCCTCTGTTAGAGTCTGTGGACTGTATCTGGTATTCAGCAGACCCTATGCATGTCATTTTCATTATTAGAGGCTGGGTGCTCCACTGTTGGGAACCCCACAGAGATCTAACTGGAATATGTGACTGACCTTAATTGCTGGGAAGCCTTGTGAGGAACGCATGGTGAGTCTGACATGCCCTGATGTGAGGTGATCCCAGTGGCAACTCGGGATCGCGCTAAGAGGTGCATTGCTGACAGGCAATGGTTTGGACACTAATTGGCACCCTGATTCTCCTGCCTTGAGTTCCTGCCACTATTAGAGCATCTAGAGGAGCTCCCTCCTGGAGCCCTCTGTTTTGCGTTCCGCGGCCAATTCGTTAGGGTCGCTGAGCAGTGGTCTGGATGAATGTTGGACTACGAAAGTGCTGAACAGCTACGCTTTGATTGATCCGTGCCTCAACAGTGATTCTACGGGGAGTATACCCGTCTGGAAATGAGGGCCACCCGTGGCTGAGCTACGCTTGCTTCTCCTTGTAGAGGCGCTTTGGCTGTTCCCCCAGTGGGTGGTGTTATTCGTAGGGCGTTCCTGTATAGTCCTCTGTGAGCCATGAGGAAATACAAGCCAGTGAAGTCGCAAGCGAATAAAATACTGAACTATGCCCAGCCAGTCTCCCATGGCCCTGATGAAGCTGGTGAGAACCCAGCAGTGGACAGAAGTACTGCGGAGCGTGGGGCCGAGGAGGCACCGACACTGATGGATGTACTGCGTGCCGTCCAGTCCACTAGAGATGAGATGATACGGAAGATTGACGCAGTGGCTATTGACGTTAATCTCCTGCGATGTGACCTTCGGAAGGTTTCAGACAGAGTGACGGTCACGGAGAAAGATACCGGTGCGCTGAGAGAAGAAGTCAAAAGCCTTATAGCCACAGTAGTGGAGTTAAAACGTCAGGTGATCAAGCTTGATGACCGTGCCGAAGATGCTGAAGGGCTGTCCCGACGGGGAAATCTGCGTTTTGTGGGTTTCCCGGAAAAGGCGGAGGGTCCTGCGGTTGACCTGTTCCTGGAGGATTGGATTACCCGAGAGATGGCCCCTACACAGTTATCGAAGATCTTCAGGGTGGAGAGAGCGCATCGGGCGTTGGCGGCCCCCCCGAGACCCGGAGCGCCCCCTCGGGCTATCTTTGCAAAGTTGTTTAATTTTAGGGATCGGGACCTTTTGCTTCAGCTCTCTTGCAGCGGACGACGATTCTTCTTCGAAGGCCACTCTATCTCAGTGTATCCGGATTATACGCAGCGTGTTCAGGAGCAGAGGAAGACCTTCGTGGCCATCAAGCGCCGCCTTCGGGATCAGAATTTGAAGTACAGTCTTATGTTCCCGGCGAAACTTCGAGTGGTGAGTGAGGGCCGTGTCCTGTTTTTCTTCTCGGCAGAGGAGGCGAGAGACAGGTTGGACGCCAAAGCCCCAGAGGGACGACGGTTGGTGCCCTCTATGAGTTCTGAGGAGACTCCCTCCTTGCAGTCCACACTGGGAGGTTGTAGACAGTTCACCCATCAGAAACCAAACGGGAGAACAATGAGCCTAGGCCGTGTCACGTCGGTCGAGATGGGACCCTACACGCTTCGGATTCGGAGGTGGTCCTGGACTCTGTGGCGCCGACACCAGATCTTGTGTGGGACGATGGGGGGCCAAGCAGTGGTCGTGAATGACCCTCTTCTTGAACTGAGCATCGACAACTGAACTGTGCAGATAAGTTGTCCTCAAGTATCTGATATTATGTGGTCCTAGGAAGTGCATTGATATACGATGTCTGGGAGGCAGGGGTTTGAACTGTTTCTTTTTTGATCTCCTCTTACTCCCTTTAATATATATGGGTCGGAAACCATTCAGGTGTATATCTTGTAATTTTATATAATGAGTGGCCGCCGGAATGGTGACGCCCCCTCTAGAGCCCAGGCCCGCTGAGGTAGCTTGAGAGTAATCTCGCGCCTCGACGTTACCTGTTCTCTTGCACAGCATTTGATTTAATGTTTATATTGATATGTTGAATACGGCTGCCCTGGGCCTTGGCCCTGGAAAGGTCGTGCAGCCATTACAGGATTTGGGGAAATGGGGGGGTGGGGGAGGTTTGGGGCGGTGTGTACTGTCTCTAATGTGGATTCTTAATTGCGCATGTGAACTTTTACTACTGCCTGGGGGTGGGGGGAAGGGATTGCATTGTTTGACTTCTGGAAGTTGGTTTTTTTGTTGGGAAAGTTTACTGGTCACGACATATTATGCCAAGGTACACGGATTTGGGCCCCCTCGAGGAGGTGATTCGCTCAGGGGGGTGGTAGATGTCAGCTGCTTTTTACAACGACACAGCACAGACATTGCGATTTCTTAGCTGGAATGTCCGGGGGCTAGCTGCTCTAGATAAGCGCCGCAGAATATATGCATTTCTGAAGAGATATAACGTAGCAATAGCAGGACTGCAGGAAACACATATCTGGGGAAATTCACTACTGAGTCTTCGTAAACGGTGGAGGGGACAGTTGTACGCCACATCATACTCAGGCTTCGCATGTGGGGCACTCATCTGGGTGGTGCCTGGAGTTCCATTTCACCATATCCAGCATGTACTTGACCCAGAGGGGCGATATGTCATTGTGTTTGGTAGATGGGAGCGCAGGCCCTGTCGGATTATTTAGGCGTAGAGACGCTCCCTACCCTGGAGGAGGCGGACGCTGAGACCTTAGGAGCTCCAATTACTAAAGAGGAGATGTTAACTGTAATTAAGAATATGCAATCCGCAAAATGTCCTGGTAGTGATGGCCTCCCGACCGAGTTTTATAAACAATTTGACTCGCAGTTGGTAGATCATCTCTTGGAGGTGTACAACGAGGCTCTTGAGAGGAGGGCACTCCCTACCACCATGATGGAAGCTCTGGTGGCTATGGTTCCTAAACCAGGATAGGATCCCTTGTTCCCGACTTCTTATAGGCCCATCTCTCTTTTAAATGTCGATGAGAAGATACTTTGTGGAGTTTTGGCTGCAAGACTTCAGCATTATATGGTCAGACTGGTCCATCATGACCAGGCCGGGTTCATTCCAGGTCGGAACACTATGTATAACTTAAGGCGACTTGCACATATATGGCATGATCAGCATTTGTTAGGCGAAGATTGGGCCTTATGTCTTTTAGACATTAAACAGGCCTTTGATACAGTTGAGTGGGATTATGTTTGGGCAGTACTCGCTAAAATGGGGGTGGGCGACAACTATATAAGTTGGGTGAAACTCCTTTATATTCGCCCAATGGCTCGAGTCCGTCTCCGTAACCAAGTATCCGACAGTTTGGAGCTCCAGAGAGGTACTCGTCAGGGGTGCCCCCTGTCGCCGCTCCTTTTCGCATTGGCGATGGAGCCACTGTCGACGGCACTGCGACACCGGATGGCACTGTGGGGGGTGACGATAGGCCCGGCAGTACACGTAGTGTCAATGTATGCTGATGACACCTTGGTGTATCTCCGTCATCCCGGGGAGTCAGTCCCGGAGCTTCTTCAGGAATTCACAGCTTTTAAGGCGGTGTCGGGCCTTTGCCTTAACCCGGGGAAATCTCAGCTATTTCCTATGGGAAACCTGAGAGACAAGGAGGGGAGTGATCTGCCCACTGTGGAGATTAGCTGGGTCACAGACTCGGTGTGCTATTTGGGTCTCCGCTTAACTCACACGCAGGAGGCATATTTAAAACAAAATATGGGACGATGTATAGAGGGTGTCCGCAGGTCAGTAGAGTTTTGACGTACCTTACCCTTATCACTAATGGGACGTGTGGCTCTAATAAAAATGGTGGTCCTCCCCGATGTTTATATGTAATTCAGAACTCTATTTATCGGATACCACGGGAGTGCTTTCTCCAGTTAGACCGCCTGCTGGTAGAACTGCTGTGGGGAAACAAACGTAAACGAGTGGGGTTGCAAACATTGCAGAGAACTTGGGAACGTGGAGGACTGGAAGTTCCAAAATTGGAATTTTATTATATAGCAGCGCAGCTCCAGCATGCTGTACAATGGCTCGATGATCAAGATAATTGGGAGAAACAATTGTTGAGGGGTACTCACAGAGATAATTCACTTCCGGACCTACTGATGTTGGGCTCATGTGTGCCTGATCATCTCCCGTATATTATTAGGCATGTGGCCTCTACATGGGAGTCTGCAGTTAAGGTTGCAATACGAAGGGCGCCTTATGCCCCTGAGGCCCCATTGTGGGCGGTTGTCCCTTTGGGCAGATCGGTCAAGTTATGTCCGTCTCTAGATGGGTGGAGGGCGGCTGTAGAATGATGGGAAATCTGTATTTAAATCAGCATTTTTTGACCCGGCAGGAAGCAGTGACTGCGTTTGATCTGGGCAGGGGTCAATATTTTCAGTATGAAAAAGTGGCTGCGGTGGCACGAGGGATATGGCCGACGTTCCCCGAGGAGCCTCCAATAGCTGCCACCCTTCAGGCCCTTGTGAGTCTTGCTGGAGGCGTAGACTGGTCTCTCATATTTATAGAGCATTACGGGCGGATCTTGCTGCGCACCCACTTCCGATTCAGTCTAGATGGGATGAAGTGTTGGAGGTGCCCCTTACAGATTCTGAATGGAAGAGGGTACATGAAGGAGTAAAACTAATCGGTTCCAATACCAGATTTAAACTCATCCAATTTAATATTGTACATCAAACGTATTTAACCCCACGAGTGCTGCATAAAATATATCCAGATTGTTCCCCCTGTTGTTCCAGATGTGGTTGTGATGCTGCCTCATTTTTGCATATGGTATGGGAGTGCCCTAGACTGAATTCTTTTTGGGACTCCATACTAGAGAGATTGCGCCAAGTTACGGGGTGGACGCTACCCCAGTCTATTAAAGAGATACTGTTGGGTATACTCCCCTGTCCCAAAGGTAAGAAGCTTACACGTAGATTTCTCCAACTGGGGCTAGTGCTGGCCAAAAGACGGATAACAATCCACTGGATGGGTTCCCAACCCCCCAAGGTGGAAAGTTGGACCAAAGATTTGAGGGAATGGGCAACAGCGGAATGGATCCGTATGAAGAGGGTCAGGAGGGATGATAAGTTGGAAGAGGATGCTAGGACCTGGTATGCTTTGATGTTGGAGGTACCCTTGGAGATTGCCTCTGACGCGCAACGATCGGAGGGCACACAAGTAGTCCGCACTGAGGATGATTCAGGGGAGCAATGTTCGGACGCTCCCGTGATAACCGTAGAATAATCACAGTTGTATTGAGCGATTGGGTGAAGTGACCTATAGCATGACTGGAGATTCTTTATGTCCGTGACCAGGGGGTAGGGGGGTGGATTGTTTATGTGATTTGTTTATTGAGATATCTACACTTGCTAGATGCATTATACAGAGTAGAGATGCAGATGCTCATGGTTAGTATGCACTCCTAGTTTAAGAGGTATTATTCCTTTCATGTATATTTTTTCCGTTCCAATCTTAGATACATGTCAAAATGTGTGTAGTGCATTTATTGTTATTTTATCAGATTGATCTGAATTGAGAAATTGCTGTTTCTGTACTGACTTTCTGAAACCGGAAGGTTTGAACCCTCAATAAATAAAAACATGTTTAATTAATTAATTAAAAAAAAACATTCTTGGTTGGTTTCACCAGGGGCTTTTTGGAATAATTTTAAAACCAGGTGCCGAAGAACAGATTTTTGTTGCCAGTTGTGAGGACAGTGGACAAAAATGGAAGGGAGATTTTCCTTCCGTTTTTTGTGAGAAGCTGGGCAAAATTCATGGATTCAAACATAAAATAATAGTGAAAGAGAATGCGATCCCAGTTAAACACAAACTCAAGGGGGTTCCATTTAGCGTGAGAGATGATCTTGACATAGAGTTAAAGAGTCTGTGTGATAAAGGGATCATTGAGCCCACTGAGTCTTCGTTGTGGTTGTCTCCTTTGGTTGTGGCTCAAACGGTGTGGACAGCTTAGAGTATGTGTGGACTTAAGGTCTCTTAATAAAGAGATATGGGTTGATTCTCATCCCCTGCCTAAGATCAATGACTTGTTCGCATGCATCAAGGGAGCCAAGTATTTTTTCAAACTAGATCTGGCATGTGCATATCACCAGATAGAGTTACATCCCAAATCACGTCATTTAACAGCATTCATTTCTCCTCTGGGTACGTTTCAATACCGACGGATGCCTTTTGGTTTGGCATCCGCCGCCTCTGTTTTTCAGAGAGTGATGCAGGATTCGTTGAAGGGAGTTGATGGAGTTCTGGTTTTCCAAGACGATGTTTTGATTTTTGCTAAGGATGGTTCTTCTCATGATGCCACATTACGTAAAGTTCTTGAAATTGTTCAGAAAAAAGGAGTTGTTTTAAAATCTGAAAAATGTAAATTTTTTGTACTGAGGTCGAATATTTAGGTCATCTTCTCACTCAAGAAGGTGTCGAACCGAGACAAGGTTTGCTTGAGGCAATAATCAACACCCCTACTCCTGTTGACAAAGTTGTGGTAAAATCCCTTCTGGGATTATGTGAATATTATTCCCATTTTGTTCCTGACTTTTCCACCATAGTTCGTCCTAACAGCAATTTACTTAAGAAAGGTGTCAAGTTTGTTTGGTCAGAAGAGTGTGTTTCTGCATTTGATCTTTTTAAGTCTTTGTTGAGTGATGGTAATGCACTCAAACCTTTTGATCCTGCTGTACTGTGTTACATTACTGTTGATGCGAGCCAAGTTGGACTTGGAGCTGTTTTAACCCAAAGGATAGGTGACAGTGAAAACACAGTGGCGTTTGCATCTAGAGTTCTAAGAGATGGTGAAATACAATACTCAGTTATCGAAAAGGAGCTTCTGGCTTGCCTTTGGGCCATTGAGAAGTTTCGCCCGTATATTTGGGGCAAACATTTTAGGTTACTCACAGATCACAAACCACTGGTGTCTATTCTAAGTGCTGGTGTCAATAAGTGTTGTACACCTAGGATTTTAAGAATGGTGTCCAGGTTGTTGCAATACCATTTTGATGTGTCTCACATTGCCGGTGGGAAGAATGGTAGAGCTGATTTTCTATCTCGTTTTCCTCAGAAGAAAGATGAGGGTGATGATGTTGTTTATAGTGATTTGTGTGAGGAAGACTATGACGATTGTTTTGTAGCTGCTTTAGATTTACCTGAACCTGGCATGTGTTCTGAGGAGGAATGGAAGAATGCGTTGAATGAAGATGTCTTGCTTCAACAAGTTTGTGAGTTTGTAAAAAAAGGTTGGCCCAGTGAAAAGGTCCTGTCTCCTTTGTTACAACCTTATTGGAAAGTTGAAGGAGAAATTTCTATTGAAGATGGTATTTTGTTGAGAGGTGATAAATTTGTGCCTCCTCATGTTTTACGTCCAATCATTATCAAACATGCTCATGAAGGACATTTATGCGCAACACTTACCAAACGACGTGTCCGGGAAAGTTTTTGGTGGCCAAGAATGGATGTTGAGATCGAAGAAATAGTTACTAACTGTTGTGTGTGTGGTGCTGCTGATAAGAGCTTAAAAGTTGTGACGCCGCCTTTATTGCCTATTGAAGTGTCCTTTGGGCCATGGATGAAACTAGGCATTGATGTCATGGGTCCTTTTGACAAATTGTTGTGTGGCCATAGATTTGTTCTTGTACTTATGGACTACAGTTCTAGATGACCTGAAGTTAAGTTTGTGAGAGAAGCCAATGCTTCTAGTATTGTCACATTCTTAGGTGAGGTATTTTTGAGAGAAGGTTTCCCTGAGACTCTTGTCTCTGACAATGGTACCCAATTTGTGAGTGTTGAAGTTGAAAATGTTCTTGCTTCTTGTGGCATAAAACATTCTAAAAGCTCTTTGTTCCATCCCCAGACAAATGGTCTCATTGAGAGGATGAATAGGGTGGTTGGTGAGTGCATCAAGTGGGCTAAGTCTGGGAATCATGATCTGGTTAAATCTGTGAACAGCATGTTGTGGTTTTACAGAACCACTCCACATTCCTCAACTAAAGTCTCGCCTTTTGAGTTACTCAGAGGACGCAAAGCCAACACCAGTTTCAAGCCTGGGTGGATGAACAAATGGCTCAAAGCAGGGTCTGATGTAGAAAAACTTATGGACATTGTGCGTGTAAATTTATCTGAGTCTCAAATGAAACAGAAAATCTGGTACGACCATAAGAAAGGTGTCAAAACTGTTCCTTTGTTGGTTGGTGACACGGTCAGGATAAAAACTCCAATTCGTGTTAAAAAAGGAGAGAGTAAATTTGGTAAGCCTATTAAGGTTGTTAAAATTGGAAATAATACTGTTCAGGTTATGGGTGGGCATTGGTGGAACATTGCCAAAATTGTCAAAGTAAAGACTCCCATCAGGAGCAGACCTGATATGGCTGATGGAGATCTTGTCAGTGATGTTGGGGATGTTCATGTTGGTCTTAGGAGGAGCTTAAGGGTTCCTGTCACTCCTAAGAGGTTTCGGGAGTAAGTCATGTATTAGTTCTGCTTATTGTTTTTCTGCTCATTGTTTTTTTTTGTTTTAGGAGAAGGGAAGGTATATGTTATATCCTGTCTCTGTGAAGGAGCGCTGCTCTCTTTTACCTGTGTCTCAGGTTGTGGAGTGCTGCATTCCTTTACAGAGTTCTTGGGTTGCTGGGTGATGGGGCTGCTTCTGTGGGCATTCTCAGAATGTTTATATTGCAAGAGTTTACAGTTGATGCAAACTTGTATTTGGTGGAGCTGCTGTTCCGTACTCCACAACCGTGTAGCTATTGAATAAATACTTCTACTTACCTTGTCTACGAGTTCTTCACTACACACTTTTCACTTGCAACTATGAATTACAATCTGTCACATTATAAAATCATTCAAACACACACATGCCAGATCTTCATTTTGTCACACAAATCACATATATAGCCAATCTCTGCAACAATTATATGATACCAATATGTTTTAGGTTTTCTATACATATAAAGTCTCCTTCACCATGTGGAGGCCTTTCATCTGAATGTAGAGGGTTCCCTCCTGCAGGTGGAGGCTCCACAGACAGACAATTAGGAAATGACCTACAGTAACAGGAAGGTAGCCATGTGCTAGTCATTCTGAACCATCCTTTCACCACAACAATATTCTTCTCCTGCTGCTCGAAACCACCAACATGGCTGTGGGACAACATTAGAGGTTCCCCCCATTACTGATAAGGAACTTGAGATCATCTGTGAGAGGTCCTCCAAAGATACCCTCAGCTTTATAGTTGATCCAGATGCCCAGCTGACCAATGCAGCATGGGCCACAATTTTAAGGGACATCTGCACACGTTGCAGTGCATTGGGTGCCCGCACCCAGTGGAGAACAAATGACATAAGCACGAGGATGAACTTTTCTCTGTGCTAGGATTAAGACCCAGGACCTTCTGGCTTTGTCGTTTGAAATGTTATGTTGTCACAATATGCAAAATGTTAAAATCTTTTCCATTATGTCTGATTGGATGATTAATACTATGCATCAAACAGGAGAGAACAGGGAAAAACACTGATTGGGAACGCTCCACCCAGACTTACAATATACAATGACCCCAATCAGGGAGCTGCAGGACTCAAATGCAAATTCAAATTGACTGTGTATCTAAACAGGAGTGTACTTAAACTGTTCCCATTTGCAATGTATTGAACCAAGTAGGTATTGTAACAGATAGGTTCCAATGCAGCTTGTGGCACGGAATAGACCCCAGTGTTTTACCTAAGACAATATGCTAGCACTGAAGGAGATACCTCCTGAGGACGACTAACTGGGAACAGTAATGTAATATCTACTGTACTCAATTTGAACTTGTTTTCCTTGTTCTGAAGATTTCTTTGTATTTGAGTTTACAGATTGTTTTTGTAGTAAAGGTGGCAAGGACAGTGGGAATGGCTGGAAAATTGAGACTACTAATTACTACAAAATGGGAAGGGTTTAGGGAGGGTAGCAATGGTGAATTAAGAAGGGGGTAAAGAGGAATAAACACCCACCCTCAAAAGATTATGCCCATTGCTATGCACAAACTGCACTTGTATAGTTATTACTACCAAAAAGGTTCCGAAACATTTGTCAATGTACTCCAGCTCAGACTTGGAGTAGTCCAGCACCACACACAGCCAAGAACTGTAACTGTAACACCCTTCAACAGAAAACAATGGTGACAGGGACTTAAAATAAAAACCCATGGGAAATAAGGTTAACATAAATTAACGTATTTTGACTTTTAAAACGTATATATCAATTGTAGTTAAATAGTTAAAGTTTAAAAATATAATTAAAAATAAATCATATTTCATTATAATTTGAAAGGAACTTTTTAAAATGTATAAGTACATTTCACTTTTACTTTTTGCAAACAAAATTAATTAGTTGAAATTATCTATACACAACTTTTAGAAATTTCTAAGACAGATTAAATAGAAACAAATATTTTACTGTAGGTGTGACTTATTTAATGAATCTTCAAATACATTATTTATATGAATATTTCATAATAAAATATTTTTGCTAACATATTTTTAAGCTTATTAAAAAAAATATCATTTTCCCATTTTATACTATAGGGTGATCTCCTCTCCCATGGGAAGGGGTATACCTGTTTCTCACCAAGGGTGTTCTTTCTCCCAAATTGATTAAAAAAAAAGACTGGAGAATCCTGTGTAAGAGATTCTTCAAAAGTACCTGTTAGCTGAGAGTTGTGTGGAGGTGAGTTTTGAGTAGGCTGAACTGGTATTGGTTTCTGCTTAGCTAATTGCTAGGAACTAGCAAACCTCAAAAATGATTTTGGAGGAAGACTGCTGTCCAGCCGTGAAGTGATCTTTTTGGAGATGTTCTGTGTGGTGGCACAATGTCCTCTTTTTTGTCCTTTTATTCTAGAGCAGTACTGGCCAATGAGATAGTTGGAAAAGGACTGGATTCTCTCCTTGGATTGCCCACTGCCCTTTCCTTGTAAATTGTTCAGCATAATCACCCAGTGCAATGCCCAAAGTACCTGCAAAAAGAAGATGTAATCAGTTGTATCTAAAGTTTTGCATCTAAAGATGCACACACCAATTTTATGGATATTCCTTTGAAAAAAATATAATGGATGAAGTATCATGTGAACATAAAGAAGCACAAGAAATACAGGGTTAATCCATGTATGGAATTATTACATTTCAACGCTGTCAACTCACCAACTTGAGCCACAGATGTTTCATTTCTGGATTACCCCACTGATGTCACCTGTTGAACCATTGTAATTGGTGTTGCCAGGTTATTTCCTGATTAAGCAGTTATGGAAGGAAGAATTATGTTCAATGATTATTGAGAAACTATAAACATGCTCTTGAACACAAACACTGGCGCATTAGAGATAAATCCATGAAAGGAAACCCATAGCAATAAAAACACTTTTAACTTTTTGTAAATAAATAACAATATAGGTTTTCAGACTTACCTGACAAATGGATGATGGAAGTCTAATTTCTGGTTGAAATGAAGTCTCCTGATGTATTTGGTGTTGTTGTTTGCAACATGGACAGCAGTGCAGCGCAGAGCAGTGCAGAGCAGCGCAGAGCAGTGCAGCTAGTCACCTAGCTGCGCTGAACTGCGTGGCACGGTGAAAGGTCAATACAGTGCAGTCCTGCCTTTTCCCCTGCGCTGGCGCCCTTTTGGCTGCCTAGAACCAATGCAGGCACCCTTGCACCTTGGTGCAGGGGTGCCTGCATTGTAAGGAGAAGGGGCTCCTAATCTCACAAAAACAATTCCCTGAGACTTTTTCATCATTTTATATGTGCTGCAGAATGCAGCACACATATAAAGAGGAAAAAACAAGGAGAAATAAACATATTTCTCCTCGTTATGCCTCACTTGGGGAGGTGTAGGTTTTTGGTGCATTCCCAGGTCTCCCACTTCTGGTAAATCTGGGAATGCATCAAAATCCATGGATGTTCCATAGGAACACCCACGCAACACTCATGGAAATGCCTTCCTGGTGCAGAATAATGCCACTCAGCGATTAGCGCTGCGTTGCATTACTCGAGATTTGTGAAGCCACTCAGGGCCACGCAAGGTGGCCTTGTGTGGCTTCATAAATCTCCTTTTGGGTTTGCGTGGCACTTGCACCACATTCCATGGTGGAAGCATGACGCAAACCCCTTCATAAATATGCCCCTAAGGGCTGTTGTGTGACAGAACCTGACTTGGAAGAGAGACCTATTTAGATGAATAAGTCCTCCTAAGTCAAACCTTATGATAATATTGGGATATTTTAAATACAAAGGGGCATATTTACAATAAAATAGCGGAGCATGGTGTAGCTCTAATATTGCTAATGCCGCGCTCCCGTTAGTTTAAAAACGCAGGGATGTGCCGTATTCACAAGAATGCGGCGCACCCCTGCATTTCCCCTAGCGCTGGCACTAAATCTAGCTGCCTAGCGCCAACTATAGAGCAAGGGTGTCTGCGTTGCAGGGAATTATTGTTCATGTGCAGGAGGGTGTCCCTTCCTGCACATGAACAATCGATAAATATGATTTGCATAATGCAGCACACATAGAAACTGCAAAAACGAGGAGAAATCAATCATTTCTCCTCGTTTTGCCAGGTTAAGACCAGGTTTTTCCTGGTCTTATTTTTTGGCACTGCCCCATATTTACGCCCCCCTTGTAAATACGGGGCAGCATCAAAAGCAATTGGTGTTGCGGCAGAACACCCACCACAACACCCATTGCCCGCCCTTTCATGTAAGTGCTGCGTAAAAAGGGGCTTCATTTACAAGGCGGCATTAAGTCACTTAAGTGGTTTAACACTGCCTTGTTAATAAGGCGAAGAGCTTATCGCCAGCAGAACGGCATGAAAAGTGACGTTCTGGTGGTGATAAGCCGTTGTAAAAATGCCCCAAAAGTTTGAGAGCCACAAAGATTCTTCTCCTGCAAGTCATGACAAGGGCTAACAGATATCTTATAGTGTTTCCATTACAATCCCAGGTCTAAGAGCAATTTCTCTGAAGACAAGGTATAACTTAAAAAAACAATTGCATTACATAGTTACCAGGGTGAAAATAGGAGTGTGTTACAATATACATAATATACTGCCAGTTATAAATAAAGAGCGAGGTGTGATAGGTTAGACCCAAATCCTAAAGAGCAGATATTTAACTTACCAGTCCCTAACATCCGTCTACTCTTTGGTGCCTGTCTGTTTGTTTGGTAACAGAAGTAGATGTTGTGGAAAGCGTTGACTGGGACAACTAGTGCCTTAAATATTTTTCCAAGTTGATTTGCATTCATTTTTACTAGGAAAGAGCAGTCAAGGAGAAAGATAAAAACAAGGATGTGCGTCTATCCTATCAAGCCAGTTACAAATATCTGTAAATGCATCCCCTATGACTCAACATTGTTGTAGTGTCCTGATCAATGCCCTTAATATCCTCAATTCAACCCATGCACCCCTCAACTTGCCATACATAATCGCTGATAGTCGACAATGACAAGGAGTACAATCAAAAAAAGAAAATGCACCAAGTGTTCTCTTGCTGTTATAACACAAATACAACGAATCAGTAATAAGACCCACACCTGGGTGTAACAAAATACATTTTGACCTCTGCTGCTAATAAGATGATATCCCACTCCGTCGTGGGAGCTATCTGGAGATTCTTGGAATAAAGACAATCAACCGTTGCAGCCTCCTCACGAGTCCATTTTAGTAGATCATATAATAACATTTTCTGCTCTGGGGCAGCTTTGGCTTTACAAGCCGAGGCTATGTTCTGTTTTGTAATAATTAATGCCCGATTCACAAACCTACATTGTTGTCTGGTTCCCTTTGACCTTCTTATCTGCCGCAACAAACATTGCTGCGGATTCAGTGGGATATTCAACTCTGATACCTCATTAATCAGACCCAGAACCTCCTGCCAAAAAGTCTGAATATGTACACACTCCCACACCATGAGGTAAAATCCTGCTTATAGGTGCGCACATCTCGGGCAGCTGTTCGTTACCCCCAGGTTTATACTAGCCATCCTGTAAAGCGACAAATAAGTCTGATGAACATAATTCACCTGAGTGAACCAGAATTGACCCTTGACCCTCCGTGTATACTCCAATGCGTTGTCCCACACTCTGTCTGCAATTTCTGTACCCAACAACCACTCCTAAACCATCTTCGTGCTGGTTATCCATGTAAAAAACAGGGGAGATCACCTTATTCAGGTTTGCAGTAGCATTTCTGCAATTCACCATCAGCAATATTGACAACCATGTCTCAGATACCTCAGCGTCCCATTCCTCTGTGGCCCAAGTTGCCCTAACTGCCACACCCAGTGCAGCATAAGCAAAGAACTCTTCCAATGGAAGTAGGATCTCCCCACAAAGATCACTCATGGTGGGAATCCCAGCATCAGTCCAGGGAGTCCTAATGTCGCTCCACCTTCTTAAATTTAGGCAGAGTCCACAAATGTATCTTTAGGGCTTAGACCCATGCAGTACCTAATTTCTGAGAGTATTCCTTCTAACAAAATCTAATGACCCTGGTGTGCTATGTTATCACATTGTTCCCAATGAGTCCCTCAACTACAAACATTCCCAATACGTCAAACTCCGCAACCCTGTAGACTCGTCATTGTAATTCATCTTCTAACCATCACAATAATTGTGTTGCCATATAATATGTCTCTATATTAGGCACCCCCATTCCCCCTTTCTGTAGTGGTAGCATCATTTTGTTAATGGCCAAGCATTTCCTCCCACCATACCACACCAAATCCAAGAACATGCTGTTCAACTCTGCAAAGAAGGCTTGTTTCAGAGTCATTGGATAAGCCTGAAAAAAATGCAAGAAGTGCGGCAGGACCACCAACTGTATAATGGCCACCCCACCCGTCTCAATGGGGATAAGGGCAGTCCCCCACAGAAAGGTGAGGAGGGTTGCACCAAGGCCACCACTTTACCCAGGTTCGCCCAGATTAGTGTGTCATGGTCCCAGTACACCCAAACCCCAAGATACCTAAACGTATCAGAAGCATACTTCAATTGTATCAGCAGGCTCCTCATCCAATCAGCCTCTTCAGTGGCATGCAGAGGGAACAAGAGTGATTTTCCCCAATTTACTGGGAGACCTGATGCCTCCCCAAACCATGTTAGAATAGTCAGACCATGCAGAATACCGTCTTTCCGGTTCCTCAGATACAATAATGTGTCATCGGGTTACAAGGAGATTAAGTGGGGCACTCCCTGATGTGTGTCCCCCAATTTGGCCTTTTCCCCTGCAAAATACATGCCAATGGCTTTATCACCAGGGTGAAGAGAAGTGGCGACAGGGAACACTCCTGTCTAGTGCCCTCTATATACACCAACTCTTCAAAATGATTCCTCCCATCCTAACCCATGCTACCGACACTGAGTATAACTAAGAAACCCATTTTAGCAAGCAGGGTCTCATTCCCATCCTGCCCAACAATTCCAACAAGTAAGACCATAATAAGGTATCAAATATTTTCTCAATGTCCAAGAAAACATCCTTTGGACAATTAGGGTTCGATCAATGATCCTGAAGAGACGCCGCAGGTTAGCCTGCATGCTCCTCTCAGGAATAAAGCTGCTTTGATCCAGGTGGATTAATTTGTACGCAAGCACCTTGCTCAGTATTTTATATTCTGAATTCAAGAGTGAAAAGTGTCTAAACAGAGTGACCTCCACCGGGGCCCGTCCGGGTTTTAGCAGCACCACAGCGGTAGAAGTCCTAGTAGACTCAGGCAGGATGCCTCTGTGCAGGGCATCAGAGCACATCACCAGCAAGCACTGTAGCAGCTTATTCTGACACACCAAAACAACTCCATATGGAGTACATTGGTGCCTAGAATCTTTCCCTTAATCAACTAGTGTACCGCCAGGCTGATCTCCCCAATTGTTAACATTTCATCCAAGCCCTCTCTCTGTATGAGATTAATACATGTCAAGGATGCCTCATCCAAGAGCCCGTTAAGACCTCCGGGGGGGGGGGGCATACAAGGTCTTGCAACAGCTGCAATTCAGCAATAATTCTGGTTTGTGTTGTTACCAGTTCCCTGGAGTGTAAATGAATGGCACATATAGGCTTGTGATCCACCTCTGAGTGGATCAATCAGGCCAGTTAACTGCCTGTCCTGTACCTCTCTAAGTGCTAGTTCTCTAAATTCTCCCTATATTCGACACCGCCCAATCTCGCTGTACAGTCTAGTACCCCCATTACCAGTGCTCCTCCATGCCTGGGTTTGACTATCTCGAAAAAAAAAATGCCCTTCATCTGATCAAAACCAACGGAGGCAGCGAGGCAGCACAGCCACTAGAACTTGCATGTTGAGTGCAGCACCACAATTGCCCATGAATATCTGCGCTGTGCAGCACCTTGCGGGTATCTTCATGCCACAGGAGGAAAGGGGAGAAAAGCCACAGCCCCCAACTAGGTCTCTCTCACAGCGAACACAATCCTCTCCACCATTGTGCATGAACGGGTCGTTACTGCATCCTCCACCACAATTCTTCCTCTCGGCCGACCCTGTGTAGCTCCTCTGCAGCAGCCAGCCCTCTACACTGCAGGGCCCAAACAGGACTCACCAGAACAGAGCTCCAACCTGGTGGCCCCATGGGCCATCGGTTCCCCCAACCACCCCCGGCCCCAAGAAGGCACAGAATGGCACACTGAATTACACGGCTCCGGCCCTGTCAACATGCTGCGGCCGCCATCTTGTCGAGAGACTAGCCGCTCTCTGCTCTTATCCTAGGGGAAAAAAAGTCACTTGGGCTTTATGGCCCAACAAAGCAGACACCTCAAGCACTCTAGGGGCACTCCATCTGCTTTCTAGCCCCCCCAGGTGGGTCACAGACTAGGATGTCCTGTAGATTATGTGGCCCGAACTGGAGAGGTGCGAGGAAGTGTCCTACTTCATGCTCCAAGCCACGCCCCAACACAAGGCCTTAAGAGTAAAACAATGAAGCGTATGAGTATATAATTGTTTAACAATATACATTTCAAGATCAGATGTGACTACAATGATATGCCATTAAAAACACATTGTAAAATTATGTTAGGGTATAACAAGCCAAGTGACAGAAATCCCTATTGTATAGTAGTAGCATTGATAGCAGTAGCACAAACCTGTGTATGTAGCTAGGTTTTGTGAGACAATGTTTTTTTGCAGGTTCACCCCCACTTTTTTCCCTTGCTTTTGACTAATAGGTACTAGTGTAGTGAATCTGTTGTGCACTGGGCCCTGCTGGCAAGGCCTCAGTGCGTGTGCTCTAACCCCTAAATGTCTATTATTAATTGGTTTACCCCCGATTGATGTAATATAAGTCCCTAGTATATGGTAACAGGCGAACCTAAGGCATGTAAGTTAAGTGCCCTTCATGAACTGCAGCACTTATTGTGCCACCACGAGTGTGACAAAGCAAAGCATGACTCCCAGTCTGCCATTGCATACCTGCAGAGCAGTTAAACTGCTAACTTGATTTTAGCATTTAAAGCAATCGCAAAGAAAACAGTCCTTCTCAATATTTATGTCAAAACTTCGGCAGGCCCATTGAGCCCTAAAAGCAGGGTGCTTTATATTAAAGAGAAGAACATGTGTTTTAGTAACTTTAAATGTGCCGACAGAAAAATCCCTGCATTTGTGGTTTTTACTGTGGAAAGCCTAGTAACCCCATTGGAGAGTGTACAGTTCCTCGCTGACAACTCAGCAATGCTAACTTCTAAACGGGACTAGGAAATATGGTACTTCAAGTTATCAAACGAATTGTTGCATCAAACCTGACTTGCTTCTTAAGTCGAATTGAATGTAACTTTTGCACAAATGGTGACTTTAGAATGTTGCCACTTTGTTGCCCAACGTTTCCAGTAGCCATTTACGGTTGACCACAACTTTCTGTCCTTGAGACAGCCTTCTGGCCTCCTGGAGAGAAGTGTGAACACCTCTCAGGAAGAAGAACAAAGGTTCTGCCGAGAGTAGAGGTGTGACCTCCACCTGACCGGATTGCCAGTTTGGGTGTGAGCCTAAAAGGCTATTTACAAAGGGGAAGTTGCCTTTGAAGGGCAAATGGTAGTCACACACAAGAGGGGCTGATGTTTTGTTTTAGCATGTATACACAAAAGAGGGGTTCTGTACCCAAGAGGAGGGGGAAAAAAATCAACCACACAAGGGTGGATCTAGAGTACTGAACAGAAGGACTCGGGGGAATCCTAATGATCAGATCTGAATGCCCTCACACACACAAGGGGGTGTCCTGTTTCATTATAGATATTTTTAAGAGACAAGGGAACCCAGGAAGTCAGAAGGGACCTAGGGTACAAGTAATTTCTACACGAACAGTGGTCCCTCGCAAAAAAGGCATGTAAAACAATAGTACACAGGAATAAAACGATAACTATGTTTTTGAAATCTCAATGGAATATTATAAATTTAGTGAATCAAAAAAATAGAAGTGGGACAATATATAACAAGAAAAAACGTCATTTGGAACTTAAGAACTCAGGCATTGTACAACATGCAGCCAAAGTACACACAATGAGTGAGCCACAATTACATAGTACCTTTGCTCATATTTAAAGTTAACAAGTGAACAAGTAAAGTCAAGCTACTCAAGTCGATGACGTTTTGATCCCTAACACAGTAGGGGGATCATCATCAGGACACAAGAAATTATGCCTGAGAAAATTGAGTATATATGAAATCCCCAATAAGAATGCGGGGTAATGAATTCAGGAATGCCGGAACACTGCCTGAAATTAGAAAGTAGCTGGAAATCACGGTTAGACAGCCCAGATAAGAATATGTGCCGAGATTCTAAAGGGCCAGAGCACCCCCCTGCCAACCACAGGGCCAGCAAATGGCCAGGATTGGCCCATAATAGTATTTCAATCGACTCAGATGCAACACATTATGCTGAGATACATCCCTTGCATCGGGACCACTCCATTGATTCCTATGGCGGTTCTCTCATAGAAAGTGGAACTGGATTGGAGATTGCTTAAACTTCGAGGTAACTGTTCAACTGGTCCTGACTGGACCCGGTGACTGGCTCCCTATCAGAGTTGGACACCACAAGAGTGCCTTTATTGCTGTTTTCAAGTCACTTGCTGTGGCTAACCCTAAACCACAAGTTGTGGTAGATTTAAAAGATGTATTGCATTGAGTGAAAATCTATGATTTTTTGTTCCTTTAAAACTGTGTATCTCTGGAACACTCTGGTGGGTTTTTGACCCTGAGTTGCCTGTTTAAAGAAATAAATACAACCTATTTCTAGAATAAAATGGTGCTGGATTTTTTACTTATTCAACTGCTTTGGTAATTCTAAATGCTTTACACTTGTTCCTTTGATAAAGCCTGACCACAGCTACCCAGGAGTGAGCTAAGGTTTTACAAATAAACCTGACTGGACCTGATATGGAATTATGACTTTATTATATAGTGAGGTTGCATAACCACACCACATGATGACCCACTTTCCTTACAGGTTTCATTGGTATATGTGCTTTGTGTGCTGCCCTGCTGCATTTGCCATTACTTCTGCCCTCCTGCCCCATTGAAGCAATCAACCTACTTGAAACAGTGGTTGTATGAAAACAGTATAAATAAAAGAAATGTAACCAAAACATCTAGATATTTATAGAGTATTCATTAGAGGGTGTTTTTGAGGGGTATGGATGTGATGTATGCCTAACAATGTAGGGGTTGCAGAAGGACAGGTATGGTTGAGTGATTGTAGGTTTGTTTATAGTGAGAGAGAGAGGGGTTTCCAATTTAACTTGCCACTACATTAGTGTTATATGGAAGAGGCAGCCAATATAACAGGTGGGAGTGCGTTATACAGAGGACAGCCTTTTTGAGGGGCTGAGATGGCAACATGATCCATGTGCTTGTGCCAGCTGAATCCTGGAGAACGTCAGCTTTATCAGCATTCTGTCATCTTGCCACAACCTTTTAATATTTCCCACATTGTGTGACTCCTCCCCCTAATGCATTGACAGTCTGTCATCTCCTGCCCTAGGGATGTCTGCTGTGTTTCGTTAAGGACGAATGGAACCAGCCGATGTAGTTGTTTGTAGTGTTTTACCTCAATTTTATATACAGGAGCTGTCTCCTCCTCTTCACAATTGAGATCTCTATTGTTCCTGAAGAGTGTGATAGCTGCAAAATCTGAAAGATGAATAGGAAAAAGGCATAGCCTAGGGTATGGGAGGCTGCAGGTTTGCAGTATTAGCACCCAGTTTCTGGAACACTCTTCCTTTGGACATAAGAACTTGCACTGAATTTACAAGGTTTCGTAGGCTTCTTAAGACTTGGCTATTCACTCAAGCGTACAACTAGTTCTTCAGACAATTGAATACAGGGGGTCCTAACAGTTCCTTAAGTTAGCGCCAAGAAACCAATTGGTGTACGTGCGCTTTACAAGAAAGTTTAACATAACATAACATAACATTATTTAGATTGTTGGAAGAGGCCTGTATCCTGGCCTCTTGAGGCCAGGATACAGCTTAAGCTGGCATGCATCACACACAAGGCTTTATACTCAAACTCCCCTGCATATCTTGCACAGAAACCTGTGGTATCCGGAGGAACCAGAAACTCCCGGTCCGCCAGAGACCTCTTGCTCCAGCCTGCACATTTTCGGGGAAAAAAAACTTACAATCGGGCTTTCGCTGGGGCCGCGCCAAGAATATGGAACTCTCTCCCACCCGCCATAAGAAGAATCCCCTTTCTGGCACGCTTCAAAAAGGAGGCCAAAACCTTCCTTATGGGTAAATTCCTCGTTTAAACTTTTACCTTCAACCACCACAGAGACCCTGATCAACTTCCGGCTATTGCCTTCCTCGGATGACCTAGTCACCCCACCAAGAAACCTGGGGCCTTGTCTTGAGTAACTGTAATGTAAACTGTACTTATGTATCCTTCTATCCCTTATGTATCCAGCACCCCGCCCCCTCCCAATCGATTGTATACTCTTATGATTCCATGCCTTTTGTACAACCCTAGGATTCTGTAAAGCGCTCTGATACCCTAACGGGTCAGGTTCGCGCTCTATAAAACATAAAAATAAATAAATAAATGTATCGGGTGTGTGTGATTTGGTTGACGCGTATGTAATTCTTCTATTTCTTTCCATGCAGAAGTCTCCCTCCTGCATGCAGAGGTCTCCCTCCCGCCTGTGAAGATCTTCCACCATCATGCAGAGATCTCCCGTCCAGTTTTAGAGGTCCCTTCCAAGTAAACGGAACATAAAATACAGTCATGAAAACATGTTTATGCAGATTCCTCTTCTTGAACTGAGGAGGTGGAGATATGTAAGTCTACCCCTAGCAGTCATTTTACACTTCGAAATGGTAAATAGCAAAAATTAATATAGTTAAGTTATGCCCATGTGTAAAATTAAATTTACACATGAGTAAATATACATGTGTAAATTTATCATTGTAGATAGGGCCTATTATCCTTGTTGATTCATTTATAGAAGACTTAAGATCAGGGAATCCAGCTTTGAACATTCTCTTTAATGTAATTTTAGATACAGATTCTATTCCAGCAATCTTGAAAGGCATTGAAATAATTCCACACTTTATAAAAGGAGACCAAGGTCTATAAGGAGCTAAAGACTAATGGCCTGATCTAGAGTTTGGCAGACAGGCCATTCTTCCCCATCATACAGAGACTCATCCATCATCAGGAAAGTAGCTATCCATCCATCGTATTAGGGTTTGGCCAGACAGACTGCCAACCGTCATGCTGGAGGATGGTCCATAAGCTGAACCTCAGTTCTCCGTCATCGGTCTCCCGTCAATCATCATTGGAAACCACTCCATCAACCTTAGTACGGGCGACATGTGTCAGCCATATTTTGAGTTGTCTATGGTCAGAGTGGTATGGAGGGACCCTCACGGTGGAGGACAGTAATGGACGACTGTGTTTCCTACGGGGAAGGGTCCGTCGATGTTGACAGATGAGTCCATAAGCACACACAAACTCACAATCTACTCACAAACAACACCTGCAGCCTCCACTACTAAAACCACGAGCATGAGCAGCAGACCTACACCTTTTTTTAGAAAATATCTAGAGGAAAACAATATAAAATAAGTAATTTCCAGTAGTAGAAGTTTGAACACTTAAATGCTTGTCACCAGGACTGCAGTTTTCCAGTTCTGATTTGGGAAATCACATATGACCACCTTCTGGAATTATATTTTATTCTTTTTTATTATTGTGCTAACAAAGATGATTTTAATACATCTCAAAGCTATGGAATGGAAAAGTGCAGTTATAACGTTATTTAGTAATTTTGGGCCATATTATCAAGAACGGCGATAACAATATCGCCGCTTTAGCGGCAGGAAACTGCCGCTAAAGCGGCGATAGGGGCTTGATAATATGCCCTATAGAATTCCAATAGAAGCCCAGGTTTGATGTCCTTCACACCAGAACCTGGGCTTCTATTGGAATTCTATAGGGCATCTTATCAAGCCCCTTATCGCCGCTTTAGCGGCAGTTTCCTGCAGCTAAAGCGGCGATAATGTTATCGCCATTCTTGATAATATGGCCCTATGTCTAATAAATAACACTTTACTTTTACAAACATTACCATCACACATAACATTGAGATGGTTGTTCCTTGAAAAGTGCAAGACTACTTTGTATTAAACAACAAACACTCATTTGCATAGAAGTGAAACCAAAGTGTTATATATATAAATCACTCAAAAGCACTGCAAAGTAGCCTGTGTCTGCTGACAGTATGCAAGAAATATGGATTAGTGCTGCACCTCCGCTGTATATCCAGCTAATAGACCCCTCCCTACAAAAGTGGGTTGGTGGAGTGACAGGAAATCAGCTAACATAGATGCATTTGTGTCCCACCCTCATATTACCTAACAGAGGTGGTTCACTGATGCAATATCGAAACAAAAAATATTGTGTAGCAGAAATATTGAGACAAACATATCGTTTTCCTATACAGGTAAGTACAAACATATCGAAAAAAATATTGTTTTACTGTAATATCAAAATAATATAGACAAAAATATCGTTTTTTAACGTATATATTTAAAAGTACTAAATCTTAAATATTTTAGCATATAACATTATTATAATGTAAATCAAATATGTTTAAGTAACATTTAAATATATATATATGTATATATATATATAAATATTCTAGATTAAACAAACACGCACACACATATATATATATATATGTGTCTAGATTTAAATATACATATATCTTGTAAAACTATTTTACAAAATATTAATTTTAATTTATATCATAATTTTCTAATTCTTTTAATTTACTAATATATATATCTATATTTACATACACATATAAAAAAAATAATTTAACAAATAAACTACAAAAACATTTAAAATATTTCCAATGTAATTATACATAAAAAGTAAACAATGAACAAAAATATTTTCACTAAAACTATCCTTAAAATAACCCAACTGTTTGCATATAAATATATATAATATAAAAATTAAATACACAGGCACAAAATAATATATATATATATTATATATTTAAACAATTTTAATAAAACTTATAAACTCCAGAAATAATAAATAAACTATTCCCACTCCAATCTATTCAACAGTAGGGAAAGCGTTCGACTCAGGAGGGGTAAAAGTTACTAATCCCACTTCAGTAGGTGCAACAGTAGGGAAAGCTTTCGACTCAGGTGGGGTAAAATGTACTATTCCCACTCCAGTCTGTGCAACAGTAGGGAAAGCGTTTGACTCTGGAGTGGTAAAATGTACTATTCCAACTCCAGTCTGTGCAACAGTA
The DNA here is from genome assembly GCA_963921515.1 of Calotriton arnoldi. Classification (NCBI taxonomy): domain Eukaryota; kingdom Metazoa; phylum Chordata; class Amphibia; order Caudata; family Salamandridae; genus Calotriton; species Calotriton arnoldi. Next base: position 55,032 of record CAWUFW010010830.1, on the reverse strand, counting down.
TGGAAAGCGCTGGACACAAGAGGAGTAAAATTGACTATTCCCACTCCAGTATGTGCAACAGTAGGGAAAGTGGTGGACTCAGGAGGGGTAACAATTACTATTCCTACTCCAGTCTGTGCATCAGTAGGAAAAGCGTTAGACAAAGGAGGGGTAAAATTTACTATTCCCACTCCAATCTGTGCAACAGTAGGAAAAGCGTTAGACAAAGGAGGGGTAAAATTTACTATTCCCACTCCAATCTGTGCAACAGTAGGGAAAGCGTTAGACAAAGGAGGGGTAAAATGTACTATTCCCACTTCAGTACGTGCAACAGTAGGGAAAACTTTGGAATCTAGAGCAGTAAAATGTACTTCTCCCACTCCAGTCTGTGCAACAGTAGTGAAAGCGTTGGACACTGGAGGTATATAACATACTATTCCCGCTCCAGTCCACGCAATAGTAGGGAATGCGTTGAACTCCAGAGGGGAAAATGATCTATTCCCACTCCAGACTGTGCAACAGTAGAGAGAGAGTATTTCACCTCAAACAAATAACACATTTTAACAACTCTATAAAATAACCCAAAATATAAAATTCTAAATTAAAACATTATGGGCCAGATTATGATGGCGGTCAGACAGCCATCACAGTGGAATTGGGACTGCCCGACAAGTAGTCAGCAGTCCTACCCGCCAAATTATGATGTGACCTCTGTGTAGGCAGTCGGAATCATGGCTTTTTCCATTGCGACTTGTGCTGCGGCCTGAAAAGGGGGTGCAGCACAAGCCGCAATAGAAAAAGGGATGTTTTCAGACATGGGGTTCGGATGTTTGAGGGACCCCACAGGTGCCCCCCAGGCATCATAGAGGAGGCCCACGTGGGACGGAGACCCTACTAGGGGCCCCCAAAGTCCCTTTCCTACAGCCTTTCCATGGCGGTTGGACCACCATGGAAAGCCTGTCAGAAAGGGCATTGTAATCCTTACAGCATTGCCTCTAATGTAGGGATTACGATCTGACCTTGACTCAGTCGGAAGCATCGGTCCGTCCCTCCAACTGATGCTGTCCGACCGACCGCATCATAGAGCAGCGGTTTGATCGCTCTTCTGGATGTCGGTCGGACCTCCACCAACGGCCTTCCGGTGGCGGTTCGACTGCCATCCTAATAAGGCCCTATATGTCTAAATCTTAACAAAAATGTAACAAATTACATAATTTTTGCAATTTTTAATAATTATTATTAATTAAAACAAATATTATTAATTTAATTGAAATACCACACTATATTCTCCCAAACATCACAGCAAACAATATAAATGTAATTAAACAAAAAAACACACAATTAACATATTTAGTAATAACTAAGACAATTTGCAATACATCAATACATGTTTTAATGTATTATTACTTTAATAACTTCCCACCCTATTTTCCTACAAACACAACAAAGCACACCTAAAATCTAACATACAAAAATATATTATACCATTTTTTTACAAAAAATAAATATATTAAATATTTCAATTTAAATTAATAATTAATTGGTATATAATTATTACTTAATTAAATTATCACCCTATTATTCTACAAACTAATGAACACACCTAAAATATAATTTAACAAATATAATTTCACAATTTACATAATTATCAACTAAATAATTAATAATTTATTCCTTAATTAGCTTTGCACCCTATACTCCTAAAAACCCAACAACCCGCACCTAAAATAATCTTCCAAAATTATAATAATTACACAATTTACATAATTAATTATCAATCAAACAATACATTTTAAATAAAATTAATTATGAATTAATTATATTTAATTTAATTCCCACACTTTACCGCTACAAACCCCAAAAGCTACACCTAAAATAAAAAAATACATCAATTACACAATTTACAGAATTAATAATAAATTAAATAATTAATTCCAATTAAAATTAATTAATTAATTATAATTAATTTACTTCCAACCCTTTACCCCTACAAATCCCACAAGCTGCACCTAAAATAAAGCTTAAAAAAGAAATAATTACACAATTACATAATTAATTATCAACTAAATAATTAATTCTAATTAAAATTAATGATGAATTAATTATAATTCATTTAATTCCACCTTTTACCCCTACCAATCCACCAACCTGCACTCAAAGTAAAACTTAAAAAATAAATTACACAATTTACATAATTAATTATCAATTATATAATTAATTGTAATTAAATTTAATTATTAATTACTTATTAATTGACTACCCACCCTGTACCCCCACAACCTGCTACAACACAAAAAAATACAATAAACAATTAAATTACGTTTAAAAACAACTAAAAATGTCCAAACTACATTTAAAAACATCAACAACAATCATACAAACAATTTATAAAATACAGAATTAAAACATATGCTAAAATACATAAAGATAATTAAAAACTATATTTTTTACAATTATGGGCCTGATTACGATGTCAGGCGGACTTAAGTTTGTCCGACACCGTCTCGGACCTGGTACCGACCGACCTCTGGTCGGCGGTCCCGACCGGTTCATTACAATACGACCGAACACAGTTCGGTCACATGCTCCCATTTCTTAATGGGAGCTCGTGGTATGGCCATAACACAAGCTCCCATTGAGAAAAGGGAGGTGCAGTTCATCCCGCCACCCGCTGGCAGGCACCACAGTGCCTGTTACGGGGTGCACGGATCAACAGGAGGCCATAAGCACAAGGGTGCCCTGCTGAGGGCCCCCAAACATGCTTTCTGACATGGTTTCCATGCCGGACAGGCCGGCATGGAAACCATGCCTGAAACCGTGCATTGTAATCCCAAGGACGGAAAGGCCCGCCCTTAGGATTACTGACCGGCTTCCGACTGGCCGACGGGCTCCTAGAGCCCATCTGAAGCCAGCTGGTTTAGGTTCAGCACATTGCCTGCAGCAGTGTCTCATTTAGTTTCAGCTTTCCGTGGTCAACCGCCATCTGCTGCTAGCTTGGTCCCAGAAACATCTATAGCTGGCAGGTACACAGAAAGCGTAAGACTGTAGCACAAACACCCACCTGTCAACCTTCTCCCCCCCCTAATTCACATGCAGGCCACTCCATTGGCCCGTAAGAGGAGTCGATCCTCTGGACCATTTGAGAACAACACCTAGGAAGCTACCACTACGAGACGCAAAATGTGATGTCCTAATGCAAGCGTCTGGACTATTCATCTTATCCACCTTATGTCCACACATTTCCAGTGTGCTCATGGACTGTTGTCTTTTAATGGACTCTAAACAAACATGGACTCATCTTTAATTACTCATAGAACATGCAAGTTCAAGAGATGGACTATGTGCCCTATGGAATCATCAATGTCCAGCGCTGACTTCACAGTACTGGGGGACATGAATTTCCACATAGAGTACAGCACAGATAGAGATTCTATTAGATTATTAGAAACCATGAATGGCTTGGGGCTCCGGCTGAAAACAAAGGGCTCCACTCACCAGGCAGGTCATATGCTGGATGTAATTTTTCCTAATAACCAATACATTAGTGACCCAGTGAATTCCCACTAACCTGGACAGATCAGTTTGCTGTGAAATGGCAGATATCAGCGCAGGCTACGGTATGATGAGTGCCTAGAAACATTCTGTCCTCAAGTAGGGCATGGCATAAAACGCAAGCACAAATTAGTACAACAGCTCACAAACTCGTCCCCCAAAACCTCTGATAGCATCGATCAAATGGCAGAGAATTTCTCCTCCTGGATACATGAGACAATGAATATCTTAGTCCCTATAAATCATAAACCTAGGCTAAAGAAAAACTCTCAGCCATGGTATGGGGAGACATTAAAAAAACTGAGACAAGAAAGTCGTAAACTGGAGCATAAATGGCGGAAAAACTATGATAAAAAAAAGAAAGGAAGCAATATAAAATCAAACTGGCAAAACTTAAACAGCTTATTCTGACTACTCAATCGGGATATTATAGTGAGCAAATTAGAGCAGCCTGTGATGCAAATAAAATGCTCTTCCAGGTTATAAAAAACTTACAGTACCGGATAGCCTTAATGTAGCAACCAATAACCAAGAATTCTGTGATTCAGTTGCCTACTTTTTTCAAGAGAAGGTTATGAATATTCACAACCAGTTCACGACATCTAATAATGCCTCTACAGTTAAAATACAATGTCCTAACCTAGAGCTAGAGAGCTCGAATTTTAACAAATTCGATCCACCAGCAGCAGAGCAGATAAGAAAACTGATCCCCATCATTAAATCGGGCTCCCCCAATGATCCATGCCCACCTAATATTTACTATATGGCACCAGAACCATTTGCACTTCGACTAGCCGATATTATGGCAGCACTGTGCAATCAGGGAGTGTTTGCCAATGACAGGAAATCAGTGTCAGTTCTCCCACTCTTAAAGAAACCCAATATTGACATTAAAAAGTTGAGCAACTCTAGGCCAATTTCTAGTCTACCTTACCCGGCCTATATTGATAGTAACCACTTGCTGGATGATACCCAGTTTAGTTTTCGGAAACATCACAGTACCGAATCCGCACTGGTAGCGGCAACTGAAGAAATAAGAGCCACTCCTGATAAAAGAGGGAACGCCGCTCTGGTGTTGTTGGACCTCTCCGCAGCTTTTGACACAGTAAACTACCAGGTGCTGGTTGACCACCTGCGGATTATAGGAATAGGGGGTACAGCACTTAGCCTTATTCAATCATTCCTGACAAATAGGCAACAAAGAGTCTCGGTGGGTAATTTTACCTCCCAATTCTATAACCTGCCCTGTGGGGCACTGCAGGTTTTGTCCCTGAGCACCGCTTTGTTCAATCTGTACGTTACCCAACTGGTTAAACTCATCAAGTCCTTCTCATTCTCCTTGGTATCCTATGCAGATGACACGCAGATCATAGTGTCTCTCGCCAAAAACATGATTGATTCTGGGGACTCCATTAGGGAATGTATGCGGGAAGTAAACAAATGGATGAGTGATAGATCTTTGAAATTGAACTCCTCCAAAACGGATGGTTATTTTTTTGTTTGGAAATAACCCTACATTTAGGTCACACTCTTGGTGGCCAATGGAACTGGGAGTACTTCCTGCCCCAGTTTCAAAGGCAAAAAACTTGGTAATTTTGATTGAGAAAGATCTGAAGCTACAGGACCAAATCTCTAAGGTTAGTTCGGCCTCTTACCATTCTCTGAGACTTATAAAAACAATTGAGAAATATCTGCCATTCGAACTCCTGAAAACTGTGGTAATCTCATTAGTTCTGCCAAGGATTGACTATTGCAATAGTCTTTACCTTAATATCTCGTCCGGACTCCAAAAAAAGCTACAAACCCTGCAGAATGCATCAACACACTTTCTGCTAAAGGTGTCTAGATTTGAATCAGCCAAGGGAGCCATTATGGCACTTCACTGGCTTCCGGTAAAGCAATGGATATAGTTTAAAGCTCTATGCACAGCTTTCAGGACCCCACATGGGAATGGACCGGTGTATTTCAGAAAGCATTTTAGATGGTACACTCCGAGCAGGACCCTTCGCTTGAGCTCGGCATAAAATCTTGTAGTTGTTTTAGGAAAGCCACTTTGGGGAGGGGGGGAGGGGGTTCTTCAGTTTGACTGCCTTGCAATGGAATTCCTTGCCAGGGAAACTCAAATCTTCCACCTGTTTACAAGATTTTAGGAGATCTCTAAAAACCTGGCTTTTTGTTTCAAACTTGGAAACTTTTAGGTTTCATCACTTGTCTGGTCTCCATAGCGCCTAGATGCCTCTGGGCATTAGCTTGCGCTTAATAAATATTTTTTCATTCATTCAAGTTGACTTATTTTCATAGAATCTGAAATTATATTTTTTGTTCTAATTTATAAAATATTGAAAATCTCATAAAATAAATTAAATGTTACGTTGATGTATTACGGAAGCATACATATTTCTCTCAAAATATAAACATATTTGCCAACCTTTTATTATATGCACTTATACACACACCACACACATTTCATCATAACACAAACATTATGGGCATTATTATGAGTTTGGTGGCCCGATAGGCTGCCAAACCCACAGTCTTGCCATAACTGTGCTTTTATTTATTGTGAGAAATTTGGTTGTTGGTTGACTGAGGTGTGAGCCCTGATCAGTAATAAAGTGAAAATTCAACATCAGAAGAATCCTACACCAATTTAGAAAAATAGAGTAAATATGAATACATTATTTGACCCCAAAGTTACAAAGATCCGATAAGCAGAACCGGAGTTGTAATTCTTTACAGTTTTTAGAAAAAACTAGCACCTGAAAGATCAAAGTACCAACAGTCAACATCTACTGGTGCGAGACCGGCTCAAAGTTGAAAGCGATGGAGTGTGGTTTGGGTACAAGAAGTGGATTAGGCCCGGTGAGCACTTACCATGGGACATAGAAGCCATTTTGAGAAAAAGTGCTCTGGGAAAGTAAAGTTCAGCGGGGCAAGGCTGCAGGTAATGCCCAATGACGAAGCAACATCGTCGGGGAGCCTTGGGTCGAAGCTACGGTGAAGATTTCTACATTCAGACTTAGAGCCTGATTTAGATCTCGGCAGATAGGTTACTCCATCTCAAAAGTGACGGATATCCGGTCTTCCGAAATATAAATCCCATTGTATCCTCTGGGATTTACATTTCGGCCGATGGGATAGCTGTCACTGTTGTGAAGGAGTAACCCGTCTGCCGAGATCTAAATCAGGTCCTTAGTCTCATTTTTGGGAAGTCGAAAATCTCCTGCAGGACAAGGTAGAGGGCTGCAGTCGAAGGTAGTTCCGGTGTCCTCCCGGTTCTCAGAGCAGTTTTTGGCCAAAATTTTTCGAAGGGCTCAGTTTTGGGATTTGGCCATCTGGTCACCTTTAGCACCACAACCAAGGGTCCAGGACTAGTGGGACACCTCATGGAGGTTTAAGACTCATTCAGGCATGGGTTCAAGATGGTGGGAGCCTTTTGTGTCCCTGTGTCTTTGAACAGGTGGCCAGAAAACTAGCCCTTGGAGTCACACTGCTAGTGCTGGTCCAGGTTGAGATGCAGGGCTCAACAGCAGGGCTGGCCTCTGAGGCTCAAGGCAGGGTCCAGGCAGCAAAGCAGTCCTTCCAGGTATAGCAAGCAGTCTTCCAGAGTGCAGAGCAGTTCACAGCAGTAGGCAGTCTTCTGAGAGTCCTTCTGCAGATCCAGGAGTGAACTGAAAAGTGGGTCTGAAGGTCCTACTTTTATACCCTGGTGCCCTTCTGCTGGTAGGAGGGAGAGACTTCTAGAAGGGTTCTTTGAAGTGCATGACATTTCCTGCCTCCCCTGCCTTGGCTCCAAGCTGGCTGCAGTAACAATGGGAATGTGATAGACCCTTTGTTGGAAGGCCCTACAAGGGACGTATAAGTAAATTAAATATTCCAAAGGAGTATAAGCCAATCCTACCATGTTTAAAGGAGAGAGTACAAGCACTTTTACAAGCACTTTAGCACTGGTTAGCAGAGGTAAAGTGCACAGAGTCCTAAGGTCAACAAAAATGAATTCAGCAAAAAGTGGAGGGAAAAGGCAAGCCTTTTTGGGGGTGACCATGCAGAGAGGGCCAGGTCAGGCAGCTATGTTTAATTTTAAAACAATATAACTGAAGGCCCCACCATCAGCCCAAGCCTTTAGACTACACTTTCAATGTAAATCCAGTAGGCAACTCTTCTGGATGCCACTAGGCAACCCAAACTATAAATCATCCATTATAAGTGAATTCTTGTTCCAAGGGGCCTAAGGAGGATTACTCCACCTCTCCCTTAGGGTGTAAGAGACCAGAAGGGTTTCTCCTTCCAAGGCTCACTGAAGAGCCTTGATTTACTGATTGGGGGTTAAGGGGTCCATCAAACTGTTACTAAAACACAAAAAAACAAAGGATGAATTTCTGAATGAGGGTTAATACATTGATCCTTACATGCAATCAAGGTAATTTGGTCTAATTTAGAGTTTGGGGGAGGCAGATGGCTAGTCAAAAACTCTCCGTTTAGCCGTCCACCACCATAGAGGTCTGTCTGTCAGATTTAGGGTATATTATCTTGTTAAACTTGTATAAGCACACGTATGCCAATGTTTTCTTGGCGCAATAGAAGGTAATGGGAGTTAGAGTGAATAATCAGGAAGCTTTGACGACCTACTAGTGATATGCTTGTCTGAATAACCACATTTTGAAGATCTTTAGGAATAAAAGAAACTCTGCTTCTACTCGCAAGTGATTAATTAGTAAGTTCCACACTAGGGGTGGCTGGGTGGAGAAACTCCGGGATTTATTAGGTGTGAAAAAAATCACCCAAACAGTTTTTCTATAATATATATATTTTTTTAATATATTTTAATAACAATTTCATTTCAATAACTCATAATACAAGGAGAAAAGACCATAATTTTACCCCAATATAAAAAAAAACAATCCCCACCCGCCCCCTGCTACAAATTTAAACGAAGTCATTTCATAACAATAGTACAGATTATATTTCTTATTTGATTACACACAAGGGGGAGAATAAAAACCTCAGGACTGATGTACATAAATAAAGACCAGACACTTATCTACAGTGCATCGTGCATAGCTTTCTCAACTCCTTCAGTCTATCCAATCAATTAGCGGTCCCCACCTCCTAAGACCCTTCCTTTTACCACGGACCCCTTTCCTTGCAAAGATTGCTTTTTCCAGATTGCATGTTGCCAGCACCCGGGTTAACCATTTTTGAAAAACTGGTGGGTTATTATCTAGCCATGCCAAAGCTATACATAGTCGAAAAATGGTCATGGCGATAAAAACCAATTCCCTATCTCTTGAAAACCTCTCTCCATCTGATACTCCCAAAAGTATCACAGCGGGGCTCAGGGATACCTGAATATTTAATTTTGCGCTAAAAAATTCTGCGATCTGGATTTTAATAGATGTTAACGACAGACAGTTAGCAAAAATATGTACAATATCAGCCCCCCTTAGTTGACATCTCGGGCATCGTGAGCCTTTACCGTCCCCCCATTTAATAATCCTACTGGGTGTGTAGTAAAGATTAAAACTGATTTTGGAATACTGTACTTGTAGCTTTGAGGATAATAATGACGTTTTAGCCAGAGAGAAGGATTCCTGAAAATTAAATTCAGAGATAGCCAGTTGCTTTTGCCACTTCAAGGAGTGTTTATGTATATCATCCTTCATACGTTTATTGAGGAGGGAATAAATAAATCCAGTGGAAGGTTTGCGCCCCGCTACCAAAACATCTACCAGATCACACCTTTGAAATCAGATCGGGCCTCCTCCCTTGCGGTTTAAAACATCCCTGACCAGAAGATACTTAAAAAAATCTTTCTGGCTAATACCAAATTCATTCCTGATCTCTTGGAACGACCTTATACCCATGGGAGAAAAAAAAAAGCCCACCTTGTTTAAGCCAATTTTAACCCAACGTAGGGTATGCTGATCCCCAAATATTTCTGGCAAGTACATATTATCACTTAATGGGGTGTAAAAATGTAGTCTACCCAAGCCCATTAATTTACGAACAGTTGACCAAACTTTGAAAGTGTTCAGTAGCATCTTAAATCAAACTTTCTTAAAGTAGTTGAGCTCAATTTGCCTCCATAGGTTTCCCCACACCCCTTCACCTACCAATAGTTCAAATGGAGAGGGGAAGTACGCAATTCCTGTTTGCCGGGGAGGCTTCTCTTGTAGCAGGGGTCCTAAATTCTGCAGAATAGAGGCCCAGTAATGTAGCTTTGAGTTTGGCAGCCCCCCACCCGCCGCTATCTTTAGGAAGGGTCAAAATATTTTAAAGCTCTCCTCGGGTGAATGCCCAAACAAATCAGGAAATCAATTCATCGAGTTTTGTAAACCAGAGGTTTCCTATCTCTAGGGGGATAGCACAAAAAAAATAAAGGATTTTAGGAAAAAGAATCATTTTAATAAAATTGCATCGGCCGGCCGGCCGGCCAAAGATAGGTGTAGGTTATTTAACCTGTATAAATCTTTTTGGGATTTTTCAATAAAGGGCTTAAAATGTTCCCTAATAATAGCATCCAGATCGGGGGCAATAGAGACTCCTAGATATACCGCACTTGTGGCTACACACCCCTTCACCTACCAATAGTTCAAATGGAGAGGGGAAGTACGCAATTCCTGTTTGCCGGGGAGGCTTCTCTTGTAGCAGGGGTCCTAAATTCTGCAGAATAGAGGCCCAGTAATGTAGCTTTGAGTTTGGCAGCCCCCCACCCGCCGCTATCTTTAGGAAGGGTCAAAATATTTTAAAGCTCTCCTCGGGTGAATGCCCAAACAAATCAGGAAATCAATTCATCGAGTTTTGTAAACCAGAGGTTTCCTATCTCTAGGGGGATAGCACAAAAAAAATAAAGGATTTTAGGAAAAAGAATCATTTTAATAAAATTGCATCGGCCGGCCGGCCGGCCAAAGATAGGTGTAGGTTATTTAACCTGTATAAATCTTTTTGGGATTTTTCAATAAAGGGCTTAAAATGTTCCCTAATAATAGCATCCAGATCGGGGGCAATAGAGACTCCTAGATATACCGCACTTGTGGCTACCCGAGAGTTCACCAGGGAGATTTTATTAATAATAAAGATTACTGTTTTTTCTTTGTGTAACGAGTAGCCCGAGATACACCCGCCTCTTTCTCTATCTCGACTAGTGCTGTAGATGGTTCGGGTGTGACTATGGCTATATCGTCAGCATAAGCAAGGGTTTTTGTTTCCCAACCACTAAAAACCATTGGGGGGAATGCTGAAATTAAGCTCAAGCCTGCGTATAACTGCATCTATGTAGAGGGCAAACAGGAGTGGGGAGCATGGGCACCCCTGCCTAGCCCCCCTTGAGATCTCGAATGAATCCGAGAGTTCCCCTGCCACAAACACCCTGGCCTCTGGTTTAAAATATAGAGCTTTAATAGCTAGCCGAAACTCGGGTCCTATGTTTACCTTCTCTAACACAGTCCAAAGATAGTGCCAGGAGACCCTATCAAAGCTTTCTCCGCATCCAGCAGAATCAAAACCATAGGGTCTCCCGCTACCTGGGCTGCATCGAATAGAGTGATTACACATCTGATGTGGTCTGTAATGCTTCTCCCGGGTATAAACCCATGTTGCCGTCCTGTTACTTCATTGCTGATCACTGGGGACAATCAGGAGGCAAGAATTTTTGAGTATATTTTAGAGTCCCCATTAATCAAAGTAATCAGTCTATATGACCCGAGTTCAATTGCCATTTTATTTTTTTTAAGGAAAACCACAATCTTTGATTGCGACCACGAGGGTGGGGGTTGTCGCCTTTAAAAATATGTATGAACAGACTGGTTAGGCAGTCTCTCAATTCAGGTGCAAATACCCTGCAGAATTCTGCCGGGATACCATCGACCCCAGCAGTCTTCCCAGTGACCAGAGAGTGGATAGCGGTTAAGATCTCTTCCCACAAGGGACTCCCCTCTAGACCCTGCTGCTCTTCTTCACCAAATCTCGGGAGTTGTATCGAGTCCAGAAAGCTGATTATGTCTGTGTCCTCCCCCTTGCTGGTTTCTAAATACAATGCCTGATAAAAATTTTTAAACACCATCCTTATCCCTACCGGGTCGTATATAATACCTTGTACTGGATCCCGTATTTCTATCACTTCATTTTGGCCACCCTTTTGTTTCACCCTTATGGCAAGTGTAGGACCGACTTGCTCACTACATTCCTAAGCTTGCTCCCTCCAGACTGTAAATTTGTCTGCTATTTTTGCTGTCGTAATCTCGTTGATAGCCGCTTTTGCTATTGTGACCCGCATCTGCAACTCTTAAATATTCTTTCCCTGTTGCGTGGCATTTATTAGTTTCCTCTCTTCCGAAGCTAGTGTGGCATATAGTTCCTGCATTCTCTGTTTTTCCTTCTTCCCCCGGGTTAACGTAAACTGAAGAGTTTCTCCCAGGATCCCCACTTTCAGCGTGTCCCAAACAATTTCCAGGGAGGTACTGCCTAAATTTTCTCTGAGAAATAACGGTATCCAGTTCCTCATATGACATATACAGTCATTGTTAACCAATAATGCTCGCTCGAAGCTCCAATTATTGCCCTTTTTAGAATACCCCCCCTTTTTGATCACCAACACAAGAGGATCATGGTCAGACATGACCCGGGGGTAGATTTCAATATCGCACTCTTGAATTATAGAATGTGATACAAAGAAAAAATCTAATCGAGCGTGCGACTGGTGAGGAGAGGAAAAAAAAGGTATGTCCCAGTTCCGTAGGTCTCTTGATTTGCCAAACATCCATCAGGATATAATCTTTACAAAGGCTTTTGAGAGACTGAAATACTTTTGGTTTCCTACCACAATATTTACACTGCTCCTCACAAGACCAGCTAGTAGGTAGATTAATATTTAAATCTCCACAAAAAACTATGGGAGTTGGCCAGGATTCCAATTCATTAGTCAATCAGTCATATATCCCCGGGTCATCTAAGATCGGTCCATATACAGAGCACAGGGTAAATCTACTAGCGGGAGAGCGGTATTCCATAATGACCCATTTCCCAGATCTGTCTGTACGTGTTGCATAAAGAACTGTATAGCATTTCTTTTAGTTAAAATTGCCACCCCACAGGTCCGTGTACCTTGCAGAGTACCTCAGATCAGTTTAAAACCCAGTGTATCCAACAATGACAATTGAGCTTCCTCAATATGGGTCTCCTGGAGACAGATTATGTCGGCCTCTAAGGCGTGTAATTCTAAAGCTACCTTAGCCCTCTTTTTTTTATCGTTAAGCCCGCAAATATTCACCGAGGCGATTCTTAATTTACTTATCACCTCCCTTCTTCAAGTTCCTTTTTATACACTTCGTACCCACCATCTTGATGCTGGCCACCCAATAGGATCATCCTTCCCTTTATTCCCCCACCCCCTCCTATGAATCTGTACCATTTGTCTCCTTGTGTAGCATCCACCCAATCCCACCACCCGTGCCCACCCTTCCCACAGACCCCTTCCCCCCCACCAAATGAACAATCAGGCAGCGGGCCTGAATGATGGCACCTGTGGAAGCATGCACCCCCCCGGCCGCTCCCCTACCGTGACTCCCCAAAAAAAAAGTATTAGAGAAGCAGAACATAATGCCCCAAACAGGCATATATCTAGCGTACACCAGAAATAATCAAGGCTTTAGACTCAGAAGGTGCTTTCAGCTAGCTTGGCAGCCTGTTTCCTAGTATTTGGTCTAGCCAGGGAGACCTGTGACCTCCTAAAATTATGTAACCTACACTCTTGCTGCCAGACCCCCACTAATTTCTTTTCGATTTTCCTGGGCCACAATCTCGGATGTAAGACTACGGGTATGCCCTTTATATATCACTTTCAGACGGGCTGGATTTTGAAGGTGGACTTCAGCCCCAATTTGCTGAAATGGATTAAACAGTTGCCGCAGCCGCCATCACGCCTCTACCGCGGCATGTGCGAAATCTGGTCTAACAAAGAACATAACACCACCAAACTCCTTTCTCGCATTAGGTCGGGCTTGTTCGAAGATTTCTTGACGCAGCAAGAAATTCTCAAATGAGACCAAAATGGCCCTAGGTCTTTTACTTCGTTGGAACTGGTTTTCCTTAGCATTAAGGGGAATCTATGGGCACGTTGGCTTTCCGCCTCCCAATCCCACTTTGCTTTTTCTTCCTTTTCTTCCCTGGGGAGAGGAGTTGGCCTAACGGCTAGGGCGGTCGACCTCGAATCTGGGGAACTGGGTTTGAGTCTCAGCAATGACGCTGAACATCCTGTGATTCTGGGCAAATCACTTAATCTCCCCGTGCCTAACAAAAATGAATGTGTCCTCATGTAATGCAACTGGTGCTATGTAAAGCGCTCTGATACCCGATTCGGGTCAAGTTCGCGCTATATAAAACTCTGTGAAATAAAAGAAATAATAAATAAAGAAATAGATTAACAATATAAGCTCTAGTGTCCGAGCCTTCGGCTCCCTCAGGAACTCCTAAGACTCTCAGATTATTGCATCTCTGTCTATTCTCTTGATCCTCGAGCTTCCAAAGGACATCGGCCATAGCTGCTTCATGTGAGGATTCCTGTAATTTTAGAGCGTTGACTTCGGTTTCCAGGCATTCAGTACGTTCCTCCACCATCAAAATTCTGCCAGCGACATCTGGCAAGTTTTCTTAATCTTCTTGATAACTCCGTGTAGTTTTTTTGTGGCTACCCTGGCACAGCGACTCGAGTTCCTGGCTTCTGCCCGCACCTGCTTGACTGTTTGAAGAATTACTACCAGTGAACCGTCAACAGTGGAAGGTTGCGATGGCGTGCCCGCTGTTGCACCATTAAGTACTTTTGGGGTTCCTCCAGATTCCTCTCCTGAAAAGGCCGAGTGTGTTGATGAATAATCCCAGTGTAAATTTTCCATGGAGGTCTCTTTCCTGCTAGCATTAAAGTCTTCACCACCAACTCCCCTTTTCTTCTTCTTCTTTTTTTTCCCCCGCTCACCCTTCACTGAAATTTTGCATTGGGTAAAACAGGTGGTATTATCCAGAGCGTCGCTGGAGGAAGAATATAAGCCTAGCTCATAACTCAAGGAAGATGACGATTCCTTCAAGTTAGAAAGGTCTCATTCGTCCGTGAGTGAAAAGAACTTCTCCCCTATGTCAGGAGATTTAGCTGTAGATATCGGGAACTTCTCTTTGATGACCCTGCTCTGGCCTAGAGTGGCTTCAGTATCACCCCCTGTGGCCCGACAGTTTGCGTTTTCATATGAGCGGGTTGGCCTGCATACAGGGATTCTGGATGAGAATCACTCAACTGTGACTGTTTTACCAAGTTGCAGTCCTGCCCCTTATCACTAGGTCCATCTCCAGTGACTCCTTCGTGATTAATAGCTGAGGTTAAAACAGCACCATTTAGCAAATCATCACCTGGCTCTAGTGTTGTGTGAAGCTCAATATTTTGGGGGGACACTTCACCCTGAGGTACATTGGGGTTGTTTGGGACTTCTGCTTTCCTCTGTTGCCGGTGGGAAGGAGGTATCCATCCTTCCCTCCTCCAATGGGGCAACAGTATTAATCCCGGACCCACTGTTTGAGTTCCGTCCTTTGGGATCCGCGATGTAACCTTTATTGCTGCCAGAAAATAGGGTTGAGAGTAACGGCTGAGATCCCTTTACATCGCCTAATAAGCCAGTCTTTCCAGGTTGTTTTACATTCCTGGTTCCGCTGTCCCAGCTATTAGATTTGGATTTACCCCTATCTGGTATCCCTTCGTGGTCACACCCCCCTACTCACCTTACCAGCGTCCTGCGAGGAGGGAGGGGGTCCGCTTGTTGTGCCAGCAGCCGCGGCCGTTTTCTTGGTCCCGCGGCCAGGCATTCTTCATTTCTTTGCCGCGTTAATCCACAAACTCAGCGGGACACGAAGCCACGGAGTACTTCTGACTGAGCCAACCCCTGTCTGGAGCACCCGACGGGTCCGAGGTTCGGATCCGCGTGCAGTAATCATGGAGGTAGAGATCGGACAGCATACTCCAGTGTCCGACGCAGGGCTTCCTTCGACCTCAGGGGAGCGACGCGAGCTCACGTCCTACACCGGCGCCATCTTGCTCAGTGATCCGGAATCCTTTCTATAATATTTTCTATGATAACAGAGAATAACATGAGGATTTTTTTGCTTTCTCATCAAAAGTCCACATGTCCCTGTCCTTTTAGCAGAATTAGACCGTTTACAAATGCAAAAAGCATTTTGTAAAGTACAAATGCCAAACTGCGATTCGATAACTTGTTGCGACCTACCTCATTAATATTTATGAGGTAGGTTGATTTGCGACCCCATTAAGAATCACTATTTTTAAATATATTCTTTTGTACATTATGATTAGTAATTTCCCAATTGCGATTCAGTAAGAATCGCAATTTGGAAATCGCAATTTCTCACTTTTGCAGATTAGCGGCCACATGTATGGCCATTTCCTTTTGCGGCTCGCACTTTTGTGAGTAGCAAAAGGAAATGTACTAATGTGTCTTAGACACATTTTGTGATTCCTAATGGGGTCGCAAATCACCTGCCTTATTAATATTCATTAATCAGGTCGCAATTTGCTGGGGACAGCAGACAGCAGACCCCATGTCTGTATTTGCTTTTTAAATAAAGCAACTTTTTTTTTTTTAAATGCATCCTGTTTTCCTCCTGGGTACCCCTTCCCATTTGTGAGTGGCTTACTACCTACTTGCATTAAGCGGTAAACTGCTCTTGTTTTGCGACTGCATTCCGTTTGCAAAACAATTGTACATCCCCTGTGTCTGGCTATTAGGAAGGGAAGCCCTTGGCACCCCCTTCCTAATAGCGACTATCAAACCCTATTTTGCGAGTCGCAAAATAGAGTTGATACATGCTACAACCGTTTTTAGCGGTAGCAAACGGCCCAAATTTACATTTGCGACCACTAAAAACAGTCGTACATCTGGCCCGTGGTACCAAGTGAAGTAACTTTGAACCTCTTGAAATCATGATCCCTTCGGAAAAAGGAGTTTGCGCAGGAGGTACTCGTACTTGATGGAGTGAGGTTTGCAAAATACATCCTCGTGAAATTAAGCAACCCCATAGTAATGTATTGACCGCATGAACTAACCAACCCTGAATGCACACATTCACACATGGGGCAAACGCATTTTACCTAATAAACTAAACCATGATGGCATGAGCACGTATTAACTGTTTGCGCTTTGAAAAATCGTACTAATGCATGTTTATGCTATGTTGTACATTGCACATTTTGCATTTTGTGCACAAATAACGAAAAGGTTGCTTTAAATTAATAACTTTTGCAAGGAATTAATTAATACAGGGTATTAGTATGGTGGGAGGTAAACATAATGGGTTTTATTTCATGAATTAATATTCTTTTGTGTTTATTTACTTTAGTACGAGATTGGGCCTGCATGAAAATGGCCTCTTGTCCGAACCAGCATGTGGTTGTCTTAGTCTGTACGGAGGACGCATGCGCCGAAATGTTTTGCCTGCTTACGAACTGCAGAGTGCACCAGCTGATGTGATCCGTGTGAAGGCCATGTTGACCTGTGTCCTATTGTTTACGTGCCAAGACGCGACAGCGACTGTGGGAACTGCCATCACTACGTGCAATTTGAATGTGAAGCGGATGTCACAATATGAGAATGTTGCAAAAGGTATAACTATTGATATTAGTAGTATACAAATGTATTTATCCTTAATACTTCCTTTGTTAAAACCGGTATGGGATGGATTTGCGGGGAGAACTGGATGAGGAGACCCTAACATGATTCGTGACAGCCAATCACAGGCCGAGTTTCTACTGACACTGCAACATTGTAAGATAGTGAGCTAGGCATCAGGGTATAATTGATATCCCAATTAGGGGTGTGGCAGAGCATCGAGAGAGAGAACGCAGAGAACATCTAGAACATCGAGAGGGAAGCGCACCAAGACAGAGAGAGCGGATCTGCACAGAGTCAGAGAGCACTTTAGGTACGAGAACGTTGCAGGAGTGCCTGGGAGGAGACTGCGTCCGAGGAGGACTAGATCAAAGGTAAATAGACTTGGGAGATTATCTTTTGTCTGTTAGTTTATTGCAAGAATTAGCTGTATTCTGTCCTGTTAACTTTGTCCTCTGAGCCTATCTCTGGGGACCCCTTGCCACAACCTCGGCCAAGGAAGTGGTTTTCCTGATTCTTTGGTGGGTATCACCCTCCTTAAATGCTTTAATTTTGCAATATATTTCTGCAAAGTATTATGCTGTACCTTCTCTTCCCCATTCCCTACGCACGCTTTGATGTCGATGCAAATGATTCATTTTGATTACATTGCTTGATAAATTGTTCTCTTATGTGATCTTGTGTGTGCACTGACAATCTGAATTATGAGCATTTAAATTTCAATAAGATAAAATTATTAACCGAATAAACGACTCTGTGGTTATTTAGTTAAAGTATTAAACTGTTAGTTAATCATAGTCACCATCAACTCGTCAACTAATGGTCCATCGACCAAAAGAGGACAGTTGAAATTAAGAATAGCTAGGAATATATATCGTTATTAATGTGAAGTATAGTATAGTACATAAACTGACAAATTAACCCCCCAAAATCCAGCGCCCGTCTTCAGGGATCATTTATGGGTAATGTGTGATGGGTCCCGTTGTTTGGTAAGTGGTTTATGTGTGAAGAAAGTTTCCTGGTCCCTGGATCGTAAATTAGGGGTTGCGCTGGATCAGTTTTTCTGGTAGTAGAATGATGGTTATTATTGATTAGTTTGGTGATTTATTGATTATATGTTTAACATTCTATGTAAAGTGAGTTAGTGTCGTGTTTCTATGTAGTTTTTGGAACACAGGTACAGAAAGGTATCTAGGAAGCCGGCAGTAAAAGTCAGCCTGAAATAAGGCAGAAGAAAAGTGTGAGAAGTGAAATCACACGGGAATAGGTGCATTGTCTGTTTAATTAGTGATAACATCCATGTGTTATCTTAGGGACTATTTAGCATGTATGTAGAAAAGGAGTGAGATAGCGAAGGGTCCACCTGTGAAACTTTTGCCTTATCCCCAGAAGAGTAGCGAAACCTCCTTTCCAACAAAAGGTCCTCTTGTGAAACTTTGGTCTTATCCCTAAAGAAGTAACAGGTCCTCCCCTAGCGTGGATGAAGGGAAGGATAGCGGAATTGTTATACTTGCCCGTATTGAAAGGAACATTCTTTAAAGTGAAAAACTATCTCTTTATTTAGTAAATGGACAATGTGGTATTGTTTTATGTTGTGACTAATAAGTTATTGTAAAGAAAAAGAACTTAGAAAAGTGCAGATAAATTTTGTAAAGGGAGGGTCAGCAGTAAGAGGAAAGGCTGACGTCACAAAAAGCCGCGCTGGCATTGGTCAGACTACGGAAGCAAGGTAAGCTCGCATTGGCTGGTTGGTGTGAGCCGCGCTGGTATTGGACAGAATAGCAGAGACGTAGAAAGCTCCGATTGGAAGAGTTAGAGCGTGTCGCGCTGACATTGGTCAGGTTGCCTAGGGGGAGCAAAGGAATTTGATTGGTGAATTATAGCGGATTGTTTTGACAAAGATTTGGATTTGAGTAAAATTGCTGATAATTAGCAAAAATTTATTTTGAACAACCAAGACAGGAGAAATTGACTTTGTTTGGCAAAATTAAAAGATTCTTTAAAAAAGACAAACCCGTCATAACGAGAGGAGTTCCTATCCCTCCACCAAAGACACCAGCGTCTTATATGATGTTGAAATATGGTTATCACACATGCATTTGGTTAGAAAATTGGGTAGAATATACGAAGAATAATGGTGTGTTAGCTTTTCCAGAGCATGGTTCTTTTAATTTGGCAGTTTTGCGCAATTTGAGAGACAAGATGATGGCATTAGATCCAAGACCCAGACCAACACAGTTTGAAGCATTAGTAGAATGGGAAGATGAAATGTATGAAAGGGAAAGACATAGAGGTGGCAGAAGTAATAGATTTATGTTTGGAAGATTTCATGATGAAAGGCATGAGGACAGAATGAAGAGATGGAGAAATGGAGAGATAACTGAAGGATTGTATCCAGTTTTAACGGTAGGAGAGACTGCAGGAAGCAAATGCAAGGAGAAAAGGAAACATTTAGAGCCATTTGGTTATGGATATAACCCGAATGAATCTGATGACGAACTACTGGATGATATATTAGTTAAACGGCCACCTCCTTATCAGGAAAATCCGGCGATGGTGACACCAAATGCACCGTCAATGGAAACCCCAATGACCCCTCAAACTACACTAGTTCCAACCGTAAGCGATGTAGAGCAGGAAGAAGAAGTAGAATTGGCAATAAAAGCAACGAGTTAGTTGAGAAATTAAATCAGATGAATATGAAGATAGATGCAATAACTGTGCCAGTAACCATAGGTCCAGCAATACCTGTATTTGAAAATAGACTTATCCATGAACCTTCCTTGACTATCCCACTAAATTCTGCAGTAACATCAGTAAGCAGTAGAATTAACACCGAAAGTGTTCAAAGTGAACAGCCCACTACCACTACTAGGTTAACACCTCCGACTAATTTAACAGTAAATGAAACACCTAGAGGAGTAATGCAGTTACAGCCAAAAAGAATAGAGCTGGAGGAAATCCCCAGAAGTGAAGTTTCAATAGGTCCAACAACTGAAGAGTTAGATGATTGGGTAAAAGGGTTACAAAGGAGAAAAACACAGCCACAACCTATAGATGTGTGTAAGTTGAGAGTAGATCTGGAAGAAATGATCCTTGGGACCATAAGTCCAGATAGGCTAAAGACTTATCAGGATGATGAACTGATGTATCTGTGTAAGAGTATTACTTGGAAAGCGAGAAATCTACATGAGAGGTTAGTAGAAGCTGCAGATGAATTAGGAGTAGACATGGGGAGATCAAAAGTGTTGCAGAAGACATATAGAGTGGATTTTACTGAAAAGGATATAGAAAATATGAATACATCTGGTAGACGATTGCAGATAAAAGAGTTTATGGTTGTGTTGAGAAAATGGGGAGACGTGGAGAGATGGAAGGGTAGATGGATGAGGAAGAAAGAAGAAACAGCTGCAAAAGAAATATTTACATCCAGTAAGAGAAGCAGAAAATGTAGCTCTTGAATGTCCCATGAGAGAAGTTCCAGGAGGAGGTTACGTGCATGTTCTGTGGTCTAGACCGGATATATTGTCTTTTACAAATGAGTTTCCCAGGTTGAGAGAAAAGCCAGTGGAATGGTACAAACAAGTTGAAAGGTTTGTGAAAGGCTCGAAAGTGTTGCTGAAAGATTTAGATGGATTATTTGAAATTGTTGTCCCTGCAGATTTATGGACTGAATGTAAGATTACAGTAGATTTGCCAAAAGAGGAATATCCCAGAGATCCTAAAACAGGAGCACCTTCTGATGAGGTGATGAAAAAGTACAATCAGGTGATTACTTTTTTGAAAAGTAAAATTTCCCTAAGGAAACTGATTGGGTAAAAATAGATAGAACCACCCAAGAGCCGAAAGAGTCTGTGCATGCGTATTATGAGAGATTGTTACAGGTTTTTAAGCAGTATAGTGGTTTTGAGAATATTGGATACAAGGATATGGGTCATTTTGTGTATAGATTTGTGTACGGCTTGAACCTGAGATTAGTCAGATGATACAGCAACACATGTTGTGTTGGCAGGCCAAGACAATTGATGAGATCCTAAGGTATGCGAAATATTGCAGCGATGGCATTGAGTCTCGCCATCGCAAATTAAAAGAGAAAATGATGTGGGCGCAAGTAAAGGTAGCAGAACAGCAGAAAGCCCAGTTGAATTCTCAGCCCACAATCCAAATGGGAGGAGTTGGTCAGAATGCTCAAAGACCCAGTGGAGGTAGAGGTAGGGGACAAATGAGCAGGGAAGAGGCGAAAAAGAAATTTCCTTGTCATGCGTGCGGAAAGTATGGACACTGGAAGAATGAGTGTAGATCAGTGCAGAGGACTAATGGAGGAAATCAAATTTTAACCCCACAGGTGCAGAATGAGGTAGGTGTGCAACAGCCACCGCAGCAGCAGGTAGTTACTACCCAGTATCAGGTCCCGCAACCATCTTTGCCACACAATGTAAATGCTCAAAGATACAGTGCGGATACAGGGTTCCACGGAGGAGACCAGGTTGGTAAAAATACTAACATGAATGTGATTCCCCAATTTTGGATGCAATGTGATGGAAGTGATGTTGAGTCGAATCAATGTCGCTGCCTGAGGGGTGAGGAAGAGTGCGTGCTTGGCGCTACTCTAGAGGTAGATCAGTCAGGTCCATTTGTTGACGGAAAAGTGGAAGGTAATGATATCACCTTTCTTGTGGACACTGGTGCTACCCGTTCTACTGTGAGAGCAGCAGAAATTCCAAACCTACCCCTCTCGGGAGAAACTATCCAATTAGTAGGAGTCTCTAATAAACAGATTAATACTCCAGTTACTAAACCAATTGAAGTGCATATTGGTCCATTTAAAGACATGCATCGGTTCGTAGTGTGTGACTCGAGTCCGGTAAATTTGTTAGGGAGAGATTTGTTGTGCAAAGTGAATTGCACTATTTACTGCACACCGGATGGAATTGCATTCCACACACCTGATGAGGATGTCACTTTTAAAATGGTGCTAGCAAAGCAAGGAACAGAAGTGAACGAGTTATTTTCACTTCTTACAGATAAGTGTGCCTGAAGAATTGATGAAGGTAGTGAATTGAGATGTGTGGGATTTCACAGGACAAGAGATTGGGTTAATGAAAAAAGTAGACTCGATTACAATTACAGTGAAAGACGGTGCTAACTATCCAAATACACCACAGTATAAAATGAAGCCAGAAGTAATAGCAGGAATAGCTCCTGTAATTGATCAAATGATTGAGCAAGGAATTTTAAAAGAAATAATGAGTAGTCCTTGTAAATCACCTATTATGGGATTGAAAAAGTCAAACGGAACCTATAGAATAGTGCAAGATTTGAGAAAGGTGAACAAAATTGTTGTGCCTTGTTGCCCAGTTGTGCTAAACCCAGCAGTGATTCTCTATCAAATCCCACATGATGCGGAATGGTATACAGTGATTGATTTGTGTCATGCATTCTTTTCGATTCCCTTGAATCCGGATAGCCAGAATTTATTTGCTTTCCGGTTTGGAGACCGTGTTTTGGCATGGTGCCGAGTTCCTCAAGGGTATACTGAGAGTCCTTCAATTTTTAACCAGATTTTGAAAAAGTGTCTAGAAGAATTGAAAATGTCTGGAGGGTCAGTTCTGGTTCAGTATATTGATGACCTACTGGTGGCATCAAAGACTTGAGAAGCCTGTATTGCCGACACTATTGCTTTACTGAACCATTTGGCAGAAGGTGGACATAAAGTGTCCCCTGCAAAATTACAATTCTGTCAGCGAGAAGTCCAATACTTAGGTCACAAGATTGAGAAGGGAGTCAGAAAGGTAACATCAGAGCGTATTCGTGTGATCAAAGACATGAAACCACCCACAACTCAGAGAGAAGTGCGAATGTTCTTGGGAGTGGTTGGATATTGTAGACAGTGGATCAGTGGTTTTTCACTGATGGCAAAACCTCAACAGAGGCTGACAAGGAATGATGTGAAAGACCCAATTAAATTGGATGAAGAGAGCAAGGAAGCTTTTGTTAAATTGAAAGACAGTCTGTGTCAGGCGCCTGCATTGGGGATGCCCGATTATTCAAAAGATTTTGCATTATATTGCAGCGAAAGAGATGGGTGTGCGCTTGCAGTTTTAACTCAGAAACATGGAATGGCGAGAAGTCCTGTGGCATATTTTTCTGCTACTTTAGACTCAGTAGCTGCCACATTACCTGGATGTTTGAAAGCAGTAGCTGCTACATGTGTAAGTCTGGAACAGAGTGAAGGGATCATAATGGGTCATCCTGTGAGAGTGTATGTGCCACATTCAGTTGAGATCCTTTTAACAAGAACACGGACTCAGCCCCTCACCTATAGTTGGCTGACTAGGTATGAGAGAGTGATTCTGGGTGCAGAAAATGTGACAACAGTGAGATGTACAACTGTGAATCCTTCCACTTTATTGCCAGATGCTTGGGATGAAGAAGTGAGGGATGAAGCAGAACATGATTGTTTGAATGTGACTGAATTTTGCACCAAGCCCCGTCCTGATATTAAGGATGTTCCTCTTGAAGAATCTGATTGTGCGTTGTTTGTTGATGGTTCATGTTTACAAATTGAAACAGGTGTGTTGAGTTCTGCCTATGCCGTCTGTACTGTAGGGGTAATCCTGGAAGCATCCTGTCTAAAAGGGGTCAAATCTGCACAAGTCGCCAAATTGGTGGCTCTAATTCAAGCCTGTAAATTGGGAAAAAGTCAGGTGACTATAATTACCGATAGCCAATATTGCTTTGGCATTGTGCACAACTTTGGAGAACTATGGATGCAGAGGGGATTTCTGACCTCTTCGGGTCCCCCATCAGGAATAGTCAGTTTGTAAAATAATTGCTTGAAGCATTACAATTGCCAAAACGAATTGCAGTGGTCAAATGTGCCGCACATAAGTCAGGAGATGATTATGTGACTCAAGGCAACAGATTTGCTGACCAAGTAGCACAATATTGTGCAAAGACTCGGACTTCCATTAATCGGGGAAAAACAAAAGAAAATACGGTTTGTCAACTTATGTTTACTAACACCATTGAAACATGGGATGAAGTGAGACAATTGCAAGAAAAGGCAGGTGAAGAGGAGAAACAGGAATGGGAAAAGGCAGGATGTGGGAGATGAGCAGATGATGATGTATGGGTGTACATTGTTGGGAGACCAGTCATGCCAGATAATTTACTTTCTCATATGGCAAGGATGTATCATGGGATGGCACACATTGGCCGAGATGCTATGGTCAGATCATTCAAACAAACGTGGTTTAATACCAAGTTCAGGACTATTGCAGAAAGTCTCTGCCAAAGGTGCCTGACGTGTCAACAGCAAAACCCAGGAAGAAAAACAATAGTTAGTCTGGGAACAATTGGGAGAGCAGGAGGTCCTTTTATCAGACTACAACTCGATTTTATTGAATTGCCCCCGTGTAATAAGCTCAAGTATGTGTTAGTAATTGTGTGTTTGTTTTCCCGTTGGGTGGAAGCCTATCCCACAAGGAGGAATGATAGTTTGACAGTGGCAAAACTTCTGTTGAGGGAATATATTCCTAGATGTGGTTTTCCAGTCACTATGGAAACAGATAGAGGAACACACTTTACTAGTGAAACAATCAAACTGATTTGTGAGGCATTGAGAATTCAACCAAAACTTCATTGTGCCTATCGTCCAGAGGCTTCTGGAATAGTAGAGCAGATAAATGGCACAATCAAGAACAGGTTAGGCAAAGTGTGTAAATCCACAGCCCTGAATTGGCCTGACGCTTTATCCCTAGTTTTGATGAGTCTCAGAAGCATTCCTGACAAAAAGACAGGATTGAGTCCACATGAGATCTTGATGGGAAGAGCAATGAGGCAAGCATTTATATCTGCCAACAAATTGATAAATATATCTGATGATCTCATCCTTGGCTATTGCAAAGGATTGGCTGATGTGGTACGTTCTGTGTTTCATCAGGTTGGAGCAGACGCGACCACCACCCAGCAGACTCAAGCCCATGACCTGAGCCCTGGTGAGTGGGTTCACGTGAAAAGGCATAGAAGAAAAACTTGCCTAGAGCCCCGCTGGGAAGGACCATATCAGGTCATATTGGCGATGACTACAGCAGTAAAGTGTGCTGGTTTACCCAATTGGATCCATGCCAGTCATACTCAGTGAGTCCCAAGTCCACTTGAAAACCGAGTAGAACGGCATCTGGAGATCTCAAGTCCGAGCTCGGAATCAGAAGCCGAAGTACAAGAGCTTTGTGAGGCTAAAGCAATAGACTCTGAAACTGGTGAGCATGAACAAAAAGACTCTGAAGAGCAGATTGATGATGAATTGCTTAGCACAAGTCCAGCAAGGTGGACACCAGTTACTGGGACTGAGGAAACTGCTGCTGAACAATTCTTAGATGAAGAGGGAAAGTATAGAAAGGAGATAGGTGAAAGAAATACAGAAAAAGAAAAAGAAGAAGAAAGCAAACTCAAAGTAGGTGCAAAGAAACGAAGGTACGAATTGAACAAAGAGGAAGAAGAAGTTCAACCAAAGAGGGCAAAGAAAGACGACCATTGGCCAAGTGGAGTTAAAAGACTGAAATACAGGGTGGTGAAAGGAAGACCCGAGAATAGGCCAGAACAGATAAATGAAGTTTCAAGTCAGATAGAACAGGGAGAGTCGGATGACGAATCAGTGCTGCGACCAAGGAGAGTGAGAAAACCAAATGTTAGAAATGGGATCTCTAGTTGGCAAGGGCTTGCACCTTTGTCCAAGTAGGGACCCTTCTTCCTAGTCAGGGTAAGGGTGTTACACTCGTGAAGTAACCCCTGCTCACCCTCGTGGTAGCTTGGCACGAGCAGTCAGGCTTAATTCAGAGGCAGTGTGTAAAGCATTTGCACATAACCAACAGTAATACAGTGTAAGCACTACAAACGGACACCACACCAGTTTAGAAAAATAACCAATATTTTATATACTCAAGGCAAGAACAATTACGACAAAAATCCACAATACTATACTTTACGAATGAATACTTGATACGGTAACTTCTTCTTTGCAGGAATAGCACAAAAGCAAAGTTCGTACGAGTCGGTAGCTCCGTCCGAGCCTACCGTGATGCTGAAAACCCCAGAGTCTAACAGTTCCAGCCGACCGCGTCGATACGGGCCAGCAGAGTCATGAACAGACTCGGTTACAGTACCTTTCTCGTTGTGGCTGGTACGGAGTATACGAGCCGGTCGGCGTTCGTCGCGGTTGCGGTGCAAGACGGAGCGATGCAAGGTGCGGTGTCCCTCGATGCGGTGCAGGCAGCGGCTCGATGAGCGTCGTGCAGACGGAGTCGGTGAGTCCAAGGCGTGCGATGCAGGGTGAGACGATGCTCGATGCGGTGTTGACAGGTTGCGATGCAGGCGACCAAGCCGGAGTGCGGGAGCTGGCGTCAGACAGCGGTGCGAGTCGGAGCGGTGCGTCGCAGACGTGCGAGCGGTGCCCCAAATGCGGTGCGGTCACGACTCTTGAGCCAGTTGCAGCGAACGCGTCGGTCGGGTCCGGTTGGTTCAGTGAAGCGATGCGATGCGAACTGCGGTGCCCACAGGTCACGGTGCAAGCAGCGGCTCGATGTTGGCGGCGTCGGACGTCGGCCACGGTGAGACCAGGGTTGCGATGCGAAGCGGGGCGATGTGGTCTGCGGTGCAAACAGGTCACCGGCCAGGGATGGATTCGGTTGATGGAGTCGGTTGCAGTTCCCTTCCTCTGTGGCAACTGAAACAGCGTTCCAGAAGCGGTACCCAGAGGCTTGTGAAGTCTTTGTAGTCCCTGAGACTTCTTAACAGGAGGCCAGCTCGGTTCCAGGCCCTTGGAGATACTCAGCACAAGTTTGTAGAAAGTTCAGTCCAGTCCTTTCACTGCCCAAGACAGAAGCAGCAACTGCAGGCCAACCCAACAAAGCAACAACACAGCAACGGGGCAGTACTCCTCCTGGCAGCTCTTCCAGCTCTTCGTCTTGGCAGGTTCCTTGATTCCAGCGAGATCTAAATTCATGGGGTCAGGGCCCCAATATTTATATCCCAAATTCCTTTGTTCTCTGAAGGCAGAGAGGCCTTTGCCTAGTCCAAACCAGTTCTGGAGCACTTTGTTGACAAGTCTCCATCCCTTCTTTCAGTGAGTGGGCCAGGGACATCAGACGCACCACAGGAGGTGGAGCCAGCATTGTGGAGGGAAGGCACTGTCCTATTCAGGGCCCAGGTGCGACCCCTCCCACCCATCTACATGTAGATCTTGCTATTCAGCCCGGTGCTGACTCACCCTGTCTCCTGGCATCCCCCAGCCCCTGTCACTCACACTCCAGACAAGGAATACACAACCTCGCAGAGGCAGGCTTGGATGGTTAGACAAGAAAATACCCACTTTCTAAAAGTGGTATTTTCAAACACAGAATGTTAAAACCAACTTCACTAAAAGCTGCATTTTATCATTCTGAGTCCAGGCATACTAAACTCGAATTTCTACCATGTTCCCGGGGTCAGTTAGGATTATAAGCTGTAATAATCAAAACTGCCCGTTCTGGCCTAGGGGAACAGGTAGCCTTGCAATAGTGAAAAACGAACTAGGCTGTAATTCACTATCAGGACATGCCGCACACACCCGGGCATGTCCTACCTTCGCATACACCGCACCCTGCCCATAGGGGTACCTTGGGCCTACCTTAGGGGTGACTAACAGGTAGCAAAGGGAAGGTTTAGGGACTTGCAAGTGTGTGCACTTGCCAAGTCGACATGGCAGCCCCAGGCTGCGCACAGGCTCTGCGTTGGCAGGCCCGAGTTACACTTTACGGGCTGTTTGCGTGGGTGGCACAATCCAGTGCTGCAGCCCACCAACAGCATTTGGTCTATAGGCCCTGGCACTCGCAGTGCACTTTACAAGGGACTGACACATAAACCAAATAGGCCAATCATGGAAACACCAATCCATAACGCATTTTATACAGGAGCACTTGCACTTTCCCACTGGACAGCAGTGAGGAAAGTGCGCAGAATCATTACACCAGCAAAAACAGAGTCAAAACCGGGAGGTCAGAAAGCAAAAAGTCAGGGGAAACACGCCAAAAGATGCCAAGTCTAACACATGTCCCCTCCAGCTGAAAGTAGGGAGAACTACCCAACCCCATTGGAGTTCTCTTCACTAAGGCGGAAGAACCTGGACAGACCATCTGCGTTGGCGTGTTCTGTACCAGGACGGTGTTCCACCGTAAAGTCCATTCCCTGTAGGGAGATGGACCACCTCAGCAGTTTTGGATTCTCACCCCTCATTTGCATCAACCATCTGAGGGGCCTGTGGTCTGTCTGAACCCGGAAGTGAGTCCCAAACAGGTATGGTCTCAACTTCTTCAGTGCCCAGACCACAGCAAAAGCTTCCCTTTCTATGGCACTCCACCTCTGTTCCCTGGGAAGTAGTCTCCTGCTAAGGAAGACTACAGGCTGATCCAGGCCCTCTTCGTTCAGTTGTGAGAGCACCGCTCCCACACCATGCTCTGAAGCGTCAGTCTGCACAACGAATTCCTTGGAGAAGTCAGGTGCCTTGAGCACGGGCGCCGTGCACATGGCTGCCTTCAGGGCATCAAAAGCTTTCTGGCAGGACTCAGTCCAGATCACTTTCCTGGGCTGCCTCTTAGAGGTCAGCTCTGTTAAGGGGGCAACGATGGTGCCATAGCCCTTAACAAATCTCCTATAGTAACCGGTGAGACCTAAGAAGGCTCTCACCTCTGTCTGGGTCTTGGGGGTTCCCAAGCCAGAATGGTGTCAATCTTGGGTTGTAGGGGCGCCACCTGGCCGCTTCCTACCTGGTGTCCCAAGTACACCACAGAACCCTGCCCGATCTGGCACTTACTGGCCTTGATCGTGAGGCCTGCACCTTGCAGAGCCCTCAACACTTTCTCAAGGTGCTGTAAATGTTCTTCCCAGCTGGAACTGAACACAGCAATGTCATCCAGGTAGGTGGCACTGAAATCCTCCAGCCCGGCCAACACCTGATTGACCAACCTCTGAAAGGTGGCAGGGGCATTCTTCAACCCAAAGGGCATCACCCGGAATTGGTAATGACCTTCTGGGGTTGAGAATGCTGATCTCTCCTTGGCCCCATCGGTTAAGGCAATCTGCCAGTACCCAGATGTTAAATCAAACGTGCTGAGGAACCGGGCAGCTCCCAACCGATCAATGAGCTCATCAGCTCTGGGGATGGGGTGCGCGTCAGTCCTGGTGACGGCATTGAGCCCACGGTAGTCCACACAAAACCGGAGTTCTGGAGTGGCACCGGGCGCCGCAGCCTTTGGGACCAAGACCACTGGGCTGGCCCAAGGACTGTGGGAGGGCTCAATCACCCCTAACGCCAACATCTTAGAGACCTCCTCCTTGATGCTGGCTCTGATCCGGTCAGTCAACCTGTAAATCTTGTGCTTCACAGGAGGGCTGTCACCGGTGTCCACGTCATGGGTACACCAGTGAGTAACACCGGGGGTCAGAGAGAACAGTGGGGCGAACTGTCCCAACAACTGGCGACAGTCCCCCTGCTGCTCCTGAGTCAGAGTAGGGGAGAGGATCACACCCTCTACTGACCCATCATGCTCCTTGGTAGACAGGAGGTCAGGGAGAGGCTCACTCTCCTCTTCCACCCCATCATCTGTCGCCAAGAGCATACTCACTTCGGTCCCTCGATGCGGTGCAGGTAGAGGCTCGATGAGCGTCGTGCAGACGGAGTCGGTGAGTCCAAGGCGTGCGATGCAGGGTGAGACGATGCTCGATGCGGTGCTGACAGGTTGCGATGCAGGCGACCAAGCCGGAGTGCGGGAGCTGGCGTCGGACAGCGGTGCGAGTCGGAGCGGTGCGTCGCAGACGTGCGAGCGGTGCCCCAAATGCGGTGCGGTCACGACTCTTGAGCCAGTTGCAGCGAACGCGTCGGTCGGGTCCGGTTGGTTCAGTGAAGCGATGCGATGCGAACTGCGGTGCCCACAGATCACGGTGCAAGCAGCGGCTCGATGTTGGCGGCGTCGGACGTCGCCCACGGTGAGACCAGGGTTGCGATGCGAAGCGGGGCGATGCGGTCTGCGGTGCAAACAGGTCACCGGCCAGGGATGGATTCGGTTGACGGAGTCGGTTGCAGTTCCCTTCCTCTGTGGCAACTGAAACAGCGTTCCAGAAGTGGTACCCAGAGGCTTGTGAAGTCTTTGTAGTCCCTGAGACTTCTTAACAGGAGGCCAGCTCGGTTCCAGGCCCTTGGAGATACTCAGCACAAGTTTGTAGAAAGTTCAGTCCAGTCCTTTCACTGCCCAAGACAGAAGCAGCAACTGCAGGCCAACCCAACAAAGCAACAACACAGCAACGGGGCAGTACTCCTCCTGGCAGCTCTTCCAGCTCTTCGTCTTGGCAGGTTCCTTGATTCCAGCGAGATCTAAATTCATGGGGTCAGGGCCCCAATATTTATATCCCAAATTCCTTTGTTCTCTGAAGGCAGAGAGGCCTTTGCCTAGTCCAAACCAGTTCTGGAGCACTTTGTTGACAAGTCTCCGTCCCTTCTTTCAGTGAGTGGGCCAGGGACATCAGACGCACCACAGGAGGTGGAGCCAGCATTGTGGAGGGAAGGCACTGTCCTATTCAGGGCCCAGGTGCGACCCCTCCCACCCATCTACATGTAGATCTTGCTATTCAGCCCGGTGCTGACTCACCCTGTCTCCTGGCATCCCCCAGCCCCTGTCACTCACACTCCAGACAAGGAATACACAACCTCGCAGAGGCAGGCTTGGATGGTTAGACAAGAAAATACCCACTTTCTAAAAGTGGTATTTTCAAACACAGAATGTTAAAACCAACTTCACTAAAAGCTGCATTTTATCATTCTGAGTCCAGGCATACTAAACTCGAATTTCTACCATGTTCCCGGGGTCAGTTAGGATTATAAGCTGTAATAATCAAAACTGCCCGTTCTGGCCTAGGGGGAACAGGTAGCCTTGCAATAGTGAAAAACGAACTAGGCTGTAATTCACTATCAGGACATGCCGCACACACCCAGGCATGTCCTACCTTTCGCATACACCGCACCCTGCCCATAGGGGTACCTTGGACCTACCTTAGGGGTGACTAACAGGTAGCAAAGGGAAGGTTTAGGGACTTGCAAGTGTGTGCACTTGCCAAGTCGACATGGCAGCCCCAGGCTGCGCACAGGCTCTGCGTTGGCAGGCCCGAGTTACACTTTACGGGCTGTTTGCATGGGTGGCACAAACCAGTGCTGCAGCACACCAACAGCATTTGGTCTATAGGCCCTGGCACTCGCAGTGCACTTTACAAGGGACTGACACATAAACCAAATAGGCCAATCATGGAAACACCAATCCATAACGCATTTTATACAGGAGCACTTGCACTTTCCCACTGGACAGCAGTGAGGAAAGTGCGCAGAATCATTACACCAGCAAAAACAGAGTCAAAACCGGGAGGTCAGAAAGCAAAAAGTCAGGGGAAACACGCCAAAAGATGCCAAGTCTAACACCAAACAAGAAGTTCAAGTCACCTGACTGGATCTACATAGTGTTGGAGGAGATTTAAGAAGAAGATTTAAACAAAGAAAGAAACAGCACTGACAACGAGCAAGAAGAAAAGAGTGATCTAGATCCACCTTAAGAGACTGTAAACAAACAAAGGTGCCACATTGTATACTGAAGAAATTTCTGAAGATCCAGAAGACGTCCTGAAAAAATTGGATTAGTTAAAATAAAAGAAGGGGTAAAGAGGAAAGCTTTTGAAGTGTGGGATCACACTAAATTCTTTTTATTTTTAAAAATATTTTAAATAGATTTTTTTTTTTAAACCATTAGAACTTTATTAAGATTAATATTACTATGGCAGATATGCAAGTAACAAGACCCAGATGTAGTTTTATGCGTAGGTGTTATAAAGCTTGTTTTTGTCTATTTTGTATACTGATAGTGTTTTGGGTGATATTAGCAATAGTAATACCTTTACATTTGATAAAAGAAGATACACCTCGTCCTAACAATTTGACAAGTCCAAAAGTAGACACGGACATTAAGCAAACTCCTATTACTCACCTGAATCAAATAGATGCTAGTAGTTTGCATTACGATAGATCAGTTACTAATTTTTCCCTGAATGTTTTCACTAAGTTACTCTACGAGTATGTGGAAACAATGGATGTGAGTGACTGTTATGTGTGTATACAGTTACCATTGTCTGTTTCAGAAGGTGTAATGTACCATCACCTTCCTTTGACCTATGGTCTAACTTGTAGTGTCTTATCAAGTTTGTTGTATAGAACAGGTAAACTGGATTACTATTATTCCAATGTAGATACAATCTTTTCTAGAGTCCCTGTCATACCTGAGTTAAATAAGATAGCACCTGCACATATCATGGGAGATTTTTTCCTGACAACAAAGCCTTTAGATATAGAATACGCTGATAAAAATAATTTAACATGTAGATTGAAGAAGGAAGAGAAGATCTTTTGGGAGATTTTGGAAGAGAGAAGGGCTATGTTTCAGAGAAAAGCTGTTGAAGAAAAATGACAGACACCACCTTGGGTTTTCAGAGAAGGCAACTATGACAAAGGCGAGACTTATGCTGCAATGGCCCTGGATTGGTCTCAGAAGGGAAAATTATGCTTACGCAGGGAAATGACTAACTACAACAATTACTTCATTGGTTCCAGTGAATGTGAAGATACCTATAAAATTATTGGTGGTTGGGGATTAAAGGGAAGAACTGACCCTGTCCTGCCAGGTATATACTATGTCTGTGGGAGGAAAGCCTATTATCAGCTACCAGATCACTGGTATGGAACTTGTTTTCGTGGGATTGTCTTTCCAAAAGTCTACCATGTAGACAAAAGTACAAATGGAATCCATGAAGTAAAACAAGGACTAACACGTGTAAAAAGAGAACGTTTTTCAGAAATTGTAGGTGATATATTTGGAGCATTGATACCTGGAGTTGGAGTTACACTGAATGCATATAAAATTCGACAATTGTCCACAGTGGTTGATCGTTTATCAACGGATACTGCTGGAGGATTCATGATGATTGACACTGAAATGATTGCTATGAGATCTATGGTTATGCAAAATCGACTTGCCCTTGATATATTACTGGCAAAAGAGGGTGGAGTCTGTGGAATGCTGAAGGTTCAACATTGTTGCACTTACATTCCAGATAAGAGTAAGAATCTGAAAGGATACATTCAGAATATCACAGAGTTGCATAAGGAAGTAACTAACCCTGGGCATAATACTTAGCTACGCTCACGGAGCATGCAAAGTTTGTGCTACTACGCACAATGCACGTAGCAGAGTGAAAAACTGTGCTAATTGACGTAGCGTAGAAGCAGTATAATAAACTCCTACAAATGCTTTGATAAAGCAATTTTCTATGCTAAAAGCATATAACCAATTCACAAAAGTGAATTTTGACAATAAAATATCAAGCAATGAGAGAGGTGATGATTTTGGGGTCCCCTAACCTAGGGGAGGACCAAGCAGATGCCTTGAACACAAAAAGCATATCATGTGAACGATTCAGTGGTGGTCCCTTCCTCCTAGGACCACCCCAAGCACAGTTATGGGCAAAAATACAATCCCAACCAAAGGCCCTGCAAAGCATTATGGGACGAGATTAGCAGTGGGCAGTGAATATTATAGTGTCCAATATCAAAATAATTCTACAAAGAGCTGCAGTTCATCTAGTCGTTACTAGATGTCCCTCACGAGTCAAATGCAAAAGCATTGAAATTATTAATACATCAAGCTGCAGTTCCACTAGTCGTTACTAGATGTCCCTCACGAGTCAAATGCAAAAGCATTGAAACCCTTTCATGAAGCTTTTGCATTTGACTCGTGAGGGACATCTAGTAACGACTAGTGGAACTGCAGCTCTTTATAGAATTATTTTGATATTGGATACTATAATATTCACTGCCCACTGCTAATCTCGTCCCATAATGCTTTGCAGGGCCTTTGGTTGGGATTGTATTTTTGCCAATAACTGTGCTTGGGGTGGTCCTAAGAGGATGGGACCACCACCAAATCGTTCAAAAGATGTGCTTTTTGTTTTCAAGGCATCTGCTTGGTTCTCTCCCTAGGTTAGGGAGGATCCCAAAATCATCACCTTTCTCACTGCTTGTTAATTTATCGTTTTCACTTTTGTGAAATGACTATATGCAGTTTTAGCATATAAAGACAGAGATATTTATCTTAACTTGCACTGTGCAAGATGCCTTTGGCAATTATTGTACAGTGCAGCCAAGCACACAGCTACGCACTTGCACTACGCAATTTGCATAGCTACGTGTAGTTCAAAATGTACTTCGTGTAGCTACGTGTAGTGCTACTATGCAAACTACGCCCAGGGTTAGAAGTAACACAACTAGAGGTTGACGGTGTCTGGGAGAGACTAAGTAAAAGTTTCTCTGCTATAAGCAATTGGGTTTCTTCTATAGGTAGTTCCTTAGTAGGAAAAATAATAGTACCAATAGTTTCTGTAGCTGTTATGATATTCACAATAAGAATGGCTTATGTTTGTGTGAAGAAAAGATGCAAAGAAAAGAAAGAAAGGAAATTAAGTAAGGAACGGAAAGAAAGGAAAAGAGAGATAGATGAGATAGAATTGGAAGATTTTAAAGAAAAATTGTACGTAAAATGTAAGGAGCAAGGGCCAGAAGACAAAATAACAGCTATATAACTTGGTAAACCGTATGTTTAGGGATTTTATGATGGTAAACCATCAAAGGGGGATTGATGGAGTGAGGTTTGCAAAATACATCCTCATGAAATTAAGCAACCCCATAATAATGTATTGACCGCATGAACTAACCAACCCTGAATGCACACAATCACACATGGGGCAAACGCATTTTACCTAATAAACTAAACCATGATGGCATGAGCACGTATTAACTATTTGCGCTTTGAAAAATTGTACTAATGCATGTTTATGCTATGTTATACATTGCACATTTTGCATGTTGTGCACAAATAACGAAAAGGTTGCTTTAAATTAATAGCTTTTGCTAGGAATGAATTAATACAGGGTATTAGTATGGTGGGAGGTAAACATAATGGGTTTTATTTCATGAATTAATATTCTTTTGTGTTTATTTACTTTAGTACGAGATTGGGCCTGCATGAAAATGGCCTCTTGTGTGAACCAGCATGTGGTTGTCTTAGTCTGTACGGAGGACGCATGCGCCGAAATGTTTTGCCTGCTTACAAACTGCAGAGTGCACCAGCTGATGTAATCCGTGTGAAGGCCATGTTGACCTGTGTCCTATTGTTTACGTGCCAAGACGCGACAGCGACTGTGGGAACTGCCATCACTACGTGCAATTTGAATGTGAAGCGGATGTCACAATATGAGAATGTTGCAAAATGTATAACTATTGATATTAGTAGTATACAAATGTATTTATCCTTAATACTTCCTTTGTTAAAACCGGTATGGAATGGATTTGCGGGGAGAACTGGATGGGGAGACCCTAACATGATTTGTGACAGCCAATCACAGGCCGAGTTTCTACTGACACTGCAACATTGTAAGATAGTGAGCTAGGCATCAGGGTATAATTGATATCCCAATTAGGGGTGTGGCAGAGCATCGAGAGAGAGAACGCAGAGAACATCTAGAACATCGAGAGGGAAGCGCACCAAGACAGAGAGAGCGGATCTGCACAGAGTCAGAGAGCACTTTAGGTACGAGAACGTTGCGGGAGTGCCTGGGAGGAGACTGCGTCCGAGGAGGACTAGATCAAAGGTAAATAGACTTGGGAGATTATCTTTTGTCTGTTAGTTTATTGCAAGAATTAGCTGTATTCTGTCCTGTTAACTTTGTCCTCTGAGCCCATCTCTGGGAACCCCTTGCCACAACCTCGGCCAAGGAAGTGGTTTTCCTGATTCTTTGGTGGGTATCACCCTCCTTAAATGCTTTAATTTTGCAATATATTTCTGCAAAGTATTATGCTGTACCTTCTCTTCCCCATTCCCTACGCACGCTCTGATGTCAATGCAAATGATTCACTTTGATTACATTGCTTGATAAATTGTTCTCTTATATGTGATCTTGTGTGTGCACTGACAATCTGAATTATGAGCATTTAAATTTCAATAAGATAAAATTATTAACCAAATAAATGACTCTGAGGTTATTTAGTTAAAGTATTAAACTGTTAGTTAATCATAGTCACCATCAACTAGTCAACTAATGGTCCATCGACCAAAAGAGGACAGTTGAAATTAAGAATAGCTAGGAATATATATCGTTATTAATGTGAAGTATAGTATAGTACATAAACTGACAAATTAACCCCCCAAAATCCAGCGCCCGTCTTCAGGGATCATTTATGGGTAATGTGTGATGGGCCCCGTTGTTTGGTAAGTGGTTTATGTGTGAAGAAATTTTCCTGGTCCCTGGATCGTAAATTAGGGGTTGCGCTGGATCATACTCAAGGCCTCTGTCTTCATTAAACACAGGGGGGCTTATTTACAAGCCCCTTGCGCCACCTGTACGTCACTTTTCCCATGTTAAAAATGACGCAAAAGTGGCCAAGGGGCTTGTAAATAAGCCCCAGGATTTTGTGTTAGTTAAGGAAGTATGCAGTCTGGAACTGCACTCATCCTCACTGGGGCCTTTAGCCTCAATCTTTCCCATACTCGAGGCTGAGGGGGTCTGTCTACCTAAAGGAACAGAACAACTAGCTCACCTCCAGCTTTGTACTCTTATGCGCAAACCAGGGCATGCGCCCTTTCACAAAAATGGCTCCATCAGACTTATGTCTTTAGTTCTTTAGGGACCAACAAGCTGCGTTACGTCGTTCGAATGCATAGATGTTAATATAGATGTGTATAACAAGATTAGACTTGAGTTTGGAAAAAATAACAGGCGAACATTTAAATGGCAGGCCTGACAGACAGACACATACATGGCAACAGTACCCCTAGCTCCCTTTAACTTCAAATTAGCTGAACGGGCTGCAATGCTCACTATTCACCACCAGATGGCAACACGTCCAAGGGAATAAAATGCGGAAACTTTTATTATTATCCTTTGGGAAAGACGGAAACTATCAAATAAAATATAATCACTGCAGTTGAGAACCTTCCTCTGTTAACGCAGTCAGGGACTTCTGAGCGGGCCATTGGTAACTGGACAACTAGTATCACAAAAAGCGTTTGGTTCCATGGCTCTTCCCTTCTCTGTAGCTGTGTTCATCACAATCGCTCTTCTTTCGTCTCATTGCATCCTATATAAATGCTGATAACACTGAAGACCGGGTCGTCAGAATGATAGTTCGGAAGGAGGAGGTGGTCGTGGAGGGTGAGGGGAGGGGGGTATTGTTGAGGGATGGTATTAGTCCCTTGGTTTGCGCTTTTTCTGGCCCTGCACTTGTAGTGTGTCATGTGACACACCAGTGATGCATAGCTGCCAAGGTTTCAGATTGCCATGTGTGACATTTTTATAATTTCAGTGACATTATGAGTGACATTTCAACGACTATGAGTGACACTTTCTCGCGAGCAACAATCATGCAATGAAGACGAGGGATACTTCTAAATAGCAGAAATTACAGCCATTTGAGCAACAAGAAACTCCAAGAAGTTCTTGAAACTGCTGCAGAGCACCAGAAATGAAAGGGCACTAACCCTAGTGCTCCCTCCTGTAACCTGACTTACTGTAAACGAATGCGTAACCATGATATTAAACAAGTCTTTCAGTAGCAGTACTTTATTAAAGTTCTGTGAACATATGCTGACACATGCACAGTTAAATACAAAAATACTTACTGGATGCAACAGATTGTCATTTGCATAAAAAAAATAATATAAGTCCATATGTACAGGACTAAGAAGGATGAGAGGAATGAAGCGAGTCGTAATGACCCCCCTCCGCCCGCCCCCACAGGATGATGAGAGAGCGCAGAGAGCCCTGGAAAAACACGCACCACCCCTAGTCTGAAGATAAACCCTCTCAGTTAGTACTGGTGCCCAAGAAGGATGACCAGACAGAGCAGCCCTGCGACCTGCTAAGTTTATACTATCTGAATTTGAAATGAAATCAGATCTTGCAGATAAACCTCAGAAGGATGACGAGCCCAGAGCAACCCTGCGCCTCAAATGATCAGATCTCATCTGCAGTGCGTGCGCTCCGCGCTGTGTGACAAGTTACAACTGATGAGAGGACTGAGAGGGGCCTCTCAGGAATGACGCGAGTCCGTCGTAACGACATCCTCCCCCCCACCCGGCCCCACAAGATGATGAGAGAGAGCAGAGAGCCCTGGCAAAACACGCACCACCCGTAGTCTGAAGATAAACCCTCTCAGTTAGTACTGGTGCCCAATGATAACCTCAGTAGGATGACGAAACAGAGCAGCCCTGCGGCCTGCAGATTACTGTGAATTTGAAATGAAATCAGATCTTGCAGATAGAAGGATGACGAGACAGAGCAGCCCTGCCTGCAGATTTAACTAGTCTGTCTGAAATTAAAATTATCAGATCTGCATAACTAAAGCATAAAACAGGCTACTTGTCTGCATTCTAAATTCGTCCTTGCATAGGAAACCTACAGGCTGATTGAAACCGAATGCTATTTTTCCGCTCCTTAAGAGTTGAGCAAATGATAAAACTAAACTCACGGTATCATGGCCCCTGTGGCGTTTATCATATTTACCTCCTTTTATAACACTTAGAGCTCTCTGAAAATATATTGTTGCTAACCAACTACATTGGTTTTCGAAAAATATTTCTTACTTGTATTTTTAGTCTGGCTGCCAAGACCATCCCATTCCAGAATGGCCTGCAGGTTAATGCAAGCTCTATGGTTCGAGGAAGGCTACACGTTCCATTCTTCAGGCATGTAAGCTTCTGTGACGACAGAAGAAGGGCCAGAATCCGTGTTGATGACTGGCAGGCGTGCGGAGGCCTAGAGATGCCCGGTACTAACAGGCAACAGCTGGGTTGTAGCAGAGGGGTTCGTGCCGGGGTATTAGCAGATGATAGATCGCGGGCGCAGAATGGTAACCAATTAAAGCTTGCATAGATTAGAATACTGATCAGACTGTGCAGTGCGTGTGACAACTTACAACATACACTATAGTCAGTGGCAGCAGGCTGCAACCTGGCGTCAGCGTGGCCAAAGTACTTGAACTTCAGTTCAGAGCTGACTGTCTCTGTCTACATACAGTGTCCCGGTCCGGCGGCCGCGGCGGTGAGCCCCACGTGGACCTGCGGCCGCACAGCAGACTGCATGCAGTCTCCCAGACTCCCCGCGGCCCGGCCGCAGCGTTGCCTGCGCCCGCGATCACGATCATGCCTATCATGATGTCAGTCGCGGCTCGCAATACGGGGAGGGGGAGCGCCGTGTTAAAAATAAAGTTACAAAAAAAAACTGAAACTTACCTGACCGCCGGGTGGGTCCGCGCCGCCTCTGCTGTCTGCTCCTGGGCCGGGGTCTGGTGTGTTGCCGTTGGCGCCTTCTCAATCTCACGTCTTCTGTTAGTGAGTGGCTGGCAAGTGGCTCGCTCTCAGCCAATCCTGGCGCTGCCAGCAGCGCCAGGATTGGCTGAGGGCAGGGATACTCCCTGCCCATTAGGAGACCGGGGGCTGCGCATGAAGCAACCCTCGGTCTCTTAAGGGGAAGGCTAGTGCGCATGTTCGGGCTGATCATTTTTACGATCAGCCCAAAAACGAACATGCGCACTATTGCGCTGTCACTCAACCGTGACAGTGCTGCCACAGCCCCACCCCTTCAGCGTCCGTGTTCTACTTCTGAGGCTAATTCCAATCAGGAGTCCTGATTGCTGCAATTAGCGTCAGAAGTAGAACGATTAGTGGGGCAACGCCCCAACGCCCCAATGGACGCACCGCCCCTGCATGATGTGCGTCGGCCATGATGCAGAGAGTCAAGTGTGTCACTGTCGATGCTGGCCTCGGCTCCTGCTGGTCCAATGCGGCCGGGTATAATTTATGCGCAGACAGCAGCGCAGCGCACCGGAACTCGAATCTCAGATTCGAGTCCCCCGCGCTTCTGATCAACCTCACTTCCTTCCTCCTGTGTTCAGGACGTGACGGAGGCAAAGGTCACATCCAGATAATCCCCCCACGGTGCCACAGCCAGTAGCAACCCATGCTGAGGGCAGGCCCCGCCCCGGGTGAGTCTCGGTAATTCAGCAGTGTCAGTCAGTGACTGACAGCCGCGCCGCAGGGGCGAAATATGCAGCCAGGCAGCAGGGCAGATATTTCATTTGTAACATTGTAGCACTAGACTCAGCCAGAGCTGAGCAGACAAGATCAAACAGTTTAATCAGGATTCTGAACCAGCTGCCTGCTGGCAAGTCCGGGGAGCACTGCAGAGCCAGCGCACTGTGTCACAGGCGCCGGCGGCGCGTTTCAGAGTGGCATTAAAAATGCGTGACAATGCATTTCAGTGCGGTGATGCGGAACACCACACTGAAATGCGTTAGAGTCACACCTAATGCGTGATACTTGGCAGGCCTGGATGCAGACGCACACATACATGCCTACATCCTGACCAGTAGCGGCCGGTAGGGAGGGGGGCGGGCGGGACACACAATGCCCACATATACACTCACAACCATGCACTCAGACACACGCGCACACACACACACATCCATTCACAACACTAATTACTAAATATTCAAAGATACATGCACGCACCAAACAGTAATTTACTCCTACTTAATGGGAGCCGCGTGCAGCTGTCGCACCGCTGGTGCGCCAAAGGCAAGCCCGTTTGCGCCCACCGTGACCAGCACCAGGGACCCTGGTCCTCCGACTGCCTCCGCTA
Organism: Calotriton arnoldi; assembly: GCA_963921515.1. Lineage (NCBI taxonomy): Eukaryota > Metazoa > Chordata > Amphibia > Caudata > Salamandridae > Calotriton > Calotriton arnoldi. The sequence goes on along the minus strand of CAWUFW010010830.1, from coordinate 14,020 downwards.
TGACTCCAGCACCCTCCACTGTCTCAACCCCAGCAACAACTGCTAGCTTTCGACGCCGAGCAGCACCCAAGGCCCGATCTCCTGTTGACACTGCCGCTGCACCTTCACCTACAACCGGACCCCAGCAGTAGCCCCCAGCCTACCGGACATCACTGCTCAGAAACAACTCAACTGCATACTCTTCAACGTGCGCTCCCTACACAAGCACGCCATAGAAATCTGGGACCTCCTCAACACCCACGCGCCTGACGTTGCCTTCCTCACAAAAATCTGGACAACGTCAACTCTGCGCCCGACATCGCAACTGCCATTCCCGACGGATACAAGATCCTGCAAAAAGACCGCCCCACCCGCCCAGGAGGAGGTATTGCCGTCATCCAAAAAAGCTACCTCCGCATGACAACCACCGTCCCAGAAGACACTGCAACCCTCATGGAGCATCTCCACTTCCAGATCTAGACCAACCCTAAAAAGACTCTCCCCGTAACCCTCATCTACAGGCCACCCGGCCCACACGCTCCTTTCACCAACACTATCGCCGACCTCATCGCACCCCTCCACAGCCTACATCCTACTCGGAGACCTAAACTTCCACCTTGACAATCTCAATGACCCCAACACCACCTCCCTCCTAGAGTACCTCACCAACATAGGATAGAAGTAATTCGTCACCGCCCCCATGCACACAGCGGGATACACGCTCAACCCAGTCTTTGCAGAAAGAAACAGCGTTTCCTTCAGCCTCACCATGGAACTCCTTTGGACTGACCACCACTGCATCCACTTCTCCTTCGGAAACCCACCATACACAAGCACGCCCACTGCCTCCCCCGCAGAAGCTGGAACAAAGTCAACGAAGAACAGCTCACCTCCTCCCTCACCAGCACTCCACCTCCGACACTGTCAGATGCTAACACTGCGGCACGCAATCTCCACCGCTGGATCATGAACTGTGCCGACACACTCGCCCCCCTCAAGAAAGCTATAGGATGACAGCAAGAAAGCAAGCTGGTTTACCCCTGCGCTCCAAGAATCCAAGCGCTCCTGCCGATGACTCGAAAAGACATGGAGGAACAGCAAAACACCAGAAACACGCACTGCCTATGGGACACCCACCACAGCACACCACCAACTCATCAAATCCACAAAGAAGAACTTCCTCCAAGACAGAATCCTCACCAACGCCCGCAACTCCAAAGAACTCTTCCTCATCATCAAGGAATTTGACAAACCTGGCAGCGAAACAACAGATGTCCCACCCTCCCAAGACCTCTGCAACAGACTCAGTCCCTTTTTTCACCTCAAGATTAAGACACTGTATGAGAAATTCGACAACCAAGACCTCCACTTCACTCCAGCGACGCCACCCAACAGACCCTGCTCACCTGGACCCCGCTCACGACAGAAGACACCTTAAGACCATGAAGAGCATCCACTCTGGAGCACCCTCAGACCCTTGCCCTCCCCACATCTTCCACAGAGCCGCCACGGCCATCACACCCGAACTACGGACGATCAACTGCTCCCTCGAAACCGTCACATTCCCCAATGACTGGAAACATGCAACCCTCTCCTGAAGAAACCCTCCGCAGACCTGACGGACCTCAAGATCTTCAGGCTCATCTCCCTGCTTCCATTCGCAGCCAAGGTCATTGAAAAGGCCGGCAACACCCAGCTAGCAAACTCCATCGAACCCAACAACGTCCTGGACATCTCCCATTCCGAATTCCGCAGCAACCACAGCACCGAGACTGCCCTACTCGCCACCACCGATGACATCCACTCCCTCCTCAACCAGGGCCAAACAGCAGCCCTCATCCTCCTGGACCTCTCAGATGCCTTCAACACTGTCTCCCACTGCACACTAGCCACCAGACTCCATGACGCCGGCATCCACAGAAAGGCCTTCAACTGGATATGCTCCTTTCTCACAGGCAGAACCCAGCGAATCAGACTCCTGCCCTACCTTTCGAAACCAACAGAGACCAGATGTGGAGTGCCCCAGGGATCCTCCCTCAGCTCACCCTCTTCAACATCTACCTGGCCCCCCTCGCAACCATCGTCAGAAACCACGGGCTCAACATCGTCTCCTACATCAATGACACCCAGCTCATCCTCTCCCTCACCAAAGAACCCAACATCACCAGGCACAACTTCCAAGAAGTGATGAAAGCCGTCACCACCTGGATGAAGAAGAGCTGCCTGAAATTCAACTCAGAGAAAACAGAAGTCCTTATCCTTGGCTCCACCCCTCCACATGGGACAACACCTAGTGGCCCCCCGTCCTCAGAAAGCCCCCCTACCCCGATGGACCACGCAGGAAACCTCACCATCATACTAGACCCATTGCTCACGATCAACCGCCAGATCAGAAAACGGTCATGCGCACACTCATCAGCAGCAGACTGGACTACGGCAATGCTCTCTATGCCGGAATCAACAAGAAACTCCTTTGCAAGCTCCAGACCGTCCAGAACGTAGCAGTCCGACTGATCCTAGACATCCCTCACCACAACCACATCACCCAACACCTCAGCAATCTCCACTGGCTCCCCATCAAAAAAAGAATAACCTACAAGCTCCTCACTCACGCATACAAGGCCCTCCACAACACCGGACCAGCATACCTAAACAACCGCCTCTCCTTCTACGCCCTCATTTCACCTCTGATCAGCCGACCTCTCTCTGGCCACCATCCCACGCATCTACAAGACCAGAACGGGAGAAAAGTCCTTCTCCTACCTCGCAGCCAAGACCTGGAACAACCTCCCCCTCCACCTCCGGCAAAGCCATACACTGCTCCAATTCAGGAAGGCCCTCAAAACCTGGCTCTTCGGATGACCCCAGCACTCAATGGATCCCCCCGGCGCCTTGAGACCCTCGCGGGTGAGTAGCTGTGCTTTACAAACCCCTGATTGATTGATTTATTAATTTTAAAAAAAATCACACTTACCTGCAGCTCTGCCTTGGAGGTCGCAGGAGGCCTTCCCTCATTGGCTGACCTAAGGTCAGACAATGAAGGAAGGCAGCAGTTCCTACGTTATCACAGACACAGAGTGGGATGGGATCAGTGAGACTGCTGACCCCACCCCACTCTGTGATGAAGTATCACTGATTGACACTGGACCCTGAGCGCTTCAATCTCCTTTGTGCAGTTTAAAAACCATATATATACATATATATGGCGGCCCGCTCTGGTCGTGAAGACACCCCCCTGCGGAAGTGCGGGTTCGGCGTAGTCACTAATACAGCACCGAGGGAACAGCGTGTGAGTTTGCAAGGCGACAAATAGCAGGACAAAACAGCCCCAAGTCGCACAGTACCACTATGGTTTTTAAACTGCACAAAGGAGATTGAGTGGCGGTATCCACTAAGGAACAATTGAATATCTAAAGACCTCAGATACCACAATACACTGGGCAGACACGCCCACTGGGCGGAACTCTTAAAGATCGCAAGTGCGAGTTACTTTCTACCGCTGCACTCCACGCAGCCATTCCTGTGATCAAGGGCGAGAGGACGCCCGAAACGCGTTGGAATCAATGGCAGACTGAACACTGACTTTTGAGTCCGTGAGGCTGATTTGAAATGCTGCCTTGTGAATAAAGGAATCAACACACGCTGAGTGTGGAGTCTTCAATTGGGAGCTTTTTCGATTGGTATATATGGCGGCCCGCTCTGGTCACGAAGACACCCCCCTGCGGAAGTGCGGGTTCGGCGTTGTCACTAATACAGCACCGAGGGAACAGCGTGTGAGTTTGCAAGGCGACAAATAGCAGGACAAAACAGCCCCAAGTCGCACATACCACTATGGTTTTTAAACTGCACAAAGGAGATTGAGTGGCGGTATCCACTAAGGAACAATTGAATATCTAAAGACCTCAGATACCACAATACACTGGGCAGACACGCCCACTGGGCGGAACTCTTAAAGATCGCAAGTGCGAGTTACTTTCTACCGCTGCACTCCACGCAGCCATTCCTGTGATCAAGGGCGAGAGGACGCCCGAAACGCGTTGGAATCAATGGCAGACTGAACACTGACTTTTGTGTCCGTGAGGCTGATTTGAAATGCTGCCTTGTGAATAAAGGAATCAACACACGCTGAGTGTGGAGTCTTCAATTGGGAGCTTTTTCGATTGGTATATATATATATATATATATATATATATATATATATATATATATATATATATATATATATAATTATATATATATATATTTATATATACATATATAGTTACAAAACTATTATTAAACTAATAATTGTAATTTATACTATAATTTCAGAATTTTTAAATAATGTAATATGTAATAATATAACACGTAACTGTTAAAAAATAAATATATATATACATATACTAACATAAAATGTTTAAAAAGCAAACCATTTTAAATAAAAAGTAAACAACATAAATTTCTTACAAATTTATAAAAATATTTTATACTTTAAAACAATAATTATAAATATTATAATTTTAAACAAGCAAAGACATAAAAATATGAATTGTAACAATATAAAATAAATTATATAATTTTAGAATTCATATATATACTATTCCCACTACAATTAATACAAAGTATGCAAATTCTTCTACTAAAGATGTATAAACTTTACTACTCCCATTCCAACCAATTCAACAGTAGGAAAACTGTTACATCACACAGGGGTAACATTTACTACTATTACCATTCCAATCAGTGGAACAGTAGGGAAAGTGCTGGATTACAGAAAGGGAAATTTTACTATGCCCACTCCAGTCAGTGGAACAGTAAGGAAAGTGTTGGATTGCAGAGGGGCGAAATTTACTATTCCCACTCCAGTCAGTGGAACAGTAGGGAAAGTGTTGGATTGCGGAGGGGTAAAATTTACTATTCCCACTCCAGTCAGAGTGATGGATTGCGGAGGGGTAAAATTTACGATTCCCACTCCACTCTGTTCAACAGTATGGAAATTGTTGGATTACGGAGGGGTAAAATTTACTCTTCCCACTCCAGTCATTGCAACAGTAGGGAAAGTGTTGGATTGTGGAGGGGTCAAATTTACTATTCCCACTCCAGTCAGTGCAACAGTAGGGAAAGTGTTGGGTTGTGGAGGGGTCAAATTTATTATTCCCACTCCAGTCAGTACAAGATTAGAGACAAACAAATTCTCTTCAACACAATAAAATAATTGCGCAAGCATAGTAAACAAATAAACATATAAATATGTAAAAATAAATACATATGATGAAAAGGAATCTTGACTTGTTTATAATTAATTTGCTTCCCACAATATACCCCAACAAAACACACAGCACTTAACAAAAAATGTATTGCAAAATTAACATAATTAATTATCAATTTAATAATTAATATCAATTATAACTTAAATAAAAATTAATTTACTTCTCACTCTATTCCCCCACAAAACCCACAACCCACACCAATTAGGAAAAAAGTAAATTCTTAATTAGCATAATTAATCAATTAAATAATTATTCATAATTAAAAACGAAATATGAATTACTTATAATTAATGTACTTCCCACCCTGTACCCCTATAAACCCCACAACCCACACCTACAATTTAAATTAAATTTTAAAAAATAATTACACAATTAACATAATTAATTATCAATTAAATAATTAATATTAATTAACTAAATATTAATTATATATAATTATTTTACTTCCCACCTTGTACCCCTATTAAGCCCACAACCAGCAAATAAAATTAAGAAAATGATTAACACAATTAACATAATTAATTATCAATTAAATAAATAGTAATAATTAACAACTAATAATTAAATAATAAAATTTAAATGACTTCCCAGCCTATACCCCTACAAACCCCACAACCCGCACCTGAAATTTCAATTAAAAAAAATGTGTTGCACAATTAACATAATTATCAATTAAATAAATAATATTAATTAAAAACTAATTTATAATTTATTATAAATAAATTACTTCCCACCCTATATCCCCTATAAACCCACAACCCGCTACGATACTAAAAATCACGAAAAATAATTAAATTAAATTTCATAACTACTAAATATGTAACAACTATATTGAAAAACATAAACATTAATTAAACGAAAAATGCACATCATATAAATTTAAAATATATACCAAAATACATAACAATAATTAAAAAACAATATTATAAACAACTATGGGGCCCATTACGATGGCGGGCGGAAGCACAACCGCCGTGCTGGCGGATGCAAAAACCACCAGTTACCGCCGGCACGCAGCAGTCCACACGCCCGCCCAATTACGATGCGAAAAGCAGGCCAAACACCGCCGGCAAGCCAGCAACACCGTCCGCCATCAAAGTGCGCCCGCACACGTAGCGGCGCAGCACAACTGACACACACCGTCCGACGAAACACGTCCCGCCCGGCGCATAAATTACGATGCCGCAAACAAACGGCTCCCACGGCAAAGAGACACCGCACGTGAAAGAGAGGCGGAAACACGGACGCAGAGCACGGACAACGAAGAAGCGGCACCCGGGCATGAATCCAGCACTGCAGGCCCTTCCCATGCTTCTGCTGATGCACCACCAAGGACGCAACGTACCGCGGAGACGCAGGTAGGCACACACACAACAAGTGCACGCAAACAGCGCACACAGTGCAAGGGCGGAAAAAGCGGACAACCCCCCACCAGCGCGTGCACACTACACATCCACCATTGCATCCACATATGACACACAGGCCAAATCCTAACATCGCGGAACACATGTGTACACACCACCTGGGACTAGGAACCAACCACCCCGTCACGGCCCCAAAGCGCCGATGACGCCGCCACACATGCGCACAACGCAGAGGCCAACCGCAGCGCCATGCATGCGTCGCACACAGACACAGGGACACAACCAAGCAGCACACACATCAGCCCCACCCGAACGCACATGACACGTGACAGGCCTGCCACAGACATGTCCCCAACGCCCAATTCACGGACAACACCCAACGCCACACAACCGACGCACACATGTCAGTGAAGTCACGCAACAGCAGGACACACCCCAGTGTAACAAACATGGCGTAGCACACAGCGGCGGCAACACCAACTAGGAGAAGCAGGGCTCCTTCGGGAAGAGGAACGCCAGTACCACACTGAAAAACCCATACCACCCTGCACATATGAACAAGACACATGAAACGGAACACCAAAGAGCCCGGGGACCGACAACAGGTGGCCCAAGAATAACATCCACACACAAGGCCCAACGCAGAGCGGAAAGGCAGGCTGCCGCCCACACAAGGGAGAGCAGACAGCACTGAATGACCTTCCATTCCAACACCGAAACCACAGCCCTACGACAGAAGCCGGTGAATACAGCCATTGTCCAAGAATAGACCAACACAGGCATGCCGAGGAGACCGACCACAGGGCAGATAGCGCATATCACAGAAGCACACAACGGACGGGGAAGAAAGAAGAAAACACTCCCCATGTCGGCCACATGCAAGTTAATTGGAAGGGAGTCACACAGCACTGACCTTGAACTGTCTGAGAAGCATGTGGGAAGAGGGCCCGTGTCCTCCAAACAAGCCAACAGAACACAAGTCCTGTCTCCCTACGACTACACAGAGCTCACAGCAACCCCGGAGCGTGCACATTGCAGACTGCACACAGCCGGAGCACGCCACCTCAACGAACCGCTGCGAAATGGCAACCGCAACACACCTACCCAACTACGCCGAACAGCTCAAGCTGTACAAAACCAACACGATACATACATTGGGATGCGATCTCCTGTCCCTGCTGAACGTAAGTTACCGACTGACTTACCGCATCACATTGTTCAGCTGCGTCATGCCCGTCTTCTACTGTCGGAGGTGTCCCTACCAGCATCCCGTCGAGATATGCCTCTCCAACCCGGCATGTCTGAAGGCGGACCTGCTACCACTACTCCTCCCTCTGGACGCACACGACAGGGCCTGCTCTGCCTATGGGGGCATGGCGTATGTGGCCAACATCGCACCCGCACTGAAATGGAACCACTGTGCCTCCACACGACGGATCATCGAGAACAGCTACATCGAATGTCACCCAGCATGCCCCATCATGGTCCTCCAAGGGACAACCTACGAACAACACCTTGACAGCCACCATCCGCTTCATTGGCTGGCAAACATGTACACCACCAATGACATGGAAGCCCTGCTGGACGGCATCGCATACCTGACAACCTGTAAATACGTCGGACCACAACGCAGGTTCCCCGAGTGACCTATGAAGTCCAACCCCGCACCCATGCTCAGCTTCCGCACGGACTGGCCAGTCACCACCACAACAGCCATACCAAACGACCGGCAACTGTAACCACACCATCAACGACATCGCCATGACATCGGATATGACCGGGACATGCACACTGTTCCCCATCACATCCAGGAACACCGCATGCATCGTGGGAGGCAGTGGCATGGGCTCTGTGTATCGCACCCACATGGACGGAACTGCACGAACAACCAGGACACGACATGGATCCAGCGCACATGGACACACACACCGCTCAGTGGACATGAATAGGTCGCCTGGAGTCTGTGGGTGCTGCACCCCTCCCACCCCCGCCCCGGGAATCCCATACCAGGACCTTTGCATGGACGACAAGTGCATACAACAACAACACGACCCCAGTGACTGTGACATGTCCAGTAACCACCACAGTGCAACAACAAGTGGCACGCCGCTGCATGCACGCAAGCACATGCCCTGATGTCATCTCACATGCACGCGTGCATGAGGAACAACCGCAGCAAACCTGTCACATGGAACTGAGATGGACTGTGCCCATGATGCCGAGCGGTCTGGTAGGCTACATGTATACCGTCTGTGTCAAAGTCCGCAGCTCCGCAGCTATACGTAAATGTACATTAGCACAGCCTTGGCCAAGCAGATGTAACCCCACACCCTATCCCATTTGTAATCATGCTCAGTATATCCTCAACATGTATCCCGCTGCCAGTAGTGTCCACTATACTGCATCACAGAGGACAGAAGACTCAATATAATGTTTGAAACCAAAACTGTCTCCGCTGACTCATTTCACAAGTACGAATGAGAGAGGATGAGAGTATGTGAAGTACACGGCAGTCGTGACATGACCATGTAGTCCACTGGTATTGGATGTCAACGCAAATGAGTAGCACTACTGTGGAAGACACACATGTGTCGTGTGAAGTCGTATGGACGCAGTGCTCAGGTGGGTGGGTGCGACGGGTAGATGCGCACATGCCAAGTTGGAGCACTCCGTGTTGGGAGGGGTCATGAACAGTACACCACCGCTTCCCTGGGCATTGTGAGAGGACACCTGTCGGGGGGGAGTGAACACGTGTGTGCACAGCAGCCGGGCACACGTACAAAGCGGTACCAGGCGCACCTCAGCCCACCCTCTGTGGACAAGCTGGATCCTGTTGTGCGCCCGCCATGCCCCTTGACAAGGCACACACAGCCCCAGTCGACCAGGTGTAACCCCAACATAGTCAATCCGCACAGGCGATACAGGGCACGGGATGGCAGTGGAGCATGGTGTGTGTGAGGTCTCCTCGCGCTCCTCCTGGTCATATCACGCAGGCAATAGAACCTCAACGTCTAGCATGGCACAAGTCAGATGGAAGTGTAGGGGGGACAGACCACAGCACGAGCAGCACTGACGTCACGGGAGGTGGCTCGCACCATCCCATCCATTGCCCATCATACCAACCACGCCACATGCCATTGCGACTAAGTGCAAGCGCGTGCGCCACCACCCCCGAGCCCTCCCCAGAGAGGCCAAAGAGTGAATGTGTGGGCCAACAGCCACAGACGGACGCGGCCTGGCCGCAAGGGCAGCCACAGCCACTGGGTGTCGCAGGTGGCGGATCCGGAAGGCGAAGACTGTGATGCATAGTCCATGCAGGCCGGGTCTCCATTTGGGGCACCACGCAGGTGGACGGCGTCCCGCCACACATCATACCCTGAGACAGCCCACTCGTGCAACTGGACCCACACATACACTCCTTGCCCTCTCTGGTGCGAGCATGGGGCTGCCTGTGCAAGCGCTAGCCTCGCAGGTGAGCATGCATATTGGGGGGCGAGGGGAGGACATGAGGGCTGGGGCGAAGATGACTGTATCACTGTCAGTTAGTACAAGGGATGACCCAGATGTGGAAAGGAAGAGACGTGTCCCGTGTGTACTGCAACTAGTCGCCAATCCAACTACCCCCATGTCCGGAATGTAAGCCCGCACCTAGGCCCGCCCATCCGCCACATCGAACATACCACCAGCACGACAACCTTCCCATTCGAAACACTGACTGGGGGTGGCGACCAGTGAACAATCATGTGTAGCCTACCCACGCGTACATGTGGGCCCTCCATGATCCATGTCACCTGCGGCAAAGACATGACATGCGCAATGAGGGAAGTGAGGAGAGCTGTCCGCCCCACGCGCAGAAGGTGCATCAGCTCCACAGACCCAGCAGCGAGTCCAGCAGGGGTCACATGTGCAGGGGCAGCTGTGCCTGGTGTGAAGGCACATGCATATAGACAGCACATCGACCAATGTGTAGTCTGCTCACATCCACAGTCCATCATCATGCGGACATAGGAATTGAACACAGGGCAACACATCTTAGTTGGTGCACCCACCGTGACCAACAATGCGCAATCATCGACGTACCCGCCCTGTGCATGGCCCCCCACCCAACGGAGGCACATCCAGTGCCACCATCCCACACACACAAGCCTTCCACGGAACATGCTGTGTCCAATGGTCAGTACAGAGTCAGCGCCCATCTGGTGGATCCTGAACAGGAGACACATGCACACACATGCCAGCTCCCACTATGTACGTCTGCCACCTGGCACGTGCAATGTAACCTCTCACCTGTGACGTGTGACTGCAAGCACACAGCCGTCTTGGCATGGGGCTGTCAATGTGGACACCAGTCAATGTTTCGGGAGCTGTGATCCGTACAGTGCTGTACATAGGGTGCAGTGCTGACACCTACTACTGTCTCATATCCCCTCGTGCCACAGGTCCCACTTGTATTGGCCGCTCAGCCCGTGCCCACATCGTCGTCGTCGTGTGCCATACTCATCCAGCCTCGGAAGCAGTTCCATGCTCAGCAGACACTCATGTTGCCGTGGCGTTGCCGCTGAGCGAATATGCAGTCAGTCCCCATCAGCACGCCCGCAAGTCATTGGGGCCTAGATCCCCATGTGCATGCACATGGCAGTGGTATGTCTCACTTGCCATTGCCATTGTTGGGAGACCTGTGTAAGTGTATTGTGGCCGTGCCGTCCCAGCTTGACAGCTGGGCTGTGGCTCATGTGCTTGCTCAGTCATGTCAGTGATGTGTATGCGAAATTGCTATGTGCCGTGTTGCTTTGACATGTGTCCTCTGCCATTTAACCCAGGCGGAGACCGAACATTGACCGCCCATACCAATTGCTGGCGGACATGGACGATACAGAGGTAATCAGGAAGTTTCGGCTGGACAGGCCAACTCTGCATCGACTGTGTGCCATGTTAGAGCCCCATCTCCGTCCCCGCAGGGTGTATCCGACTGCTGTCACCCCCACGACTAAGGTGATGGCCGCCATGCATTTCTTCGCCACTGGGTCATTCCAGCACACAGTGGGCAGTGGAGGAGGGATGTCCCAGCCCATGTTCAGCAAGGTGCTGAGGGATGTACTGGCAGCCATGATGCTGTACCGAAACAGGTACATCAGATTCCCCAGGGCTCGTGAATTGGCGGCAGTGAAGGGTGCACTCTATGCCCTTGGCAGAATCCCACACGTCGTGGGAGCCATTGACTGCACACATGTTGGCCTTGTTCCACCACAGGCCACTGAGCACCTGTACCGCAACAGGAAGCACACGCACTCCCTGAATGTGCAAGTGGTGTGCCTTGCGGACATGGTGATCACCCACGTGTGTGCCAAGTTTCCAGGCTCGGCACATGACGCACACATAATGCGCAACAGCATCTTGCCACGACTGATGGCCAATCTGCAACAGGATCGTGGCTGTATTGTCGGTGAGTATGTGGAGTGGTGTAGCGTGCTGGTTGTGCGATGCTGTCCCTGTCCAGTTGGAATAGCAACGGTTCTCTGTGTCCCTCACACCCAGGTGACTCTGCGTATCCGAATGGGGCATGGCTGCTCAGTCCATTGAGGAATCCTCGCACCCCAGCAGACGATCGATACAATGAGGCACATGGGAGGACCAGACGTGTGGTCGAGCGTACCTTTGGCCTCCTCAAGTCCAGGTTCAGGTGCCTGGACCGCACCGGGGGTGCACTGGCGTACTCCCCACAGAAGGTGTGCCAGATAGTGGTGGCGTGCTGCATGCTGCACAATCTGGCCATTCGGAAGCAGATCCCCCTCATTGTGGATGACGGAGATCAACCAGGGCCCCAGCCCGCAGACCAGGACAGCTCGAGTGAGGTGGACAGCGGAGAGGAGGAAGCTGGGAATGTGCGCCAGCAGCTCATCGCCCGCTACTTCACTTGACGGTGAGTGTCCATGTACGACGGATGATGTGTCTGTATCTGTGCAGGTGTGTGTGTGCTGTGTCAGGGTGGCCGTATGTTCACTGCGTGCAGTGTGTCAACGCTCCATGGCCAGGGTAGTATGCCACTGTTGGTGACTGTGGCATTGTGCCCTATTGCTCTGTGCGATGTGTGTACATTGCTTGTAGTTGTTGACATGTACTGTGTGATGGGTGTGTGACACACTCATTGAATGTGCTCCTGTTCTGTCTCCCACCCCTAGGTCCCTACAGGCCCTCCGGATTCCATTGCCATGCCACGCATCAGGTGCCTTTCCGCCCAAGGTGGCCGTTGTATTCCGTACAAATAAAACACAGGGCACAAACAGCAGTTAGTGAAAAAGGTGCATTTATTACAAACTGTGACATGTGATTGTGTGTAAGGTGATGACAAAAGTGGTGCGTGCAGTGACAATGAGCTGTCGGTCATGGCTGCGTGATGATCAGGGTGTACCCACTGGTTCTATGTCCATAGTCCAACACACACATGCCATCCAGCTGGCTGTGTGGAGTGGGATCGTAGAGCAAGTCAATGCAGTGGCTGGTCAAGGAAGGCTGGCGGTAGGCTGGCTGGCTGCCTCACTTGCGACTGGAGCGTGCGAAGTCCTCCCGGGAGATCTGTTTCCTCTTCGGACGGCCCCTTCCACGTTTGGGAGGGGGTGTGGTGGCGACCTGCTGGTGGTGGGTGAGGTGTGCTCACTGGCTGTGGACGCAGGGAAGTGGACACTGCTGGCCGACCCTGCGCCCTAGCAGGTGGTGGCGGAGGTGGTGTTGCTGGCCTTGCCTGTGACCCCACCGCCACCACCAGCTGGCCCATGAGGTCCACGAGTTGGTCCATACGGGACACGAATTGGCCCATATGGGCGTCCATGGACCTCAGCACCCCCAGCACCTCCCGCGTGTCAGTAGCAGACCTGGCCCATTGTCCTTGGGCCTCTTCACTAGGCCCCAAGGACTCTGGCCATTTGAGGCAGGGCATGGCTCCCAGGGGAGGCTGGCGTTTCCCTGACCCTGCTCCTCCTACCAGTCCTGCTGCCACCGGCCCTGCCCACTAGCCACATTGCACACCACGGTCCTCGCTGTGGCTCCCAGGGTGGATCCAGTCGGCCGGGCCACCACCTGCGCTGGGGCTGGTGCCAGCGAAGACGTGGTGGTGGTGGAGGCGGTGGTGGTCGGTGCGGCGATGGTGGCGGTTGCGGCAGTGGTAGTGGCCGCAATGACCGTGGGTGTGGCCGCAACGACAGTGGCAGCAGGGGACTGGGACTGTTCAGCATCCCTGGATGATGGGTTGGTGGGTAGGAGGGGTCCTGGGGAGCGGCTGGGCCCTGCCACGCCAGATGGGCCAGCTTGGTGGTCCGTGTCCGAAGAGGAGGACAGATCCTCCAGATCCGTGTGTCCTCGTTGGGGGCTTGTGGGCTGGCTGTGCTGGCTGCTGTCTCCATCCCCAGCATCCAGCAGTTCGTCACCTGTGGA